>JAINUF010000025.1:3028286-3691568 GCA_029718625.1 Synaphobranchus kaupii
TCCCCTAGAGGAAGCATATACAAATTAAACAATAAAGGCCCAAGAATGGACCCCTGGGGGACCCCACATGATAACTCAAGTTGGTTTGACATATGATTTCCCAGGGCAACATAAAAACTTATCCCAGTCAGATATGACCTAAACCAACAGCACCAAGATAGAAAGCTTGTTTTAATCTATGTTTATTCTTAAGTCATTGACCACCCTAACCAATGCAGTTTCTGTGCTATGGTGAGCATGAAATCCAGATTGGAATTTGTCATGAATACAGTGCGTGTTCAAAAAGTCATTTAATTGCTGGAACACCACTTTTTCAAGTATTTTTCCAAGAAAAGGGAGATTGGAAATGGGTCTATAATTACCAATTACTGAAGAATCAAGATTACTTTTCTTTAATAATGGCGGTTTTGAGTGAGCTAGGAAAAGTAGCAGTTTGTAAAGAGCAATTTACTATAGTGAGCACATCCTCAGAGAGACAGTTAAAAACAGTTTTAAAAAAGGTTGTGGGAATAGGATCAAGGGGACAGGTTGAAGACCTCAAAAGGGATAAAACGTTGCTAATCATTTTTGAGTCAACCATGGCAAAATGTGTCATATGGCTATCAGAAGTACTCCCACATAATGATGATAAGAACTCAACATTTGTTTGTGTTGTTTTAGAGATGTTTACTCTAATGTCTGCAATCTTGTCATTAAAGCATGCCGCAAATTCATTACACTTGGCAGTAGAAAGAAGTTCAACAGATGTTATGGACGGGGGATTTATCAGACTATCATAGAAAAAAGGGTTTTTGAATTATTTTTGTGGTTATTAATAATGTTAGAAATAAATGTTTGTCTGGCATACTTCAATTTCCTATTATACCTATTAAGGCCCTCTCTATAGATATCAAAGTGCACTTGGAGGTTTTTTTCTCCATTTTCTCTCTGCTTTACGGCAGTCCCTTTTTTGCTGTCTTATTTCATTTCCATTTCTCCATGGAGCTTTTTGTTTACCAGAAAGAATCTTGGTTTTCATCGGAGCAACACTGTCAATACTTTTTAAAACCTTAGAGTTAAAACAATCTACTAAAACATCACAGGAGAAGGAATAAGTGGGTGGGCCAATTGGTGACCTAGACAAAAGATTCATGAACACTTTAGCTGAACTGGCATTTAGATAGTGTTTTTTTTATCACCTTATCAGTGTTGACTTCATCAATAATTAAGCCCATATCAAAAAGAACACAATAGTGATCAGAGATAGCTACATCAAGAACAGAGCTGACATTGATATCAAGACCATAAGTGATAACCAAATCTAATGTATGGCCATGTTTGTGCGTGGGCCCAGATGGGCCTATCGGGATGCAAATCTTGGCAGGTACAAAATCAGTTCTTCTAATGCATCCACCTCTTAAGTTTCTTTTCAGACACTGTTACTAGCTCATATTTTCGGCAGTTTTGACATGACATTGAGAATTGCATACATCTACCACTCACCTAGTCTGAGAAAACAGGGGGATGCAAATTTCGGCAGGTGTAAAATCTGTTTTGCCAAATAATGCATCAACCTCTTAAGTTTATTTTTAGACACTTTGGGGTCAAACACTCTTACCAGCTTATATCTTGGGAAGTTTTGACTTGACATTGAAAATTTCATACATCTACCACTCACCTGGTCTTACTCACCTGGTCTGAGAAAGGAGGGGGATGTAAATCTGCACCTCTGCTGAATAATGTATCCTCCCCTTAACTTTCTCTCTGGAGACCTAGGAGGCAAATGGTTTTAACAGCACATATTTTGGAGTGTTTTGACTTGACACTGTGAATGTCATATACAGTCAAGCCGGAAAGTCTCCCAACCCTTTCACCTTCTCCACGTTTTATTACGTTACAGACTTATACTACAATAGATTGAGTTCATTTTTTGCCTCAAACATCTACACACAACACCCCATAATGACAATGTGAAAAAAGTTTTTTTGAGATTTTAGCAAATTTATTAAAAATAAAAAACTAAAATTTCTCATTTACATAAGTATTCATACCCTTTGCTTTAACGTATTTTTAAAGTATCATATTTCATATTTGGTCGCATATCCTTTACATGCTGTTACTTCCTGAAGTCTGTGACCATCAACATCAAAAAACTGTCGATATCTTATTTTCAGGTACTGTTACAAGCGATACTATAACCTCTCTGCATTTGAATGGATCTCTATGGAAATTGGGGGGTGAGACTAGATTCAGCTGTAAATTACACTGGTACAGTATGGAACACATGGCTGGCTAAATGGCTGTAAGTTATCAAGGGTCTGAGCTATCAAACGAGCCCCAAACCATCACTCTGTTGCCAGATATGGAGTAGATGTGGATGGATCACTTTAAGGGTTGTTTCTCCTGACTTTTTTCCCCATAGAGTTCTATAGGAAAATGAGTCCGGAGAAATAACCCTTGCAGTGATCCAGGATGATGAGGATGTGCAGCCCCATGAGTTCTGCTTCTGTCCACAGAGGACCCCTGGAGCACAGCGGGACCTTCGACAGGACCACAGCCCCCCAGAACTGTTTCAGCTGTTTTTCAGCAAAGAGGCTGTCCGCATTCTCTGCCAGAGCACCAACAGTTCTGCCCAGCGGATGCACGTTTGGACAGGTTTTGATAGATTTCCCTAAGATTCCGTAGGTTTGGGTAGTTTTTGGACACATATCCATTCCCCTAAGATTTCGCAAAAGTTGGAAATTGCAAGTATGTTTCCAATGTGTGAAAAGAGTTTCTGTTGAAAATCTCCTGAATTACTGTGATGCAGTGTTATCTATTTTGGATAGATTTTTGGACACCAAGGTACACCATTTTAAATTTCCTCCTGGGACTTGAGCAGTAATACAAAACCCAATTGCAAAAAAGTTGGGATAGTATGTAAAATGCACATAAAAGTAGAAAGCAGTGATTTGTAAATTCTCTTTTGCATATATTTAATAGAAAACGGTACAAAGAAAAGATATTTAATGTTTTACCAAATCAACTTTATTGATTTTTGTAAATATACACCATTTCTGAATTTGATGCCTGCAACACATTCCAAAAAAGTTGGGAAATTGGCAAACAAAAAAAAAAAAAAGATTGGGAAGTTAAAAAACACCTGTTTGGAACATTCCACAGGTAAACAGGTGATGCTATCATGATTGGGTATAAAAGGATATCAAAAGACTAATGATATCTTATTTTCAGGTACTTTTGTGATACTATAATCGCTCTGCATTTGAATGGATCTCTATGGGAATTGGGGGGGGGGGGGGGGGGGGTGGGACTAGATTAAGCTGTAAATTACACGGGAATAGTATGAAACCCGACTTATTTTTCCATAAAGTTCAATAGGAAAGTAAGTCAGGGGAAAGAACCCTTAAAGTGATCCATCCATATCTACTACATATCTGGCAGGAAGATCTCTCAAAATCAAGGAGAACTTGCTCACTTATTTAATTAGAAATGACCATGTTTGGCCTTTTGTCCTCATCAGCATTATTTTATTAATTAATCCAGCTAATGCCAACATAAATTTGTTTCGGTTGTTGAATTCCCCCTCCAATTAAGACAGAGACAGGTCTTTCACAGGTTTAAACCGTCAGAACTGTAGTGTTCGTTTTGGCTCCCTGGAAATGTACTGACAGGCTGCCTGGGCTGTGTCTGTACTGTAACAGAAGCAAGGCTGCCAGTTCTGGATCAATGGGGAGTGCCATGTTTGCATGTCAGGAGTTTTACTTAAAGGATAAGTTCGCTATTTTGGACCTTGGACCCTATTTGCGGTCTGTCTTCCATGAACCTGACACATTGAGACCATATTTTCGGTCCAGTATTGAGCTCGCTACAGATTTCCTGTAGGCTCTCACTGGTCTACAATAGAAGTCAACGGGGCAATTCTAAATGTTATGGAAAAACAACGATAAATGTGCTTTCATGTACGATAAATGAGACGGGAAGCTCAGGGTGTATTGTTACTGGTCTCAGTATGCTCTCCTGTGAAATGTATCTCAATCCGAACATTTTTACGTGCTTGGCATGACTTGGACGTAAGCATTTCTCTGTTGCTTGTTTTCGCTGCTCCCGCGGAGTACTATGTGTCGGGGGTGGGGGAGCGGGAAGGTGTGCCGGCCGTTTACGCAACTATCTAGGTGAGCAGTCTGCGTTTGTTTACCTGCAGCAACGTAGGCTACAATTTGCACAAAAAAACTTGGATGATGGATTACTATAATGATTACGAAGACGAAGAATTCGATTTTGACTTTGACGTTACTGGCTACAGATTTGAGCCAGAATACACGGACACGGAACTACAAGAGATGGATAAGAGAGCAAGAGAAGAGAGAGAGGCTGAAGTTGCGCAGGTAATGTAAATTATTACAATGATTACAAACACTGCGTTACAAATAGTTCTGCTGTAGGCTACTAGCTAGTAAACTCCAACGGGAGGTCAGGATTTGTGATCAACTGCTTTTCAAGCGGCCCGCCCCACAACGTAGCTAGACTGCGGAAGTTTACAGTGCGAGGTAGTGCGGTCGGAGAAATAGTTCTGTTTCAAATGGAACTGTTGTTTCAACGTTCGGTTTGCGTTTGCGATAGCCTACATTTCACAGGAGAGCATACTGAGACCGTAAGAATACACACTGAGCTATAAAAGCACATTTATCGTTGTTTTTCCATAACATTTAGAATTGCCCTGTTGACTTCTATTGTAGCCCAGTGAGAGCCTACAGGAAATCTGTAGCGAGCTCAATACTGGACCGATCAGCGAAAATATGGACTCAATGTGTCAGGTTCATGGAAGACAGACCGCAAATAGGGTCCAAGGTCCAAAATAGCGAACTTATCCTTTAAACCATAAATCCATTAAGAGACATGACCAAAGACAGTACTGTGGCAGTGGCTATCTGGTACTACAATACACGCAGGAAAGTCCTGTTAGGAACAGGGAACCTTCTGGAATTAAAGAACAGAGAGGATCTGCAGCTGAGTATCTGAGGAGTCTATAGAATCGGTGGTTCTAGGATCAAAGAATGTAAAGTCCCACAAAGTAAGCTCTATAAAACGTGATCTAATTGGTCTGCTGTGCCACGTATGTGGAACTTTACTGCCCAGAAGGAGCAGCAAAATAGATTTTGCTCAAGGATCCCCAAATTTTACTCCTTACTTAGAGTGAGTACAAATGTGTTTCTGAAGAACGTGATTCTGGGAGAAACTCCTACCGCACAGTGTGCAACCCGAACGGTTTCTCCCCAGTGTGGACCCTTTGGTGAGTTTTAAGACCACCAAGATGGGCAAAGCTCTTCCCACACTCGCTGCAGCAGTACGGTTTCTCCCCAGTGTGGACCCTTTGGTGAGATTTAAGATTACATAGATGGGCAAAGCTCTTCCCACACTCGTTGCAACGGTGCGGTTTCTCTCCGGTGTGGACAATCTGGTGAGTTTTGCGAGCACCTTTAGTGGTGAAACCCTTCCCGCACAGTGTGCAGCTGAACCGCTTCCCTCCATGATGGGCTAAGCGGTGCGGTTCAAGGGAGTCTACGCTATCAAAGAATTCCCCCACAGAATTTGCAAATTACGCCCTTCTCCCCAGCGTGGGCACTCTGATGATGCTGAACAAGAACAGTGAGAGAGGCAAAGGTCTTATTGCACATTGTGCAGCTGAAGCGTTTCTCTCTGGTGTGAGTAATCTGGTGCGTTTTAAGACTGCTCAGGTGCATGAAGCCCTTTCCGCACTGCAGACAAGAGAAGGGTTTTTCTCCAGTGTGAGTAATCTGGTGAAGTTTAAGACTGTACATGTGCGAGAAACACCTTCCGCACTGCAGG
Organism: Synaphobranchus kaupii; assembly: GCA_029718625.1. Classification (NCBI taxonomy): domain Eukaryota; kingdom Metazoa; phylum Chordata; class Actinopteri; order Anguilliformes; family Synaphobranchidae; genus Synaphobranchus; species Synaphobranchus kaupii. The sequence continues at coordinate 3,034,113 of JAINUF010000025.1, forward strand.
CAAGAGAAGGGTTTCTCTTTGGTGTGAACGCGCTGGTGGACTTTAACCTGACTACTCTGGGAGAAGCACTTTCCGCACTGCAAGCAAGAGAAGGGTTTCTCTTTGGTGTGAATGCGCTGGTGAACTTTAAGGTTACCCAACTGCGAGCAACGCTTTCCGCACTGCAGGCAAGAGAAGGGTTTATTTCCGGTGTGAATGCGCTGGTGGGTTTTCAATTTGCCATTGTTGCGGAAGCGTTTTCCGCACTCCGCGCACACGTACGGCTTTAGCCCCTTGTGAATACTTTCGTGCTCCTGGAAGACGTGCCACTGGGAGAAGCTTTTGTTGCACCACGAGCAGGCGAACAGTTTCTTCCTGCTGTGAATCCGCTGGTGCTTTTCCGGGACCCTGGAGGAAATTAAACCCTTGCCGCTCTCCGAACAGCTGGACAGTTTCCCCACACTGTGCTGATCCTTGTGCGTCTCCAGTTGAAGAGCGTCGAGGAACGTCTTCCGGGAGCGTGTGCAGATGAAGTCCTCCTGTCCCTCAATTCTCCGGTCACTCTTTGCTTCTGCTGAAGTGTCGAAACTCGCCTCACATGGGATGCTTCCACCGTGCTCTCCCGGAGAACCCAGAGGCAACGCGATCTCTGCCGGAATGAAATCAGGCGAACCGTGGGAGTGCTCCTCAGTGAAGGGGCCACCATTTTGTTTCTGCTCGAAGTGTGACGTTGGGCCCCTCGTCCACCTCCAAGCACTGCCTCCGAGATGCTCTGTATTGGGGAGGAGAGAAGTCATCATCCAACTGGGCACCTCTGTGCTCCAAGCTTCCTCCAAGCTGTCCGTGTTTTTCCTGAACAGTTCCCGAACCGTTAGCCTCACTCCGCGCACACTGGAGCTCCGGTCCCCAGTCTGCGGACCCCAACGGGGGGAGAGCGGGGGTAAGAGGCTCCTCCTCCGGCTCCTGCTTCAGTTCTGCCTGCAGCCCCTTTTCTGGGTCTCCTGCAGGGCAGGGCTGCATGTGCAGCTCCTCCTCTCCACAGATGGGTCCTGCACCATCGTCAGCACCAGCTGCAGCTGCCCCCAAAGTGCCTGCACAAAAATACAAATATTGTGTTTATGAATATGGCATTACTCGACTGGATTTGGCGCAATGGTCTTAGCAACTGTAAAGGGTAATTACTAATTACAAATAATTAATCGCAATGAGTTATTACCACATGTATTCTCCCCACTGATCTTCTGTTCCACCTGTGATTGGCTCCTCTCTGGATCCTCTTCCAGCCTATCCTGGCTGAGCAGCAGAGATTCAGGCCAATCCCGTTCCCCGTCTACAGGCTGACAAACAGGAAGTGTGAAGATTCTGTGCATCCAAGGCTCTGAACACATTACATATTACACATTAATTAATATCAATGCAAACCGCAATGTCAGGTACAGTGTATACTGTACAGGCAAACACTTGTACTGTGTCTCCTTCTAGGAAGGAGATGAGTGGAGGAGGAAAGGAGGAGACTCACCCCAGCTTTCCAAGCCTCTAGCACTAAGAAAAGTGTTTCTTAATCTGAACACACAGATATAATGTTTCAGAGATTCGAACTTGGATCGCTGGATTCAGAGTAGAGCTCGATATCGGGCCGATATTAGCGTTTCTGGACCATACTGTATCGTCGACAAGGATGACGTGGCCGATAAGAACGACCAATATAGGTTTTTTTTTTGTTGTTGTTTTTTTTTTACACTGACACGTGGGCGCTCCGAGCACTCCATCTAGTGGTTCTCACCACAGAACTATAATAGTGTTCTCGCTACCCTCAACATATCATGTGCCATGTAGTGATGGGCAAAACAGTTCACTTCAGTGACTAGAATCACTAGAATCAGTTCATTAAAAAGATTCGTTCACCGAATCGTTCAGTGCTTGGGCGGAGCTCCGACTGCGTACTGCGTAGTCCGACTCACTCAGTGAACTGAAACGGCCGAACGGTTCATGCGGAAGTGCTGTCGCTTTGACAAACGCGCCAAACTCCGTTTACAAATCTTGATATTTTAAAAGTTTCCTCGTTGAATATCAATATTGGAGGTGAACGCTGGTTTTCAATGACTTTTAAGTCTTAACTTGCTGGGCCTGATTCTGGCAGTTTGAGCCGCTGATTATCACTCAGGATCACGTCACGTTAACTCACTGTGTCTAGTAGCCTTCAGTGAACGAATCACGACACGTTCGCTCGCAGAAGTCCACTCTGCACGCTCGCTGCCTCGCTCGGCGCCCGCCCGCCCGTGAATGATTCGTTCAGTACAGCAGAACTGGTTCGCAGGGGACGAATCACGTTCGCTCGCGGCAGTCCCTCCCCCTCCCTGCACGCTCGCTGCTGATCAGATCCGTTCGAGAGCTCAACTGAACTGAGAAATGAACGGATCTTTTCAGTAAGTGATTCAGTTCAGTTCGTTCACCCAAAAGATTCGGTCTTTTGAACGAATCGTTCGCGAACGACACAACACTAGTGCCATGGAATCTTTACTCAGCCAGAGAGCAGCGCTGCCGCTGGAGGAAGACTCACTGAATGAATGAAAGGAACAAGTTCCTCTTGCTAGCTAATTGAATATTGTCAATAATAATAGTGTATTAACACAACAGTAATGTTAGTCATTCTTTAATTGTGGTCTTTGCAAACTGCAGATGAATGTAAACTACGATTGCTAGCTAGCTATCGGCAATTAAGCTAATCAGCTACCAGTCACGTTAACTTGAGATGCATCCACAGACCTCATTGTGCTCTTTTACTTAGCACCATTACTTAGCTAACGTTATAATTCACTGTGGAGTAGAATAAAAGCTGTTCCAGGTTTTTACTCAGTGCAGGTTATCAAACTAACTCTCAGTAATTTTGCTTTGTGAAACAGCCCCCGCTCAGCTAACCTTAGGATGAGAGGAGAGAAAAAATCTTATTGCTATGGAATCTATGTTACCAGTCATCAAGCTAACGTTAGCTAATGACCTCGTACACACCAGGGTTTTAGTTTTGAAACATTTCGAAATGTTTTAGTTGAGGTTTTTACTAACGTTATCTTGTCCTGTTTGTAGGCTGCACATTACTCGAATGCATTCTGTTCTGTGGTTTTCGAAACCAAGAATGCGCTCCACCCAGCACGTTTCCTAGATACAGGATTTTATCTTCTGCATTCCTTGGTAACTATTGACATTTAACGTTACAGTTAATTTTTTTAAAATATTTTTTTATAATAAACAACATGGATCATTTGCCGCTTTCCAAGTGTTTACGCAGATGCGTCTCCTCCTCCGTCCAAGTTAAGCCACAATCGGTACCCGTAATATCGAGAACATATGATAATAATAAAATAAACACAAATGTTCAACTGTCAAATTAACTGCGAAGATGCTCGAAATTCCCACGAAACTTGGGAGTAGCTACCATTCTTTATTTCTGACCCAAGTATAATGATTCTACAGGTAGGTTTCAGTAACCGATCCTGTACACACTCACGGCTAAAACCAGTTGAGGGTTTTCTAAACTTTTCCGAGCCTAGCTCCGAGGGGTTTTAAATTGATGCGTCGTTCGGTGAACGAGCCTTTTACTCTTTTCCCCCCTTGTTAACCAATGTTATGTAACCAGACAGAAAGCGCAGAGCGGCTGTAAAATAGTCCTCCTGTAACCTGAGACTACCTTTATATGGATATAGCTAACTCCCAACCTGTTTCCAATTCTTAATTATCAATCAAGCAGTTAATGAACGGAATAACAAATATCAAGGAATAGCTATAGCAAGTTTTTCTTTGTGTCATAAAATGTGTATCACTTAAATAGCCTATTTTTATATATTCTTTATTGAAATGGTCACTAAGTACTGATGTTTATTTTGCTATTTATTTCATTTCTATTCTTTATTTGATCAGTGTTCATTTCTAAAATTGCTTGATAATGTTAATTGTGTTATAATAATTTAATAATGTCAATTTTTTTAAATAAAGTTATTTGTTTAAGAAAGAAGTCTTCCCCCCCCCTCCCCCCCCCTCCCCTCTAAAATCGGTATCGGTCTCAAAGATCCAATATCGGTCCGGCTCTAATTCAGAGTCTAGTTCTAACTATTACACCGTGGAACCCCTACAGAAACCCTCGATAGCCAAACAGCTTTCCTGCACTGCTGCGCAATCTGCGTTATGATTAATAACGCACGGGACTAAACACTACCGTAACAACCAAAGGGATAAGCATTTTGAAAGTCATTCCATATAGATAAAAATATATAATAACTACATTTACATATTCAATGAAATGCATGCAATAACAATAGCAAAGTTGATTCACAATTATTCCGATCGAAATCCCACAACGTAGCCTAAATGGAAACTCATGCACATTCCTGTAAATTCTATTTAGTTTACCTCGTACTTTACGTCCAAGACATCAGACGAAGCCATTTTCTTCTCCATGGGGACGTTCTGGTCATTTATGGCCGGATCTGTGCTCAATAGGTCGTCAAAGACTCTCTTTGCGGGAGTAAAACATCCTTTCCCTGCAAACCTAGCTATTACAGGCAAAATACACAATCACCTAAACATCAGCAACACTATCACTTTGCTTCTACATTAGGAGTACAACAGAAACATTGTGCTGTGCTCCAACTAGCCACCACTCTGCAATAAACAGCCAGTATGAAGATCAAAACACGTTTTCCACGACAAAATGCAACCCCTAGGCTATTTGCATGCAATAAGTTGTGAAACTTACGTCTTTGTACTTCTCTGAAGTCGTCACAAACCTGAAATCCCAAAGCGATGTTTAGAGAATTATCTGGAGCTCCCTCTCCGTATCCTCGCACAGCCCCGAGTTCTCTCTCTATCTGCAGTAACTTTCTCTTTAGCGCCTCGTTCTCTCTTTGGCTTCTGCACATTTCCAATCGTAAGGCAGCAGACCCATCATCCACTAGTTTAGTGATTTCTGCTACTGCGGTTTTTGTTAAAACCTCCATGATGGAAGCCATCTGAACCCTAAAAGAAGCACAATTCGACATTTCTTGCAAATTACGTTAACAAAACGCAAAATACACGGTGAAAATACCAGTGTAAGCAAAGCCCGGGATAGCATCTATACCAGTGTTTCTGCTACGTCTGATTCTTATTCGATGGTGTTTATTAGCGGCTTGTATCCTGTGTGAATGGTACATTACCGCCACCTCCTGTGCTGGAGTGTGCAGCAGATGAGGGCAGTAAAACGAGAAGGGTCTGCCTGCAGAGGCGAGGGCTGTGTCCGAATCCGACCCCTGTTCCCTGTCCCCTTTCCACTCAGACCCCTGTCTGCTATGTGCCCTGCCCCCTCACTTTGCAAGCAGTGGGCGAAATAAATCCCGCAAACTAGTGAGGAAGTAGTTCATCATATTTTTTATTTTATTTTCATTTTTTATTGAGAATATCAATAAGTTAACATATGACGATTGTCACAAAGTGTGGATTATGAATGAAGATAGAATTGACAAAAATAAAAAAGCAGTTTGTAATATGTACCAATCTCGTACCATATATATGAATATACGCTCTCTGTCTTTTACGTTCTTACTTCCGGTTTACTTACTGAAATTGTCGGATGAGCGCACCATTGTGCAGATGAGTGTGCTCCTGAATTCCCTCAACAAAACCTCAGAAATAAGGGGTTCATCCTGGTATTTTAAGTGCCCCCATTTGTGAGAAAAAGTCGCCCACTCAAAAGCTTTTTTACAAAGTTGACTCAAATATGCGCCCTCAAAAGGGTGTCGGGGTCCTATTCGGACACGGCCCTAGGCTGTCAAAAAAATTGCTCCTTTTTCCTTCCCTTGCAACTTTTCCTTGACCCCGGCAGAAATAGTCACAGGGGTCAAGGAAAAGATGGAAGGAGAGATTTACAAGGGGTGGATTCCATTCGCTTATTTTATCCGTCCTCTTCTCCTCGCCTGACCCGGAAATCGATCGAGGTTCGCCATCTTTAAGGACATTCCAAACCGCTAAGTGCTATTCGGAGGAGCGAGTCTTGAATTCAATTCTGGATTAAACACTCCTATTCCTCCATGATCAGATTCTGGATCTTTTCTAACTATCAGTAAATATTGGCGGGAAGGGGTAGAATTTATTTCTGATGTAGCCTACCTTGATACTAGTACACATATCTCATCATCTCCCTTGTCTCTACATTGTCCCATCAAACTAAATTCTAGCACTAGTTTATGAAATAATCAGGGCCGCGTTTCCCGATAATGATCAATCTTAGGGTTAAAGGGATAGTTCGGAATTTTGGACATAATGTCTCAATTACGACTTACCCATGATGTAGTTCTACCGGCGGCAGAGCTTTACGTTAGCTACGAATGTAGTGCCGGCACTGCTCGACTACTACTACAAAGAAGAGCAACAAGTTGCAATGGCCACGTTCGCTCCGCCGCCGTACTTCCACAGAGAATATAGGTCAGCACAAAGTAAAGGATTCAACGATAGTTTGACTTAAAAAATGATGGTATAAACACTCAAAATAACACAGATAGACTGTCGTCATATTTTATTTGCTTTGGGTGCACTGTGGAGTGGTTAAGTGTGTTTGGTAGTGGATGCTACCGGTTACCATAGAGTTACGCTAGCATTAGCAACATGTGTATGTCCAAAAGAAGGGACAGCCTGGAATTAGCTGAAAATGGTTTCCATCAATCAACTACATCATGGGTAAGTCGTAATTGAGACATTATGTCCAAAATTCCGAACTATCCCTTTAAGTGCTACGAGCGATTCTACGAAAACAGTGCGTTTACCAAAATAGTTCTTAAAGCGTGAACTTTCGCCTCAGAAAGTACAAAGTCCTCCCCAGCATTTAGTTCCAATCACCTGGATTTGCTAATTTGCACAATTCTTCAGCCAGGAGGTAGAACTAATTAGTGAAATCAGCTGGCTGAGTTTATGGGTGGAAGAAACACATACCAGAACATTTACTTTCTGCCCCCTGGGTTTTACATTTCAGTACTTCTGTCTGTGGTGCTGCTGATACGGGAGGAGGAAGGGCGATATAGTGAGAGACGCGAATCCCCATGCCCAATACATGGCCAGTTAGACACGTCACGTCTCATAGACATGCTTTTGAAATAAAATCTTTTTCCCACTGATTTTACTTGTCTCAATCTTATTTATTTATAGGGCTATTTAAGGAATGGCTTTTATGGGTTATTTCCAAATATATAAAAATAAGTAAATTTAAATAAAACTAAACCTAACATCACTTCAAAAAAAACACAATCAGTGGTTATGGTAACTGTAAAATATAACGAACACTAACACAAAAAATCTAAGAAAGTATGTGATTTATGCGAATCTACGAGTGTTTCTGAGAGCATCGTAAGTTAAGATGCTTTTGGGAAACGCACCTTTGTCATGGGTTACCACCCTTTTTCCCTATGCGGTCGTTTTCCTCGGTGGCCACGCGAGGGCACTGCCCTTTTGTCGGATGCTTGCTCCGCCCTGCTTTGATTGCGGAGCTTCTGTCAGCATCCACACCTGTTCGTGGTCACCTTTAGAGCTATATAAGCCTCCCGTTTCTTTCGTTCGGGGCTTCAATATTGTTTTTGTTTTGTATTTGTGTTATTTGCATTGTCTGGTGTGAGTTATTTGTACCATTTACGCTACTCGTCTGTTTTAACGTCTCGTTGCTGAGGCAGGGCTTATTTCTTGCTGGCTCTTTAGTTACTTATCTCGTAGAAGTATGGGACCGCAGATCTCGGCTCTATTTCGCCTGTAAAATGTTTCTCTCTCCTGGGAGATCAGGCGTTCACGCTTCTACTTAGTTACTTAGCTCGTAGAAGTACAGGGTAGCAGTTCTTTGTTCCATTTCACCTTTGTTTGGTTTTCTTACTGAGAAACCTGGCGTTTGGGCTTCTACTCATTTCCGTGTTACATTGAGTCGGTTAGTAGCTTCGGTACGTTTGTTCCCTGTTTCGTCTCCTTCTCATGGACTACGTTCCCCTTTGTTGTGAGTCAGGGTTTTTCTATTATATTGAGAGGCAGTGTGTGCTATTTTCTATTAAGTTTGCGTTGGTCTTTTGTTGCAGCTGTCCTGTTCGTCCTTTTTACTTGTGGGACGATTTTGTTCGGAACTGTTGTTCTGTTCGTTTTCCGGGTATGTTTCTCCTTATTTGGAGCTTGGGCGATGTTGTGGACATGTTTGTGTGTGACTGCGCATTTCTGAAAGTAGCATTGGAACGTTCGCTCTCTGTTCCTTTGCCTCGTTACATATTCCTTTTTACCAAGAAGTAGGGTTTTTATTTTCTATCAAACTCGTGTTAGTCTTTTAGCCGGTAATGTCCGGTGCAGCTGTCCTGTTTCGTCCTTTTTACTTGTGGGACGATTGTGTTCGGAACTGTTGTTCTGTTCGTTCTCCGGGTATGTTTCTCCTCATATGGAGCTTGGGCGATGTTGTGGACATGTTTATGTGTGACTGCGTGTTTCTGAAAGTAGCCTCGGAACGTTAGCTCTTGGTTCCTTCGCCTCGTTACATATTCTTTACTGAGAGGCTAGGGCGTGTGTTTTCAATTAAGCTTGCGTTAGTCATGTTTGATAGTAAAGTTATGGGACGGCGGTGCTCCGTCGGCTCGCCTATAAAATGTTTCTCTCTCCTGGGAGATCGGGCGTTTACCCCTTTATGTTTTCTGCATTTGACTGCGAGCCTATAAAACTAGCCATGGAACGTTATCCCTGTTCCTTCGCCTCGTTACATTCCTCTTTACCAAGAGGCACAGCGTTTATTTTCTATCATATCCTCATATGGAGCTTGGGCGTTTTTGTTGACATGTTTGCGTTTGACTACGAGTCTCTGAAAGTAGCCTTGGAACGTTAAATCTCTGTTCCTGTTCGCCTCGTTATATTCCTCATAATGGAGAGGCAGGGCGTTTATTTTCTACTAATCTCGCTTTGGTCTTTTAGCCGGTAAATGTCCGGTGCAGCCTGTCCTGTTCGTCTCCTTTCGGTACCTGTCTCCGTACATGGAGCTTTTTGACGATTTTGTTCGGAACTGTAGTTCTGTTTCGTCCTTCGGTACGTCTTCCTATGGGGAAGATTGGGCGATGTTGTGGACATGTTTGTGTTTGACTGCGAGTCTGAGAGTAACCCTGGAACGTTAGATCTGTTCCTTTCGCCTCCTCTTATACTATCGATTATTTTGCAGTGTTTCTTGACTGTGTTTTATTTTGTACCATCACGCTACTTGCCCATTCTTATGTGTCTCGTTACCGAGACATGGCGCGTATTATTTCTGGCTACTGAGAAACCTGTCGTTGCGCTTGTACTTACTGGTGTGTGACAGTGAGCCGGTTAGTAGCGTCGGTAGGCTTGTTCATTGTCTTGTCTCCTCCCTTAACTGCGGGGTTTTCCCGCCTTAGTGGCCTTAGGGCTTAAAGAATCCCTTTGCTGCGTTTGGCTCCTCCTACCTCACACGTCACGCCCCATTACAACCTTAAGTACAAGATACTTCGTAAGAAGTGTTTTACGATCGTCTTAGCTTTACATGCTTTTGGGAAACGTACCCCAGGGCAGTATGTCAGTGAGTCATACTAAAGGGCAAAAAATTAATTATTTGACCCCATGTTCCTCCCGCCTGTTTTCCAATCACCCATCCAAAACTCCTACTTTTATTTACTGGAATACTCCAAGCAATACTCAGAGTATTGGAATACTTCTAAGGTTGGGTGTCCGTAGACACAACCCTGCAAAGTTACCCAGTACACCAAGCTCATTTACACCAGTATGTTTGAATTATTGTCTGTATCCAGTGCTCTGGGTGTACGAAAAGCATATCATGGATAAAAAGCATTAATATAATTGTTATTATCATTATTGACATTGTGTTGTTCAGAAAATTGTGTTCACAAGTATGATTTTTAAAATTCTTTTACATTTTAAATGAAACATCTGTTTGTAAATGTCAATGTTATATGCTACCAGTGTTACAGTTGAAGTCGGAAGTTTACATACACTTAGGTTGAAGTCATTAAAACTCATTTTTAACCACTCCACAGATTTCATGTTAGCAAACTATAGTGTTGGCAAGTCAGTTAAGAGTTCTTAAAGTCATTTAAGATGACCTACTTTGTGCATGACACAAGAAATTTTTCCAACAATTGTTTACAGATTATTTCACTTTTAATTCACTATATCACAATTCCTATTCTATTTGCCGAAATAGCATCCCAGCATCCCATGTTCACATCCTTAAACAGTGAGCACCATAATTCATTGGACAGTGACATTTTGTGTTTTTTTGATTCTGTACTTTAGCACTGAGTTTGAAAGGATACGATGACAATGAGGTTGAAGTGCAGACTGTCACTTTTAATTTGAGGGTATTTTCATCCATGTTGGATGAACCGTTTAGAAATTATAGAATCGTTTGTACAAAGTCCCCCCCATTTTCGGGCATCAAAAAATATTAGACAATATTGTAGAATAAAGTAATCATTGTTAAAACATTGGTTGCGTATCCTTTGCATGCCATGACTTCCTGATGTCTGTGACCCAACAATAGGAAAAGACATTTGATATCTTATTTTCTGGTACTCAAACAAGCGATAATATAACCTCTCTGCATTTGAATATATCTCTATGGGAATTGGGGGGTGGGACTACATTTAGCTGTAAATTACACTGGAACAGTATGGAACACATGGTTGGCTAAACGGCTCCATGTCATCAAGGATCTGTCGTATCAAACAAACCTTAAACCAGCACTCTGCTACTAGATATGCAGTAGATATGGATGGATAACTTGAAGGGTTTCTTCTGACTTATTTTTCCATAGAATTCAATAGCAGAATTTGTCAGGCGAAACTTATATCGTTGGGTCACAGACATCAGAAAGTCATGGCATGCAAAAGACATGCGACCAAATATTAAAAATGATTACTTTATTCTACATTATGTTAAAATTTCCAATATTTTTTGATGCCCGAAACTGGGTTTGGGGGGGGGGGGGGGGGGCTATGTACAAAAGGTTCTATCATTTCTAAACAGCTCATCCGATATGGATGAAACTACCCTCAAATCAAAGCTGACAGTCTCTACTTCAACCTCATTGTCATTGTATCCTATCAAACTAAAAGTGCTAGAGCACAGAACCAAAATAACAAAAATGTGTCACTGTCCAATAAATTATGGTGCTGAATGTATGTCAATCAAAAACTTAACATATGGTTATTTCTGTAGGAAACCCAGTAAAGTTTTTAACTCTCAGTGCTGTATAGGTGTAGGGCTGCCTGGGTTGTGTCTGGGTCATTCCGTGTCAAATCAACCAGTTTTCTGAAAAGTTCCTGTATGATTACTTGTACCCCTTTTCTTACTTGTACTTTTCAAGTTATATCCACCCAAAGTAGCCACTTTGTTCAGTCGAACATGTTTTTGGTGATTTTCGAGGTCACCCTGTGCCCATACGAGTGGACATATACATCCCATATCACAGATCTATTATCCCCGCAAATTACGCCCTTCTCCCCCGCAAACCCATTTTCGGGAATCAAAATTATCTATAGGTACTTTTCAAAATGCTATCTAACCATGAAGGAGTTGAGTACCAAAGCTGAAATTTGGTTGATTAGTAGATCTAATATATCTGTTTAACTGCTGTAAATTTCAGAAAAAGTTTTAACTGTCCACATGGTGATCCATTGACAAGATGGACGGTTGTGTTTTTGACTTTTTTTCACCCGGACCCAACTTTGGATGGATGTCATTCCTTTACAAATGAATTGATTAGCCTGTATTTGCTTGTGACCATAGACATACACCTATAGATAATAGATATGGGATGTATATGTCCACTCGTATGGGCACAGGGTGACCTCGAAAATCACCAAAAACATGTGCGACAACAAAGTGGCTACTTTGGGTGCATATAACTTGAAAAGGGAAGGGTGGTACAAGTAATCTGATTCGTGCAATATGGAAGAAAGTAAGTTAGGATACCAAGTTTCAGCTCTATAGCTGTTACCAATCCCAAGTTATAAGCTTCCAAAGTCGGAAAAAAATCACATTTGCGCGTTTTCACGACTCGCGAGCGCGAAAAAACTGAGGATTTGAGCAAATTTCAGGAGGCCATATCTCGGAAACAACATGTCGTATGAGGCTAATTATTATTATGATGGAGTTTCATCAAAATCTGAGAGGGTCATGCAGGGACCACTGGTTGATTTGACACAGAATGACCCTTCTGTACTGTAACAGAGGCAAAGCTGCCAGTTCTGGCTGACTGGGGAGTGCCATGTTTGCATGTCAGGAGTTCTACATAAAGTCTAAATCCAACTGTCTTGACCCTCCTTTGGTTAAAAATAAATAAAAATTCTGAAAACTTGATCTAATTGGTCTGCCACGTACATGGAACTACATTACCCAGAAGAAGCCGTAAAATCTGCTCAAGGATCCCATAGTTTTACTCCTTACTGTGAGTACTTATGTGTCTCTGAAGAACGCCTCTAAGGGAGAAACTCCGGCTGCACAGTGGGCAACTGAACGGTTTCTCCCCAGTGTGGACCCTTTGGTGAGTTTTAAGATTAGATGGTTGGGAAAATCTCTTCCCACACTCGCTGCAGCAGTGCGGTTTCTCCCTGGTGTGTACCATTTGGTGAGTTTTAAGACCACCTCGTTGGGAAAATCTCTTCCCACACTCCCTGCAGTGGTACGGTTTCTCCCCCGTGTGGACCCTTTGGTGAGTTTTAAGATTAGTTAGTTGGGCAAAGCTCTTCCCACACTTGTTGCAGCTGAACAGTCTCTCCCCAGTGTGGACCCTTTGGTGAGATTTAAGATGACCTCGTTGGGTAAAGCACTTCCCACACTCCCTGCAGCGGTGCGGTTTCTCCCCCGTGTGGACCCTTTGGTGAGATTTAAGAGTACCTCGTTGGGAAAAGCTCTTCCCACACTCATTGCAGTGGTGCGGTTTCTCCCCCATGTGGACCCTTTGGTGAGATTTAAGAGTAGCTCGTTGGGAAAAGCTGTTCCCACACTGGTTGCAGTGGTGGGGTTTCTCCCCCGTGTGGACCCTTTGGTGAGATTTAAGAGTACCTCGTTGGGAAAAGCTCTTCCCACACTCATTGCAGTGGTGCGGTTTCTCCCCCGTGTGGACCCTTTGGTGAGATTTAAGAGTAGCTCGTTGGGAAAAGCTCTTCCCACACTCCCTGCAGCGGTACGGTTTCTCCCCTGTGTGGATACTCTGGTGAGTTTTGAGACTGCTGTTACTAGTGAAACTCCTGCTGCACAGTGTGCAGCTGAACAGTCTCTCCCCAGTGTGGACGCTTTGGTGAGATTTAAGAGTACCTCGTTTGGAAAAGCTCTTCCCACAATCGTAGCAGCTGTGCGGTTTCTCCCCCGTATGGACCCTTTGGTGAGATTTAAGATGACCTCGTTGGGTAAAGCTCTTCCCACACTCGCTGCAGCGGTGCGGTTTCTCCCCCGTGTGGACCCTTTGGTGAGACTTCAGAATGCTTTTAGTGGTGAAACCCTTTCCGCACTCCGAACAGCCGAACCGTTTCCCCAAGCCGAACCGTTTCCCCAAGCCGTGCTGCTCCTCGTGCGTCTTCAGTTGAAGAGCGTCCAAGAACGTCTTCCCACAGCTTGTGCAGATGAATTCCCCCTGTCCCTCGATTCTCCGGTCAATCTTTGCTTCTGCTGAAGTGTCGAAACTCTCCTCACACGGGGTGCTTCCACCATGCTCTCCCGGAGAACCCAGAGGCAACGGCATCTCTGCCGAAATGTCATCAGGCGGCCCACGGGAGTGCTCCCCCGCGAGGGGGCCGCCATTTTGTTGTTGCTCGAGGTGTGACGTTGGTCCCTCGTCCACCTCCAAGCACAGCCTCTGAGACGCTCTGTAATGCGGAGGAGCGAAGTCACCTCCGTGCTCCAAGCTTCCTCCACGCTGTCCGTGTTTTTCCTGAACCGTTCCCAAGCCGCCGGCTTCGCTCCACGCACACTGGAGCTCCAGCCCCCAGTCTGCGGACCCCAACGGGGGGAGAGCGGGGGTGAGAGGCTCCTCCTCCGGCTCCTGCTTCAGTTCTGCCTGCAGCCCCTTTTCTGGGTCTCCTGCAGGGCAGGGCTGCATGTGCAGCTTCTCCTCTCCACAGAGGGGTCCTGCACTGCCATCAGCAGCAGCTGCCCCAAAAGTGCCTGCACAAAAATATAATCACATTAATCTTAACTGCACTAAATTACTAATACGACCAAACTTGACTGTATTTGGCTTGATTGCCTCAGCAACTAAAACCGGTAATTACCAATTACAAATATAACAATATTTCTATCCAAGGGATATTACATGTATTCTCTCCACTGATCTTCTGTTCCACCTGTGATTGGCCCCTGCCTGGATCCTCTTCCAGCCTATCATCGCTGAGCAGCAGAGATTTAGGCCAATCCTGCTCCCCGTCTACAGGCTGAGAAAACTTCATTTTAGCAAACAACCAAATGGTTTTTATCAGAGCTGCACTTAAACTAGCTAACGTTGTCTAACGTTTGAGTGGTGGATTGCAATAAAGACGCTTTCGTTTGCTAACTTACTCGCTACTAGTAAAAACCAGCTTAGCCTTTGTTGCCAATATAAACTAGGAGACAGCAAGATAGCAAACAAGCAATAAGCGTTTAATCAGAGCTGCTCTTAAACTAGCTAGCTAACACTCTAGCGGTATCTGACGTTTGAGCGCTCAATTTTTAATTAGCGAGTATGGTTCAGTGAACACTCATCCTGTCATTAGTCAGATTATGATATGGTTTTAAATTAACCAGGCAGAAACTAATACAAAATATAAAGCCATTTATATGTTTATGAGTGCTTATGTAACATGTCTCACATGAAAATAAAAGATTGAAACCAGTGAGCTGGGCTGGGGTATCACCGGCTTCTTGCTAACTGAACCCAGCTCCAGCCATTGCAGCTACCACATAGCCCGTACGCCTTCATTATGCTGGTCATTAAGCTAAGGTTAGCTTGGTAAAAATATTTGTTAACCGTCAATGGACCGTTTTGTATCTCCTGTTGCAAATGTTAATGTTTTGTTGGACAGAATTAGAAGCACTGTGAAATTATTAATTAGCCAGGTAACCACGTTAGTAGTATATGCAATACGGCTTATGTCACTTTTTGATTTAATTTGATTGATGGTTGATAGGTCAAAGGTCAAGCGATCAAACGGCTTATGTCACTTTTTGATTGAATTTGATTGATGGTTGATAGGTCAAAGGTCAAGCGGTCAAATGGGGGTCACATTTGCATATTTTAATTTTTAATTTTATTTTTTAATTTTTTATATTAAATAATTAATTAATTAAATTTTTTTTTTTTTTTTTTTTTTTTTTTTTAATTTATAAGTTATTATTATTCGGGGCGGATTTATTGTGGTGGTTTTTTGTTTCAAGGTTTTATTTATTGGCATTGTAACGATGTCATTTATTGGTGGTTGTTTGTTGTAAACGTCGGTTTTTATGGTCGTTCTTTGGGTGAGGAATTTTAAATTTATTAGAACAACATCGTGAAAAAGTAACTTTGTATATATATATATATATATATAAATAAAAACAAATGTATAGTTTAGTGGCAATAGTTTGTGTTAGCAGAAGCGTTTTAAAAGAATAAAATAATTCGAGATGTTTAATTGCAGACTTTTTTAAAAACGTGACAGACCGCGGTAGGCTAAAATGAACAAACTAACACGTTATTGCGTTTCTGTATTTCCAGTGCGGTATGCAATAGAGAGCCGAAGGGAAAAACTCTTAACAAATTGTTAAGTCAGGGGGACCTGGGTGTGCGAATGACACCAAACCTGAGAACAAAGACCGTGCGGAGGCCGGATAGATCTTTCAATCACACAGGTTGAACTACACGCGGCTCCAGTATCTGTCGAACACACATGTTCTAGCTCAACGGCTAGAGAGTGTTGTAGTAAACTACGCGTAGCTAACTCTTTCAGCTGAAAATTGAACAAACCCAGTTAAACTAACAGCAGATGTTGGAATGCTTGAGTAGCCTACTGATGCGTGGTATGCTAGGTGGGGGGAAACCTTTTGGGTTGACGAGAAACAGATGTATTCCTGGCGGGGTATTCAAAATAAGCTTGAAATGAATGAAAGAAATGCATAGACTGGAAATATTTCAACAGGCCGCAAAATGCCCCGAAGCCATTGAAAAGAACTCCAAGAAGCGTTTTCCAAAAATAAAAGTCTGTATTAGTATTTAATATAAAACTTTTCAGGATTTTTGCTTACAGTTGTCTAATACTTAGAGCCAACATGTTTAAAATATAAACAATTTGCTAGATGGTCATCTATTGTTTAGTATCGAACGGTTACTAAAAAGATGTGGCTATTCAATTTAATCAGGGTTGAGGCGTTATATATTAAATGTGGCGTTTAATCGTATATTCAAAAAGTGTATTTTATTCTTCATGCCACATTTCACGGGGAGGGGCACGTTTTTACGACCTACGTACACTACGTAGATCTATTCGCACCTCGAAGAACTCGTAGGTATAAAGAGAGACCTACAGTTACACAAAAAAACAATCTTGATTCTACCTTGTGGAAGAAGCGATTGGGGTTATTCAATTTTATAATTGAAATATAATATTGTGTAAGCGTAACTGGTGCAGTGGGCCCTGGAGGCTATGTAAGATTTTACAGAATTAAAAAGCTAAAACCTAAAACGAACTCTGAATTATTCTTGGGTTCCGCGGGGCTATAGAGATGGTCTATAGCGTTGCAGAGAGATCTTTCCAGACGGGGCTAGAGGGCGGACAAATGGAGTAATTAGTTCATCGGGCCTGTGTACAACTGAAAATGGGATACACCCCCATGTAGTGTCCTACCACACCTAGACAATTGACGGGCGTTTACACGGGCCAATGAGAGGGCTGTATAGCTTATGACAAAACGGATTCTGATGGCTAACAACAGCTGGGGAGTGCTGACGCGATGCTAGGGGAAACCTTTGATTTGATTGAGGAACAGTTGTTATACAACGCGGTTGATTCAAAGTAAGTTTGAAATGAATGAATGAAATGCATAGACTGAAAATATTTCATCAGGCCGCAAAATTCCCCGAAACCATTGAAAAGAACTCCAAGAAGCCTTTTTAAAAATAAAAATCTAAAAGTCTATTAGTATTTAATAAAAACTTTTCAGGATATTGTACAAGTTTTTGTAATAGGGTAATACTTAGAGCCAATATGAGTGTTTAGTATCGATGGGTTACTAAAAAGATGGGGTTATTCAATTTAAACAGGTTTGAGTCGGCACATAGCCAATACTGTTTAAACGTAACTCTTTCAAAAAAGCATTTACATTTTAAATTTCGGGGGGGCTACAATTCACAGCAGGGGTTTGTGTGACGTCTGAATGACAGGAGCAGCGGTTATACTGGCTGGGGTATCCAAGGATATTTGAATGTAAGGCATATAGAAAATAAACCAGTATGCAAAAGGCCCCATTTTGTCGTGGAAAAGCCATTGAGGAGGCATCCAAGAAGCGTTTCCAAAAGCAATGTAACCGTCTATATACCTATAGGCTAATGTTTTTTCACTGGTCAGCTTCATGAAACAGAACTTTCAGTATTATGCACAAGGTTGCTAATACTTAGTGTCAATGTTACTGCTTAGTATCGAATGGGATGTAAAACGATGGGTTATTAAATGTAAACAGGATTGAGCTATTATATATAGCCTATAGGGTGTAAGCATATCTACTTCAAATGTGTATTTAATTTTCGGAGAACTTCGGATGAATAGAACTCGCTGTGTGCCGGGAAAACACTATTGCAGAAAGCTTTGTAGAACAATTGCTTTATTGACCAGTAGCCTAGTCTACCCATCAGAACACTTTTCGGTCATGAGGTGTAATTTGGCTATTAAAAGTATAGTATTAGTATAAGCTACAAAGACAACTTAGATAGAGACATGATGCATAGGCTATAGAAAATGTCTTGGACACGTGAAACAAGACCGTTGATCCAATTTTAGCCATGTCAACATTTAATTACAATAAAGTCTACAGGCAAAATGTTGAATATGGACATGTGTGAACCCTCAAAAATTAATAAAACTAAACTCTGCATTGTAATCAGGGGTTGTTGAGTTGTACAGGATAGTAGATATAATTTAGCAATGACAATACTTAGGCTAATAGCGGTTTAAAACGTGTTTCAAAGATGTTTATTTTTATTTCTTTATTTAAAACTGATTATACGCAACTATGTAGCTATAAGACATTTTAACACACATAATCCGTCCGTAATGATATAAACTTGGATACAAGGTAGTAGCCTACTATTACAGGTTTTTGGGGTGAGAGGGAATGTGTCGCAATCTATTTTTATACAGTGTATGGTTGCAATTCCTAACAAGGTCTGGAGAATAGGCTCTGATTAGGCTACGTCGTGCCTATATCAATCCTACGCCACACTCCAACACTGTAGGTGCCGGTAATACCCTTTAACGTAGGAGGGGCTGCGAAAACCAATAAACACCTTCGAAGGAGAAGAAGAAGAAGGCCTAGCTTTAGACCTAAATAAAACGTAGGGTAGGCTACGCGTAAAGTAGAGCTAGCTAGCTGACTGTTTGTACAACTTTCTTCAAATAGCCTAGGCCTACTCAAATTTAATTTCGGCATTCTAAAACTTGTTTGTTGTTGTAACATGACAGATTTCTTATTTTTACGTTTTTATTAACGTAAGTAAATTAGACTCAACGACGTGTAGGCTATTAAAATCACAAGGATACAATCTACTGGTTGCTCATGGAGAGGTTTGTGTAAAATATTTCGATTTTATTTGGTCTAAAACTTTAATTTGGAAAACCGTTTGCTACCTTGCTATTAACTAATCTACACGGTCACTCAGAAAGTGGCCTATCGCATAAAGTTATGTAGCTAGGCTATAAATGTATGGCTATGAACGTTTTCAATATTCCAGGTTCCTGTACGAAGCAGGCTAAATGTGTTAATTGGATAAGGCCAACAGTGTAGCTAGGTAAAACCAAATATTTTAGAGTGGTTAACAAGATACGGCTTTCCCCTGTTTTTATTTTTTATTTGTTTATTTATTTTGTCCGTACAAGCAAAAATGTTAGATATATGGCCAGATAAGCAACTGGCGCTTTTCCACATTGGATTTTTTGTCAGCACAAGGGGTAAGTGATCAGGCATGCAGAGTAGTGTTTTCAGTTAGCGTAGCAACTAAAGTTACATAACGTAGCATAGAGTGACGCGAATCTACCCCCGGGGGCTAGTCGGATTTTAAGTTGGCTTTCGTTGCATAGTCAAAATCATAACGGGTTTTAAGCAGTAGTACTGGGTGCTGACAACCTAGGCAAACAAAATATAATAAAGATAAGGGAAACTTGATTTCAGCGGTCTGGTAATGAAACGTTAATGAACTGTTTTGTGATAAATCCATGGATCTCCAGTCATTCTGCGAGAGCCGTTTGTCTGTCTAAGTTACAGCCTCGAAGTTACAACGATCACGCGGCCTATTCCTCTCTGGTAAAACCCAGGACGGGTGTTTTTGCGTCATGCTTTTAAGACAGTAGTTTATTCTCAAGACGTTATTTGATATTTTGGTGGGGTTTTGTGGGATGTATCAAATGTTATATTGAAGCCTTGTGTATTGTAGGTTATATTAAATCTAATTATATTAAAGTTCAAATGAAAAAAGATGTGCACCGTGTTTTAGTTGTTCTTTTCTTTCAAGTTTACATATTTTTGGATGCCAGCATTGAGCAGACCATTAAATGAAAAGCGTCAATATTTGAAAAAAGTGATTCCCGCTACTTATTATAAACCAATTCAGGCACTGGGGTAATTGTGTGTGTGTGTGTGTGTGTGTGTGTGTGTGTGTGTGTGTGTGTGTGTGTGTGTGTGTGATACATTATCGCTATGATAATACTCAATATTGTAGGCATGTTGTTGGTGTATGTGTGCGCTATGGTTTTTAAATAATAAAGTTTGTTTGTTGTGACAAGATTGCAAAAGTGTAATGTTTTCAAATCTATACCAACAGTGTATTCCTAATAATAGAGGACCCCACAACACACATAATTTAATAGGTCTTTCTGACCCTTCAAAAGTAACTTTAATTCAGTGTGCATTTTAAATTCAAATTAAGAGGCAGTAGACAAACTTACCTTAATGAAATGTGCTACAGCACGGTTGAAATAAAATTATTCAATTCAACAGTTTTTAACTGACTCTTTGTGTAATTTTATTCTTATTCTTGATACATATCAAATTTTATTTCTGCTTTGCGCATCTTAATGCACGGAACAGACCTAACACAGGGTTAAGACCCCTTAGGTATGTTTCACCAGGAGGAGAGCTATTTATTTTTCAGGAGCGTGTGTGTGTGTTTGATTAAATTTTATTTAAAAATGGGCTTGTTTTGTTTGTAACTATGTAGCTTTTAACAAAATAACAGTGCGAACATGGACAACGTGACCTATTGTTTAGACAATAGGACTTAGACACACAAACATAAACATCTAACCATCTGAAGTCCGATCTAACCAAGTGTATTTCAAGGGTTTTTCTCTGTTATGGGAAAAGAAGTAGCTAGCTACGGATGGTGTAACATACAAATATGTGAAAGTTAATGTCTTAAACTGAAAAGGTCAAGCCATTAAAGCCGGTGATATGTTGAGTTAGAATGTTCGATGTAGCAGAATTAAAGTAGACTTCATTAGCTGCTCACGAACATGTAAATAACGGAACTTTTCAACAGACATCAACAGAATGACAATAAGTTGTTTAAACAAGGCAATATACTGTATTTTATTTCCACAAGAGTTGTTGAATGCACAGACACTACACAAACCCCCTTCAAATGCAGCACCAAAACGCATGCATATCAGAGACTGAGAGTTGTCTCCTGTCAGGGATCACACACACTATGGTACCAACAAGAAACAGCTAAAGTGTGAAGAGACTAAGGACACTAAAGACTCTTTACGGTGGCAGTTGGTGTTTGTGTGTGACATTATGGCACCCTAAGACTCAATATTGTACAAAGGTTGTTTTTGGTGTGAAGTGACTATGTTTATAAAAGCATTTAATACACAAAAAAGACACTGTCAATATTGTTTACAAGTTGTTGTGGTGTTCGGTTCTAAGTTTTGAGGCTTGAAACACTAGATACGGAGACAGTGAGTTGTTAGAAGAGTATCAAAACCAGGAATAGTGTGCCCTATACTGACACGAAACGCATAACAACAAATGTGTATAGGGTACAACATGCATTACCTTGGTACAATTAAACAGAAGTGTTTCATTCTTTAGTTGTTTAAAACAGAGCGAGCATATCTTGTTGTTGCTGAATTAAAGTACTCATTACTCACAAACCATGCAAATAATGGAACTTTTGTACAGTATTTTCTTCAGACTGTCTACCATCGAAAGACATAAGGGTAAAAGATCATTTGTGTTTTACACAATCAAATGAGCAGTAGTTTCAAAACACTTGAAAGTTTTGTTTCAAGATCAGCTCAATTGAAAAGCACTTTGTTGCTAACCTGTTTGGGGTTTTCAAGACTAAGTGTATAATTGCTAAGCAGTCACAAGGCGTCTTAAAAAAGTTTCAAACGAGCAACAAACCACACTCTAAAACCTTTTTTTTGTACCTCGAGGGCGGACACTATTACGGTATCAAATCATTGACAGGTTTCTTAGGCAGTCAATATGTTTGTACATTTTGTTACACTCCATACACATCGAAACATAGCCACTCCTGTTTACATTATTGTAACGTCTGTTTTGGCGCAGAATGTTTTACACATCGTTCATCAACGATAAGGTGTAAGGATTGTAAGCGACTCTGTCGGTCTAGGTTTTGTTATAACGAGCATAAAGTTTTGAAACTGCAGGAGTCTAGCGGTAAAATGCTCAGCTCGTGTGCTACTAGAAAGTTCTGTGACAAATGTGCGCGAACATATGCAGTAAGTAGCAAAGCATCTAAAGCACACAAATGTAGTCTAAAGCTCTGCAAAGCCTTGAGCGTACGTTGGGGTGTTCAGTTTTCACAGTTTATATGTAACACGCATGCTCAAGGCTTTGCAGAGCTTTAGACTACATTTGTGTGCTTTAGATGCTTTGCTACTTACTGCATATGTTCGCGCACATTTGTCACAGAACTTTCTAGTAGCACACGAGCTGAGCATTTTACCGCTAGACTCCTGCAGTTTCAAAACTTTATGCTCGTTATAACAAAACCTAGACCGACAGAGTCGCTTACAATCCTTACACCTTATCGTTGATGAACGATGTGTAAAACATTCTGCGCCAAAACAGACGTTACAATAATGTAAACAGGAGTGGCTATGTTTCGATGTATGGAGTGTAACAAAATGTACAAACATATTGACTGCCTAAGAAACCTGTCAATGATTTGATACCGTAATAGTGTCCGCCCTCGAGGTACAAAAAAAAGGTTTTAGAGTGTGGTTTGTTGCTCGTTTGAAACTTTTTTAAGACGCCTTGTGACTGCTTAGCAATTATACACTTAGTCTTGAAAACCCCAAACAGGTTAGCAACAAAGTGCTTTTCAATTGAGCTGATCTTGAAACAAAACTTTCAAGTGTTTTGAAACTACTGCTCATTTGATTGTGTAAAACACAAATGATCTTTTACCCTTATGTCTTTCGATGGTAGACAGTCTGAAGAAAATACTGTACAAAAGTTCCATTATTTGCATGGTTTGTGAGTAATGAGTACTTTAATTCAGCAACAACAAGATATGCTCGCTCTGTTTTAAACAACTAAAGAATGAAACACTTCTGTTTAATTGTACCAAGGTAATGCATGTTGTACCCTATACACATTTGTTGTTATGCGTTTCGTGTCAGTATAGGGCACACTATTCCTGGTTTTGATACTCTTCTAACAACTCACTGTCTCCGTATCTAGTGTTTCAAGCCTCAAAACTTAGAACCGAACACCACAACAACTTGTAAACAATATTGACAGTGTCTTTTTTGTGTATTAAATGCTTTTATAAACATAGTCACTTCACACCAAAAACAACCTTTGTACAATATTGAGTCTTAGGGTGCCATAATGTCACACACAAACACCAACTGCCACCGTAAAGAGTCTTTAGTGTCCTTAGTCTCTTCACACTTTAGCTGTTTCTTGTTGGTACCATAGTGTGTGTGATCCCTGACAGGAGACAACTCTCAGTCTCTGATATGCATGCGTTTTGGTGCTGCATTTGAAGGGGGTTTGTGTAGTGTCTGTGCATTCAACAACTCTTGTGGAAATAAAATACAGTATATTGCCTTGTTTAAACAACTTATTGTCATTCTGTTGATGTCTGTTGAAAAGTTCCGTTATTTACATGTTCGTGAGCAGCTAATGAAGTCTACTTTAATTCTGCTACATCGAACATTCTAACTCAACATATCACCGGCTTTAATGGCTTGACCTTTTCAGTTTAAGACATTAACTTTCACATATTTGTATGTTACACCATCCGTAGCTAGCTACTTCTTTTCCCATAACAGAGAAAAACCCTTGAAATACACTTGGTTAGATCGGACTTCAGATGGTTAGATGTTTATGTTTGTGTGTCTAAGTCCTATTGTCTAAACAATAGGTCACGTTGTCCATGTTCGCACTGTTATTTTGTTAAAAGCTACATAGTTACAAACAAAACAAGCCCATTTTTAAATAAAATTTAATCAAACACACACACACGCTCCTGAAAAATAAATAGCTCTCCTCCTGGTGAAACATACCTAAGGGGTCTTAACCCTGTGTTAGGTCTGTTCCGTGCATTAAGATGCGCAAAGCAGAAATAAAATTTGATATGTATCAAGAATAAGAATAAAATTACACAAAGAGTCAGTTAAAAACTGTTGAATTGAATAATTTTATTTCAACCGTGCTGTAGCACATTTCATTAAGGTAAGTTTGTCTACTGCCTCTTAATTTGAATTTAAAATGCACACTGAATTAAAGTTACTTTTGAAGGGTCAGAAAGACCTATTAAATTATGTGTGTTGTGGGGTCCTCTATTATTAGGAATACACTGTTGGTATAGATTTGAAAACATTACACTTTTGCAATCTTGTCACAACAAACAAACTTTATTATTTAAAAACCATAGCGCACACATACACCAACAACATGCCTACAATATTGAGTATTATCATAGCGATAATGTATCACACACACACACACACACACACACACACACACACACACACACACACACACACACACACACACACACACACACACACACACACAATTACCCCAGTGCCTGAATTGGTTTATAATAAGTAGCGGGAATCACTTTTTTCAAATATTGACGCTTTTCATTTAATGGTCTGCTCAATGCTGGCATCCAAAAATATGTAAACTTGAAAGAAAAGAACAACTAAAACACGGTGCACATCTTTTTTCATTTGAACTTTAATATAATTAGATTTAATATAACCTACAATACACAAGGCTTCAATATAACATTTGATACATCCCACAAAACCCCACCAAAATATCAAATAACGTCTTGAGAATAAACTACTGTCTTAAAAGCATGACGCAAAAACACCCGTCCTGGGTTTTACCAGAGAGGAATAGGCCGCGTGATCGTTGTAACTTCGAGGCTGTAACTTAGACAGACAAACGGCTCTCGCAGAATGACTGGAGATCCATGGATTTATCACAAAACAGTTCATTAACGTTTCATTACCAGACCGCTGAAATCAAGTTTCCCTTATCTTTATTATATTTTGTTTGCCTAGGTTGTCAGCACCCAGTACTACTGCTTAAAACCCGTTATGATTTTGACTATGCAACGAAAGCCAACTTAAAATCCGACTAGCCCCCGGGGGTAGATTCGCGTCACTCTATGCTACGTTATGTAACTTTAGTTGCTACGCTAACTGAAAACACTACTCTGCATGCCTGATCACTTACCCCTTGTGCTGACAAAAAATCCAATGTGGAAAAGCGCCAGTTGCTTATCTGGCCATATATCTAACATTTTTGCTTGTACGGACAAAATAAATAAACAAATAAAAAATAAAAACAGGGGAAAGCCGTATCTTGTTAACCACTCTAAAATATTTGGTTTTACCTAGCTACACTGTTGGCCTTATCCAATTAACACATTTAGCCTGCTTCGTACAGGAACCTGGAATATTGAAAACGTTCATAGCCATACATTTATAGCCTAGCTACATAACTTTATGCGATAGGCCACTTTCTGAGTGACCGTGTAGATTAGTTAATAGCAAGGTAGCAAACGGTTTTCCAAATTAAAGTTTTAGACCAAATAAAATCGAAATATTTTACACAAACCTCTCCATGAGCAACCAGTAGATTGTATCCTTGTGATTTTAATAGCCTACACGTCGTTGAGTCTAATTTACTTACGTTAATAAAAACGTAAAAATAAGAAATCTGTCATGTTACAACAACAAACAAGTTTTAGAATGCCGAAATTAAATTTGAGTAGGCCTAGGCTATTTGAAGAAAGTTGTACAAACAGTCAGCTAGCTAGCTCTACTTTACGCGTAGCCTACCCTACGTTTTATTTAGGTCTAAAGCTAGGCCTTCTTCTTCTTCTCCTTCGAAGGTGTTTATTGGTTTTCGCAGCCCCTCCTACGTTAAAGGGTATTACCGGCACCTACAGTGTTGGAGTGTGGCGTAGGATTGATATAGGCACGACGTAGCCTAATCAGAGCCTATTCTCCAGACCTTGTTAGGAATTGCAACCATACACTGTATAAAAATAGATTGCGACACATTCCCTCTCACCCCAAAAACCTGTAATAGTAGGCTACTACCTTGTATCCAAGTTTATATCATTACGGACGGATTATGTGTGTTAAAATGTCTTATAGCTACATAGTTGCGTATAATCAGTTTTAAATAAAGAAATAAAAATAAACATCTTTGAAACACGTTTTAAACCGCTATTAGCCTAAGTATTGTCATTGCTAAATTATATCTACTATCCTGTACAACTCAACAACCCCTGATTACAATGCAGAGTTTAGTTTTATTAATTTTTGAGGGTTCACACATGTCCATATTCAACATTTTGCCTGTAGACTTTATTGTAATTAAATGTTGACATGGCTAAAATTGGATCAACGGTCTTGTTTCACGTGTCCAAGACATTTTCTATAGCCTATGCATCATGTCTCTATCTAAGTTGTCTTTGTAGCTTATACTAATACTATACTTTTAATAGCCAAATTACACCTCATGACCGAAAAGTGTTCTGATGGGTAGACTAGGCTACTGGTCAATAAAGCAATTGTTCTACAAAGCTTTCTGCAATAGTGTTTTCCCGGCACACAGCGAGTTCTATTCATCCGAAGTTCTCCGAAAATTAAATACACATTTGAAGTAGATATGCTTACACCCTATAGGCTATATATAATAGCTCAATCCTGTTTACATTTAATAACCCATCGTTTTACATCCCATTCGATACTAAGCAGTAACATTGACACTAAGTATTAGCAACCTTGTGCATAATACTGAAAGTTCTGTTTCATGAAGCTGACCAGTGAAAAAACATTAGCCTATAGGTATATAGACGGTTACATTGCTTTTGGAAACGCTTCTTGGATGCCTCCTCAATGGCTTTTCCACGACAAAATGGGGCCTTTTGCATACTGGTTTATTTTCTATATGCCTTACATTCAAATATCCTTGGATACCCCAGCCAGTATAACCGCTGCTCCTGTCATTCAGACGTCACACAAACCCCTGCTGTGAATTGTAGCCCCCCCGAAATTTAAAATGTAAATGCTTTTTTGAAAGAGTTACGTTTAAACAGTATTGGCTATGTGCCGACTCAAACCTGTTTAAATTGAATAACCCCATCTTTTTAGTAACCCATCGATACTAAACACTCATATTGGCTCTAAGTATTACCCTATTACAAAAACTTGTACAATATCCTGAAAAGTTTTTATTAAATACTAATAGACTTTTAGATTTTTATTTTTTAAAAAGGCTTCTTGGAGTTCTTTTCAATGGTTTCGGGGAATTTTGCGGCCTGATGAAATATTTTCAGTCTATGCATTTCATTCATTCATTTCAAACTTACTTTGAATCAACCGCGTTGTATAACAACTGTTCCTCAATCAAATCAAAGGTTTCCCCTAGCATCGCGTCAGCACTCCCCAGCTGTTTGTTAGCCATCAGAATCCGTTTTGTCATAAGCTATACAGCCCTCTCATTGGCCCGTGTAAACGCCCCGTCAATTGTCTAGGTGTGGTAGGACACTACATGGGGGTGTATCCCATTTTCAGTTGTACACAGGCCCGATGAACTAATTACTCCATTTGTCCGCCCTCTAGCCCCGTCTGGAAAGATCTCTCTGCAACGCTATAGACCATCTCTATAGCCCCGCGGAACCCAAGAATAATTCAGAGTTCGTTTTAGGTTTTAGCTTTTTAATTCTGTAAAATCTTACATAGCCTCCAGGGCCCACTGCACCAGTTACGCTTACACAATATTATATTTCAATTATAAAATTGAATAACCCCAATCGCTTCTTCCACAAGGTAGAATCAAGATTGTTTTTTTGTGTAACTGTAGGTCTCTCTTTATACCTACGAGTTCTTCGAGGTGCGAATAGATCTACGTAGTGTACGTAGGTCGTAAAAACGTGCCCCTCCCCGTGAAATGTGGCATGAAGAATAAAATACACTTTTTGAATATACGATTAAACGCCACATTTAATATATAACGCCTCAACCCTGATTAAATTGAATAGCCACATCTTTTTAGTAACCGTTCGATACTAAACAATAGATGACCATCTAGCAAATTGTTTATATTTTAAACATGTTGGCTCTAAGTATTAGACAACTGTAAGCAAAAATCCTGAAAAGTTTTATATTAAATACTAATACAGACTTTTATTTTTGGAAAACGCTTCTTGGAGTTCTTTTCAATGGCTTCGGGGCATTTTGCGGCCTGTTGAAATATTTCCAGTCTATGCATTTCTTTCATTCATTTCAAGCTTATTTTGAATACCCCGCCAGGAATACATCTGTTTCTCGTCAACCCAAAAGGTTTCCCCCCACCTAGCATACCACGCATCAGTAGGCTACTCAAGCATTCCAACATCTGCTGTTAGTTTAACTGGGTTTGTTCAATTTTCAGCTGAAAGAGTTAGCTACGCGTAGTTTACTACAACACTCTCTAGCCGTTGAGCTAGAACATGTGTGTTCGACAGATACTGGAGCCGCGTGTAGTTCAACCTGTGTGATTGAAAGATCTATCCGGCCTCCGCACGGTCTTTGTTCTCAGGTTTGGTGTCATTCGCACACCCAGGTCCCCCTGACTTAACAATTTGTTAAGAGTTTTTCCCTTCGGCTCTCTATTGCATACCGCACTGGAAATACAGAAACGCAATAACGTGTTAGTTTGTTCATTTTAGCCTACCGCGGTCTGTCACGTTTTTTAAAAAGTCTGCAATTAAACATCTCGAATTATTTTATTCTTTTAAAACGCTTCTGCTAACACAAACTATTGCCACTAAACTATACATTTGTTTTTATTTATATATATACTATATATATATACAAAGTTACTTTTTCACGATGTTGTTCTAATAAATTTAAAATTCCTCACCCAAAGAACGACCATAAAAACCGACGTTTACAACAAACAACCACCAATAAATGACATCGTTACAATGCCAATAAATAAAACCTTGAAACAAAAAACCACCACAATAAATCCGCCCCCGAATAATAATAACTTATAAATTAAAAAAAAAAAAAAAAAAAAAAAAAAAAAATTTAATTAATTAATTATTTAATATAAAAAATTAAAAAATAAAATTAAAAATTAAAATATGCAAATGTGACCCCCATTTGACCGCTTGACCTTTGACCTATCAACCATCAATCAAATTCAATCAAAAAGTGACATAAGCCGTTTGATCGCTTGACCTTTGACCTATCAACCATCAATCAAATTAAATCAAAAAGTGACATAAGCCGTATTGCATATACTACTCACGTTAGCTAGTTATAGGCTATGCATGCTAGTCTTTCCTCTGCCTGTCTGCCTACCTTCATAAGTAATAAATTTCAAATTAAGAATTTTTTTGAGACACACACAAATGATCCAGATCACTCTCACACATTTTTTTATATTTCTGTGCCCTATGTCCACAGCAACACATTCTTTTTGAATCAATAATGCAAATAATAGACATTCCACTGAGTAAATTAACATACAACACACATGCGTTTCAAAGAAAGGCTTTTTTCAAGACCATTGTAATCTGTCAGGATTACTTGTTCTCAAGCTTTCCTCATACGGAATGTAAATTTATCTTCTACAGCTGTGGAACCAAAGACAAGAAAAGACTAGTGTCAGCACTGACAGCCTTTAAGTAAACACATTCAATAGTGCCAAATTAAATTCAAACTTTTCAAAATGCTTATAAATAAGCATTAATTAACTAAAAATAGGCTAATACATACACTACTCACAAAAAGTTAGGGATATTCGGCTTTCGGGTGAAATTTCAGGATGAACCAAAAATGCACTATAACCTTTACAGGTGAAATTAATTTGACCTTCTCTAAACTTTTGAATGCACATGTCCAACTATTCAATGTTTCAGTACTTTTTGCACAACTTGCTGTTCTCTAACAAGGAGCTGAACGGCAAAATTCACAACAGGTGTTTGATCCATGAATCGACCAATAAATTTCCTGGTTCAATTAGAATTGGTATTTAAACAGTCCTCTTCATCATGCTGTTCACATTTTGACATCATGAGACCAAGACGACACCTAACAATTGATCAACAGTACCTCGCCATTGCGAGGCTTCAAACAGGATGTTCTCAGAGGGAAGTGGCCACTGAGCTTAGAGTGTCACAGAGTGTCATCAGCAGGTTGCAACAGAGATACAGAGAGACTGGAAGAGTCACAGAAAGGCATAGAAGTGGACGTCCTTTGGCCACATCCCACACTGATGACCGCTTCATTGTGAACAGTGCCCTGCGGAACCGGATGATGAATGCCACTCAACTCCAGGCACATTTAAGGGAGGTGAGAGTCACCCAAGTGTCACGTCAGACCATTCGAAACCGTTTACATCAGCGTGGTCTGCGTGCTAGACGACCTGCAAGGGTACCTGACCACACCACCAGGCACAGGCGTCATCGTCTTGCATGGGCCAGGGAGCATTTACGCTGGACGAGGGACCAGTGGGCCTCAGTGCTGTTCTCTGATGAAAGTCGATTCACGTTGAGCAGAAATGATGGCCGCCAACGATGTTGGAGACGTCAAGGAGAGCGCTATGCATCAGCCACTGTTGTCACCAGACGACCCTTTGGTGGTGGCGGTGTTACAGTGTGGGCAGGTGTGTCTAGTCAATACAGAACTGCCCTACACTTTGTGAATGGTACAGTGACAAGCCCATACTACCTGAATAACATCATTAATCCAGTCATTGTGCCCCTGCATGAACAACACAGGCCTAATTTCATCTTCATGGACGAAAATGCTCCAGCTCATCGAGGTCACATCATTAGGGAAAGGCTGCTGGAGACTGGGGTACCTCAAATGGAGTGGCCTGCACTTTCTCCAGACCTGAATCCCATAGAAAACCTATGGGATCAGCTGACTCACCGTGTAGAGGCTCGTAATTCTGTACCCCAGAATCTCAATGACCTGAGGGCCGCCCTTCAAGAAGAGTGGGATGCCATGCCTCAGCAGACAATAAGTCGACTTGTGAACAGCATGAGACGTCGTTGTCAAGCTGTAATTGATGCTCAAGGGCACATGACAAGTTATTGAGACATTGACATTTTTGTTGTGGTATACCCACCACTGTTGTTGGCTTTTGTTTCAATAAATTGTTTGAGATGAGGAAATCACCATTGCATGCTTCTACTTAAATGCCCTACTTTCATGATACGTATAATATCACTGTAGCGTGAACTTACATTTTCCATAAATTTCACCCGAAAGCCAAATATCCCTAACTTTTTGTGAGTAGTGTAATTAACATCGCCTTCACACGTTCGCCCATGACAAGAAACGGCTCTGAGAAACAATATTTGCAATAATTTTTGTTTGTTCTGAATTACAACCGAATTACATAATGAGAAAGTTAGACCAAGCAAGCAAGCAACAAAGTTTCAGGTCCCACCGAGATTTGAACTCGGATCGCTGGATTCAGAGTCCAGAGTGCTAACCATTACACCATGGAACCCACAAAGAAAGGCCGTTGTGATGGTAACCAACTTTCCTACACAGTAATCTGCATTTATTTAAATTTTTTTTACATTTTAGTCATTTGGCAGACGCTCTTATCCAGAGCGACGTACATTAGAGCATTTTCAAACTAGGAACAAGTGCGTTAAAACAACCCTAAAAGGTAAATACGATTTCAAACAGCAGGCGCAGTCAGTTTTTATGATAACAACGCACGTAAATAACGAGTGAAACGTTAACAGGACGATGTAACAGCCAACGGTCAGTATTTTTTTAAAGTTATTCCATATAGACATAATGAATCTAAAATTTAATAAGACAACAACTAATTAATTTAACCGGTCGTTATTGCATATTGAAGGACACCAGTGAAATGCATGAAAAAACGAACATAATAACGTTAGCTACAGAACATAGAATGACACTGCTTGCTGTTAGTGTTGCGTTCTTGATACCGGCCCACAATACAATTCACCAGCTGGGCAATACAAGGCCAACGAAGTAATGCCCCGGTATTAATTCACGTGTCCTGTTCGGAAATCCCACAGCTGACATAAATGGAAACCCAATGCACGGTCTCGTAACTTCTATTTAAATTTACCTCATATTTTATATCCAAGGCATTGGCCGAAGCCCTTTTCTTCTCCAGGGAGACGTTCTGCTCATTTATGACCGGACCTGTGCTCAATCGGTCGTCAAAGACTCTCTACGGCGGGAAAATGTCCTTTCCCTGCAACCTTAGCTATTGGAGGCAAAATACACAACAACTGTACGTCAGTAACACTTTATCTTAGGCTACTTCTACATTAGAAGTACGTGCTACAACTGAGCTATTGTGCTGTGCTACAACTTAGCTACATCTATGCAAATGAACATCCACGATTGACACCAAAACACGTTTTAAATAAGAAGTGCAACCATATTTGCATGCAATAAGGTGTGCAACGTAACGTACATCTTTGTGCTTCTCTGAATTCGTCGCAAAACTGAACTTCAAAAGCGATGTTTAGAGAATTATCCGGAGCTCCCTCTCCGTATCCTCGCGCAGCCCCGAGTTCTCTCTCTATCTGCAGTAATCTCTTTAGCGCCTCGTTCTCTCTTTGGCTTCTGCACATTTCCAATTGTAACGCAGCAGACCCATCGTCCAGTAGTTTAGTGATTTCTGCTACTGCGGTTTCAGTTAAAACCTCCATGATGTAGGCCATCTGAACCTGAAAAGAAACACAATTCCACGTCGTGCAAATTACTTAACTAGACACAAGAGCCGCAGTGAAAGAGTGAAACTCGTCCTGCAAAATTATCTGTGAAGCCAGGCAGCCACAACGAAGAAACTTCTTCCTGTTAGGGATGGGACGCTCGACACTCACGTGTCGACACGGTGTCGAGTTTACAAATCACTGCTGTTTCGAACACCCGATGCAGAAACAATCACCTCGTATAATGGTTCATAATCAAGTCCGAATCACACCATTGGAATGGGTAAGGGTTATACCCACCACCACCCAGGTGGCTCAGATTGTCAGAATAACCCCATTCAAAGGGACACGATAATGCCCACATGAACGGAAGACGACTATATACTACATGGGCACGTAGTAAATGCCAGGTTGCTGAATGTTTATAAAAAACGAAATTGTAATGGACAGTCATTTAACGTAGCTATGTTACAGTAGGTTACTTGTGGCACAGAAATTATTATTAGGCTAATAGTAGCTATATGCCTACATGTGCTGCATAAAACACAAATTTAATATCTAGCCTATCAAATCAAATCAAATTTTATTTATAGAGCACATTTCAGGCAGAAAGCAACTCAATGTGCTTTACACAAGCAAATTACACAGAAACCAAACAACAAAGAAAATAAAAGTAACATAAGTACATTAATATCAAAGTAAAACAATTAAAAAAATGTTCTTAATCAAAAGTTGCACTGAAGAGATATGTTTTCAGTTTTTTCTTAAAACTGTGTACTGATTCCGTATTTCTAAGGTCGACTGGCAGATTATTCCAAAGAAAGGGTGCATAAAAACTAAAAGCTGCTTGCCCTATAGTTTTGGTTCTGACTTTTTGAATAATTAAAAGACCTGTGCCAGATGATCTAAGGGATCTAATAGGCTCATAATCTAAAAGCATATCACGTAAATACTGAGGTGCTAGGCCATTAAGAGATTTTGTAAACCAATAAAATTATTTTAAAATCAATTCTGGACCTAACAGGTAGCCAGTGTAATGACTTTAAGACAGGTTTAATATGTTCATTCTTTTTTGTCTTTGTTAAAACTCGTGCTGCTGCATTTTGAATTAGCTGCAGACGACCAATCATTTTCTTTGAAAGACCTGAGAAACGGGCATTACAATAATCTAGTCTGCTTGAAATAAAAGCATGCACAAGTTTCTCTGCATCGGCCTGTGAAACAAAGCTCCACACTTTAGCAATGTTTTTTAAATGATAGAAGGCTACCTTCGTCACATTTCTTATATGAGCCTCAAAATTAAGGTCAGAGTCTAGGATTACTCCTAAGTTTCTTACTTGCGCCTTGCTATTAAGGGAAAAAGAGTCTAGATAGCTGCAGAGTTTTACTCTCTGAGCCTTTGCACCAAGGACTAAAATATCAGTTTTATCACCATTTAGTTTTAAAAAGCTGTGGGATATCAATGAACTTACATCTTCCAGACAATGGATCAAAGAACTAAGAGGACCGAAGTCATCGAGTGATAAAGAAATATACAGCTGAGTATCATCAGCGTACTTGTGAAAATTTATGTTATGCTTCCTAATAACATCCCCTAGAGCAGGGGTTCCCAAACCGGTCCTGGGGGACCCCTGTGTATGCTGGTTTTCGTTGCAACCACAGTTGCAATCCCAGAATTTTAACAAGCTGTTAATTTTTCTTAATTAGGTGCTTGTCATGTTTGGAGGAATTATTCACCCTCTTAAGCCACATTATATCAGAAATAGCTATGGATGCCATGTAGAATAAACACCCCATGTTCACATTGTGCTTATTGTGCTATATTATTTAAAAAAGATAAGAAAATTATTTAACAGATCCATTTAAAGACTGATTTGAATCAATAAGCTCCTAATTGGTGAAAGTGTGGACACATGGCCACTAAAATTAACCATTTGGTAGATAATGAAGAATTCAAACACAAAGCAAATGATAACGAGCCAAACCTGCATTGTCTTAATAAGCTTAAAGAAAAAAATTGAGTTAAACACATGTGTTCAACAACCTAATTAGGAGCCTATTGATTCACTTCACTCTTTCATTTGAGTGAAAATACATTATTTTGTAACCTCTTTTTATGTAATTGTTGCAATATAGAACAATAAGCACAATGTGAACATGGGGAGTTTGTTCTACATGGCATGCATAGCTATTTCTGACATAATGTGTCCTAATTCCTCCAAACATGAAAAAACACCTAATTAAGAAAAATTAACAGCTTGTTAAAATTCTGGGATTACAACTGTGGTTGCAACGAAAACCAGCATACACAGGGGTCCCCCCAGGACCAGGGTTGGGAACCGCTGCCCTAGAGGAAGCATATACAAATTAAACAATAAAGGCCCAAGAATGGACCCCTGGGGGGACCCCACATGATAACTCAAATTGGTTTGACATATGATTTCCCAGGGCAACATAAAAACGTCTCCCAGTCAGATATGACCTAAACCAACAGCACCAAGATAGAAAGCTTGTTTTAGTCTGTTTATTCTTAAGTCATTGACCACCCTAACCAATGCAGTTTCTGTGCTATGGTGAGCATGAAATCCAGATTGGAATTTTGTCATGAATACAGTGCGTGTTCAAAAAGTCATTTAATTGCTGGAACACCACTTTTTCAAGTATTTTTCCAAGAAAAGGGAGATTGGAAATGGGTCTATAATTACCAATTACTGAAGAATCAAGATTACTTTTCTTTAATAATGGCCTAACAATGGCGGTTTTGAGTGAGCTAGGAAAAGTACCAGTTTTGTAAAGAGCAATTTAATATAGTGAGCACATCCTCAGAGAGACAGTTAAAAACAGTTTTAAAAAAGGTCGTGGGAATAGGATCAAGGGGACAGGTTGAAGACCTCAAAAGGGATAAAACGTTGCTAAATCATTTTTGAGTCAACCATGGCAAAATGTGTCATATGGCTATCAGAAGTACTCCCACATAATGATGATAAGAACTCAACATTTGTTTGTGTTGTTTTAGAGATGTTTACTCTAATGTCTGCAATCTTGTCATTAAAGCATGCCGCAAATTCATTACACTTGGCAGTAGAAAGAAGTTCAACAGATGTTATGGACGGGGGATTTATCAGACTACCAATGGTAGAAAAAAGGGTTTTTGAATTATTTTTGTGGTTATTAATAATGTTAGAAATAAATGTTTGGCATACTTCAATTTCCTATTATACCTATTAAGGCCCTC
Source organism: Synaphobranchus kaupii (assembly GCA_029718625.1). Classification (NCBI taxonomy): domain Eukaryota; kingdom Metazoa; phylum Chordata; class Actinopteri; order Anguilliformes; family Synaphobranchidae; genus Synaphobranchus; species Synaphobranchus kaupii. Next base: position 3,069,770 of record JAINUF010000025.1, read on the forward strand.
TCTATAGATATCAAAGTGCACTTGGAGGTTTGTTTTTCTCCATTTTCTCTCTGCTTTACGGCAGTCCCTTTTTTGCTGTCTTATTTCATTTCCATTTCTCCATGGAGCTTTTTGTTTACCAGAAAGAATCTTGGTTTTCATCGGAGCAACACTGTCAATACTTTTTAAAACCTTAGAGTTAAAACAATCTACTAAAACATCACAGGAGAAGGAATAAGTGGGGTGGGCCAATTGGTGACCTAGACAAAAGATTAATGAACACTTTAGCTGAACTGGCATTTAGATAGCGTTTTTTTTATCACCTTATCAGTGTTGACTTCATCAATAATTAAGCCCATATCAAAAAGAACACAATAGTGATCAGCGATAGCTACATCAAGAACAGAGCTGACATTGATATCAAGACCATAAGTGATAACCAAATCTAATGTATGGCCATGTTTGTGCGTGGGCCCAGATGGGCCTATCGGGATGCAAATCTTGGCAGGTACAAAATCAGTTCTTCTAATGCATCCACCTCTTAAGTTTCTTTTCAGACACTGTTACTAGCTCATATTTTCGGCAGTTTTGACATGACATTGAGAATTGCATACATCTACCACTCACCTAGTCTGAGGAAAACAGGGGGGATGCAAATTTCGGCAGGTGTAAAATCTGTTTTGCCAAATAATGCATCAACCTCTTAAGTTTATTTTTAGACACTTTGGGGTCAAACACTCTTACCAGCTTATATCTTGGGAAGTTTTGACTTGACATTGAAAATTTCATACATCTACCACTCACCTGGTCTTACTCACCTTGTCTGAGAAAGGAGGGGGATGTAAATCTGCACCTCTGCTGAATAATGTATCCTCCTCTTAACTTTGTCTCTGGAGACCTAGGAGGCAAATGGTTTTAACAGCACATATTTTGGAGTGTTTTGGCTTGACACTGTGAATGTCATATATGTAACAGTCATCCTGGCTGAAAAAACAGGGGTGATGCAAATCTCGGCAGGTGCAATATCTGTTTTCCCAAATAATGCATCCACCTCTTAAGTTTCTTTTTAGGCACTTTAGGGTCAAACACTCCGCTGCCTCTGCTCCTGCTGCTACTCCTGCTGCTACCCCCGCTCCTGCTGCTGCTCCCGCTCCTGCTCCTGCTGCTACTCCCGCTCCTGCTGCTGCTCCTGCTGCTGCTCCTGCTGCTACTCCCGCTCCTGCTGCTGCTCCTGCTCTGCTGCTACTCCCACTCCTGCTGCTGCTCCTGCTGCCACTCCCGCTCCTGCTGTGCATTCCTGCAGGACTGCTGTGACAAGACCAAAGAGGGGTTGATCTCATACACCACACACCACTGCCAAAAAAGAGACCAAGTGAGCCAGAGCCTGAGGTCAGATGGCATGACTGCAGTGATGAGGATGTGCAGCCCCATGAGTTCTGCTTCTGTCCACAGAGGACCCCTGGAGCAAAGCGGGACCTTCGACAGGACCACAGCCCCCCAGAACTGTTTCAGCTGTTTTTTCAGCAAAGAGGCTGTCCGCATTCTCTGCCAGAGCACCAACAGTTCTGCCCAGCGGATGCACGTTTGGACAGGTTTTGATAGATTTCCCTAAGATTCCGTAGGTTTGGGTAGTTTTTGGACACATATCCATTCCCCTAATATTTCGCAAAAGTTGGAAATTGCAAGTATGTTTCCAATGTGTGAAAAGAGTTTCTGTTGAAAATCTCCTGAATTACTGTGATGCAGTGTTATCTATTTTGGATAGATTTTTGGACACCAAGGTACACCATTTTAAATTTCCTCCTGGGACTTGAGCAGTAATACAAAACCCAATTGCAAAAAAGTTGGGATGGTATGTAAAAATGCACATAAAAGTAGAAAGCAGTGATTTGTAAATTCTCTTTTGCATATATTTAATAGAAAACGGTACAAAGAAAAGATATTTAATGTTTTACCAAATCAACTTTATTGATTTTTGTAAATATACACCATTTCTGAATTTGATGCCTGCAACACATTCCAAAAAAGTTGGGAAATTGGCAAACAAAAAAAAAAAAAAAGATTGGGAAGTTAAAAAACACCTGTTTGGAACATTCCACGGGGTAAACAGGTGATGCTATCATGATTGGGTATAAAAGGATATCAAAAGACTAATGATATCTTATTTTCAGGTACTTTTGTGATACTATAATCGCTCTGCATTTGAATGGATCTCTATGGGAATTGGGGGGGGGGGGGGGGGTGGGACTAGATTAAGCTGTAAATTACACGGGAATAGTATGAAACCCGACTTATTTTTCCATAAAGTTCAATAGGAAAGTAAGTCAGGGGAAAGAACCCTTAAAGTGATCCATCCATATCTACTACATATCTGGCAGGAAGATCTCTCAAAATCAAGGAGAACTTGCTCACTTATTTAATTAGAAATGACCATGTTTGGCCTTTTGTCCTCATCAGCATTATTTTATTAATTAATCCAGCTAATGCCAACATAAGTTTGTTTCGGTTGTTTGAATTCCCCCTCCAATTAAGACAGAGACAGGTCTTTCACAGGTTTAAACTGTCAGAACTGTAGTGTTCGTTTTGGCTCCCTGGAAATGTACTGACAGGCTGCCTGGGCTGTGTCTGTACTGTAACAGAAGCAAGGCTGCCAGTTCTGGATCAATGGGGTAGTGCCATGTTTGCATGTCAGGAGTTTTACTTAAAGGATAAGTTTGCTATTTTGGACCTTGGACCCTATTTGCGGTCTGTCTTCCATGAACCTGACACATTGAGACTATATTTTCGCTGATCGGTCCAGTATTGAGCTCGCTACAGATTTCCTGTAGGCTCTCACTGGGCTACAATAGAAGTCAACGGGGCAATTCTAAATGTTATGGAAAAACAACGATAAATGTGCTTTCATGTACGATAAATGAGACGGGAAGCTCAGGGTGTATTGTTACTGGTCTCAGTATGCTCTCCTGTGAAATGTATCTCAATCCGAACATTTTTTACGTGCTTGGCATGACTTGGACGTAAGCATTTCTCTGTTGCTTGTTTTCGCTGCTCCCGCGGAGTACTATGTGTCGGGGGTGGGGGAGCGGGAAGGTGTGCCGGCCGTTTACGCAACTATCTAGGTGAGCAGTCTGCGTTTGTTTACCTGCAGCAACGTAGGCTACAATTTGCACAAAAAAACTTGGATGATGGATTACTATAATGATTACGAAGACGAAGAATTCGATTTTGACTTTGACGTTACTGGCTACAGATTTGAGCCAGAATACACGGACACGGAACTACAAGAGATGGAGGATAAGAGAGCAAGAGAAGAGAGAGAGGCTGAAGTTGCGCAGGGTAATGTAAATTATTACAATGATTACAAACACTGCGTTACAAATAGTTCTGCTGTAGGCTACTAGCTAGTAAACTCCAACGGGAGGTCAGGATTTGTGATCAACTGCTTTTCAAGCGGCCCGCCCCCACAACGTAGCTAGACTGCGGAAGTTTACAGTGCGAGGTAGTGCGGGTCGGAGAAATAGTTCTGTTTCAAATGGAACTGTTGTTTCAACGTTCGGTTTGCGTTTGCGATAGCCTACATTTCACAGGAGAGCATACTGAGACCGTAAGAATACACACTGAGCTATAAAAGCACATTTATCGTTGTTTTTCCATAACATTTAGAATTGCCCCGTTGACTTCTATTGTAGCCCAGTGAGAGCCTACAGGAAATCTGTAGCGAGCTCAATACTGGACCGATCAGCGAAAATATGGACTCAATGTGTCCAGGTTCATGGAAGACAGACCGCAAATAGGGTCCAAGGTCCAAAATAGCGAACTTATCCTTTAAACCATAAATCCATTAAGAGACATGACCAAAGACAGTACTGTGGCAGTGGCTATCTGGTACTACAATACACGCAGGAAAGTCCTGTTAGGAACAGGGAACCTTCTGGAATTAAAGAACAGAGAGGATCTGCAGCTGAGTATCTGAGGAGTCTATAGAATCGGTGGTTCTAGGATCAAAGAATGTAAAGCCCCACAAAGTAAGCTCTATAAAACGTGATCTAATTGGTCTGCTCTGTGCCACGTATGTGGAACTTTACTGCCCAGAAGGAGCAGCAAAATAGATTTTGCTCAAGGATCCCCCAAATTTTACTCCTTACTCAGAGTGAGTACAAATGTGTTTCTGAAGAACGTGATTCTGGGAGAAACTCCTACCGCACAGTGTGCAACCGAACGGTTTCTCCCCAGTGTGGACCCTTTGGTGAGTTTAAGACCACTAAGATGGGCAAAGCTCTTCCCACACTCGCTGCAGCAGTGCGGTTTCTTCCCAGTGTGGACCCTTTGGTGAGATTTAAGATTACATAGATGGGCAAAGCTCTTCCCACACTCGTTGCAACGGTGCGGTTTCTCTCCGGTGTGGACAATCTGGTGAGTTTTGAGAGCACCTTTTGTGGTGAAACCCTTTCCGCACAGTGGGCAGCTGAACCGTTTCCCTCCATGATGGACCAAGCGGTGCTGTTCAAGGGAGTCTACGCTATCAAAGAATTTCCCACAGAATTTGCAAATTACGCCCTTCTCCCCAGCGTGGGCACTCTGATGATGCTGAACAAGAACATTGAGAGAGGCAAAGGTCTTATTGCACATTGTGCAGCTGAAGCGTTTCTCTCTGGTGTGAGTAATCTGGTGCGTTTTAAGACTGCTCAGGTGCATGAAGCCCTTTCCGCACTGCAGACAAGAGAAGGGTTTTTCTCCAGTGTGAGTAATCTGGTGAAGTTTAAGACTGTACATGTGCGAGAAACACCTCCCGCACTGCAGGCAAGAGAAGGGTTTCTCTTTGGTGTGAACGCGCTGGTGGACTTTAACGTGACTAATCTGGGAGAAGCACTTTCCGCACTGCAAGCAAGAGAAGGGTTTCTCGCTAGTGTGAATGCGCTGGTGAACTTTAAGGTTACCCAACTGCGAGCAACGCTTTCCGCACTGCAGGCAAGAGAAGGGTTTATCTCCAGTGTGAATGCGCTGGTGGGTTTTCAAGTTGCCATTGTTGTGGAAGCGTTTTCCGCAGTCCGCGCACACGTACGGCTTTAGCCCCTTGTGAATACTTTCGTGCTCCTGGAAGACGTGCCACTGGGAGAAGCTTTTGTTGCACCACGAGCAGGTGAACAGTTTCTTCCTGCTGTGAATCCGCTGGTGCTTTTCCAGGACCCTGGAGGAAATTAAACCCTTGCCGCTCTCCGAACAGCTGGACAGTTTCCCCACACTGTGCTGCTCCTTGTGCGTCTCCAGTTGAAAAGCGTCGAGGAACGTCTTCCGGGAGCGTGTGCAGATGAAGTCCTCCTGTCCCTCAATTCTCCGGTCACTCTTTGCTTCTGCTGAAGTGTCGAAACTCGCCTCACACGGGATGCTTCCACCGTGCTCTCCCGGAGAACCCAGAGGCAACACGATCTCTGCCGGAATTAAATCAGATGAACCGTGGGAGTGCTCCTCAGTGAAGGGGCCGCCATTTTGTTTCTGCTCGAAGTGTGACGTTGAGCCCTCGTCCACCTCCAAGCACTGCCTCCGAGATGCTCTGTATTGGGGAGGAGAGAAGTCATCATCCAACTGGGCACCTCTGTGCTCCAAGCTTCCTCCAAGCTGTCCGTGTTTTTCCTGAACCGTTCCCAAGCCGCCGGCTTCGCTCCACGCACACAGGAGCTCCGGCCCCCAGTCTGCGGACCCCAACGGGGGGAGAGCGGGGGTAAGAGGCTCCTCCTCCGGCTCCTGCTTCAGTTCTGCCTGCAGCCCCTTATCTGGGTCTCCTGCAGGGCAGGGCTGCATGTGCAGCTCCTCCTCTCCACAGATGGGTCCTGCACCATCGTCAGCACCAGCTGCAGCTGCCCCCAAAGTGCCTGCACAAAAATACAAATATTGTGTTTATGAATATGGCATTACTCGACTGGATTTGGCGCAATGGTCTTAGCAAATGTAAAGGGTAATTACTAATTACAAATAATTAATCGCAATGGGATATTACCACATGTATTCTCCCCACTGATCTTCTGTTCCACCTGTGATTGGCTCCTCCCTGGATCCTCTTCCAGCCTATCCTGGCTGAGCAGCAGAGATTCAGGCCAATCCCGTTCCCCGTCTACAGGCTGACAAACAGGAAGTGTGAAGATTCTGTGCATCCGAGGCTCTGAACACATTACATATTACACATTAATTGATATCAATGCAAACCGCAATGTCAGGTACAGTGTATACTGTACAGGCAAACACTTGTACTATTTGCGTACTTCTGGGAAGGAGATGAGTGGAGGAGGAAAGGAGGAGACTCACCCGAGCTTTCCAAGCCTCTAGCACTAAGAAAAGTGTTTCTTAATCTGAACACACAGATATAATGTTTCAGAGATTCGAACTTGGATCGCTGGATTCAGAGTAGAGCCCAATATCGGGCTGATATTTGCGTTTCTGGACCATACTGTATTCGTCGTCAAGGATGACGTGGCCGATATAGGCTTTTTTTTTTTTTTTTTTTTACACTGACACGTGGGCGCTCCGAGCAAGAAAATCCTATTCAAAATGTCACATTTGTCAGTCGATTTACATTGGATTACATAGAAAGTTTGAAGAGGGATTATTTGAAAATGCTACAGTAATATTTCACCCAACTCGAGTCAGAGGTGGTGGAGGACCTCTTCTCTCATAAACAAGTGTCAAAAGTTTGAGACGTTCTAAAATTGGCAAGAAAATCCTATTCAAAATTTCACCTTTTTCAGTAATTTACATTGGTGGACATAGGAAGTTTGGAGTGCGATTATTTCAAAACGGTGCAGTATCCAAAAAAAATACAATTATATATATATATATATATATATATATATATATATATATATATATATATATATATACACTACTCACAAAAAGTTAGGGATATTCGGCTTTCGGGTGAAATTTCAGGATGAACCTAAAATGCACTATAACCTTTACAGGTGAAATTAATTTGACCTTCTCTAAACTTTTGAATGCACATGTCCAACTATTCAATGTTTCAGTACTTTTTGCACAACTTGCTGTTCTCTAACAAGGAGCTGAACGGCAAAATTCACAACAGGTGTTTCATCCATGAATCGACCAATAAATTTCCTGGTTCAATTAGAATTGGTATTTAAACAGTCCTCTTCATCATGCTGTTCACATTTTGACATCATGAGACCAAGAAGACACCTAACAATTGATCAACAGTACCTCGCCATTGCGAGGCTTCAAACAGGATGTTCTCAGAGGGAAGTGGCCACTGAGCTTAGAGTGTCACAGAGTGTCATCAGCAGGTTGCAACAGAGATACAGAGACTGGAAGAGTCACAGAAAGGCATAGAAGTGGACGTCCTTTGGCCACATCCCACACTGATGACCGCTTCATTGTGAACAGTGCCCTGCGGAACCGGATGATGAATGCCACTCAACTCCAGGCACATTTAAGGGAAGTGAGAGGCACCCAAGTGTCACGTCAGACCATTCGAAACCGTTTACATCAGCGTGGTCTGCGTGCTAGACGACCTGCAAGAGTACCTGACCACACCACCAGGCACAGGCGTCATCGTCTTGCATGGGCCAGGGAGCATTTACGCTGGACGAGGGACCAGTGGGCCTCAGTGCTGTTCTCTGATGAAAGTCGATTCACGTTGAGCAGAAATGATGGCCGCCAACGATGTTGGAGACGTCAAGGAGAGCGCTATGCATCAGCCACTGTTGTCACCAGACGACCCTTTGGTGGTGGCGGTGTTACAGTGTGGGCAGGTGTGTCTAGTCAATACAGAACTGCCCTACACTTTGTGAATGGTACAGTGACAAGCCCATACTACCTGAATAACATCATTAATCCAGTCATTGTGCCCCTGCATGAACAACACAGGCCTAATTTCATCTTCATGGACGACAATGCTCCAGCTCATCGAGGTCGCATCATCAGGGAAAGGCTGCTGGAGACTGGGGTACCTCAAATGGAGTGGCCTGCACTTTCTCCAGACCTGAATCCCATATAAAACCTATGGGATCAGCTGACTCACCGTGTAGAGGCTCGTAACTCTGTACCCCAGAACCTCAATGACCTGAGGGCCGCCCTTCAAGAAGAGTGGGATGCCATGCCTCAGCAGACAATAAGTCGACTTGTGAACAGCATGAGACGTCGTTGTCAAGCTGTAATTGATGCTCAAGGGCACATGACAAGTTATTGAAACATTGACATTTTTGTTGTGGTATACCCACCACTGTTGTTGGCTTTTGTTTCAATAAATTGTTTGAGATGAGGAAATCACCATTGCATGCTTCTACTTAAATGCCCTACTTTCATGATACGTATAATATCACTGTAGCGTGAACTTACATTTTCCATAAATTTCACCCGAAAGCCAAATATCCCTAACTTTTTGTGAGTAGTGTATATATATATACTGTCCTCCTCCGTCCAAGTTAAGCCACAATCGGTACCCGTAATATCGAGAACATATGATAATAATAAAATAAACACAAATGTTCAACTGTCAAATTAACTGCGAAGATGCTCGAAATTCCCACGAAACTTGGGAGTAGCTACCATTCTTTATTTCTGACCCAAGTATAATGATTCTACAGGTAGGTTTCAGTAACCGATCCTGTACACACTCACGGCTAAAACCAGTTGAGGGTTTTCTAAACTTTTCCGAGCCTAGCTCCGAGGGGTTTTAAATTGATGCGTCGTTCGGTGAACGAGCCTTTTACTCCTTTCCCCCCTTGTTAGCCAACATTATGTAACCAGACAGAAAGCGCAGAGCGGCTGTAAAATAGTCATCCTGTAACCTGAGACTACCTTTATATGGATATAGCTAACTCCCAACCAGTTTCCAATTCTTAATTATCAATCAAGCAGTTAATGAACGGAATAACAAATATCAAGGAATAGCTACAGCAAGTTTTTCTGTGTGTCATAAAATGTGTATCACTTAGCCTATTTTTATATATTCTTTATTGAAATGGTCAGTAAGTACTGATGTTTATTTTGCAATTTATTCGATTTCTATTCTTTATTTGATCAGTGTTCATTTCTAAAATTGCTTGATAATATTAATTGTGTTATTATAATAATTTAATAATGTCAATTTTTTAAAATAAAGTTATTTGTTTAAGAAAGAAGTCTTCCGAGTACCTTTGGATATAGTCATATTGGTGCTAAATCTGTGCACAATCCACGTAGAAAAGGTCTATTTTAATTTTTCATTCAAGCTCAAAAGTTCAAGATATTGGCTGCCATATCGGTAATCGGTAATCGGTGATCCCCCCCCCTCCCCTCTAAAATCGGTATCAAAAATCCAATATCGGTCCGGCTCTAATTCAGAGTCTAGTTCTAACTATTACACCGTGGAACCCCTACAGAAACTCTCGATAGCCAAACAGCTTTCCTGCACTGCTGCGCAATCTGCCTTATGATTAATAAAGCACGGGACTAAACACTACCGTAACAACCAAAGGGATAAGCATTTTGAAAGTCATTCCATATAGATAAAAATATATAATAACTACATTTACATATTCAATGAAATGCATGCAATAACAATAGCCAAGTTGATTCACAATTATTCCGATCGAAATCCCACAACGTAGCCTAAATGTTAACTCATGCACATTCCTGTAAATTCTATTTAGTTTACCTCGTACTTTACGTCCAAGACATCAGACGAAGCCATTTTCTTCTCCATGGGGACGTTCTGGTCATTTATGGCCGGATCTGTGCTCAATAGGTCGTCAAAGACTCTCTTTGCGGGAGTAAAACATCCTTTCCCTGCAAACCTAGCTATTACAGGCAAAATACACAATCACCTAAACATCAGCAACACTATCACTTTGCTTCTACATTAGTACAACAGAAACATTGTGCTGTGCTCCAACTAGCCACCACTCTGCAATAAACAGCCAGTATGAAGATCAAAACACGTTTTCCACGACAAAATGCAACCCCTAGGCTATTTGCATGCAATAAGTTGTGAAACTTACGTCTTTGTACTTCTCTGAAGTCGTCACAAACCTGAAATCCCAAAGCGATGTTTAGAGAATTATCTGGAGCTCCCTCTCCGTATCCTCGCACAGTCCCGAGCTCTCTCTCTATCTGCAGTAACTTTCTCTTTAGCGCCTCGTTCTCTCTTTGGCTTCTGCACATTTCCAATCGTAAGGCAGCAGACCCATCATCCACTAGTTTAGTGATTTCTGCTACTGCGGTTTTTGTTAAAACCTCCATGATGGAAGCCATCTGAACCCTAAAAGAAGCACAATTCGACATTTCTTGCAAATTACGTTAACAAAACGCAAAATACACGGTGAAAATACCAGTGTAAGCAAAGCCCGGGATAGCATCTATACCAGAGGAGTGTTTCTGCTACGTCTGATTCTTATTCGATGGTGTTTATTAGCGGCTTGTATCCTGTGTGAATGGTACATTACCGCCACCTCCTGTGCTGGAGTGTGCAGCAGATAAGGGCAGTAAAACGAGAAGGGTCTGCCTGCAGAGGCGAGGGCTGTGTCCGAATCCGACCCCTGTTCCCTGTCCACTGTCCCCTTTCCACTCAGACCCCTGTCTGCTATGTGCCCTGCCCCCTCACTTTGCAAGCAGTGGGCGAAATAAATCCCGCAAACTAGTGAGGAAGTAGTTCGTCATATTTTTTATTTTATTTTCATTTTTTATTGAGAATATCAATAAATTAACATATGACGATTGTCACAAAGTGTGGATTATGAATGAAGATAGAATTGACAAAAATAAAAAAGTAGTTTGTAATATGTACCAATCTCGTACCATATATATGAATATACGCTCTCTGTCTTTTACGTTCTTACTTCCGGTTTACTTACTGAAATTGTCAGATGAGCGCACCATTGTGCAGATGAGTGTGCTCCTGAATTCCATCAACAAAACCTCAGAAATAAGGGGTTCATCCAGGTATTTTAAGTGCCCCCATTTGTGAGAAAAAGTCGCCCACTCAAAAGCTTTTTGACAAAGTTGACTCAAATATGCGCCCTCAAAAGGGTGTCGGGGTCCTATTCGGACACGGCCCTAGGCTGTCAAAAAAATTGCTCCTTTTTCCTTCCCTTGCAACTTTTCCTTGACCCCGGCAGAAATAGTCACAGGGGTCAAGGAAAAGATGGAAGGAGAGATTTACAAGGGGTGGATTCCATTCGCTTATTTTATCCGTCCTCTTCTCCTCGCCTGACCCGGAAATCGATCGAGGTTCGCCATCTTTAAGGACATTCCAAACCGCTAAGTGCTATTCGGAGGAGCGAGTCTTGAATTAAATTCTGGATTAAACACTCCTATTCCTCCATAATCAGATGCTGGATCTTTTCTAACTATCAGTAAATATTGCCGGGAAGGGGTAGAATTTATTTCTGATGTAGCCTACCTTGATACTAGCACACATATCTCATCATCTCCCTTGTCTCTACATTGTCCCATCAAACTAAATTCTAGCACTAGTTTATGAAATAATCAGGGCTGCGTTTCCCGATAATGATCAATCTTAGGGTTAAAGGGATAGTTCGGAATTTTGGACATAATGTCTCAATTACGACTTACCCATGATGTAGTTCTACCGGCGGCAGAGCTTTACGTTACCTACGAATGTAGTGCTGGCACTGCTCGACTACTACTACAAAGAAGAGCAACAAGGTGCAATGGCCACGTTTGCTCCGCCGCCGTACTTCCACAGAGAATATAGGTCAGCACAAAGTAAAGGACTCAACGATAGTTTGACTTAAAAAATTATGGTATAAACACTCAAAATAACACAGATAGACTGTCGTCATATTTTATTTGCTTTGGGTGCACTGTGGAGTGGTTAAGTGCGTTTGGTAGTGGATGCTACCGGTTACCATAGAGTTACGCTAGCATTAGCAACATGTGTATGTCCAAAAGAAGGGACAGCATGGAATTAGCTGAAAATGGTTTCCATCAATCAACTACATCATGGGTAAGTCGCAATTGAGACATTATGTCCAAAATTCTGAACTATCCCTTTAAGTGCTACGAGCGATTCTATGAAAACAGTGCGTTTCCCAAAATAGTTCTTAAAGCGTGAACGCGCAGTCGCCTCAGAAAGTACAAAGTCCTCCCCAGCATTTAGTTCCAATCACCTGGATTTGCTAATTTGCACAATTCTTCAGCCAGGAGGTAGAACTAATTAGTGAAATCAGCTGGCTGAGTTTATGGGTGGAAGAAACACATACCAGAACATTTACTTTCTGCCCCCTGGGTTTGACATTTCAGTACTTCTGTCTGTGGCGCTGCTGATACGGGAGGAGGAAGGGCGATATAGTGAGAGACGCGAATCCCCATGCCTAATACATGGCCAGTTAGGCACGTCATGTCTCATAGACATGATTTTGAAATAAAATCTTTTTCCCACTGATTTTACTTGTCTCAATCTTTTTTATTTATAGGGCTATTTAAGGAATGGCTTTTATGGGTCATTTCCAAATATACAAAAATAAGTACATTTAAATAAAACAAATAAACTAAATCTAACATCACTGAAAAAAAAAAAACACAATCAGTGGTTATGGTAACTGTAAAATATAACGAACACTAACACAAAAAATCTAAGAAAGTATGTTATTTATGCGAATCTACGAGTGTTTCTGAGAGCATCGTAAGTTAAGATGCTTTTGGGAAACGCACCTTTGTCATGGGTTTCCACCCTTTTCCCCTATGCAGTCGTTTTCCTCGGTGGCCACGCGAGGGCGCTGCCCTTTTGTCAGATGCTTGCTTTGATTGCGGAGCTTCTGTCAACATCCACACCTGTTCGTGGTCACCTTTAGAGCTATATAACCCTCCCGTTTCTTTCGTTCGGGGCTTCAATATTGTTTTGTATTGGTTGTTTTGTATTTGTGTTATTTGCATTGTCTGGTGTGAGTTATTTGTACCATTTACGCTACTCGTCTGTTTTAACGTCTCGTTGCTGAGGCAGGGCTTATTTCTTGCTGGCTCTTTAGTTACTTATCTCGTAGAAGTATGGGACTGCAGATCTCTGCTCTATTTCGCCTGTAAAATGTTTCTCTCTCCTGGGAGATCGGGCGTTCACGCTTCTACTTAGTTAGTTAGCTCGTAGAAGTATAGGGTAGCAGTTCTTTGTTCCATTTCGCCTTTGTTTGGTTTTCTTACTGAGAAACCTGGCGTTTGGGCTTCTACTCATTTCCGTGTTACATTGGGTCAGTTAGTAGCTTCGGTACATTTGTTCCCTGTTTTGTCTCCTTCTCGTGGACTACGTTCCCCTTTGTTGTGAGTCAGGGTTTTTCTATTATATTGAGAGGCAGTGCGTGCTATTTTCTATTAAGTTTGCGTTGGTCTTTTGTTGCAGCTGTCCTGTTCGTCCTTTTTACTTGTGGGACGATTTTGTTCGGAACTGTTGTTCTGTTCGTTCTCCGGGTATGTTTCTCCTTATTTGGAGCTTGGGCGATGTTGTGGACATGTTTGTGTGTGACTGCGCATTTCTGAAAGTAGCATTGGAACATTCGCTCTCTGTTCCTTTGCCTCATTACATTTCCTCTTTACCAAGAGGCAGGGCTTTTTATTTTCTATCAAACTCGTGTTAGTCTTTTAGCTGGTAATGTCCGGTGCAGCTGTCCTGTTTTGTCCTTTTTACTTGTGGGACGATTTTGTTCGGAACTGTTGTTCTGTTCGTTCTCCGGGTATGTTTCTCCTCATATGGAGCTTGGGCGATGTTGTGGACATGTTTATGTGTGACTGCGTGTTTCTGAAAGTAGCCTCGGAACGTTAGCTCTCGGTTCCTTCGCCTCGTTACATATTCCTTTACTGAGAGGCTAGGGCGTGTGTTTTTAATTAAGCTTGCGTTAGTCATGTTTGATAGTAAAGTTATGGGACGGCGGTGCTCCGTCGGCTCGCCTATAAAATGTTTCTCTCTCCTGGGAGATCGGGCGTTTACCCCTTTATGTTTTCTGCATTTGACTGCGAGCCTATGAAACTAGCCATGGAACGTTATCCCTGTTCCTCGTTACATTCCTCTTTACCAAGAGGCACGGCGTTTATCTTCTATCAAACTCGTGTTAGTCTTTTAGCCGGTAATGTCCGGTGCAGCTGTCCTGTTTCGTCCTTTTTGCTTGTGGGACGATTTTGTTCGGAACTGTTGTTCTGTTCGTTCTCCGGGTATGTTTCTCCTCATATGTAGCTTGGGCGTTTTTGTTGACATGTTTGCGTTTGACTACGAGTCTCTGAAAGTAGCCTTGGAACGTTAAATCTCTGTTCCTGTTCGCCTCGTTATATTCCTCATAATGGAGAGGCAGGGCGTTTATTTTCTACTAATCTCGCTTTGGTCTTTTAGCCGGTAAATGTCCGGTGCAGCCTGTCCTGTTCGTTCCTTTCGGTACCTGTCTCCGTACATGGAGCTTTTGACGATTTTGTTCGGAACCGTAGTTCTGTTTTGTCCTTCGGTACATGTCTTCCTATAGGGAAGATTGGGCGATGTTGTGGACATGTTTGTGTTTGACTGCGAGTCTGAGAGTAGCCCTGGAACGTTAGATCTGTTCCTTTCGCCTCCTCTTATACTATCGTATTATTTTGCAGTGTTTCTTGACTGTGTTTTATTTGTACCATCACGCTACTTGCCCATTCTTATGTGTCTCGTTACCGAGACATGGCGCGTATTATTTCTGGCTACTGAGAAACCTGTCGTTGCGCTTGTACTTACTGGTGTGTGACAGTGAGCCGGTTAGTAGCGTCGGTAGGCTTGTTCATTGTCTTGTCTCCTCCCTTAACTGCGGGGTTTCCCGCCTTAGTGGCCTTAGGGCTTAAAGAATCCCTTTGCTGCGTTTGGCTCCTCCTACCTCACACGTCACGCCCCATTACAACCTTAAGTACAAGATACTTCGTAAGAAGTGTTTTACGATCGTCTTAGCTTTACATGCTTTTGGGAAACGTACCCCAGGGCAGTATGTCAGTGAGTCATACTAAAGGGCAAAAAATTAATTATTTGACCCCATGTTCCTCCGCCTGTTTTCCAATCACCCATCCAAAACTCCTACTTTTATTTACTGGAATACTCCAAGCAATACTCAGAGTATTGGAATACTTCTAAGGTTGGGTGTCCGTAGACACAACCCTGCAAAGTTACCCAGTACACCAAGCTCATTTACACCAGTATGTTTGAATTATTGTCTGTATCCAGTGCTCTGGGTGTACGAAAAGCATATCATGGATAAAAAGCATTAATATAATTGTTATTATCATTATTGACATTGTGTTGTTCAGAAAACTGTGTTCACAAGTATGATTTTTAAAATTCTTTTACATTTTAAATGAAACATCTGTTTGTAAATGTCAATGTTATATGCTACCAGTGTTACAGTTGAAGTCGGAAGTTTACATACACTTAGGTTGAAGTCATTAAAACTCATTTTTAACCACTCCACAGATTTTATGTTAGCAAACTATAGTGTTGGCAAGTCAATTAGGACATCTACTTTGTGCATGACACAAGTAATTTTTCCAACAATTGTTTACACTATATCACCAATCCAGTGGGTCAGTTTACTTAATTTACATACACTAAGTTGATTGTGCCTTTAAACAGCTTGGAAAATTCCAGAAAATGATTTAATGGCTTTAGAAATTTCTGATGGGCTTATTGACATTATCTGAGTCAATTGGAGGTGTACCTGTGGATGTATTTTAAGGCCTACCTTCAAACTCAGTGCCCCTTTGCTTGACATCATGGGAAAATCAAAAAAAATCAGCGAAGACCTCAGAAAGAAAATTGTGGACCTCCACAGGTCTGGTTCATCCTTGGGAGCAATTTCCAAATGCCTGAAGGTACCACGTTCGTCTGTACAAGCAATAGTACGCAAGTATAAACACCATGGGACCATGCAGCCGTCATACCACTCAGGAAGGAGACGTCTTCTGTCTCCTAGAGATGAACATTCTTTGGTGTGAAAAGTGCGAATCAATTCCAGAACAGAAAAGGACCTTGTGAAGATGCTGGAGGGAACAGGTACAAAAGTATCTATCCACAGTAAAACGAGTCCTATATCGACATAACCTGAAAGGCTGCTCAGCAAGGAAAAAGCCACTACTCCAAAACCACCATAAAAAAGCCAGACTACAGTTTGAAACTGCACATGGGGACAAAAATCTTACTTTTTGGAGAAGTGTCCTCTGGTCTAATGAAACAAAAATTGAACTGTTTCGCCATAATGACCATCGTTATGTTTGGAGAAAAAAGGGTGAGGCTTGCAAGCCGAAGAACACCATCCCAACCGTGAAGCACGGGGGTGGCAGCATCATGTTATGGGGGTACTTTGCTGCAGGAGGGACTGGTGCACTTCATAAAATAGATGGCATCATGAGGAAGGAAACTTATGTGGATATATTGAAACATCTCAAGACATCAGCCAGGAAGTTAAAGCGTGGTCGCAAATGGCTCTTCCAAATGGACAATGACCCAAAGCATACTTCCAAAGTTGTGGCAAAATGGCTTAAGGACAACAAAGTCAAGGTATTGGAGTGGCCATTGCAAAGTCCTGACCTCAATCAAATCGAAAATTTGTGGGCAGAACTGAAAAAGTGTGTGCAAGAAAGTAGGCCTAGAAACCTGATCCTGATTCAGTTACACCAGTTCTGTCAGGAGGAATGGGCCAAAATTCCAGCAACTTATTGTGAGAAGCTTGTGGAAGGGTACCCGAAACGTTTGACCCAAGTTAAACAATTTAAAGGCAATGCTACCAAGCAGCTGCTTCCAATAAGTTTATTACATTACAGGCTTTTCAGCAGATGCTCTTATCCAGAGCAACTTACACAGCATTTGCGTTTTATGCACAGTATCCATTTATGCAGCTGGATATATACTGAAGCAATGCAGGTGAAGTACCTTTATCAAGGGTACAACGGCAGTGTCCTACCTGGGAATCGAACCTGCAACCTTTGGGTTACAAGCCCAGTTCCTTAACCATTATGCTACACTGCTGCCCAGCTGCCTTAGTTCACAACCTCGGCAACACGCAAATTAGGACAAGAGAAAGGCCCTCAGGTTATACAATTATACAACTTAAATTTTTAATATTTACTGAAACTTCCACACTCCCCCCTTTAGTCCTTCGGAGGACAACACTTACAGTTCAGTTTCAATTTTACAAAATTCAGCAAAAGCATCATTTATTCCCTTCTCAGCATAATCAGCATAATATGGGACTCGCCGAGAAATTATCACCGACATAGTAGTGTTGTCACGATACCAAAATTTTGACTTCGATACCGATACCCGGTTTAGTATCATGATACTCGATACTGAAACGGTACTTGAAACTGAAACGATACTGATTCGATACTCGGTACCTCTACTGAAATGACCTTAACCCTATTTACTTTGGCCCTTCAGAGGCAATTTCCTCCTGGTTTCTACTAGTTTTATTTAAATGTCAATATCTAAAAAAATATTCCCTGCACATCCATGGTTTTAAGTTCGAACTGAAGAAGAAGCTGTATCATTCAGAAATTTGCTACAGGATACATTTATTTCAGAATAGTCACATACAGTATATATATAATAACCATAACATACGTCGCCTAATGTATTTTAAATACGTTTAAAAAAGAACGTACGAAAGCGCGTGTGTATTCACACAAGTACAGCAACGTATTTCAGCCCTAAGTGAGAGGGGTGGTCGCTGCGGAAATGTCGACTGTACGGGACTTTGGCGAAATATAACAAGATAAACTCTTCAGGGTTCATCAGAAAACAGCTGTAGCTGAATATACTGGTAAGTACTTGGTTTCTTAAACATATTTATACGAGAGATTTTGGAGAAAAAAATGAGGTGTCTTCTAAACCGAAAGTGCATCAGGTACTGTATATAGTACAGTAAGCAAGGGAAAACGGCGAATACTCATTTGTACAACGTTTTTAAAAAATATTATTGTTTCTATACGTGACATGATAAAATACGACGACAGTCTATCGGGGTTATTTTCAGTGATTATACCATCATTTTTCAAGTCAAACTATCGTTAAATCCTTTACTTTGTGCTCACCTAAATTCTCCGTGGAAGTAAGGCGTTAGTTTAGTAGGTAACGTAAAGTAGCCTATAGCTCTGCCGGCCAAAAACAATACCGCGCGTGTGAAAGAATCAGACTCGTAGTATTGTTAGCTAACGTTCACCTTTCATCCTCTCAATCAGTAATGCAGACACATAACAGCAGAGCACACATTTGACCTAAAAGTACCGAACGTCGGAAAATTCTAATACCGAACGTTTTTCTTTTTTCTTTTTAAGTATCGAAAAAGTACCGAAGTTTCGGTGTACAGTGCAACACTACGACATAGTCGCGCCTTTAACACATGCAGTGCACATAAGCCTAATGCAGAAGAACAATACTAGATAACAAGCGGTTAAACCCCAAAAAACAAAATGAGCGATCTTAGCTCCCCAACTCCCCATGAAAGATTCCATCCACTTTCTGGCTGGCAAAACATATGGGCAACAAGCAGGAATATGCATTTTGACCACAAATTAACCACAATCCATATGATGCTGGGTAAGTATAAGTGTCTCCACCTAGTGTATCTATTATAGGAAATATAATAATATATTTAACAATAAGAAACTAAAATGTCAGGTCTTATGGCTCTACCGGCCTATTCAATTTATCTATTTTGCATAGTGTTTCACAGAATAAATGGTAACAGAAGTGTTGGATGTTCAGGATGACATCCTCTGAATAAAAGCCGATCTCCTCTTCACGGTCAGGAGAGGTTACTAGCACGTCACTGACCTTATGTTGGTAAGGGCTTCAATCCCTTACTTGTTGCAACGGTGCTGTTGGATCGGACCCCTTCAAATTGTTTTCCTAAGGGCTGGCTCTGTCCGAACAAGCTGTTGAGATGCTCAGAACTTATGTTATTGACGCATCCAAGAAATGTTAATATTGTTCATTGATATTTGTGTAAAAGGGGCTTTCTGTCTGTTTAAACAATAACAAAAGGATAACATTCTGTAATCCTCTCTATGAGGAGCACGTTTTACCTTCCATAGCCATAACACCTGTTTCGGTCTGAAATTGATCCCCTACCTGCCAGAGGTGACATGCACTGGCTTGGAGGGCCATAAAAGGAAACCTGCATTTGAAGACCAAGGGATTAATCCACACACATAACATTTAGTCACATTTTGAGATTTAGCTAGTGTGAGCATAGTTCATGTACATATTCTTGTGAATTGTACTATCAGCTTTAGCATATCATTTCAATCAAATTTTATTAGGTAGGTGTGTGTCAACCCCTTTGTATGAAGCGCCCCTTGTAACAAAAATCTAACTTTGACATGCTCACACACACTATTGAGATTTCAGTAGCGTGTGAGAGGTACGCGCGCACACACATACGTGAAATGTCTCACACACACACAACTGAAATGTCTCGTGTCTCTCACACACACACAACTGAAATGTCTCGGTCTCTCACACACACTATTGAAATTTCAGTTGTGTGTGCGAGAGCGCAGCTCAGCCTCTCACACACACTATTGAAAAATCAGTGTGTATGATTGCCTCGGCTCTCGCATGGTGATAATAATAGGTGATAATAGCGGAACTGTCAGAAAGTGAAGGCAAAATCTACTCTCGATAGCTCAAGAAGGAACAGTTGCGATTCGCCATGTATTTCTCTGCATTTTTATTATTTTATGAAGTTGTTGTGTTTGTGAAGGTGAAAGCCTACACTGTGTTGCATGGAAGGCATTCAAAGGGAGACGCGAGACAACGTGGCTTTGGAGCGCCTGTATAGAGATCTCGATGACCACACCAGGACAATAAGTTGGTGTGGTCAGTAGCTCTGGGACCAGAAGAGTACTCTGGGGCTTTGGATGCAATCTACAGGTGCTTTCGGTCCTTATTGCATCAGTATGATATTCGTATCAACTAACCTTTCCAACGTAACCCGCTTCCCCCAGGGCGACCTCGATATTATATATCATATGAGCAAATAGATCAATGTTTGTCCCTTGGATTTAGTTGGCAGCGAATTGCGTCGTGCTTTGGGATATCCCAAATGAGTCTTTACAGACATAGACTCCGTCTGGGAATTCAACCAATTACATTCTCCTCCATGTCTAACACTGAATTAAACGGACATGTCAGGAACATCTTTTTACTATAAGATTGTGTCATTTTGTGGCTCATTAAAACACTATTCATGTTTACTTGGCGTCATATTTATAAATCACTTGTAGGCCGACTGAGTTTAGTAATGTTAGCCTATACAGTTGCATCTGAACTTTATCTAAGGTTATTTTTAATGTCTACACATTAAAACTATGTAACATTTCCCTTTTATAAGTCTCATATTACCTTAATATGGCATATATAAATGCACAAAATAACTAAACATGTTTTTACATGATAATATATATGTCAAACTTGATCTGTGTGAACACAAAAAAGGGCAACAAAACACTAAAAAGAAACCAAAGATATTGACATTACGTATGTTTATACCCACAGTCCTATAGGCAGCGACATTAACTTTGAGGTTGGTAAACTGCCAACAAATCCTCAGAAGAAATTTCAATAGTGTGTGTGAGAGACATTTCATGTATGTGTGTGCGCGTACCTCTCACACTGAAATCTCAATAGCGTGTGTGAGGTGTCAAAGTTTTATTTTTGTTACAAGGGGCGCTTCATACCTTTGCGGAGTTTCTTAGTGTCACTATTTTCCCGTAGCAAGTCCATTTAACAAGCAACCCCCCATCTAGTTTATACCTACCCATGCGTGACATAGTGGACAATAGTGTCTATGTTGAGTTCATAAATGTATTTATTCATCATATAAAATTTGAATTCCGTTATAGCAACAAGATAAACCCAACAATAGCCTGATCGTATGCCAGAAAAGCCGTGAAATGCAAAATAAACTGTGAAAGTATTGTCTCATTCTACCATGTATTCTACGAGCAATATATGCTACTAAATATTAAATAAATATACAATCATACCATTGGTTTTTACACATCGAGATGTTCCTTTCAAAATTCAGTGGTCATTTATTGTCTGGTACAATCGGTTTGTGAAATATACAACACTTTATACCGCTATTACACTATCTGAAACGTCAACTCATAAAAACCCCATGCCCTGCAAGCCTGTCTCATTCATTACAGTTCATTCTGGTTTAATTGTCGGCTTTTGTATCCAAGAGTACATTATAACCTTAGCAACGGTATATGCCATGTCTTTTTGGGTGCTTTGAACAATTTACTACAGGCCAGCGTAACGGCAGTTTTCGTTTTAACAGTCTGGTATTACACAAGCTCTATAGAAAACGCATTAGGGAGTTTCCCTTTCCCGATATGTAAGTATTTTTGCGTCTAAACCAGGGGTGTCAAGATCCGGTCCTGGAGGGCCGCAGTGTCTGCTGGTTTTTGGTGCGTTTAAGCACAAGTGATTAATTTAAGTCACTAATTGGCTAAGAAGTCCACACACCTTGTTCTCAATGCTTTAACTGGGTGCTGATTGAAAGGAAACCACAAATACCTGTAGACACTGCGGCCCTCCAGGACTGGAGTTTGACACCCCTGGTCTAAACTTTGTGCATGACACAAGAAATTTTTCCAACAATTGTTTACAGATTATTTCACTTTTAATTCACTATATCACAATTCCTATTCTATTTGCCGAAATAGCATCCCATGTTCACATCCTTAAACAGTGAGCACCATAATTCATTGGACAGTGACACATTTTGTGTTATTTTGGTTCTGTACTTTAGTACTTTAAAAGTTTAAAAGGATACGATGACAATGAGGTTGAAGTGCAGACTGTCACTTTTAATTTGAGGGTATTTTCATCCATATTGGATGAACCGTTTAGAAATTATAGAATCGTTTGTACAAAGTCCCCCCCATTTTCGGGCATCAAAAAATATTAGACAATATTGTAGAATAAAGTAATCATTGTTAATATTTGGTTGCGTATCCTTTGCATGCCATGACTTCCTGATGTCTGTGACCCAACAATATCAAAAGACATTTGATATCTTATTTTCTGGTACTCCAACAAGCGATAATATAACCTCTCTGCGACCAAATATTAAAAATGATTACTTTATTCTACATTATGTTAAAATTTGGATGCCCGAAAATGGGTTTGGGGGGGGGGGGGGGCTATGTACAAAAGGTTCTATCATTTCTAAACAGCCCATCCGATATGGATGAAACTACCCTCAAATCAAAGCTGACAGTCTCTACTTCAACCTCATTGTCATTGTATCCTATCAAACTAAAAGTGCTAGAGCACAGAACCAAAATAACAAAAAATGTGTCACTGTCCAATAGATTATGGTGCTCAATGTATGTCAATCAAAAACTTAACATATGGTTATTTCTGTAGGAAACCCAGTAAAGTTTTTTAACTCTCAGTGCTGTATAGGTGTAGGGCTGCCTGGGTTGTGTCTGGGTCATTCCGTGTCAAATCAACCAGTTTTCTGAAAAGTTCCTGTATGATTACTTGTACCCCTTTTCTTACTTGTACTTTTCAAGTTATATCCACCCAAAGTAGCCACTTTGTTCAGTCGAACATGTTTTTGGTGATTTTCGAGGTATGCTATCTAACCATGAAGGAGTTGAGTACCAAAGCTGAAATTTGGTTGATTAGTAGATCTAATATATCTGTTTAACTGCTGTAAATTTCAGAAAAAGTTTTAACTGTCCACATGGTGATCCATTGACAAGATGGACGGTTGTGTTTTTGACTTTTTTTCACCCGGACCCAACTTTGGATGGATGTCATTCCTTTACAAATGAATTGATTAGCCTGTATTTGCTTGTGACCATAGACATACACCTATAGATAATAGATCTGTGATATGGGATGTATATGTCCACTCGTATGGGCACAGGGTGACCTCGAAAATCACCAAAAACATGTGCGACTGAACAAAGTGGCTACTTTGGGTGCATATAACTTGAAAAGGGAAGGGGGTACAAGTAATCTGATTCGTGCAATATGGAAGAACGTAAGTTAGGATACCAAGTTTCAGATCTATAGCTGTTACCAATCCCAAGTTATAAGCTTCCAAAGTCGGAAAAAATCACATTCGCCCGCGTTTTCACGACTCGCGAGCGCGAAAGACGGAGGATTTGAGCCAATTTCAGGAGGCCATATCTCGGAAACAACATGTCGTATGAGGCTAATTATTATTATGATGGAGTTTCATCAAAATCTGAGAGGGTCATGCAGGGACCACTGGTTGATTTGACACAGAATGACCCGTCTGTACTGTAACAGAGGCAAAGCTGCCAGTTCTGGCTCACTGGGGAGTGCCATGTTTGCATGTCAGGAGTTCTACATAAAGTCTAAATCCAACTGTCTTGACCCTCCTTTGGTTAAAAATAAATAAAAATTCTGAAAACTTGATCTAATTGGTCTGCCACATAAGTGGAACTACATTACCCAGAAGAAGCCGTAAAATCTGCTCAAGGATCCCCTAGTTTTACTCCTTACTGTGAGTACTTATGTGTCTCTGAAGAACGCCTCTAAGGGAGAAACTCCGGCTGCACAGTGGGCAACTGAACGGTTTCTCCCCAGTGTGGACCCTTTGGTGAGTTTTAAGATTAGATGGTTGGGAAAATCTCTTCCCACACTCGCTGCAGCAGTGCGGTTTCTCCCTGGTGTGTACCATTTGGTGAGTTTTAAGACCACCTCGTTGGGAAAATCTCTTCCCACACTCCCTGCAGTGGTACGGTTTCTCCCCCGTGTGGACCCTTTGGTGAGTTTTAAGATTAGTTAGTTGGGCAAAGCTCTTCCCACACTTATTGCAGCTGAACAGTCTCTCCCCAGTGTGGACCCTTTGGTGAGATTTAAGATGACCTCGTTGGGTAAAAGACTTCCCACACTCCCTGCAGCGGTGCGGTTTCTCCCCCGTGTGGACCCTTTGGTGAGATTTAAGAGTAGCTCGTTCGGAAAAGCTGTTCCCACACTGGTTGCAGTGGTGGGGTTTCTCCCCCGTGTGGACCCTTTGGTGAGATTTAAGAGTACCCTCGTTGGGAAAAGCTCTTCCCACACTCATTGCATTGGTGCGGTTTCTCCCCCGTGTGGACCCTTTGGTGAGATTTAAGAGTAGCTCGTTGGGAAAAGCTCTTCCCACACTCCCTGCAGCGGTACGGTTTCTCCCCTGTGTGGATACTCTGGTGAGTTTTGAGACTGCTGTTACTAGTGAAACTCCTGCTGCACAGTGTGCAGCTGAACAGTCTCTCCCCAGTGTGGACACTTTGGTGAGATTTAAGAGTACCTCGTTTGGAAAAGCTCTTCCCACAATCGTTGCAGCTGTGCGGTTTCTCCCCCGTATGGACCCTTTGGTGAGATTTAAGATGACCTCGTTGGGTAAAGCTCTTCCCACACTCGCTGCAGCGGTGCGGTTTCTCCCCCGTGTGGACCCTTTGGTGAGACTTCAGAATGCTTTTAGTGGTGAAACCCTTTCCGCACAGTGTGCAACTGAACGGTTTCTCCCCCGTGTGGACCCTTTGGTGAGATTTAAGATGAACTAGTTGGGTAAAGCTCTTCCCACACTCGCTGCAGTGGTACGGTTTCTCCCCTGTATGGACACTCTGGTGAGACTTGAGAATGCTTTGAGAGGTGAAACCCTTTCCGCACAGTGTGCAGCTGAACCGTTTCCCTCCATGATGGGCTAAGCAGTGTTCTTTAAGGGAGTCTGCACAATCAAAGAGTTTCCCACAAAGTTTGCAAATTACTCCCTTCTCCCCAGCGTGGGCACTCTGATGATGCTGAACAAGAACAGTGAGAGAGGCAAAGGTCTTATTGCACATTGTGCAGCTGATGTGTTTCTCTCTAGTGTGAGTAATCTGGTGCTTTTCCAGGACCCTGGAGGAAGTGAAACCCTTGCCGCACTCCGAACAGCCGAACCGTTTCCCCAAGCCGAACCGTTTCCCCGAGCCGTGCTGCTCCTCGTGCGTCTTCAGTTGAAGAGCGTCCAAGAACGTCTTCCCACAGCTTGTGCAGATGAATTCCCCCTGTCCCTCGATTCTCCGGTCAATCTTTGCTTCTGCTGAAGTGTCGAAACTCGCCTCACACGGGGTGCTTCCACCGTGCTCTCCCGGAGAACCCAGAGGCAACGGAATCTCTGCCGAAATGTCATCAGGCGGCCCGCGGGAGTGCTCCTCCGCGAGGGGGGCCGTCATTTTGTAGTTGCTCGAGGTGTGACGTTGGTCCCTCGTCCACCTCCAAGCACTGCCTCTGAGATGCTCTGTAATGCGGAGGAGAGAAGTCACCTCCGTGCTCCAAGCTTCCTCCACGCTGTCCGTGTTTTTCCTGAACCGTTCCCAAGCCGCCGGCTTCGCTCCACGCACACTGGAACTCCAGCCCCCAGTCTGCGGACCCCAACGGGGGGAGAGCGGGGGGTGAGAGGCTCCTCCTCCGGCTCCTGCTTCAGTTCTGCCTGCAGCCCCTTTTCTGGGTCTCCTGCAGGGCAGGGCTGCATGTGCAGCTCCTCCTCTCCACAGAGGGGTCCTGCACCACCATCAGCACCAGCTGCAGCTGCCTCCGAAGTGCCTGCACAAAAATACAAATATTGTGTAAACTGCAGTTAATTACGAATATGACATAACTTGACTGGATTTGCTCCGATGGCAACTATAACCAGTAATTACTAATATACCTAATCTCCAATATGACATTACACCCAAATATTACCACACGTTTTCTCCCCACTGTTCTTCTGTTCCTCCTGTGATTGGCTCCTGCCTGGATCCTCTTCCAGCCTATCCTCGCTGAGCAGCAGAGATTCAGGCCAATCCTGTTCCCCGTCTACAGGCTGACGAACAGGAAGTGTGAAGATTCTGTGCATCTGAAGCTCTGAACACCAGCAAATCACCCCTGTTCCCTGTCCACTGTGCCCTGTCCACTGTGCCCTGTCCACTGTGCCCTGTCCCCTCACTTTGCAAGCAGTATTCCCTCAACAAAACACGGAAATAAGGGGTTCATCCTGGTATAAGGGTAACTACACTCTAGATCACTTTTTTTGTCGCTATAAACATGTTTGTATGCCTACCTTATAATGATACTTAAGAGATACTTATGATGAAGAGTCTTTTTGCTGCCCCTAATTGTTGAAATTTAATTTCTGCTCCGCACACTGCACACTGCCAAGAAGGGTTTCTTCTCCTGGCTTATTTTTCCATAGAGTTCAGTAGGAAAATTTGTCAGGAGAAACAACCCTTAAAGTGATCCATCCATACAGTATCTACTGCATATCTGGCAGCAGAGTGATGGTTTGAGGCTCGTTTGATACCTCAGACCCTTGATGACTTACAGCCATTTAGCCAACCATGGGTTACATACTATTCCCGTGTAATTTACAGCTTAATCTAGTCCCACCCCCCAATTCCCATAGAGATCCATTCAAATGCAGAGGTTATAGTATCGCTTCTAAGAGTACCGGGAAATAAGATATCAGGAGTCTTTTGATATCCTTTTATATAGTCATGATGGCATCACCTGTTTACCTGTGGAATACCTGTTTACCACAGAAGTTGTTTGAGAGAATGGCAAGAATGTGCAAGGCCGTTATCAAGGCAAAGGGTAGCTACTTTGAAGAATCTAAAATATATGACTTTTTTGGTCTTGGCATAATTTAATTTGTGTTATCTCATAGTTTTGATGTCTTTACTATTCCAAAATGTGGAAAACAGTTAAAATAACGGAAAAAAACCTTCTATGAGTAGGTGTGTCCAAACCTTTGACTGGTACTGTATTACAAACTACTTCCTCACTAGTTTGGAAAGAGTTTTGCAGGATTTCTTTCGCAAACTGATTGCAAAGTGAGGGGACAGTGTGTTACGGTCAGGGCCCTGACCCAACCGCAACATAAATGGAAAGACACAAAAGTGGTTGCAAAAGTAAACAAATTTTATTAAATAAATAACAAACGTAGGAATGGATGCGTGCCTGCATGGGATGTGTATGATGGGTGTATGGATGCGTGTAACGAGGATATAAGAGTTTGACCGACAACACAATGAAAAAGAGAGACGCCAGTGAAGCAACCCGGTTATCCGGTCTCTACCTCCTTTTAAACAAAACCCGGCGATTGCCGTGGGAGCCAATTAAGCCCCGGGAGGCGGACCTAAAAAGGGAAAGGAGAAAACAGGGGTGACAACTTAACAAGCCACCGTAACAACCCCCCCACCTAAACGGCAGCCGAAGACTGTCGAATAAAACAATGGACGAATATGCTTTTTAACAAACCGCAGCGCAAGTAAAAGGTTCCGTCTATATAGTTGTTGAAGCCTTTCCCACACACTAACAATTACCAGTACAGACGCAGCGCCAAAGGAACTGGTCTCTACAGCCTGTAGGGGACAGCAGCGTGCTCCACACCTGAAGATATACAAAATGCCTGAAAGATGTAACTAATATTATTCAAGGTGTTCTCAACATTGACCATACACAAGCAAATACATAGAGAAACACAAGGAAACAAAGGCGTCTCCGGTTTCTACAATAAGCCTATATAGCAAGAGAAAAAAGAGAGAAAAAAAAAACACGACCGACAAACGTTGCTCAGGCTATAACTATAGCCGTAATAGACTCTATATACTAAAGAAACACGGACCAAAATCTACACGGGATTATATAGCAGGGTAGCGCACGAGAATGCAACAAAGGTCCGTAACACAGGGCACATAGTAGACAGGGGTCTGAGTCGACAGGGGACAGTGGACAGGGAACAAGGGTCTCATTCGGACCATAGACTATATAAAAACATGGACAAAGTCACTGTGACGTCACCCATTGACTTCCCACGGCCTCGTAAAAACCGAATTGAAGCTCAGGATGCATTTTTCGCCGCCAGTTTGTACAAACTGCGCCTGCTCCGTGGAGCCGAAGTGACATTGTCGGGAGCAGGGTCAACCGGATATGGCCTGGGCACAGTATGATTGACAGTTCGGGGTGGAGAAGCAACAGAACTATAAAGCCCATGACCTGACCAAACCCACCATTTTGAAAAACGAACTTGCGGTAAACTTCCTTAAGTTGCTAATGTTTTATAATATAACATTTCATTTTCATCCTCGATTTTACTGTGTCATTTACTCGCATTGATTGTGTGGTATTCGTCACATAATTAACATTCATTCAGTTATCTTCAATTTATATTCAGCTAACATCAGCTAATTTGATTAGCTAGATAGCATACCAGTTGAGCTCGGTAGCTAAGCTAGACGCACTGCATCACCACCACACATGGACGAACAGGGTAACGCTATTGCCATGAACTATATTGACGGTCAATTAATCACATATGTTATTTTTACAAGACTACTTTTATTATAAATGTCCCTAGCGCCACTAGAAAGGTAGCAAGCTGACCCCATAGTCTTAAATGAGCAAACCACCACCGTCTTTTTGGCTAACCGCAAATTTACTTCACTGTGGCAGAGCAGTCTGTGACGGTTTGCCGCAGCATGAAACCCTGTTCTGAAAACTGTTCCAGATAAAGTGGGGACTGGGGATTGTAGGTTAGTGGGTTCACACACTAGCTAAAGCACAGTAGCAACATTAGCTACATCGTAGCTGGCATTAACTTTCATCTGCATCCTGTAACCTAATCACAAACATTTACAAACGCAGACTCCGTATTCTTTTCCGATAAATTATTGGTTTTATTTTAAACATCCCCGTATTGAGTCAGTACAAACATACCGCTAACACTTTGGCTCTATTCCCCGCACATTTTCTTAATTTTTGGGACCTAAAAAAATTATCCAGGTATAGAAATGTCCGGTTAGGGTTCTAGCTGGAGCAGCTGGCTAACGTTAGTAACGTTAGCTAGGCAATCACGGTAGCTAACCAACTTATATGGCCAGCCAGCAAGGAGGACTTTAAGGAAGTCGAATAACTGTTAATTTAAAATGGCTTGCCATAAGCTATCGTTAGCTTGCTAGCTAAATGTTAAAATGACTTGCCGTGAAATATCGTTAGCTTGCTAGCTAGCTAAGCCAGCATTGCTAAGCAATGGTAACGTTCATGACGGGGAGTACGGCGATTGCGTACGGGAGGGGGGTGGAATAGCTAAATTAATATCTAAATTGATAAGGTTATACAGGTATGGAGCAACTGATTCGATTTTTGTGGGAAAAATGTATTGACTGAGTATTTTGACCACATTGCTGCCATTGACTTACATGGTGAAAGACCTATACTGGAGCCAACCGCAGTGGCGCTAGTGAGCAACGGCACCAGGAAGTGAGCTTCAAAACGAAAGCCCGGGCTGCATCCCAATATTCTTCACTCCCCACCTCCCTTCCTCCACTCTTCTCCTACCTGGAAATATGCAAAACTGCCTGAACGTTTTGAGTACAAGTATTTGCATGTACAGTATCCAATGTACATGACATTGCGGTGTGCGTCGAGACATTAATTAATATGTAATCATTAATACGAAATTAAGATGTAATCAGCGACATTAGATTAAAACACAAAGATCCGTTTCCGGGGCATGGAGTAGAGGAGGTGATAGTGGAGGAGGAAAGGTGGCATTTTTCGTCTATTGGGACGCACTCCCAGTCTTGGCCCCTTGATTCGGACACAGCCCAGGTCTATGCCCACCCACTGTTTCTTAATTTGAACACGCAGGTATAAAGATTCAGGGATTTAAACTCGATCGCTAGATTCATTGTCCAGGGTTTCTAACTATTACACCATGGAACCCCTAAAGAAAACCCTTTGTGATAGCCAAACAGCTCTCCTGCACTAAATTCTGCATTATGATTAATAACGTAAATAACCAGGGAAACGTTAACGGGACTAAACGCTACTAACAACCAACGGGATGAGCATTTTGAAAGTCATTCCATATAAATAAAAATATAATAAAACAACTAGATTTACTTAACTGATCAACGAAATCTGTGCAAAAATTATCCGACCGAAGAATTAATCTATCCCGATCGAAATCCCATAACATACATGCATAGCTTATGTCCCATAACATATGCACAATCCTGTAAATTCTACTGAATTTACCTCGTACTTTAAATCCAATGCATCCGACGAAGCCATTTTCTTCTCCAAAGGAACGTTCTGGTCATTTATGGCCGGACCTGTGCTCAATCGCTCGTCAAAGGCTCTCTCTACGGCAGGAAAACTTCCTTTCCCTGCAAGCTTAGCTATTGGAGGCAAAATACACAATTAACTGCAAATCAGCAACACTGTCATTTTGTTTCTACATAAGAACTACAACCTCCAACAAGCCACCTCTCTGCAAATATAAAGCCAGGATCGAGATCAAAACACGTTTTTCACGAAGAAATGCAACCATATTTGCATTATATACAATAAGATGTGCAACTTACGTGCTTGTGCTTCTCTGAATTCGTCGCAAAACTGAACTTCCAACGCCATGTTTAGAGAATTATCCGTATCTCCCTCTCCGTATCCTCGCGCAGCCCCGAGCTCTCTCTCCATCAACAGTAGGCCTAACTTTCTCTTCAGCGCCTCGTTCTCTCTTTGGTTTCTGCACATTTCCAACCGTAAGGCAGCAGACCCATCGTCCACTAGTTTCGTGATTTCTGCTACTGCGATTTTAGTTAAAACCTCCATGATGGAGGCCATCTTAACCTGAAAAGCACAATTCGACATGTCTTGCAAATTACTCAGACACAAGAGCCGCAGTGAAACTCGTCCTGCAGATTAGCTGTGAAGCCAGGCAGCCACAACAAAGAAACTACTTCCTGTTACCAAAGACCAAAAAAAATAAATAAATAAAAGACCGATTTTTCTGTACAGTGCAGTGGGGTTGCTTCATGAACGCGGTTTGGGGAGACAATTGGATATTCCAAATTGGGGTGGGAATTGGATATAGACAGCCCTGGGTTGGGCGCCAAATTATTTTTTTTTAAATAATTAAAAAAAGATTTGTTTTGTTTTTTTACTCACAAACAAATCTCCCCCAAACAGACAAATGTCACAATGCATTTTAATTTCATGGCACACATTTTTTTCTGAAAAGATTTACCAATGTATGGGCATTTGTTTGACAATGACTTCATGTCCCTTTAAGCATAACCTGGGACATGTGAAATAGCTTGCATTCATCTGTGGATTCCTTATAGAACACTATAGTAGAAGCTTCCATGTGTGGATTCCTTATAGAACACTATAGTAGAAGCTTCCATGTGTGGATTCCTTATAGAACACTATAGTAGAAGCTTCCATGTGTGGATTCCTTATAGAACACTATAGTAGAAGCTTCCATGTGTGGATTCCTTATAGAACACTATAGTAGAAGCTTCCATGTGTGGATTCCTTATAGAACACTATAGTAGAAGCTTCCATGTGTGGATTCCTTATAGAACACTATAGTAGAAGCTTCCATGTGTGGCCAAGCCATTCATTATGTTGGTGCACCAGCATAGCTAATGGGAAATAATCAAATGGCATAGCAGCTAGTCCCATATAGTAATCCATCGGCTGGCATAGGTTTATGTAGTAGATTGTTGTAGCAATTCATATGACCCTGTAAATTGTGTGCATATTCTCATACATTCTCAGACCTAAACTATCGGTATATTTAAAATAATGGACACATTGTCTCTCCTCTGTCGCCACCTCCTAGCGCCCACTAGTCTCCTCCCGTCTCCCTGTCTCCATCTAGCCAATCCGCTGCCACTGCTCCTACTTCCCACTCCTACTGTTACTCCGCTCCTACTCCTGCTGCTACTCCCGGTCCTGCTACTACTCCTGCTCCTACTCCCGCTGGTGTTAACTGTATTTAATTTTTTCTTTGTTATTGAAATTCTATCAAATATAAAGAGGGAAATGTATAGTAGGCTAGTATCCAAGAAAAAAATACACCTTATCAATTTAAAAATTGATCAACCCCCCCTCTGCTTCCAAATGGTTTTGTCTTAAGCAATCAATCAACGTCGCATCTTCCGAGTCCCGACATTCCGAATACAACTTGTCATGAAAAGCACCGCATCCCCTGCCCCCTAGAGTTTATCTGTTGAAAATTTTGGATATCTCCTGAATTACTGTGATGCAGTTATCCATTTTGGATAGATTTTTGCACACCAAGGTACGCCATTTTAAATTGCCTCCTGAGACTTGAGCAGTAATACAAACCCCAATTAAAGTAAGTAAAATGCACATAAACGCAGAAAGCAGTGATTTGTAAATTCTCTATTACATATTTAATAGAAAACAGTGCAAAAAGAAAAGACATTTAATGTTTTATCTTATCAACTTTATTGATTTTTGTAAATATACTCCATTTCTGAATTTGATGCCTGCAAAACGTTCCAAAAAAGTTGGGGGACAGTGGCAAAAAAAAAAAAAACCTGTTTGCAACATTCCACAGGTAAACAGGTGATGGTATCATGACTGGGTATAAAAGGCTATCAAAAGACTTGATATCTTATTTTCAGGCACTTTTACAAGTGATACTATAACCTCTCTGCATTTGAATGCATATCTATGGGAATTGGGGGGTGGGACTAGATTAAGCTGTAAATTACACAGGAATAGTATGAAACCCATTGTTGGCTAAATGGCTGCAAGTCATCAAGGGTCTGAAATATCAAGCAAGCCTCAAACCATCACTCTGCTGCCAGATATGCTGTAGATATGGATGGATCACTTGAAGGGTTGTTTCTCCAGACTTATTTTTCCCTAGAGATCAATAGGAAAGTAAGTCAGGGGAAAGAACCCTTAAACTGATCCATCCATATCTACTACATATCTGACAGGAAGATCTCTCAAAATCAAAGAGAACTTGACACAACGCTCACTTATTTAATTAGAAACTAACATGTTTGGCCTTTTGTCCTCATCAGCATTATTTTAATTATTTTAACATTACTGTGTCTGTACTGTAACACAGTCTGTGTGGTGTCCTTACTGTAACAGAAGCAAAGCTGTCTCTGTACTGTAACAGAAGCAAAGCTGTGTCTGTACTGTAACAGAAGCAAAGCTGGGTCTGTACTGTAACAGAAGCAAAGCTGTGTCTGTACTGTAACAGAAGCAAAGCTGTGTCTGTACTGCAACAGAAGCAAAGCTGTGTCTGTACTGTAACGGAAGCAAGGTTGTGTCTGTACTGTAACAGAGGCAAAGCTGTGTCTGTACTGTAACAGAAGCAAAGCTGTGTCTGTACTGTAACGGAAGCAAGGTTGTGTCTGTACTGTAACAGAGGCAAAGCTGGGTCTGTACTGTAACAGAAGCAAAGCTGTGTCTGTACTGTAACGGAAGCAAGGTTGTGTCTGTACTGTAACAGAAGCAAAGCTGGGTCTGTACTGTAACAGAAGCAAAGCTGTGTCTGTACTGTAACAGAAGCAAAGCTGTGTCTGTACTGTAACAGAAGCAAAGCTGTGTCTGTACTGTAACAGAAGCAAAGCTGTGTCTGTACTGTAACAGAAGCAAAGCTGTGTCTGTACTGTAACAGAAGCAAAGCTGTGTCTGTACTGCAACAGAAGCAAAGCTGTGTCTGTACTGTAACGGAAGCAAGGTTGTGTCTGTTCTGTAACAGAGGCAAAGCTGTGTCTGTACTGTAACAGAAGCAAAGCTGTGTCTGTACTGTAACGGAAGCAAGGTTGTGTCTGTACTGTAACAGAGGCAAAGCTGGGTCTGTACTGTAACAGAAGCAAAGCTGTGTCTGTACTGTAACAGAAGCAAAGCTGTGTCTGTACTGTAACAGAAGCAAAGCTGTGTCTGTACTGTAACGGAAGCAAGGTTGTGTCTGTACTGTAACAGAGGCAAAGCTGGGTCTGTACTGTAACAGAAGCAAAGCTGTGTCTGTACTGTAACAGAAGCAAAGCTGTGTCTGTACTGTAACGGAAGCAAGGTTGTGTCTGTACTGTAACAGAGGCAAAGCTGCCACTTCTGGCTCAATGGGAAGAGCCATGTTTGCATGTCAGAAATCCAACTGATATTTCTTGCTGTTACTGTGGTTAAAAAAAGGTATGCAATAAAAGGCTGTTTTTATTCATGCTGAATATTCTTTTTCAAAATATGTTTAAATAAGCATCAGATGGCTATTTGAAATGGGCACATAGTGAAAGTACACCCACCAGACACCCAGCTCTGTATTTTGAATACTGGACACAGGAGGACAGGCGTAGGACAGAAAGACATTGGATTAGAAAATTCAAGACCATATTCCCAGGAGGATTAAACAAACAGTGGTAAAACTTCAACAAAAGTTCTTCCTACTTAAAGGCTGCAGTACACTGAATGGCCAGTGAAAACTTTTCTTTTCCAAGGGGCCCTCATAAGGGTAACTTGGGAAATAAAGATTTTTTCCTAAACCAGCTCTGTATTTTGAAAGTTGTCACCCAGCCACTGAAGACATGGCTTTCCTATGTGGCGCACTGAAAATCCATTAAAAGACATGACCAAATACAGTACTGTGGCAGTGGCTATCGGGTACTACAATACACACAGGAAAGTCCCGTTACCAACTGGGAACCTTCTGGAATTAAAGAACAGAGAGGATCTGCAGCAGAGTATCTGAGGAGTCTATAGAATCTGTGGTTCTAGGATCAAGGAATGTAAAGCCCCACGAAGTAAGCTCTGTATAAAACGTGATCTAATTGGTCTGCTCTGTGCCACGTCAATGGAACTTTACTGCCCAGAAGGAGCAGCAAAATTGATTTTGATCAAGGATCCATGAGTTTTACTCCTTACTCAGAGTGAGTAAGTAGGTGTTTCTGAAGAACGTGATTCTGGGAGAAACTCCTACTGCACAGTGTGCAACCGAACGGTTTCTCCCCAGTGTGGACCCTTTGGTGAGTTTTAAGATTACATAGACGGGCAAAGCTCTTCCCACACTCGTTGCAGCGGTGCGGTTTCTCTCCGGTGTGGACACTCTGGTGAATTTTGAGACCACCTTTAGTGGTGAAACCCTTCCCGCACAGTGTGCAGCTGAACCGCTTCCCTCCATGATGGGCTAAACAGTGTTCTTTAAGGGAGTCTGCACAATCAAAGAATTCCCCACAGAATTTGCAAATTACACCCTTCTCCCCAGCGTGGGCACTCTGATGATGCTGACCAAGAACAGTGAGAGAGGCAAAGGTCTTATTGCACATTGTGCAGCTGATGTGTTTCTCTCTGGTGTGAGTAATCTGGTGAGTTTTAAGACTGCTCATATGCCTGAAGCACTTTCCGCACTGCAGACAAGTGAAGGGTTTTTCTTCAGTGTGACTAATCTGGTGACGTTTAAGACTGTACATGTGCGAGAAACACCTTCCGCACTGCAGGCAAGAGAAGGGTTTATCTCCGGTGTGAATGCGCTGGTGGATTTTAAAGTTGCCTTTCTGGCGGAAGCGTTTTCCGCACTCCGCGCACACGTATGGTTTCAGCCCCTTGTGAATACTTTCGTGCTCCTGGAAGACGTGCCACTGGGAGAAGCTTTTGTTGCACCACGAGCAGGCGAACAGTTTCTTCCTGCTGTGAATCCGCTGGTGCTTTTCCAGGACCCTGGAGGAAATTAAACCCTTGCCACTCTCCGAACAGCTGAACAGTTTCCCCACACTGTGATGCTCCTTGTGCGTCTCCAGTTGAAGAGCGTCGAGGAACGTCTTCCGGGAGCATGTGTAGATGAAGTCCTCCTGTCCCTCAATTCTCCGGTCACTCTTTGCTTCTGCTGAAGTGTCGAAACTCGCCTCACACGGGATGCTTCCACCGTGCTCTCCCGGAGAACCCAGAGGCAACGCGATCTCTGCCGGAATGTAATCAGATGAACCATGGGAGTGCTCCTCAGTGAAGGGGCCGCCATTTTGTTTCTGCTCGAAGTGTGATGTTGGGCCCTCATCCACCTCCAAGCACTGCCTCTGAGACACTCTGTATTGGGGAGGAGAGAAGTCATCATCTAACTGGGCACCTCTGTGCTCCAAGCTTCCTCCAAGCTGTCCGTGTTTTTCCTGAACCGTTCCCAAGCCGCCGGCTTCGCTCCACGCACACTGGAGCTCCAGCCCCCAGTCTGCGGACCCCAACGGGGGGAGAGCGGGGGTGAGAGGCTCCTCCTCCGGCTCCTGCTTCAGTTCTGCCTGCAGCCCCTTTTCTGGGTCTCCTGCAGGGCAGGGCTGCATGTGCAGCTCCTCCACTCCACAGAGGGGTCCTGCACCACCGTCAGCACCAGCTGCCCGCAAAGTGCCTGCATAAAAATACAAATATTGTGTTTACTGCAGTTAATTATGAATATGACATTACTTAACTGGATTTAGCGCAATGGTCTTAGCAACTGTAAATAGTCATTACTAATTACAAATATAATGTTATTAATCTGAATGGGATATTACCACACGTTTTCTCCCCACTGTTCTTCTGTTCCACCTGTGATTGGCTCCTGCCTGGATCCTCTTCCAGCCTATCCTCACTGAGCAGCACAGATTCAGGCCAATCCTGTTCCCCGACTACAGGCTGACAAACAGGAAGTGTGAAGATTCTGTGCATCTGAAGCTCTGAACACATTACATATTACATATTAATTAATATATCAACGCAAACCGCAATGTCAGGTACAGTTTATACTGTACAGGCAAACACTTGTACTATTTGCGTACTTCTGGGAAGGAGATGAGTGGAGGAGGAAAGGAGGAGACACTCACCCGAGCTTTCCAAGCCTCTAGCACTAAGAAAAGTGTTTCTTAATCTGAACACACAGATATAATGTTTCAGAGATTAGAACTTGGATCGCTGGATTCAGAGTAGAGCTCGATATCGGGCCGATATTAGCGTTTCTGGACCATACTGTATCGGTCGTCAAGGATGACGTGGCCGATATGAACGACCGATATAGGCTTCTTTTTTTTTTGACATGGAATCTTCACTCAGCCAGAGAGCAGCGCTGCCGCTGGAGGAAGACTCACTGAATTAATGAAAGGAAGGAACAAGTTTCTCTGGCTAGCTAATTGAATATTGTCAATAATAATAGTTTATTAAAACAACAGTAATGTTAGTGATTATTTAATTGTGGTCTTAATAAATGTTTGCAAACTGCAGATGAATGTAAACTAGCCTACTATAACATTGCTAGCTAGTTATCGGCAAGCTACCAGTAACGTTAAATTGAGATGCATCCACAGACCCCGTTGGGCTCTTTTACTTAGCACCATTCCTTAGCTAACGTTATAATTCATGAGTAGGCTGCCGATTGAGATATAACATATTTAAGACAGTGTCTATTTAGATTTACCCCCATATTTTAACTAACTGAGGCATTTATTTTCATATCGAATAAATTAATGGGATTAACGTGACCGACTTAAGGTGCCAACGACGTTTGTACTGAGTATCAAGCTAACGGTTGCTAGCGAATGACAGCTCCACGAAGTTGACGGAGTTGGCTGAATAACTGCACCGAGTAAACCCTGGAACCCTCCAAAATCTGGAACATGGACTGAAGAAAAAGAGCTGTTCCAGGTTTTTACTCAGTGCAGGTTATCAAGCTAACTCTCAGTAATTCTGCTGTGTGAAACAGCCGCTGCTCAGCTAACCTTAGGATGAGAGGAGAGAAAAAATCTTATTGGTATGGAATCTATGTTACCAGTCATCAAGCTAACGTTAGCTAATGACCTCGTACATACTAGGCTTTTAGTTTTGAAACGTTTCAAAATGTTTTAGTTGAGAGGTTCTCACTAACGTTACCGTCACCTGTTTCTAGGCTGCACATTACTCGAATGCATTCTGTGGTTTTCGAAACCAAGAATGCGCTCCACCCAGCACGTTTCCTTGATAGCGGATTTTATCTTCTGCATTCCTTGGTAACTATCGACATTTAACGTTACAGTTGTAAAAAAAATAATAATAATAAATAAACAACATAGATCATTTGCCGCTTTCCAAGTGTTTACGGAGATACTCTTCTCCTCCGTCCAAGTTAAGCCACAATCGGTAGCCATAAGAGATAACATATGATGATGATAATAATAATAATAAAATAAACACAAATGTTCAACTGTTAAATTAACTGGGAAGATGTTCGAAATTCCCATGCAACTTCGGAGTACCATTCTTTATTTATGACCCAAGTAAAATTATTCTACAGTTAGGTTTCGGTAACCGATCCTATACACACTCACGGCAAAAACCTTTTCCGAGCCTAGCTCCGAGGGGTTTTAAATTGCTGTGTCGTTCGGTGAACAAGGCATTTAGTTTGGCTCTTTCCCACCCTTGTTAGCCAATGTTATGTGACCAGACAGAAAGCGCCGATCGGTTGTAAAATAGTCCTCCTGTAATTTGAGACTACCTTTATACTGATATAGCCAACTCCCAACCTGTTTCCAGTTCTTAATTATCAATCAGAAGTTAATGAACGGAATAACAAATATCAATGAATAGCTATAGCAAGTTTTTCGTTGTGTCATAAAATGGCATGACCCCCTGGTATCGGTCTCAAAAATCCAATATCGGTCCAGCTCTAATTCAGTCTAGTTCTAACCATTACACCGTGGAACCCCTACAGAAACCCTTGATAGCCAAACAGCTTTCCTGCACTGAAATCTGCGTTATGATTAATAACGCACGGGACTAAACACTACTGTAACAACCAAAGGGATCAGCATTTTGAAAGTCATTCCATATACATAAAAATATATAATAAAAACAAATACATTGACATGTTCAATGAAATGCATGCAGAAATCAAAACAGTGAATTTACTTTTAAAGAAAATAAGAATAGCAAAGTTGATTCACAATTATTCCAATCGAAATCCCATAACGTAGCCTAAATGGAAACTCATGCATAATCCTGTAAATTCAATAGAATTTAGCTTACCTTGAACTTTACGTCCAAGGCATCAGACGAAGCCATTTTCTTCTCCACTGGGACGTTCTGGTCATTTATGGCCGGACCTGTGCTCAATAGCTCGTCAAAGACTCTCTCTGCGGGAGTAAAACTTCCTTTCCCTGCAAACTTAGCTATGACAGGCAAAATACACAATCAACTACACATCAGCTTCTACATTATAACTACAACCGAAACGTTGTGCTGTGCTCCAACTAGCCACCACTCTGCAATAAATAACCAGTATCAAGATCAAAACACGTTCTTCACGAAAAAATGCAACCGTAGGCTATTTGCATGCAATAAGTTATGGAACTTACGTCTTTGTACTTCTCTGAATTCGTCACAAACTTGAACTTCCAAAGCGATGTTTAGAGAATTATCCGGAGCTCCCTCTCCGTATCCTCGCGCAGACCCGAGCTCTCTCTCTACATGCAGTAACTTTCTCTTTAGCGCCTCGTTCTCTCTTTGGCTTCTGCACATTTCCAATCGTAAGGCAGCAGACCCATCGTCCACTAATTTAGTGATTTCTGCTACTGCGGTTTTAGTTAAAACCTCCATGATGGAAGCCACCTGAACCCTAAAAGAAACAGAATTCGACATTTTTTGCAAATTACGTTAACAAAACGCAAAATACACGGTGAAACTACCAGTGTAAGCCAAGCCCGGTATGGTATCTATACCAAGGAGCCAAGACTGGGCTTTCGTTTTGAAGCTCACTTCCTGGTGCCGTTGCCCACTAGCGCCACTGCGGTTGGCTCCAGTATCTTTCCCCATGTAAGTCAATGGCAGCAATGTGGTCAAAATACTCAGTCAATAAATTTTTCCCACAAAAAATGTAATTTCAATAGGTGCCTTTCCTTCATCTAATGCCTCTGCATGTGCTGATTTTTTTAAAATATTGTGTCCTTTGGACAGAGTATTAACATTTGTTCAGGACCAATCAGAGGGACAGGTTGAGTCCTGGCGTCACTCTGCCCTCACTCGGAGGGGCGGGACCAGAAGGGGGAGACAACAATCAATGGTCTAAAACGGACCTATTTTTATACAGTCTATGCTTGGGACAGGGAGACACGCTGTATTTTTGAGTGGAAGTCGATGGAGAACATCCCTTAGTAGCCTACCGTGAACAAGCTGTTGTTTTGTGGACACA
Organism: Synaphobranchus kaupii; assembly: GCA_029718625.1. Lineage (NCBI taxonomy): Eukaryota > Metazoa > Chordata > Actinopteri > Anguilliformes > Synaphobranchidae > Synaphobranchus > Synaphobranchus kaupii. The sequence goes on from JAINUF010000025.1 coordinate 3,109,690, forward strand.
GTTCGTAGCATAATAAATTGAGTGCCTTACCCGCTCATCTTCAACATGTTTGTAATCACATATTAATTTTGGTTGGAGCGAGCTATGATGTGTCTACTACGAAAAAAAATACTGTTTCGTAAGATGAGACAGAAGGGGATGTTGCAGCTACACCACAGGCCCAGTGTTTTGGAGCAAGCAGCCAAACTGTGGGTTAAGTATCTCAAATCAATTGCTCCATGCCTGTATAACCTTATCAATTTAGATATTAATTTAGCTATTCCACCCCCTCCCGTACGCAATCGCCGTACTCCCCCCGTCATGAACGTTACCATTGCTTAGCAATGCTGGGTTAGCTAGCTAGCAAGATAATGATATCTCACGGCAAGTCGTTTTAACATTTAGCTAGCATGCTAACGATAGCTTATGGCGAGCCATTTTAAGTTATTCAACTTCCTTAAAGTCATCCTTGCTGGCTGGCCATATAAGTTGGCTAGCTACCGTGATTGCCTAGCTAACATTACTATCGTTAGCCAGCTGCTCTAGCTAGAACTCTCACCGGACATTTCTACACCTGGATCATTTTTTTAGGTCCCAAAACTTACGAAAATGTGCGGGAATAGAGCCAAAGTGTTAGCGGTATGTTTGTACTGACTCAATACGGGGATGTTTAAAATAAAACCAATAATTTATCGGAAAAGAATACAGAGTCTGCGTTTGTAAATATTTGCAATGTTTGTGATTACGTTACAGGATGCAGATGAAAGTTAATGCCAGCTACGATGTAGCTAATGTAGCTACTGTGAACCCACTAACCTACAATCCCCACTTTATCTGGAACAGTTTTCAGAACGGGGTTTCATGCTGCGGCAAACTGTGACAGACTGCTCTGCCACAGTCAAGTTAATTAGCAGTTAGCCAAAAAGATGGTGGTGGTTTGCTCATTTAAGACTATGGGGTCAGCTTGCTACCTTTCTAGCAGCGATAGGGACATTTATAATAAAAGTAGTCTAACAAAATAACATATGTGATTAATTGATCGTCAATAAAGTTGATGGCAATAGCTTTACCCTGTTTGTCCATGTGTGGTGGTGATGCAGTGCGTCAAGCTTAGCTACCGAGCTCAGCTGGTATGCTATCTAGCTAATCAAATTATCTGATGTTAGCTGAATATAAATTGAAGATAACTGAATGAACGTTAATTATGTGACGAATACCACACATTCAATGCGAATAAATGACACAGTAAAATCGAGGATGAAAATTAAATGTTATATTATAAAACATTAGCAACTTAAGGAAGTTTACCGCAAGTTTGTTTTGCAAAATGGTGGGTTTGGTCAGGTCATGGGCTTTATAGTTCTGTGGTTTCTCCACCCCGAACTGTCAATCATACTGTGGCCGGGCCGTATCCGGTTGACCCTGCTCCAAGCCAAGGTCACTTCGGCTCCACGGAGCAGGCGCAGTTTGTACAAACGGGCAGCGAAAAAGACATCCGGAGCCTCGATTCAGTTGAGGCCGTGGAAAGGCAATGGGTAACGTCACAGTGGCTTTGTCCATATTTTTATACAGTCTATGATCTATATCAGAGAGGAGTATTTCTGATCGATATGTCTGATTCTTATTCGATGGTGTTCATTAGCGGTTTGCACCATGTGTGAATGGTACATTACCGCCACCTACTGTGCTGGAGTGTGCAGCAGATGAGGCCAGTAAAACGAGAAGAGTCTGCCTGCAGAGGCCTAGGCTGCATTCAAATCCAATTTAACACACTCCCTTCCCTTGCTCACTTCCCTCGAGGGAGCTATCTTGTGATGCAATTTGCTACATGCAGCAAGCAAACTTAAAAAGTGCTCTGCAGGAGAGGATTGACGAGAAACAAACAAAATCGGAACCGAAGCACCCTCGCAACATTTCGGAAGTGCAACACCAGAGTGGAAATGTGACCGCCACATAGTTCTGTGGTGACTGCCCACTTTTTCCCATGTGGAGCATTGCATTGTGGGATTCCCTTCTTGCTGGAAGCTTGCATTTTATACCCTTGGTGGAAGGCAGGATAAACCAGGGAGCGAGGGAATATAATTACTCGCTCCCCTTTCTTAAATTGGATCCGAATCACACTTGGTGTGGCTGCCATATTTCATCCTGGCATTTTGGGGATTCCCCCCTTGAAGCAAGGGAAGGGAACGACAGGAAGAAAGGATACATTTCAGATCCGAACGCAGCCCTAGGCTGCGGTCCAATCCGTTAAATGTTCTACCCTCCTGCACTTCCCCTCGCCACTTCCACTTGGGGTAATCCCTTTAGAAATCGGAAGTTGTGCGTTGCCAAGGGCGAGTGCGGTCCCATCTGTTAGAAATGCAAGTGAAGTACGTGAAATTAGTCCCTCGACCATCGATTTGGCTTGAGAAAACGAGTCCGCAAGACTGCAGACGTCAATTGCCCAGAATGCTTTCCTGTAACCCCAAACTTCCTGTTCCGAAGTTTAAATTTAATGCCTTTACATATCTCCCGGGAAAAATCTTAAAAATAGAGAAAGCGGCACTCAAGTATAAGCGATTAAGTGATATTTTAAAGTTTTTTTTATTGCACAACTGAAATGTTGAATAAATTAGGAAATAACATTGATTTAGTGGTTTGATAAAATCGCTTTGAAACCATAGACTGTATAAAAATGTTTGAAACGTATCTCCAGTGAAAAGTTTCATGTTGTCCTACTATGACTCAGCATTAGAATGACCATTTCAGGCAAGTTAATGATAACTAGCTACATAATCAGCTCGTTGCCGTTCAGCGAGTATCCAGCAAATGAGCCAGTGCAAGCTTATGGGCAATAGCCTTTTAAAAATACATTTTGCTTGGATTTCATACGGGTCGTTCGCCTCTTTTATGTTTTATACTTCTATGCTACCTCCAAAGCAATCTAGGCTATGCATCCACTGTTTTGATTGCTGTTTTTTAATATATTTGATTTGGAGGTATTTTGTAAAATACAAGTGTATTATTCGCCATTCCTGCTTATGGGGTATTTTAAAGTGCTGTCTATCAATAAATTGATTGATAATCATTTTCTAGTTTGCTCTTTTGCCAGAATAAAAATTGAGATATTGGCTGGAGCTTGCCGTCTTATGCAATTTATTGGAAAGTTTTGCACAAACTCATTTGTCAATGGTCTGCTGGCGTCACTGGCTCTGGCGAATTTCCGAGTGCAAGTGCGGTCCAATTCAAAAATAATTCCGCTCCCTCCCTTGCTCCTCCCCGTCGGTTCGAGTGTCTACTTATGTTTTTTTGGTGCTGCGTCACATCCTCCCAAGTGGAAGTGGCGAGGGGAAGTGCAGGAGGGCATAACATTTAACGGATTGGACCGCGGCCCAAGGCTGCATTCCGGATTGTCAAAAAAATAGCTCCCTTTTCCTTTCCTTGCAACTTTTCCTTGACCTCGTCAGAAAACGTCACGGGGGTCAAGGAAAAAATATGGTGTATTTAAATGAACTCGGAAGTCCGAATATTTCCGACTTCCCGAGAAGAAAAAAACTATTTGAACATGACAATAATGTCACGTTCAATTATTTTTTTCTTCTCGTAAATCGGAAATATTCCGACTTCCGAGATCATTTGAATACAGCAATAGAAGGAGATATTTACAAGGGGTGGATTCCAATCGCTTATTTTATCCGTCCTCTTCTCCTCAGTCCTCGCCTGACCCGCCTGAGCGCTACTCTATAATGACACTCATTCTTTATAACTAACAAAAGCACCGTATATTCATGAAAAAATAAGCTAAAAGGTAGCTATTATAGTTAAGCACGTGAGCATAACATGACGATAAACGATAACGCTTGATTGAGCAAGGACGTTCTATTTGCCTAATACACGTTGCCTCGTTTCTTCCATCCTCGTATCTGATCCTTGCATCCTGTCCTCCGTTGGGTGGAGCTAAGGACAGAGGAAAGGACGCGAGGAAAGGATTCAAGGAGTAAAAATAAGCGACTGGAATGAACCCTATGGCTGCAACGCTCTGGTGTAGAGGTGAGCGTAAAGAATTTCAGGATTCTTAATCATTAGCTGATAGGATTCTGATGATGTCCCGAAGTCCATTTTAATCCCGCCCGCTCAAAACCTTGCCTGATAAAAATTAAAAGGCAATGGTGAAAAAAAGGAAGGCATATCTTAATTTAGGCACATCATTTAGTACTGATATTTGGGTTATGTAAATTCCACCCCAATTCTGTAACTGATAGCCATCTGCCCTCTTTGCCCTTGTTCCTGCCATAATCAGGCATGACCACTGATTATCCCCGCCCCATGTAATGGGACCTTAATTTCAGTTGTTTTTTTTAACGCCCGTTTTGCCTACTTGTTTGCAACTTTGTTTCCCCCGACACCCACACATGTGCAGTCACCCAACAGAACTGGACTGCAATGCCCAGTGTATGGAGTCTGAATGGCAAGATATAGAATTCCAGTAGCAGGTCTCCCCTTTCTGACTTATAAGAGTGTAGACCGGTTCAGTGCTGATGACTAAACTCCATATATACCACTCTATCCGGTTGAACCTCTTCAACCCATAGCGGTCTCACCACAATTAGCATTAATTCAGCGGTATAGTCTACTGACAAACTATCTGTCAGTCTCTTACTCAGTCTTGAATAAAATTCTGGATAAAACACTCCTATTCCTCGCGTTTCCCGAAAATGATCAATTTTAGGGTTAAGTGCGACGAGCGATTCTACGAGTTTACGCGTTTCCCAAAACAGTTCTTAAAAGCGTGAATTCGCAGTCGCTTCTTAAGTGTTACTTGCCAGAGGTGTAAAATCTGGGTTCAGAAAGTACAAAGTCCACCCCAGTATTTAGTTCCAATCACCTGGAAGAAACACATACCAGGACATTTACTTTGTGACCCAAGGGTTTTACATTTCTGTACTTCTGTCTGTGATTCTACTGATACGGGAGGAGGAGGGGAGAAACGCGAATATAGTGAGAGACGAGAATCCCCATGCCCAATACATAGCCGGTTAGGCACGTCATGTCTCATAGACATGCTTTTGAAATAAAATATTTTTCCCACTGATTTTACTTGTCTCAATCTTATTTATTTATAGGGCTATTTAAGGAATGGCTTTTTATGGGTCATTTCCAAATATATAAAAATATGTACATTTAAATAAAACAAATAAACTGAACCTAACATCACTTAAAAATAAAAAAAACACAATCAGTGGTTCTGGTAACCTTAAAATATAATGAACACTAACATGAAAAATCTGAGAAAGTATGTGATTTATGGGCTTCTAAAACGCACTTAACCGTCTACAACTGGTCAGGAGTAGGCTAGCCCAATCGTGAATCTCCGAGCGTTTCTGAGAGCATCGTAAGTTAAGATGCTTTTGGGAAACGCAACCCAAGTTCAAGATACTTCGTAAGAAGGGTTTTACGATCGTCTCAGCTTTACGATGCTTTTGGGAAACGCACCCCAGGGCAGTATGTCAGTGAGTCATACTACAGGGCAAAAAGTTAATTATTTGACCCATGTTCCTCCGCCTGTTTCCCAATCACCCATCCAAAACTTTGGATCACTGTAAAGGGCATGATGCCTAATTTCCTGTTGTCTCATGTTTTTTTTAGATGTTAGACCCAATTTTTGTAGTTTTCACACATTTTACTTATAATGACCAGGCAGATCCAAGAAGGATTAATTTTTCTGCAGCAAGAGTCCAGTACTTGCACACACAAGGTGGTCAAGCATGAATTGAAGAGACGGAGTCTCCGACATATATAATCAAAAAGTATCTTTGCTAATACATAGATTATCTAACCTCTGATTGGTACACAGTTAATGGGCAGAGAGTAGAATACATAATTCTATTGTTGATACATGGTACATGGTTACACATTAGCATATAGTGAAATATACAAATCAATGATTGGTTAGATCTTATCATATAGCATGCATATTGGATGAGCGCACAGTGACCCCTAGCCCTTAACGTCTCACAAACAGTTCCGATAACTAATCTCCCAGAGTCGTCTTGTTTTCAGGATTCAAGATCAAGTGTCTCTTCTGGCTCTCTAGTGATAAGATGGGTCATATATCCTTGAGCCTGGGATGTAAGTGGGTCAGAGGCCACAGGCCTGCAGTGTCATAGAGAGAAGAAAGATAGGGAGAAAGAGAGACAGAAAAATGCACGTACACACAAGCTATAAGCTATATATTTTGTCTCTGGTTAGCTTTAGCTTTTAAAAAAAGGTCTAAAGAGACCTTCCAGATAAGACAGGCTGCAGACTGCTACTTCTCTGTCTCTTGAGGATTTAGAGAATTTTCTTTTACATTTATTTATTTATTTTTAAATATTTTATTAGATTTCCCCCCCCCATTTTCTCCCAATTTAGGAGCCAATTGAACCCCTATTCAAATTCAATTCCCCCCGTGTAGCAACCACTAGAGAATCACTGCTACACAACCCCGTCAGCCAGCAGTAGGACGGGAGGGCGCCACGTCCTCTTCAGGGCGCGACTCCTCCTAAGGCTCCTGACCGTGATTCCAGCTCGCCCAAGGCCGCTATGCGCGCAGCGATTCTCTCTGAGCCCCTCCCCCCACCCGGAAGCAGCCGCCATTTGCCGCTCCCACAGGGCACCGGCCATTCTCGGATCTGGCAGGACCGGGGCGCGAACTCCGATCCTCGGAGTACAACTGCACGGACATGACTATTGGACCGAGGCCCTCAACCATTCCCGTGAGGAAAGCAATACGAAGTATCGGGGGTCTGGGGGTCCTCCCCCAGAAAAATTTGAGCCTTTTAAAAACTCATTTCCTGCATTTCTACACAACCTCACCCAGGGCATTTTCTAAAATAAAATGTTTTATTTATGAACATTTTGGAGTTTGTTTTTTTTCCTCAAAGCACTAGGCGAGATTTGAGATGCTTTCATATAAATTTAAAGCCATGGTAGGCTAATCAGTACATTAGTGGATAAGATAAGTTTATAACATTTTAAACCAATTTTAACAAGCTGTTCATTTTTCTTAATTAGGTGTTTCTCATGTTTAGAGGGATTATTTACCCTCTTAAGACAAATTGTCAGAAATAGTTATGCATACCATGAAGACTATGCCATGTTCACATTGTGTTTACAGTGCTATCTTGCAAACAATAATACAAGGTAACATTTTTTTAAACTGATCAATTTAAAGACTGAGGTGAATCAATAGGCTCCTAATTCAGTAGTTGAACACTTGTTTTAAGTTCCTTAATTTTTCCTTAAACTTATTAACACAATGCAGGTTTGGCTCATTATCATTTGCTTTGTCTTTTGAATTGTTCATTAATTACCAAGTCTCTAGTTTTAGTTGCCAATGTGTCCACAATTTCACCAATTAGGAGCCTATTGATTCACCTCAGTCTTTAATTTGTTTAATTTGATCAGTTAAAACTTTGTACCTCTCTTTTTGTAATTGTTTGCAATATAGCACAATGTGAATATTTGACTTTTATTATTCATGACATGCATAGCTATTTCTAACATAATGTGGCTTCAGAGGGGAAATAACGTTATCGCACTCGCGGCTGTAATACATTGCTTGTTGTTATGAAAAAACATGTACTTTTTTTAACGTATATATAAGGCATAGACTGTAGAAAAATAAGGAGTAGCTAGTTAGCTAGGTTAGGAACAGCGCCGACAGTAGCCTCGCCTACCTGAATGGGGAAACTTCTGGGTCGGCGGTTCTTTTATTCACTGTGGGGATTTTGATTTGATTTTCAGTTGAGGGACTGTTTCAGGTTAAACGTAGCAAAGGCCGCCTACATGCCTACGACGTACCAACAAACCATCTGCTCTACCCCCGTAACGAGCGTCTCGATTTCATACTCCGTGAAGTTTCTCGTCTTTTTTTGCGGTCTGACTTCTCCATCGCAACCAACCTGATTAGAACACATCCATAACGTTACACAAAACACTGGCTAAAACACTGGGTTATGGGAAGTAAAGTCCATAGTATTATCGGCTTGAGCAATCACCCCTAATTGTTGACTACATATCCCATTTGTGCTTTCATAAACTCGAACATGTCGTGGCCATGAGATAAACCATTGCTACTGTTTGAAGTAGCGAGGGGGTGGGTCAATAATTCATACTATGTTTATTGGGCGTTACATATCTTTCCGCATAAATTTAAGTCATTTTTTTACCGTTGTTGCAGCCTTTATTGACTGTAAGCTTTACATGGGAGAGGGATCAATTATGGTTGGGGGGGGCAATTCTACTCTTTCCAAACATTGGCGGGGACATATCACCCGTTTCCCCCCATAATCCTATGCCCATGACTACAGGGCTGCGTTCAGATCCAAATTTAATTCTTTCTTCCTGTCGTTTCCTTCCCTTGATTCAAGGGAATTCACATTGAAGCAAGGGAAGGGAATGACAGGAAGAAAGCATAAAATTTGGATCTGAACGCAGTCCAGCACTTCAAAATGTTGTTACATCTATGGCCTTCTCTAGTCAAGAACAGCTGCATTTGCTAGCTAGCACTGGCCATATACGACCTTGCTGAAAGTTAGCTTTGCATAGAAAGCATTTCAAATGAGATTATGACAGCAACTTTTCCATGAAAGCGCTTTACGTTTAAAATGTTTTTACGTTACTCTAAAACGTTTACTCCAGCATTTTGAAGGGGAGAGAGTGGATTGTTTTGTTTACAAAAAAGATTTTTTAAAAATAATTCAGCAGCGGCGGTCATATTTCAGGAGCGGCGTCACGCCGCTGCTAGGTGCATACAGGGGAAACACTGCTGTGATTATACTAGGGTGAAAACATCCTTCAGAAAACGCCCTTCTCTTCAATATGATGGATAACTTGAAGGGTCCTGACTTATTTTTCCATAGAGTTAGGAAAATTTGGAAAATTTAGGAAATAGGAAAATTTGTCAGGCGAAACAAATATTGTTGGGTCACAGACATCAGGAAGTCATGGCAATGCAAAGGATATGGGACCAAATATTAAAAATGATTACTTTATTGTACATTGTTAAAATATCCAATATTTTTTGATGCCCGAAAATGTGTGTGTGTTTGGGGGGGGGGGGGGGGGGGGGGGGTACGTACAAAAGGTTCTATAATTTCTAAACGGTTCATCCGATATGGATGAAAATACCCCCAAATCAATGCTGACAGTCTCTACTTCAGCCACATTGTCATTGTATCCTCTCAAACTAAAAGGACTAGATCACAGAACCAAAATAACAATAATGTGTCACTGTCCAATGAATTATGGTGCTCACCGTATGTCAATCAAAAACTTTACATGTGGGTTATTTCTGTAGGAAACCCTGTAAAGTTCTAAACTCTCAGGGCTGTATAGGTATGGCGCTGCCAGTGCTGTATAGGTATGGGGCTGCCTGGGTTGTGTCTGTACTGTAACACAGGCAATGCTGCCAGTTCTGGCTCACTGGGGAGTGCCATGTTTTGCATGTCAGGAGTTTTACATAAACTGTGAATCAAACTGTCTTGACCCTCCTTTAGTTATAAATTTTTTTTTTTTTTTTTTTTAAAGTTCTGAAAACTTTATCTAATTAGTCTACCACATCAGTGGAACTACATTACCCAGAAGGAGCAGTAAAATCAAACATTTTGGTCAAGGATCACCTAGTTTTACTCCTTACTCCTTTCTGTGAGTACTTATGTGTCTCTGAAGACCGTGTCTAAGGGAGAAACTGCTGCCGCACAGTGTGCAACTGAATGGTTTCTCCCCAGTGTGGACCCTTTGGTGAGTTTTAAGATTATATGCTTGGGAAAATCTCTTCCCACACTCGCTGCAGCAGTGCGGTTTCTCCCCCGTGTGGACCCTTCGGTGAGATTTAAGATGACCTAGTTGGGCAAAGCTCTTCCCACACTCGCTGCAGCAGTGTGGTTTCTCCCCCGTGTGGACCCTTTGGTGAGATTTAAGAGTAGCTCGTTCGGAAAAGCTCTTCCCACACTGGTTGCAGTGGTGCGGTTTCTCCCCCGTGTGCACCCTTTGGTGAGATTTAAGATGATCTCGTTTGGAAAAGCTCTTCCCACACTCGTTGCACTCGTGGCAGCGGTGCGGTTTCTCCCCCGTGTGGACCCTTTGGTGAGATTTAAGATGACCTCGTTGAGAAAAGCTCTTCCCACACTCGCTGCAGTGGTGTGGTTTCTCCCCCGTGTGGACCCTTTGGTGAGATTTAAGAGTACAGAGTTGGGAAAAGCTCTTACCACACACCATGCAGCGGTGCGGTTTCTCCCCTGTGTGGACACTCTGGTGAGTTTTGAGAATGCTTTTAGTGGTGAAACCCTTTCCGCACAGTGTGCAACTGAACGGTTTTTCCGTCTGTGATGGACCAAGCAGTGTTCTTTAAAGGAGTCTGCACTATCAAAGAGCTTCCCACAAAATTTGCAAGTTACGCCCTGTCTCCCCAGCGTGAGCACTCTGATGATGCTGAACAAGAACAGTGAGAGAGGCAAAGGTCTTATTGCACATTGTGCAGCTGATGTGTTTCTCTCTGGTGTGAGTAATCTGGTGCTTTTCCAGGACCCTGGAGGAAGTGAAACCCTCACCGCACTCCGAACAGCCAAACAGTTTCCCCGAGACGTGCTGCTCCTCGTGCGTCTTCAGTTGAAGAGCGTCCAAGAACGTCTTCCCACAGCTTGTGCAGATGTAGTCCCCCCTGTCCCTCGATTCTCCGGTGAATCTTTGCTTCTGCTGAAGTGTGCAAACTCACCTCACACGGGGTGCTTCCACTGTGCTCTCCCGGAGAACCCAGAGGGAACGGCATCTCTGCCGAAATGTCATCAGGCGTCCCGCGGGACTGCTCCTCCACGAGGGGGCCGCCATTTTGTTGCTGCTTGAGGTGTGATGTTGGGCCTTCGTCCACCTCCAAAAACAGCCTCTGAGACGCTCTGTATTGGGGGAGGAGAGAAGTCATCATCTAACTGGGCACCTCTGTGCTCCAAGCTTCCTCCAAACTGTCCGTGTTTTTCCTGAACCGTTCCCAAGCGGCCGGTTTCGCTCCACGCACACTGGAGCTCCAGCCCCCAGTCTGCGGACCCCAACGGGGGGAGAGCGGGGGTAAGAGGCTCCTCCTCCGGCTCCTGCTTCAGTTCTGCCTGCAGCCCCTTTTCTGGGTCTCCTGCAGGGCAGGGCTGCATGTGCAGCTCCTCTCTCCACAGAGGGGTCCTGCACTGCCTTCAGCACCAGCTACAGCTGCCCCCAAAGAGCCTGCACAAAAATACAAACTTGATGAACTGCAGTTAATTACAAATGTTACATAACTGGACTGGATTTGCTCTGATGGCAACTATAACCAGTAATTACTAATATAACTAATCACAAATATGACATTACACCCAAATATTACCACACGTTTTCTCCCCACTCTTCTGTTCCACCTGTGATTGGCTCCTGCCTGGGATCCTCTTCCAGCCTATCCTCGCTGAGCAGCACAGATTCAGGCCAATCCTGCTCCCCGTCTACAGGCTGACAAACAGGGAAGTGTGAAGATTCTGTGCATCTGAAGCTCTGAACACCAGCAAATCACCCCTGTTCCCTGTCTACTGTGCCCTGTCTACTGTGCCCTGTCTACTGTGCCCTGTCTACTGTGCCCTGTCTACTGTGCCCTGTCCACTGTGCCCTGTCCACTGTGCCCTGTCCACTGTGCCCTGTCCACTGTGCCCTGTCCACTGTGCCCTGTCCCGCTCACTTTGCAAGCAGTATTCCCTCACCAAAACCCGGAAATAAGGGGTTCATCCTGGTATAAGGGTAACTACACTCTAGAGCAGGGGTGTCAAGATCCGGTCCTGGAGGGCCGCAGTGTCTGCTGGTTTTTGGTGCGTTTAAGCACAAGTGATTAATTTAAGTCACTAATTGGCTAAGAAGTCCACACACCTTGTTCTCAATGCTTTAACTGGGGTGCTGATTGAAAGGAAACCACAAATACCTGTGACACTGCGGCCCTCCAGGACTGGAGTTTGACACCCCTGCTCTAGAGGGTGGGAAGAGATTTTCCCAACCATCTTGCTATAAACCTGTTCGTATGTTTACCTTACAATGAAACTTATTCATGCATTCCGTTATTTCAACAATTCTGAAATAATATTGGGTATCATAAGAAACTGGTAGAAAAGAGTCTTTGTGCAGCCCCAAAATTTCATTTCTGCTCCCCACACTGCCCCCACCCCAATCGTGATGACAGAATACCTCTTTGGAGGTACCTCTACCTCATATGAATAATTGTTGTCACCCACAACATAAACAGCCGGCACCTGATTGGTTAGACCTGCTACGTTACTTTTGTTCCGCCTCCACGTTTTTAAAACCGGAACAATGTGGCGTCCTGTTCAATTCACTTACTCCACTAAAATATGCTTCTGAAAATATCTGAGGTGAGAAATAGGCCATGCAGTTGCTGAATCTTTATTCATATTTGATGTGCAATGTCTAGTTTAACAGTTTGATCCGTGTTATACGAAATCATTTGTACAATGTGCGTTAATTTATGCAAATGACGATGGACACAGCTCCTCCGCCCCCCGCCCCCCACCCCCTCTCCCTCGCTCACCCCACAAAGTATTTTTCAAATTGTGTAGTAGGCAGAGAGGCTGAGACAGTGTGTGTAGTTATTCTTTAAGTGCCCCCATTTGTAAGAACAAGTCGCCCACTCAAAAGCTTTTTGACAAAGTGGACTCAAATATGCGCCCTCTAAAGGGTGTAGGGGTCGTATTCGGACACAGCCCGTAGCGTAACTAGCTGGGGGGCAGGGAGTGCACTCGCCCCCCCTGGAGGCAAACGCATACATTTTAAATAAAATTTTAATCAAAGATGAATTATCATCAACAGTGTAGGCATAACTGAGCAAAATATAGGTTTATTTAAAACGGGAAATCTTTTCATTAATATCATTCATATTACGTTGTTTGAATTCAACAAAATTTGCACGGACGTTGATGTTGAGTTCAATGGATAGGACCACATCCGCATGCAAATTTATTTGTTTTTGTCAGAATAATAAAAAAATTTTTGTAAATATTTATCTGCAGACATTAATCAGCCTACCACTTCTACTGAGCGTATTACTTACCTGAAGTGATTAATGTTATATCAGCATTTTAGAGAGATGAGTTAGGCTATTTCTGTAGGCTATTGCTGCCTTCAAGTGCTCCTCGGAAGCTCCTATTTCCCAGTCGCCAAATCGTAATTACGAGGTTGACGCATTCACATGCTCCAAAGTTGGAATTAGCCTACCAGCAAACATGGATGTCTATAATAATAATAATAAACTTTATTTGTATAGCACCTTTCATACATAAAATGCAGCCCAAAGTGCTTCACAACAATAGAAAAACAAAATACAGAACAAAAGCAATAGAAGAAAAATAGACATAAAAGGCAATAGAACATTTACGAGACAATGTCCCTCCTTCGAGGTATATTTGCCCATGGGGTGGGAGCAGCATACAGCCTCCACAGTTTGAGTCACTCCGCAGTGTGACGAACCCGTCGGTCCCTAGTCAACTTTTAAGTTGAGCGCCCTACTGGCCTCTTTCTACGTTTTGATTTTCATTTGCCCATGGGTGGGAGCAGCATACAGCCTCCACAGTTTGAATCACTCCGCAGAGTGACGAACCCGTCGGTCCCTAGTCAAACTTTTAAATTGAGCGCCCTACTGGCCTCTTCTTTCACCCCACTATACAGAATAAAAGAAAGAAAAGAAATAAAATAAAATAATAGATAAAACAGCTTTAAAAAGCTGTTATAAAAAAGCTTTATAAATAAGCTTAAAAATAAATCAATTAGACTAGTACATGGTAATAAAAATAATAAAAAACACACATCAGTCCTAAAAGTAAGAAAATTAAATTAAAATTAAAATTAAAAGGCAGAGCAAGCTAACTAAAGGCAAGTTTAAATAGGTGTGTTTTAAGAAGTTTCTTAAAAATGTTAAGAGTTTCTGCCTCTTTGATATTGCCTGGTAAGGCGTTCCAAAGCCTAGGGGCATAAAAGCTAAAAGCCGCCTCACCGCTTCTCTTACGGTTTACTTTGGGAATCACTAAGAGAGAAGCAGTGGAGGATCTAAGGGTTCTACTAGGCACATGTTCCTGAATGCAGTCACCTAAGTATGTTGGTGCTAAACCTTTTATCGTTTTAAAAACTAGAAGAACCTTAAAATCGATTCTAAAACGCACAGGTAGCCAGTGTAGTTTAAGGAGTGTGGGGGTAATGTGGTCTCTCTTTTTTGTGCCAGTCAATACCCTTGCAGCCGCATTCTGAACTAACTGTAGTTTTTTAATGCTTTTTTGGGGGAGACCAGAGAGAAGGCTATTGCAGTAGTCAAGGCGACTTGTGATAAAAGCATGCATAAGTTTTTCTGCGTCTGCTTGTCGGAGGAGAGGTCTGACCTTTGCAATGTTTCTTAAATGAAAGAAGGCAATTTTAGTAACATTTCTTATATGGGGTTCAAAGGTTAGGTCATTATCTATAATAACGCCTAGATTCTTGGCTTCCCGATTACTGCATAGGCCCAGATGCTCTAGATTTTTTGATATTGCATCTCTTTGAGGTCTTGGTCCAATCAAAATGGGCCTCTGTTTTGTCATCGTTCAACTGGAGAAAATTTTGGGACATCCACATTTTCATATCTTTCAGACACTTCTCCAGTGAGCTGAGTGGACTTGTATCACCAGGGAACACAGAAATGTACAATTGTGTGTCATCAGCATAGCTGTGGAAATTAACACTATGCTTTCTAATGATGTTACCCAGTGGTAGCATATACAAAGAGAACAGTAAAGGCCCAAGAATAGATCCTTGAGGGACCCCACATGTAATGCTAACCGTGTCAGACACAACGTCTCCTAGTGCAACAACAAATCCTCTCCCAGTAAGGTATGATTTAAACCACTCTAGTACTAGTCCCGAAAGACCCACCCAATGTTCCAGACGGTGCATTAAAATGTTGTGATCCACTGTATCAAACGCAGCACTCAAGTCCAGTAAAACTAGAACAGCAACACCACCACTGTCAATGGTTACCCGCAGGTCATTTACGTTGGGACCCATCCAGGGAAGCGTGTCAGCCATGTCCGTGACAGGATACTCTAGATTTGATGTAATCCCTCGTATGAAAATCTGTGTCTGTCCGTTAGCATTTGGTGGCTCGGCACCTTGTACAGACACTGCTACAGAGTCAATGAATTGCTCATCCTCACGTATTTGATACAGTGTTTCAATCTTCTTTTCAAGCTGCGATATCCTCTCAATCAGTCGCTCACACCTCCGTGCAGCTCACTGATTTTACTGGGTTTGGAGACATAACTTCAACGTTGCCTTTTGCCGGTCAGAGAAGCTTTGTTGTTTAGAAATAAGTCCAAATGTTTGCTTTCAAACCAAGTGTTCAACCGACGTTCTTACTTTAAAAGATAAATTAAAGAGTTAAGAACAATAAAATAAATTTAAATAAGTAAAACAATAAAACAATAAAATGTAACAAATGGATAGAAATGGACAGAAAGTAAAGCAAGCAAAGCAAAGCAAAGCAGAAGCAGCAAGAAAATGCGACCTCTCTCCTTGAGCGCAATCAGTAATGCCCTACAAGCTTTTGTTGTGTTTTATATTTTCTTCATTGCGGTTCAAGGGTTCAAATATTGATGGAGCTTCTCCTACCCTGGAAAGCAAGCACAGCAGCTAGTGTGCAAAGTGATATTCAGAACACATTTTACAGTGACACACACTATCAACCGTTACTGAGTCTTATCATATAGTCTTATCTATAGTAAATGTTTCTTTTGATCCTTTATGAATAAAAAAAATACATGGAGCCTATCACTTTCTGCATGAGAAAGAAGAGGAAAGGAAAACTATGAGGAGAGACATATGATATATTATAGTATATTTGACTAAATGGTTGTGTGCTGTGTGTGCGTTACCATTAACATGATAATCTGCTGCGCTGCCTGGTTAGATTGTCATGTGTGAATCTATCACATTTTCTGCCATTTCGGCTTGGCAACTGGAAAATATGAGCTTCCGAGGAGCACTTGAAGGATAGAGAGGTAAAAGGTCAGGAGTGAAACTCTGGGAGCAAAATTATCTCCGACTTTCCCGTTTGTAATTACGACTTGAAGGTTTGTTCAAATGCAACTTCCATGTCGGAAACTCATATTTCCGATAATAGCGACAGCCTATGTCTCTGGCTCACCGCAATGCCGACATAGGGTCTATAGACTTTTTAAACTTTCGATTGACTAGCGTTATAAATTAAATATAAAAATGACATATATTAGGGGCCCTTGCTGACCTAATTTGCCCCCCCGATCTGATCATATAGTTACGCCACTGGACACAGCCATGTGCCAATACTCCAAAAATTAATGCTCCTTTCCTCCACTACCACCTCCTCTCCTACTTGCCCCGGAAACTGATCTATGTGTTTTAATCTAATGTGGCTGATTACATCTTAATTAGTAGGGGTGTCACGATACCGATTTGAAATCGAAAATCGATCGAAATGAGCGTTCAATTTCGAACTTCGAAATCACAAGCTGGTTCGCGATTCTCCAAGTTTTTTTTTTCTCTCCACCCCGCCCCCCGCGCGCTCTTCTTAGCCTTTCATGTGATGGGTAAAATGTTTAAAAAAAAGTAGCCTACTTGGCTATCTCTAATGTAAGCGTTTCCGACAAAATGAAACTTGACGCCTTCCACTGCATTTTGTTCGTCCACGCAGGCGTGCGTCTGAAGAAAAAAAAACAACGATATTTCTAAGAAGACACAGCTGCTAGTTAACGTTAGCTTACCGGTAGCCTGCATTACTTTTTGACACACCATGGCCACTGCCGGAGTCGGAGATGGAGAAACAGAACTGGAAAATCCTCCTGCTTCCCTCAAGTCACCGGTGTGGCAACATTTTGCCTTCCCCTGAGTTATATAAACAACGAACGCATCATTGACAAAAAAAACGACAGTTTGTCAGCTATGCTACACGCGAGTACCATACGCCACCTCAGGCAACACGTCAAATATGGCAGGACACATTCGCAGGCATCACAAAGAAATAGATTTGAATGGGGGGAAAAAACATTGACACAGGCAACTCAAATGACAACCCAAATGACAGTTGTCAGGGCATGAAAAAAATGTGTAAATAGTTAATAGCGTGGTACATGTTCAACTGTTTATTATTTCAGATATTAGTTTGTTAAAGCTCTTAACTGTTCAAAGAATGTGAACACGCTCATCTTTTTAAAGAAGAATTTGAAAATGTAAATGACCATTGTGAGGGCATAAAACCAATGTGTAAATTGTTAATAGCGTGGTAAATGTTCAACTGTATATTCTAGAGTCTAGTTTTGATAAAGCTCTTAACTGTTCAGGTGTGTTTAAATATTCTCATATTTTTGTTATTATTTATAATTGTTATTATTCAAATAAAAGTTACTTATTGAGAAACAAGTATTTTTCTTTACAAGTCAAGACTTGATAGTCTAACAATGACATAGCCATTAGTTAGACTATAGTGCTGGAAAAAAAAAATTGCGCTGAAAAAAAATCGAGAATCGAATCGAATCGTGACCTTAAAATCGAAAGTCAAATCGAATCGCGGATTTGGAGAATCGTGACACCCCTATTAATTAGGTATTAATGGTCACATATTAATTAATGTCTCGACGCAAACCGCAATGTCAGGTACTTGTACTTGAAATGATCAGGCAGTTTTGCATACTTCCGGGTAGGAGAGGAGAGGAGTGGTAGTGGGGGAGAGGAGGAAAGGAGGTGGGGAGCGAAGAATATTGGGACGCACCCCAGCTTCTCAAGCCTTTAGCACTAAAGACCAGGGGTGCATCCCAATATTCTTCACTAAGAATTATTCTCAATAAATTCATTAATGTATATTCACAAACTGAAATGGTAGCTGTCATGCTTCGGATATATTTATGTAGGCTATAGTCATGTTTGTTAATAAGCAACGTTAATGTGCAAGCAAATAAATAAAGTGGTTTCCCCGACGTAAATTGCCAAATTTTTATTTAGGATATGAACCACGAAAACAGACTGGCATTTTGTTATCCGTTGTAGGATGTTATGTCCTTTGTGTGCTAATAACTGAAGCACACACAATTTAGGCTAAATATCTTGCATTGGGGCATCATTATCTTTGGGAAATTCATATAAGGCATAGCTACGCATCATCACTGTTGCCTTTTGTTAAATCTCTGTGGGCGTGACCGCGATGATGTCACCCAAAAATGTGAAAAAACTTCCGCAGTAGGATACATCCATGTATGCTTCGTCGGAGGGGAGGAGAAGCCGAGTTTGAAGCCGCTTCCCTCGTCTTCTCCAATATTGGGACAGTGGAGGGAGGGAGGAACCAAAGATCAGTTTCCGGTGCATGGAGTAGAAGAGGCGGTAGTGGAGGAAGGGAGGGTGCATTTTTCGACTATTGGTACGCACCCATAGACTGTATAAAAATATGGACAAAGTCACTGTGACGTCACCCATTGCCTTCCCACGGCCTCGTAAAAACCAAATAGAGTCTCCGGATGCATTTTTCGCCGCCAGTTTGTACAAACTGCGTCTGCTCCGTGGAGCCGAAGAGGACTCAACCTGTCCCTCTGATTGGTCCTGAACAAATGTTAATACCCTGTCCAAACGACACAATATTTAAAAAAAATCAGCACATGCAGAGGCATTAGATGAAGGAAAGGCACCTATTGCATTTACATTTTTTTTGTGGGAAAAATTTACTGACTGAGTATTTTGACCACATTGCTGCCATTGACTTACATGGTGAAAGACCTATACTGGAGCCAATCGCAGTGGCGCTAGTGAGCAACGGAACAATTTCCGCTCCCAGCCCAACCAGGAAGTGAGTTTCAAAACGAAAGCCCAGGCTGCGTCCCAATCACAGAACTATAATAACAGTTCTGTGGTCCCAATCCAGTTTTTGCTCCACCCTCGGAAACTTCACTTGCAAACTTCACTTGGGAGGATGTGACGCACATACCAATAAAACAGGAGTATACGCTTGCATTTAGCGAGTGTGAGGGAGTGAGCGGGTTATTTGAATTGAGACGCTCTTCACCGCATGTTAACCATGCTGCTGCACAGTGGCGTATCGTGGGATCTCGGATCAGACTCGTGCCCTTGAGAAAAGTTGAGGGTGGAGGGGCTATGTCACAAACTTCACTTGGCTTTCTAACGGATTGGACTCACACTTAAAATGGAGACTGACGGTATGTCCTGGTCTCAAAAGGGATTCCCCCAAGTGAAGTTTGCAAGTGAAGTTTACAAGGGTGGAACAAATACTAGATTGGGACGCAGCTCCAGTCTTGTGCCCTTGGACGCACCCCAGTGAGTGGGTTCGATTTATTGAACCGGTGCGCCGTTACGCACATTGGTGACGCTCCCCGGCGAAGACGGGCTTTCTTGTTTATTTAAATCGAACGGGAACCGGCGTAAACATGGCTCAACAAGCCGACCCAGCCGTAATCGCTGCGAGGTCGTTGTCATCATAACATTGCGCCGGTTCTTTTAAATAGCACGCAATCAGTGGCAGTGCTAATCCAGTTAACCAGGGCTGCATTCGAATCCAATTTAACACGCTCCCTTCCCTTGCTGTCTTCCCTCGTGGGAGCTATCTCGTGACGCAATTTGCTACGTGCAGCAAGCAAACTTAAAAGGTGCTCTGCAAGGGAAGTTTGACGAGAAACAAACAAAAACGAAACCGACCCGCCCTCGCAACATTTCGGAAGTGCAACACCATAGAGTTGAAATAGTTCTGTGGTGACCGCCTACTTTTTCCACATGGAGCATTGCATTGTGGGATTCCCTTCTTGCTGGAAGGTTGCATTTTATACCCTTGCTGGAAGGGAGGATAAACCAGGGAGCGAGGGAATATAATTACTCCCTCCCCTTTCTTAAATTGGATCCGAATCACACTTGGTGAGGCTGCCATATTTCATCCTGGCATTTTGGGGATTCCCCCCTTGAAGCAAGGGAAGGGAACGACAGGAAGAAAGGATAAATTTCGGACCCGTGCGCTCAATCAAAACCACCCACTGTTTCTTCATTTAAACATGTAGGTATAAAGTTTCAGAGATTTAAACTCGATAGCTAGATCCCAGGGTTCTAACTATTACACAATGGAACCCCTACAGAAAACCCTTTGTGATAGTCAAACAGCTTTCCTGCACATTATGATTAATAACGTAAATAACGAGGAAAACGTTAACGGGACTAAACGCTATTAACAACCAACGGGATGAGCATTTTGGAGGTCATTCCATATACATAAAAAAACAACTACATTTACTTAACTGTTCAATGAAATGTCTGAAAAATAAAACGGGGAATTTACGTTTAAAGAAAATAAGAATAGGAAATCTATCCCGATCGAAATACCATAACATATGCATAATGATGCATACCGTAATCCTGTAAATTATACTGAATTTACCTCGTACTTTAAGTCCAATGCATCCGACGAAGCCATTTTCTTCTCCAAAGGAACGTTCTGGTCATTTATGGCCGGACCTGTGCTCAATCGCTCGTCAAAGACTCTCTCTACGGCAGGAAAACTTCCTTTCCCTGCAAGCTTAGCTATTGGAGGCAAAATAGACAATCAACTACAAATCAGCAACACTATCATTTTGTTTATACATTAGAACTACAACCGAAACACTGTGCTGTGCTCCAACTAGCCACCTCTCTGCAAATAAAAAGCCAGGATCGAGATCAAAACACGTTTTTCACGAAAAAGTGCAACCATATTTGCATGCATACACAATAAGATGCGCAACTTACGTGTTTGTGCTTCTCTGAATTCGTCGCAAAACTGAACTTCCAAAGCGATGTTTAGAGAATTATCCGGAGCTCCCTCTCCGTATCCTCGCGCAGCCCCGAGCTCTCTCTCCATCAACAGTAGGCCTAACTTTCTCTTTAGCGCCTCGTTCTCTCTTTGGCTTCTGCACATTTCCAACCGTAGGACAGCAGACCCATCGTCCACTAGTTTAGTTATTTCTGCTATTGCGGTTTTAGTTAAAACATCCATGATGGAGGCCATCTTAACCTGAAAAGCACAATTCGACATGTCTTGCAAATTACTCACACACAAGAGCCGCAGTGAAACTCGTCCTGCAGATTAGAGGTACGTCCACAGAACTATATACGAACTAGAAAGGCAATTGCCTTCTCAAAACGGCACCGTTTCCACGGCCCAAAGTTTTTTCTCTGATTGGCCAACGTGACCTGTCACGTGAAGGTGGTCAATTTGTCCCTTTTGCAGAGAGTAATGGCTGCCGCTGCAAATCTCCAACCCATGACCAGAGCCACCGCGAAGTGGGTTTTGTGAGAACAATCGATGTTATGTGAAAATCAAAACAATAAATACAGTGATAAATTATTGAATACGTCTATGCTATGATTACATTCACATACTTAAATAATGATTGTTGCACCTGTTTGTTTACTTACCGACTGTGGTATTGTGGGGGGGTAGTAGTAGTACCAGTAGTAGCCTCTTCCATCCCCACCTCCTGAGGCTACTCAAAAGGCAGGTGCAGTGTCCTTCAGACCACCAGAGAATATGCATTCCCTGTCCCTGAGCTTCACTCGCTCCTGCAAGGACTTTTTATTACTTGTAAAGTTGAGTTGGCTCTGAGTCTAAATAATTTCATTGCTGGTAATGATGTTGCATCGTTATCTAGTAGCTATATGACACTAAACTTCACTCAGATTTTTCAGATTTTTCCCCAGACCTCCTCAAAAACTAAAACTAACCACGTCCCTTATGACGAAAGTACGCCACCGCGAGGTTGTGGGGAGGTTGCCGAACCGATCTGGCAACCCTGGTGTCCGGTTCAACCCAGTTTATTTTCAATGCGATTGACTGGTAGGCTAAATGTGTCAAACACTGTTGTATGTTTTGCTTGAAATACTATGATTTGTACAGTTATTTGCCATTATTCGCAGTTTTGCTATGGAGTTGATAGTGCAAAGACTTTTATTGCAGTTGGCAAATAAAATATTAACAGGTATTGACAGACAAAAACAGATAGAAAACGTGGCATCATATGCTTTAAGTTTACAAAGCACTTATCCAAAATGTTCTCTTTTCTCATCTGATTTTTCACATACTGATAGAACCCAGACATGGTGCCGTCCAAACAATGCTATCACATATTTTATAACTCTTGAGATGTATACCTTGCTAAAAAGCACTATGAGCATTATTCCCCCCAGATGGTACCGGCCAACCCTACTGGCTCACGGACTACTAGGTGTACGAATTATATATTCTAATTTTTGACGTAAAAAATTATACCTAACACATACAAGAGAAAACCTCTGTATCTCTCTGTAGGCTATGTCTGGTGCACAGCACACGCACGCACGCATTAAGTGCACCTTGTGTTGTGTTTGGGTCTGTGGGACCCGTATTCAATGTTTACTAAAAGAAATATTACACAATTCCTAATTTTTTCAACCTGAAACTCATTGGCCTTGGCTCATTTTCTGTGATAAACATGTAAAAGAACACAAAAAATCACATTTTATCACAAAAAACAAATATCACTTTTATTGATAAATGTGATCTAGCAGAGGTAAATGGTCAAGGAAGGATGAAGGATTTTTTCCCACCAAATAAGCAAAAAGTCAAAAGACTTGATTTTATCCAGGCTGGAGTCTCAAAGGGTCTGAGAAACTACACCTCAAAGAGGCTGTAGCCAGACAGAGGTGAAAATGAAACTTTGTCGTAAGACAAAACTTAATAAATTTTTGGAAAGGACTTGACCTGGAGAGTAACATATGTCAATTATTTTGCCCTGACACCCCAGGGGACTCAGTAGCGCCCCCTAGAAGGGCAAAACTGGCCAAACTTCAAATGCTTCTAATTCTGGAACCAATAGACATATCGGGTAGATATTTAACAGGATGATTAACTAACTAGTCTTTCATAAATAATGCCATATCAGCATTAATCTGGCTCAGACACTCTTCACTTACTTCCTTAAACTTCTCCCAGTCAGCTTTCCCAAACACCCATTTTCCACCCCTGTCTATTTCAGTCACTGTTGCATTCATGTTTATCATACATAAAACTGGATAATGGTCACTACCTATAGTTCCCTCTTGGTACACTTTCCAATCGCAATGTTATTTGATACCAATGTAAGATCCAGCGTTGACTCCTTTCCTGTGTTAACATCTATTCTTGTTTTATTTCCATCATTTAAGCAAACTAAATTTCTCTCATCTAACAGGTCTTCTATTTCCTGGCCGTTAACATCCGTTTTCTCACTCCCCCATAATGTGTTATGTGCATTAAAGTCCCCAAACCACACAATGCTTGCTCTATTTTGCCCTTCTATTTCTTCAAGCTTGCTTAATTCTATTTTCTTGCAAGGGTTATAATAATTCACTACCACTAATTCCTTCCTTCCCATCCGTACTTCCACTACCACATACTCCAGTTCTTTTCCAGTACCCAGTACTCTATAAGGAGTCCCTTGTTTAATAAATGTGACACAGCCCCCTCCTCCCCCATGTTTCCTATCTCGCCTAACTGCCACATACCCAAACATAACAAAATCTAAGTGGGGTTTCAGCCATGATTCCTGAACACACAAAATGTCCGGTTTCTCCCTCCGACTGTGTATAAATTTCTTAAAATCCTGCCCATTAGCAATAAGGCTTCTTGCATTCCATTGTAGGATTAACATTATTAATAATATCATCCCACACTCGTTGTCTCTTGACTTGATTGTGCCTTGAGTTCATCATTTACTTCTTCCCATTTTAAACCAATCATACCCAAATGGTGTTCTGCAGCTATCACAATTAACCGAATCCTTTCAGTTTTAGATTTAATCTCATGTGTTGCATTTAGTACTCCAGCTATAAAAGTCACCAATTTCTTCTTCTCTATCCATGCTTTCTTCTTATCTTGATGTTCTTTTTCTGCCACTTGTTCTTTGTTATATCCTCCCTCCTTATTCTGTTTTTTCTGTCCTGCCAACTTAACTGCCTCAGCATATGATACTTTTTCCTTCACCTTTATCTGTTGTACTTCCACCTCTTTTTTCATCATTTTACATCCCCAATAAGCTACGCTGTGATCACCTCCACAATTACAGCACTTTGGTCTCACTCCCTCTCTACATTTCCCATATTCATGCTCCCCACTACACCGAGCGCATCTTCTCTTTTCTTTACACACTTTGGCCACATGCCCAAATTTCTGACAGTTAAAACATCTCATAGGTTTTGGTATGTATTCCCTTACACTATATTTTATAAATCCAAAATATACCTCCTTTGGAAGCACCCTTTCCTCAAACTCTATCAATACGGTTTCAGTCTCCTTTTTCTCTATTCCCCTTGTCATTCTTTTCACATTTTTCACATTACTATTCCTCCCCTTCAAGTACCCCCCTTCTCCTTTAATTCCCCCATATTAACACTGAGGGGAACCCCAGAGATCACCCCCTTGCTACCATTGAACCTCTGTTCTCCAACTCTTACAACCCTGGACACTTTGATTTTCCCAATAATAGTCATCTTTATTGCCTTCTCTACCTGCGCTTCCATCTTACATCCTATTAACAAGTTTCCATCTCCTAAAACTCTCGCATGATTTACTTCCACAACTTCCCGTCTAATGATTTTTGTTCATTTAAGCGGATCTAACTTCTTTACTCCCCCTTCCCCCTCGAGTCTTACCACTACATTTATCAATCCTGTCTTCGGGACTGTCTCCTCACCTTCTCTTCCCTCGCTTTCCGATCCACCTGCGCTAGATGTATTTTTCTTTCTCTTGCGACTTTTCGCCTTCTTGGCTTTACTACACCCCACCTCTTCCCACTCACTCTCCCTCCTCTCATCTTCCTCACTTAACTCCATGCTGTTGTTATTACCATCCATCTCCCTCCCTGCCATCCTGTCAAGAGTGTGCAAGTAACAGTGTAAGAATACCGTTCCGGACCTATACAGGCCGTCCGTCGATATTCCCACAAACTGCTCCCTACAATACCCAATTTTAACAAGTCTCGATGTCCGCAAATCCAAAGTCAAAAGTCATTTTATTCCTAAAATGAAGTCAATCAATCCAGAACTTACAAACGTAACGCCCAAAATGGCGTTCTTCAGCCTCCGCTTAGCAACGTTAGCTTAGCGAGCCATCTTCCACCTTCCGGCAAAAAACTGCCTCCCGGAAACTGATATTTGTGTTTTAATCTAATGTTGCTGATTACATATTAATTAATGTCTCGACGCAAACCGTAAACTGTACATGCAGATACTTGTACTCAAAACGTTCAGGCAGTTTTGCATATTTCCCGGTAGGAGAGGAGTGGTAGTCGGGGAGTGGAGGAAGGGAGGTGGGGAGTGGAGGAAGGGAGGTGGGGAGTGAAGAATATTGGGATGCACCCTCGCTAAATGCTACTCGGAGGAGAGAGGAGTGGGGAACGAGGAGGCTCCCGGAGGGTGCTTTAGTGAGGAGGCTCCCGGAGGGTGCTTTAGTGAGGAAACACAAGTATAGCCTTTGCGGAAGCATTTTCTGGGGACGCGTGACGTGTATAAATTATCCACCACTCTTCACATCTTCCATGTAGCAGGCACACCCCTACACAAATGCAATTTTACAGTTCCTTTCCATTTATTATCAAGCGCTAATGACACTCATTGTTTATAACTAACAAAAGCACTGTTTATTCATGAAAAAATAAGCTAAAAAGCATTATAGTTAAGCACGTGAGCATATGACGATGACGCTTGATTGTTCCATTTGCCTAATACATGTTCCCTCGTTTCCTCCATCCTTATATCTGATCCTTGCATCCTTTCCTCGCGTCCTCCATTGGGTGGAGCTAAGGACAGAGGAAAGGACGCGAGGAAAGGATTCAAGGAGTAAAAATAAGCGACTGGAATGAACCCTATGGCTGCACCGCTCTGGTGTAGAGGAGAGCGTAAAGAATTTCAGGATTCTTAATCATTATCTGATAGGATTCTGATGATGTCCCAAAGTCCATTTTAATCCCGCCTGCTCAAAACCTTGCCTAATCAATTACAGGCAATGGTGGAAAAAAGGAAGGCATATTGTAATTTAGGCACATAATTTAGTACTGATATTTGGGTTATGTTTATTCTACCCCAATTCTGTAACTGATAGCCATCTGCCCTCTTTGCCCTTGTTCCTGCCATAATCAGTCATGACCACTGATTACCCCCCCCCCCCATGTAATGGGACCTTAATTTCAGTTACTTGTTTCTTTAACGCCCGTTTTGCCTACTTGTTTGCAACTTTGTTTCCCCCGACACCCACACATGTGCAGTCACCCAACAGAACTGGACTGCAATGCCCAGTGTATGGAGTCTGAATAGCAAGATATAGAATTCCAGTAGCAGGTCTCCCCTTTCTGACTTATAAGAGTGTAGACCGGTTCAGTGCTGATGACTAAACTCCATATATAACCACTGTATCCGGTTGAACCTCTTCAAACCATTGCAGTCTCACCACAATTGGCATTAATTCAGCGGTATAGTCTACTGACAAACTATCTGTCAGTCTCTTGCTCAGTCTTGAATAAAATTCTGGATTAAACACTTCTATTCCTCCATGATCAGATGCTGGATCTTTTCTAACATCTGTAAATATTGGCAGGAAGGGGTAGAATTTACTTGTGATGTAGCCTACCTTGATATTAGTACACATATCTCATCATCAAACTAAATTCTAGCACTGGTTTATGAAACAATCTGGGCCGCGTTTCCCGATAATGATCAATTTTAGGGTTAAGTGCTACGAGCGATTCTACGATGGCTCTTTAATTTGTAACACGCGTTTACCAAAACAGTTCTTAAAAGCGTGAATGCGCAGTCGCCTCTTAAGTCTTACTTGCCAGAGGTGTAAAATCCGGGTTCAGAAAGTACAAAGTCCACCCCAGTATTTAGTTCCAATCACCTGGAAGAAACACATACCAGGACATTTACTTTCTGACCCCTGGGTTTTACATTTCTGTACTTCTGTCTGTGGTGCTGCTGATACGGGAGGAGGAGGGGCGATATAGTGAGAGACGAGAATCCCCATGCCCAATACATGGCCAGTTAGGCACGTCATGTCTCATAGACATGCTTTTGAAATAAAATATTTTTCCCACTGATTTTACTTGTCTCAATCTTATTTATTTATAGGGCTATTTAAGGAATGGCTTTTATGGGTCATTTCCAAATATATAAAAATAAGTAAATTTAAACAAAACAAATAAACTACACCTAACATCACTTTAAAAAAAACACAATCAGTGGTTCTGGTAACCGTAAAATATAATGAACACTAACATGAAAAATCTGAGAAAGTATGTGATTTATGGGCTTCTAAAACGCACTTAACCGTCTACAACTGGTCAGGAGTAGGCTAGCCCAATCGTGAATCTCCGAGCGTTTCTGAGAGCATCGTAAGTTAAGATGCTTTTGGGAAACGCACCCTAAGTTCAAGATACTTCGTAAGAAGGGTTTTACGATCGTCTCAGCTTTACGATGCTTTTGGGAAACGCACCCCAGGGCAGTATGTCAGTGAGTCATACTACAGGGCAAAAAGTTAATTATTTGACCCCATGTTCCTCCGCCTGTTTCCCAATCACCCATCCAAAACTCCTACTTTTATTTACTGGAATACTCCAAGCAATTCCTATTGGAATACTTCTAAAGATGAGTGTCCTTAGACACAACCCTGCAAAGTTACCCAGTACACCAGTATGTTTGAGTTATTGTCTGCATCCAGTGCTCTGGGTGTATAAAATGCAGATGGGTCATTCTCATGAAACCAAGATAAACCATGTCTGTGCTTAATTAAGTTGAAAATAATAAAATAAACTGGAAAAGTTTTATATCACTGTAAAGAGCATGATGCCTAATTTCCTGTTCTCTCGTTTTTTTAGATGTTAGACCTAATTTTTGTAGTTCACACATTTTACACCAGGAATCTCATCAACGTAATGCGTCGCAATAAGATTTTAGGTCCAAAATGCATGTATATAGTTTTTAAACTGACATTATTTAGGAAAAATAATTTAAAATATTAAGAATATTAAATCCTATGTTTTAACCTTAAAAATTATATTTTCACTCTGAATAATATATTTTAGGCAAAAAATATTGTCGGGGTCCATGTTTCTCATTACTGTAATATTTAAGTACCTGTCAAAATGAGGTGCTTTTTAAATAGTTTAATTCTCCCATGATGCTTCAGTAAGAACACATTAAGATGGATGAAAGGTGAATTCTCTTTTACCTCAAAAAAATCTATCATTTCTTCTGTAACCCCTGTATACGACATGATAGGTTTTCATTACCGTAATGTTGATTTATTTAAAATCTGAAAAACAAAAAATATATAGTTATACAATCAAGCTGGAAAGTCTGCACTCCTTTCACCTTCTCCACGTTTTATTATGTTACAGACTTATACTACAATAGATTGAGTTCATTTTTTGCCTCAAACATCTACACACAATTGCCAATAATGACAAAGTGAAAACAGGTTTTTAGAAAATATGCAATTTTATTTTACTGACAAAAATAGGTTATTTAGGGGTTACATATCTGTACACACCCTTAGCCTAATACTTGGTTGCTGCACATTTGGCAGTGATTACAGCTTCAAGGCGTCTTGGGAAAGAAGATACGAGCTTGTCACACTTGTTTCTGGACATTTTTGCCCATTCCTCTTGGCATATCCTTGCAAGCTCCGTCAGGTTGGATGGGGAGCGTCGGTACACAGCCATTTTCAGCTCTTTCCACAGATGTTCAATTGGATTCAGGTCTGGGCTCTGGCTGGGCCACTCAAGGACATGCACAGACTTTCTCCGAAGCCACTCTTTTGTTCTCTTGGCTGTGTGCTTCGGGTCGTTGTCATGTTGGAAGGTAAACCTTCACCCCAGTCTGAGGTCCAGAGCGCTCTGGAGCAGGTTTTCTTCAAGGATCTCGGTGTACTTAGCTGCATTCATCTTTCCCTCTATCAGGACTAGTTGCCCCATTCCCGCTGCTGAAAAACATCCCCACTTCATGATGCTGCCATCGCTATGCTTCACTGTAGGGATGGTATTAGCCAGGTGATGAGCGGTGCCTGGTTTCCTCCAGACGTGACGCTTGGTATTCAGGGCAAAAAGTTCAATTTTCATTTCATCGGACCAGAGAATCTTGATTCTCATGGTTTGAGAGTCCTCTAGGTGCCTTTTGGCAAACTCTAAGCGGGCTGTGATGTGCCTTTTACTAAGGAGGGGCTTCCGTCTGGCCACTCCACCATAAAGGCCTGATTGGTGGAGTGCTGTCTGGATGGTTGATCTTCCCAAACTTCTTCCATTTACGAATGATGGTGGCCACTGTGCTCTTTGGGACCTGTAAAGCTGCAGTGATTTTTCCGTACCCTTCTCCAGATCTATGCCATGACACAATCCTGTTTCTGAGGTCTGCAGATAATTCCTTTGACCCCATGGCTTGGAGTTTGCTCTGACATGCACTGTCAACTGTGGGACCTTATATAGGCAGGTGTTGGCAATCCCCATCTCAAGCAGTATCAGTGGATACAAAATGCACCTCAGCTCACTTTCGGGTGTTATATCAAAGGGTGTGCACACTTGTGTACATATATTTCACATTTTGATTTTTAATAAATGAGCACAAATGTCTAAAAACCTGTTTTCACTTTGTCATTATGGGCTATTTTGTGTAGAATTTGGAGACAAAAAATGAACTCAATCTATTGTAGAATATGTCTGTAACGTAATAAAACGTGGAGAAGGTGCAGACTTTCCGGCTTGACTGTATATCACTTTAAAAGTGTCAAAAGCCTTAAAGTGATGCTTGCAAAATTTCCACTGAGTCATCATCGTGGACACAATTGTTAGCAAAAAGTCTAAGGCCTTCTCATTACCATGCTATTTGATTGCCTGTTTCGGTAATGAGAACCTTAATATCGGTAGTGAGAGAAGAACTGGTTGTACGATATAAAATTAAACTTTAATTCTTCTTTTTCTTATCAAACCATCATTTTAATTAAAAATAAGTGAATATTTAACTTAACCAGTTCTTAATAATAATTAACCAATTCTTAAAGGGTAATTCCATGAAAAAAAACAACCTTATTTAACAAATCAAGGTGCAACTAATTAAGTCTCTTAATAATAATTCTGTACTGATATATTTGAATATAAAGTTGAAAGTTCATTTTGACATATATCTTTACCTCTACCACTTCCTCGTTCCTGAAAGACTGCAGTGGTGTCAAGTGGGCGTGTGAATTACAGGTAGGCGGAGCCTGGGAGGAAACAATGCAGCATCTGTGTGTATGGAACGCATAGGTGGCTAAATGGCTCTAAGTCATCAAGGGTCTGACGTATCAAACAAGCCTTAAACTATCACTCTGTTGCTAGATATGCAGTAGATATTGTTGAGCAGAGGAATTTCTCTCCTTATAATGACCAGGCACGACCAGGTAGATCCAAGAAGAAAAGGATTAATTTTTCTGCAGAAAGAGTCCAGTACTCACATACACAAGGTGGTCAAGCATGAACTGAAGAAGAGACGGAGGCAGTCTCCGCCATATATAATCAAAAAGAATCTTTGCTAATACATAGATTATCTAACCTCTGATTGGTACACAGTTAATGGGCAGAGAGTAGAATACATAATTCTATTGTTGATACATGGTACATGGTTACACATTAGCATATAATAAAATATACAAATCAATGATTGGTTAGATCTTATCATATAGCATGCGTATTGGATGAGCGCACAGTGACCTCTAGCCCTTAACGTCTCACAAACAGTTCCAATAACTAATCTCCCAGAGTCGTCTTGTTTTCAGGATTCAAGATCAAGTGTCTCTTCTGGCTCTCTAGCGATAAGATGGGCCATATATCCTTGAGCCTGGGATGTAAGTGGGTCAGAGGCCACAGGCCTGCAGTGTCAGAGAGAAGAAAGATAGGGAGAAATAGAGACAGAAAAATGCACGTGCACACAAGCTATAAGCTATATATTTTGTCTCTGGTTAGCTTTAGCTTTTAAAAAAAGGTCTAAAGAGACCTTCCAGATAAGAGAGGCTGCAGACTGCTACTTCTCTGTCTCTTGAGGATTTAGAGAATATAATATAAGTTTCAATTGGTATGATTGTACAATGAATATATATGTATAGAGATCTTTTCGATATTACTGTGATTATACTAGGGTGAAAACATCCTTCAGAAAACGCCCTTCTCTTCAACATGGATGGATAACTTGAAGGGTCCTGACTTATTTTTTCCATAGAGTTCAATAGGACAATTTGTCAGGCAAAACTAATATTGTTGGGTCACAGACATCAGGAAGTCATGGCATGCAAAGGATATGGGACCAAATATTAAAAATTATTACTTTATTCTACATTAAGTTAAAATATCCAATATTTTTTGATGCCCAAAAATGTGTGTGTGTTTGGGGGGCGGACTACGTACAAAAGGTTCTATGATTTTTAAACGGTTCATCCGATATGGATGAAAATACCCCCAAATCAAAGCTGACCGTCTCTACTTCAGCCACATTGTATCATTGTATCCTCTCAAACTAAAAGGACTAGATCACAGAACCAAAATAACAAAAAATGTGTCACTGTCCAATGAATTATGGTGCTCACCGTATGTCAATCAAAAACTTTACATGTGGTTATTTCTGTAGCAAACCCTGTAAAGTGCTAAACTCTCAGGGCTGTATAGGTATGGGGCTGCCAGTGCTGTATAGGTATGGGGCTGCCTGGGTTGTGTCTGTAGTGTAACACAGGCAATGCTGCCATTTCTGGCTCACTGGGGAGTGCCATGTTTGCATGTCAGGAGTTTTACATGAACTGTGAATCAAACTGTCTTGACCCTCCGTTGGTTATAAAAACGTATTATTTTTTTTATTCTGAAAACTTTATCTAATTAGTCTGCCACATCAGTGGAACTACATTACCCAGAAGGAGCAGTAAAATCAAAGATTTTGCTTAAGGATCACCTAGTTTTACTCCTTACTGTGAGTTCTTATGTGTCTCTGAAGAACGCATCGAAGGGAGAAACTGCTGCCGCACAGTGTGCAACTGAATGGTTTCTCCCCCGTGTGGACCCTTTGGTGAGATTTAAGAGTACCTCGTTGAGAAAACCTCTTCCCACACTCGCTGCAGTGGTGCGGTTTCTCCCCTGTGTGGACCCTTTGGTGAGATTTAAGAGTACATAGTTGAGAAAAGCTCTTCCCACACTCGCTGCAGTGGTGCGGTTTCTCCCCTGTGTGGACCCTTTGGTGAGATTTAAGAGTACATAGTTGAGAAAAGCTCTTCCCACACTCGCTGCAGTGGTGCGGTTTCTCCCCTGTGTGGACCCTTTGGTGAGCTTTAAAATGACTTAGGTGGGAAAAGTTCTTCCCACACTCGCTGCAGTGGTGTGGTTTCTCCCCCGTGTGGACCCTTTGGTGAGATTTAAGAGTACATCGTTGGGAAAAGCTCTTCCCACACTGGTTGCATTGGTGTGGTTTCTCCCCCGTGTGGACCCTTTGGTGATTTTTAAGATGATCTCGTTTGGAAAAGCTCTTCCCACACACGCTGCAGTGGTGCGGTTTCTCCCCAGTGTGGACCCTTTGGTGAGATTTAAAATGACTTAGGTGGGAAAAGTTCTTCCCACACTCGCTGCAGTGGTGTGGTTTCTCCCCCGTGTGCACCCTTTGGTGAGATGTAAGAGTAGCTCGATCGGAAAAGCTCTTCCCACACTCGCTGCAGTGGTGTGGTTTCTCCCCCGTGTGGACCCTTTGGTGAGTTTTAAGATGATCTCGTTGGGAAAAGCTCTTCCCACACACGCTGCAGTGGTGCGGTTTCTCCCCAGTGTGGACCCTTTGGTGAGATTTAAGAGTACAGAGTTGGGAAAAGCTCTTCCCACACTCGCTGCAGTGGTACGGTTTTTCCCCTGTATGGACCCTTTGGTGAGACTTGAGAATGCTTTTCGTGGTGAAACCCTTTCCGCACAGTGTGCAACTGAACGGTTTCCCTCTGTGATGGGCTAAGCAGTGTTTTTTAAGGGAGTCTGCACAATCAAAGAGCTCCCCACAGAATTTGCAAATTACGCCCTTCTCCCCAGCGTGGGCACTCTGATGATGCTGAACAAGAACAGTGAGAGAGGCAAAGGTCTTATTGCACATTGTGCAGCTCATGTGTTTCTCTCTGGGGTGAGTAATCTGGTGCTTTTCCAGGATCCTGGAGGAAGTGAAACCCTCGCCGCTTGTGCAGATGTAGTCCCCCTGGCCCTCGATTCTCCGTTGAATCCTTGCTTCTCCTGAAGTGTCGAAACTCGCCTCACACGGGGTGCTTCCACCGTGCTCTCCCGGAGAACCCAGAGGCAACGGCATCTCTGCCGAAACGTCATCAGGCGGCCTGTGGGAGTGCTCCTCCGTGAGGGGGCCGCCATTTTGATGTTGCTCGAGGTGTGACGTTGGGCCTTCGTCCACCTCCAAGCACTGCCTCTGAGACGCTCTGTATTGGGGAGGAGAGAAGTGATCATCTAACTGGGCACCTCTGTGCTCCAAGCTTCCTCCAAACTGTCCGTGTTTTTCCTGAACCGTTCCCAAGCCGCCGGCTAAGCTCCACGCACACTGGAGCTCCAGCCCCCAGTCTGCGGACCCCAACGGGGGGAGAGCGGGGGTGAGAGGCTCCTCCTCCGGCTCCTGCTTCAGTTCTGCCTGCAGCCCCTTTTCTGGGTCTCCTGCAGAGCAGGGCTGCGTGTGCAGCTTCATCTCTCCACAGAGGGGTCCTGCACTGCCATCAGCACCAGCTGCCCGCAAAGTGCCTGCATAAAAATACATAAACTGCAGTTAATTACAAATGTGACATAACTTGACTGTATTTGCTCTGATGGCAACTATAACCAGTAATTACTAATATAACTAATCTCCAATATGACATTACACCCAAATATTACCACACGTTTTCTCCCCACTGTTCTTCTGTTCCACCTGTGATTGGCTCCTGCTTGGATCCTCTTCCAGCCTATCCTCGCTGAGCAGCACAGATTCAGGCCAATCCTGTTCCCCACCTACAGGCTGACAAACAGGAAGTGTGAAGATTCTGTGCATGTGAAGCTCTGAACACCAGCAAATCACTCCTGTGCCCTGTCCACTGTGCCCTGTCCCCTCACTTTGCAAGCAGTACTCCCTCTACAAAACCCGGAAATAAGGGGTTCATCCTGGTATAAGGGTAACTACACTCTATAGAGTGTGGGAAGAGATTTTCCCAACCATCTCGCTATAAACGTGTTCGTATGCCTACCTTATAATGAAACTTATCCATGCATTCCGTTATTTCAACAATTGTGAAATAATATTGTATATCATAAGAAACTGGTAGAAAAGAGTCTTTGTGCAGCCCCAAAATTTAATTTCTGCTCCCCACACTGCCCCCACCCCAATCGTGATGACAGAATACCTCTTTGGAGGTACCTCTACCTCATATGAATAATTGTTGTCACCCACAACATAAACAGCCGGCACCTGATTGGTTAGACCTGCTACGTTACTTTTGTTCCGCCTCCACGTTTTTAAAACCGGAACAATGTGGCGTCCTGTTCAATTCACTTACTCCACCTACATAGTCCACTAAAATATGCTTCTGAAAATATCTGAGGTGAGAAATAGGCCATGCAGTTGCTGAATCTTTATTCATATTTGATGTGCAATGTCTAGTTTAACAGTTTGATCCGTGTTATACGAAATCATTTGTACAATGTGCGTTAATTTATGCAAATGACGATGGACACAGCTCCTCCGCCCCCCGCCCTCACCCCTCTCCCTCGCTCACCCCACAAAGTATTTTCAAAATTGTGTAGTAGGCGAGGACAGGCTGAGACAGTGTGTGTAGTTATTCTTTAAGTGCCCCCATTTGTAAGAACAAGTCGCCCACTCAAAAGCTTTTTGACAAAGTGGACTCAAATATGCGCCCTCTAAAGGGTGTAGGGGTCGTATTCGGACACAGCCCGTAGCGTAACTAGCTGGGGGGCAGGGAGTGCACTCGCCCCCCCTGGAGGCAAACGCATACATTTTAAATAAAATTTTAATCAAAGATGAATTATCATCAACAGTGTAGGCATAACTGAGCAAAATATAGGTTTATTTAAAACGGGAAATCTTTTCATTAATATCATTCATATTACGTTGTTTGAATTCAACAAGATTTGCACGGACGTTCGTTTCCAACATCAGTTAGCAGCACAGTTAAAAATGGAGAGACAAAAATCTTGTTATACGAAATGTAAACAGAAAGAACAGAGGGAGAAAACAAAAGATGCATTAACGTGTGTACCACTAACTAACTTCTTTTTGAAGCATAATCAACCTAAGGAGGGCTCAAGTTGAGACTAAGTTGAGAACATAATCAACAAGTTTTCCAGGGCAAAAAACGAAGAATTGACCTGTAAGAACGACCACATAGACAAAGAAACACAATGAATAAACTACATTTTTTGACGTAGGCTATGACATTTTAAATGCAGCCTAGGCCTTCTACATAAATGAACAAATTAACTGAATATTAAATTTGTCACGTAGGCCTATCATTCAACATTACCGATTTTGTTTTGTGTGGACAGAAACATTAGCCTGGCCTACACTTTGTATTTTCAAAAGTAGAATAAGATGTTGAGTTCAATGGATAGGACCACATCCGCATGCAAATTGATTTGTTTTTGTCAGAACAATAAAGCATTTTTTGTAAATATTTATCTGCAGACATTAATCAGCCTACCACTTCTACTGAGCGTATTACTTACCTGAAGTGATTAATGTTATATCAGCATTTTAGAGAGATGAGTTAGGCTATTTCTGTAGGCTATTGCTGCCTTCAAGTGCTCCTCGGAAGCTCCTATTTCCCAGTCGCCAAATCGTAATTACGAGGTTGACGCATTCACATGCTCCGAAGTTGGAATTAGCCTACCAGCAAACATGGATGTCTATAGTAAATGTTTCTTTTGATCCTTTATGAATAAAAAAAATACATGGAGCCTATCACTTTCTGCATGAGAAAGAAGAGGAAAGGAAACGTATCAGGAGAGACATATGATATATTATAGTATATTTGACTAAATGGTTGTGTGCTGTGTGCTGTGTGTGCGTTACCATTAACATGATAATCTGCTGCGCTGCCTGGTTAGATTATCATGTGTGAATCTATCGCATTTTCTGCCATTTCGGCTTGGCAACTGGAAAATATGAGCTTCCGAGGAGCACTTGAAGGATAGAGAGGTAAAAGGTCAGGAGTGAAACTCTGGGAGCAAAATGATCTCCAACTTTCCCGCTTGTAATTACAACTTGAAGGTTTGTTCAAATGCAACTTCCATGTCGGAAATTCATATTTCCGATAATACCGACAGCCTATGTCTCTGGCTCACCGCAATGCCGACATAGGGTCTATAAACTTTTTAAACTTTCGATTGACTAGCGTTATAAATTAAATTTAAAAATGACATACAGGTGCAGCTCAAAAAATTAGAATATCATGAAAAAGTTCAATATTTTTTGTCACTCATTTCAGAAAGTGAAACTCATATTATATAGATTCATTACACAGAGTTAAATATTTCAAGCCTTTATTTCTTGTAATTTTGATGATTAATGGCTTAAAGCTAATGAAAACCCAAAATTCAGTGTCTCAGAAAATTAGAATATTACACAAGATCAATAAAAAAGGATATTTTAAACAGAAATGTCAGCCTTCTGAAAAGTATGTTCATTTCTATGCACTCAATACTTGGTTGGGGCTCCTTTTGCATGAATTACTGCATCAATGCGGCGTGGCATGGTCACCCTGTGGCACTGCTGAGGTGTAATGGAAGCCCAGGTTGCTTTGATAGCGGCCTTCAGGTCGTCTGCATTGTTGGGTCTGGTGTCTCTCATCTTCCTCTTGACAATACCCCATAGATTCTCTATAGGGTTCAGGTCAGGTGAGTTTGCTGGCCAATCAAGCACAGTAATACCATGGTCATTGAACCAGCTTTTGGTACTTTTGGCAGTGTGGGCAGGTGCCAAGTCCTGCTGGAAAATGAAATCAGCATCTCCATAAAGCTTGTCAGCAGAAGGAAGCATGAAGTGCTCTAAAATTTCCTGGTAGATGGCTGCGTTGACTGGACTTCAAAAAACACAGTGGACCAACACCAGCAGATGACATGGCACCCCAAATCATCACTGACTGTGGAAACTTCACACTGGACTTCAAGCAACGTGGATTCTGTGCCTCTCCACTCTTCCTCCAGACTCTGGGACCTTGATTTCCAAATGAAATGCAAAATTTCATCTGAAAAGAGGACTTTGGACCACTGAGCAACAGTCCAGTTCTTTTTCTCCTTAGCCCAGGTAAGACGCTTCTGACGTCGTCTCTAGTTCAGGAGTGGCTTGACACGAGGAATGCGACATTTGTAGCCCATGTCCTGGATTCGTCTGTGCGTGGTGGCTCTTGATGCACTGACTCCAGCCTCAGTCCACTCCTTGTGAAGCTCCCCCAAATTCTTGAATGGATTTTGCTTGACAATCCTCTCAAGGCTGCGGTTATCCCTGTTGCTTGTGCACCTTTTCCTACCACACTTTTTCCTTCCACTCAACTTTCTATGAATATGCTTGGATACAGCACTCTGTGAACAACCAGCTTCTTTAGCAATGACCTTTTGTGGCTTACCCTCCTTGTGGAGGGTGTCAATGACTGTCTTCTGGACATCTGTCAAGTCAGCAGTCTTCCCCATGATTGTGTAGCCTACTGAACCAGACTGAGAGACCATTTAAAGGCTCAGGAAACCTTTGCAGGTGTTTTGAGTTAATTAGCTGATTAGAGTGTGACACTATGAGTTTCCAATATTGAACCTTTTCACAATATTCTAATTTTCTGAGACACTGCATTTTGGGTTTTCATTAGCTGTAAGCCATTAATCATTAAAATTACAAGAAATAAAGGCTTGAAATATTTCACTCTGTGTAATGAATCTATATAATATATGAGTTTCACTTTCTGAAATGAGTGACAAAAAATATTGAACTTTTTCACGATATTCTAATTTTTTGAGCTGCACCTGTATATTAGGGCCCTCTGCTGACCTAATTTGCCCCCCCCAATCTGATCATGTAGTTACGTCACTGGACACAGCCATGGGCTTCCTCCACTACCACCTCCTCTCCTCCTTGCCCCAGAAACGGATCTATGTGTTTTAATCTAATGTGGCTGATTACATCTTAATTAGGTATTAATGGTCACATATTAATTAATGTCTTGACGCAAACCGCAATGTCAGGTACATGCAGGTACTTGTACTTGAAACGTTCAGGCAGTTTTGCATACTTCCGGGTAGGAGAGGAGTGGTAGTGGGGGAGAGGAGGAAAGGAGGAGAGGAGTGGTAGTGGGGGAGAGGAGGAAAGGAGGTGGGGAGCGAAGAATATTGGGACGCACCCCAGCTTCTCAAGCCTTTAGCACTAAAGACCAGGGGTGCATCCCAATATTCTTCACTAAAAATTATTCTCAATAAATTCATTAATGTATATTCACATACTGAAATGGTAGCTGTCATGCTTCGGATATATTTATGTAGGCTATAGTCATGTTTGTTAATAAGCAACGTTAATGTGCAAGCAAATAAATAAAGCTGTTTCCCCGACGTAAATTGCCAAATTTTTATTTAGGATATGAACCACAAAAACGGACTGGCATTTTCTTATCCGTTGTAGGATGTTATGTCCTTTGTGTGCTAATAAGTGAAGCACACACAATTTAGGCTAAATATCTTGCATTGGGGCATCATTATCTTTGGGAAATTCATATAAGGCATAGCTACGCATCATCACTGTTGCCTTTTGTTAAATCTCTGTGGGCGTGAGCGCGATTCTGTCACCCAAAAATGTGAAAAAACTTCCGCAGTAGGATACATCCATGTATGTTTCGTCGGAGGGGAGGAGAAGCCAAGTTTGAAGCCGCTTCCCTCGTCTTCTCCACTATTGGGACAGTGGAGGGAGGGAGGAACCAAAGATCGGTTTCCGGGGCACGGAGTAGAAGAGGTGGTAGTGGAGGAAGGGAGGGTGCATTTTTCGACTATTGGGCATAGACTGTATAAAAATATGGACAAAGTCACTGTGACGTCACCCATTGCCTTCCGACGGCCTCGTAAAAACCGAATCGAGTCTCCGGATGCATTTTTCGCCGCCAGTTTGTACAAACTGCGTCTGCTCCGTGGAGCCGAAGAGGACTCAACCTGTCCCTCTGATTGGTCCTGAACAAATGTTAATACCCTGTCCAAACGACACAATATTTAAAAAAAATCAGCATATCTAGAGGCATTAGATGAAGGAAAGGCACCTATTGCATTTACATTTTTTTGTGGGAAAAATTTACTGACAGTATTTTGACCACATTGCTGCCATTGACTTACATGGTGAAAGACCTAGCACATACCAATAAAACAGGAGTATACGCTTGCATTTAGCGAGTGTGAGGGAGTGAGCGGGTTATTTGAATTGAGACGCTCTTCACCGCATGTATACTCGGAAGTTAACCATGCTGCTGCACAGTGGCGTATCGTAGGATCTCGGATCAGACTCGTGCCCTTGAAAAAAGTTGAGGGTGGAGGGGCTATGTCACAAACTTCACTTGGCTTTCTAACGGATTGGACTCACACTTAAAATGGAGACTGACGGTACATCCTGGTCTCAAAAGGGATTCCCCCAAGTGAAGTTTGCAAGTGAAGTTTACAAGGATCGAACAAATACTAGATTGGGACGCACCCCAGTAAGTGGGTTCGATTTAGTGAACCGGTGCGCCGTTACGCACATTGGTGACGCTCCCCGGCGAAGACGGGCGAAGGAGGGGCTTTCTTGTTTATTTAAATCGAACGGGAACCGGCGTAAACATGGCTCAACAAGCCGACCCAGCCGTAATCGCTGCGAGGTCGTTGTCATCATAACATTGCGCCGGTTCTTTTAAATAGCACGCAATCAGTGGTAGTGCTAATCCAGTTAACCGGGGATGCATTCGAATCCAATTTAACACGCTCCCTTCCCTTGCTGTCTTCCCTCGTGGGAGCTATATCGTGACGCAATTTGCTACGTGCAGCAAGCAAACTTAAAAGGTGCTCTGCAAGGGAAGTTTGACGAGAAACAAACAAAAACGAAACCGAACCGCCCTCGCAACATTTCGGAAGTGCAACACCATAGAGTTGAAATAGTTCTGTGGTGACCGCCCACTTTTTCCACATGGAGCATTGCATTGTGGGATTCCCTTCTTGCTGGAAGGTTGCATTTTATACCCTTGCTGGAAGGGAGGATAAACCAGGGAGCGAGGGAATATAATTACTCCCTCCCCTTTCTTAAATTGGATCCGCATCACACTTGGCGTGGCTGCCATATTTCATCCTGGCATTTTGGGGATTCCCCCCTTGAAGCAAGGGAAGGGAACGACAGGAAATTAAAGGATAAATTTCGGATCCTAACGCAGCCGGGGTCTCTGCCCGTGCGCTCAATCAAAACCACCCACTGTTTCTTCATTTGAACATGTAGGTATAAAGTTTCAGA
The DNA here is from genome assembly GCA_029718625.1 of Synaphobranchus kaupii. Classification (NCBI taxonomy): domain Eukaryota; kingdom Metazoa; phylum Chordata; class Actinopteri; order Anguilliformes; family Synaphobranchidae; genus Synaphobranchus; species Synaphobranchus kaupii. The sequence goes on from JAINUF010000025.1 coordinate 3,150,259, forward strand.
GATTTAAACTCGATCGCTAGATTCAGAGTCCATGGTTCTAACCATTACACCATGGAACCCCTACAGAAAACCCTTTGTGATAGTCAAACAGCTTTCCTGCACATTATGATTAATAACGTAAATAACGAGGAAAACGTTAACGGGACTAAACGCTATTAACAACCAACGGGATGAGCATTTTGAAGGTCATTCCATATACATAAAAAAACAACTACATTTACTTAACTGTTCAACGAAATGTCTGAAAATTAAAACGGGGAATTTACGTTTAAAGAAAATAAGAATAGGAAAGTTGATTCACATCTATCCCGATCGAAATACCATAACATATGCATAATGATGCATACCGTAATCCTGTAAATTCTACTGAATTTACCTCGTACTTTAAGTCCAATGCATCCGACGAAGCCATTTTCTTCTCCAAAGGAACGTTCTGGTCATTTATGGCCGGACCTGTGCTCAATCGCTCGTCAAAGACTCTCTCTACGGCAGGAAAACTTCCTTTCCCTGCAAGCTTAGCTATTGGAGGCAAAATAGACAATCAACTACAAATCAGCAACACTATCATTTTGTTTATACATTAGAACTACAACCGAAACACTGTGCTGTGCTTCAACTAGCCACCTCTCAGCAAATACACAGACAGGATCGAGATCAAAACACGTTTTTCACGAAAAAGTGGAACCATATTTACATGCATACACAATAAGATGTGCAACGTACGTGTTTGTGCTTCTCTGAATTCGTCGCAAAACGGAACTTCCAAAGCGATGTTTAGAGAATTATCCGGAGCTCCCTCTCCGTATCCTCGCGCAGCCCCGAGCTCTCTCTCCATCAACAGTAGGCCTAACTTTCTCTTTAGCGCCTCGTTCTCTCTTTGGCTTCTGCACATTTCCAACCGTAAGGCAGCAGACCCATCGTCCACTAGTTTAGTTATTTCTGCTACTGCGGTTTTAGTTAAAACCTCCATGATGGAGGCCATCTTAACCTGAAAAGCACAATTCGACATGTCTTGCAAATTACTCAGACACAAGAGCCGCAGTGAAACTCGTCCTGCAGATTAGAGGTACGTCCACAGAACTATACGAACTAGAAAGGCAATTGCCTTCTCAAAACGGCGCCGTTTCCACGGCCCAAAGTTTTTTCTCTGATTGGCCAACGTGACCTGTCACGTGAAGATGGTCAATTTGTCCCTTTTGCAGAGAGTAATGGCTGCCGCTGCAAATCTCTTCCCTGTCCCTGAGCTTCACTCGCTCCTGCAAGGACTTTTTATTACTTGTAAAGTTGAGTTGGCTCTGAGTCTAAAGAATTTCATTGCTGGTAATGATGTTGCATCGTTATCTAGTATATGACAATAAACTTCACTCAGATTTTTCAGATTTTTCCCCAGACCTCCTCAAAAACTAAAACTAACCACGTCCCTTATGACGAAAGTACGCCACCGCGAGGTTGTGGGGGGGGTTACGAACCGGTCTGTCAACCCTGGTGTCCGATTCAACCCAGTTTGTTTTCAATGCGATTGACTGGTAGGCTAAATGTGTCAAACACTGTTGTATGTTTTGCTTGAAATACTATGATTTGTACAGTTATTTGCCGTTATTCGCATAGTTTTGATATGGAGTTGATAGTGCAATGACTTTTATTGCAGTTGGCAAATAAAATATTAACAGGTATTGACAGACAAAAACAGATAGAAAACGTGGCATCATATGCTTTAAGTTTACGAAGCACTCATCCAAAATGTTCTCTTTTCTCGTCTGATTTTTCACATACTGATAGAACCCAGACATGGTGCCGTCCAAACAATGCTATCACATATTTTATAACTCTTGAGATGTATACCTTGCTAAAAAGCACTATGAGCATTATTCCCCTCAGATGGTACCGACCAACCCTACTGGCTCACGGACTACTAGGTGTATGAATTATATATTCTAATTTTTCACGTAAAAAAATTATACCTAACACATACAAGAGAAAACCTCTGTATCTCTCTGTAGGCTATGTCTGGTGCACAGCACACGCACGCACGCATTAATTGCACCTTGTGTGGTGTTCGGGTCTGTGGGACCCGTATTCAATGTTTACTAAAAGAAAAATTACACAATTCAGAATTTTTTCAACCTGAAACTCACTGGCCTTGGCTCATTTTCTGTGATAAACATGTAAAAGAACACAAAAATCACTTTTATTGATAAATGTAGGTAAATGGTCAAGGAAGGATGAAGGATTTTTCCCACCAAATAAGCAAAAAGTCAAAAGACTTGATTTTATCCAGGCTGGAGTCTCAAAGGGTCTCAGAAACTACACCTCAAAGAGGCTGTAGCCAGACAGAGGTGAAAATGAAACTTTGTCGTAGGACAAAACTAAATACATTTTTGGAAAGGCCTTGACCTCGAGAGTAACATATGTCAATTATTTTGCCCTGACACCCCAGGGGACTCAGTAGCGCCCCCTAGAAGGGCAAAACTGGCCAAACTTCAAATGCTTCTAATTCTGGAACCAATAGACATATCGGGTAGATATTTAACAGGATGATTAACTAACTAGTCTTTCATAAATAATGTTATATCAGCATTAATCTGGCTCAGACACTCTTCACTTACTTCCTTAAACTTCTCCCAGTCAGCTTTCCCAACCAACCATTTTCCTCCCCTGTCTACTTCAGTCACTGTTGCATTAATGTTTATCATACATAAAACTGGATAATGGTCACTACCTATAGTTCCCTCTTGGTACACTTTCCAATCGCATATGTGAGCAATGTTATTTGATACCAATGTAATATCCAGCGTTGACTCCTTTCCTGTGTTAATGTCTATTCTTGTTTTATTTCCATCATTTAAGCAAACTAAATTTCTCTCATCTAACAGGTCTTCTATTTCCTGGCCGTTAAGATCCGTTTTCTCACTCCCCCATAATGTGTTATGTGCATTAAAGTCCCCAAACCACACAATGCTTGCTCTATTTTGCCCTTCTATTTCTTCAAGCTTGCTTAATTCTATTTTCTTGCAAGGGTTATAATAATTCACTACCACTAATTCCTTCCTTCCCACCCATACTTCCACTACCACATACTCCAATTCTTTTCCAGTACCCAGTACTCTATAAGGAGTCCCTTGTTTAATAAATGTGACACAGCCCCCTCCTCCCCCATGTTTCCTATCTCGCCTAACTGCCACATACCCAAACATAACAAAATCTAAGTGGGGTTTCAGCTATGATTCCTGAACACACAAAATGTCCGGTTTCTCCCTCCGACTGTCTATACATTTATTAAAATCCTGCCCATTAGCAATAAGGCTTCTTGCATTCCATTGTAGGATTAACATTATTAATAATATCATCCCACACTCGTTGTCTCTTGACTTGATTGTGCCTTGAGTTCATCATTTACTTCTTCCCATTTTAAACCAATCATACCCAAATGGTGTTCTGCAGCTATCACAATTAACCGAATCCTTTCAGTTTTAGATTTAATCTCATGTGTTGCATTTAGTACTCCAGCTATAAAAGTCACAAATTTCTTCTTCTCTATCCATGCTTTCTTCTTATCTTGCTGTTCTTTTTCTGCCACTTGTTCTTTGTTATATCCTCCCTCCTTATTCTGTTTTTTCTGTCCTGCCAACTTAACTGCCTCAGCATATGATACTTTTTCCTTCACCTTTATCTGTTGTACTTCCACCTCTTTTTTCATCATTTTACATCCCCGATAAGCTACACTGTGATCACCTCCACAATTACAGCACTTTGGTCTCACTCCCTCTCCACATTTCCCATATTCATGCTCCCCACTACACCGAGCGCATCTTCTCTTTTCTTTACACACTTTGGCCACATGCCCAAATTTCTGACAGTTAAAACATCTCATAGGTTTTGGTATGTATTCCCTTACACTATATTTTATAAATCCAAAATATACCTCCTTTGGAAGCACCCTTTCCTCAAACTCTATCAATACGGTTTCAGTCTCCTTTTTCTCTATTCCCCTTGTCATTCTTTTCACATTTTTCACATTACTATTCCTCCCCTTCAAGTACCCCCTTCTCCTTTAATTCCCCCATATTAACACTGAGGGGAACCCCAGAGATCACCCCCTTGCTACCATTGAACCTCTGTTCTCCAACTCTTACAACCCTGGACACTTTGATTTTCCCAATAATAGTCATCTTTATTGCCTTCTCTACCTGCGCTTCCATCTTACATCCTATTAACAAGTTCCCATCTCCTAAAACTCTCGCATGATTTACTTCCCCAACTTCCCGTCTAATGATTTTTGTTAATTTAAGATCTAACTTATTTACTCCCCCTTCCCCCTCGAGTCTTACCACTACATTTATCAATCCTGTCTTCGGGACTTTCTCCTCACCTTCTCTTCCCTCGCTTTCCGATCCACCTGCGCTAGATGTATTTTTCTTTCTCTTGCGACTTTTCGCCTTCTTGGCTTTACTACACCCCACCTCTTCCCACTCACTCTCCGTCCTCTCATCTTCCTCACTTAACTCCATGCTGTTGTTATTACCATCCATCTCCCTCCCTGCCATCCTGTCAAGAGTGTGCAAGGAACAGTGTAAGAATACCGTTCTGGACCTATACAGGCTGTCCGTCGATATTCCCACAAACTGCTCCCTACAATACCCAATTTTAACAAGTCTCGATGTCCGCAAATCCAAAGTCAAAAGTAATTTTATTCCTAAAATGAAGTCAATCAATCCAGAACTTACAAACGTAACGCCCAAAATGGCGTTCTTCAGCCTCCGCTTAGCAACGTTAGCTTAGCGAGCCATCTTCCACCTTCCGGCAAAAAACTGCCTCCCGGAAACTGATATTTGTGTTTTAATCTAATGTTGCTGATTACATATTAATTAATGTCTCGACGCAAACCGTAAACTGTACATGCAAATACTTGTACTCAAAACGTTCAGGCAGTGTTTGCATATTTCCCGGTAGGAGAGGAGTGGTAGTCGGGGAGTGGAGGAAGGGAGGTGGGGAGTGAAGAATATTGGGATGCACCCTCGCTAAATGCTACTCGGAGGAGAGAGGAGTGGGGAACGAGGAGGCTCCCGGAGGGTGCTTTAGTGAGGAGGCTCCCGGAGGATGCTTTAGTGAGGAAACACAAGTATAGCCTTTGCGGAAGCATTTTCTGGGGACGCGTGACGTGTATAAATTATCCACCACTCTTCACAACTTCCATGTAGCAGGCACACCCCTACACAAATGCAATTTTACAGTTCCTTTCCATTTATTATCAAGCGTTAATGACACTCATTGTTTATAACTAACAAAAGCACTGTTTATTCATGAAAAAAGAAGCAAAAAAGCATTATAGTTAAGCACTTTGCGTCCTCCATTGGGTGGAGCTAAGGACAGAGGAAAGGACGCGAGGAAAGGATTCAAGGAGTAAAAATAAGCGACTGGAATGAACCCTATGGCTGCAACGCTCTGGTGTAGAGGAGAGCGTGAAGAATTTCCGGATTCTTAATCACTAGCTGATAGGATTCTGATGATGTCCCAAAGTCCATTTTAATCCCGCCTGCTCAAAACCTTGCCTAATCAATTACAGGCAATGGTGGAAAAAAGGAATGCATATCTTAATTTAGGCACATCATTTAGTACTGATATTTGGGTTATGTTTATTCCACCCCAATTCTGTAACTGATAGCCATCTGCCCTATTTGCCCTTGTTCCTGCCATAATCAGTCATGACCACTGATTACCCCCCCCCCCCCCCATGTAATGGGACCATAATTTCAGTTACTTGTTTCTTTAACGCCCATTTTGCCTACTTGTTTGCAACTGGTTCCCCCGACACCCACACATGTGCAGTCACCCAACAGAACTGGACTGCAGTGCCCAGTGTATGGAGTCTGAATTGCAAGATATAGAATTCCAGTAGCAGGTCTCCCCTTTCTGACTTATAAGAGTGTAGACCGGTTCAGTGCTGATGACTAAACTCCATATATAACCACTCTATCCGGTTGAACCTCTTCAACCCATTGCAGTCTCACCACAATTAGCATTAATTCAGCGGTATAGTCTACTGACAAACTATCTGTCAGTCTCTTGCTCAGTCTTGAATTAAATTCTGGATTAAACACTTCTATTCCTCCATAATCAGATTCTGGATCTTTTCTAACATCTGTAAATATTGGCAGGAAGGGGTAGAATTTACTTGTGATGTAGCCTACCTTGATACTAGTACACATATCTCATCATCAAACTAAATTCTAGCACTGGTTTATGAAACAATCTGGGCCGCGTTTCCCGATAATGATCAATTTTAGGGTTAAGTGCTACGAGCGATTCTACAATGGCTCTTTAATTTGTAACACGCGTTTCCCAAAACAGTTCTTAAAAGCGTGAATGCGCAGTCGCCTCTTAAGTGTTACTTGCCAGAGGTGTAAAATCCGGGTTCAGAAAGTACAAAGTCCACCCCAGTATTTAGTTCCAATCACCTGGAAGAAACATATACCAGAACATTTACTTTCTGACCCCTGGGTTTTACATTTCTGTACTTCTGTCTGTGGTGCTGCTGATACGGGAGGAGGAGGGGCGATATAGTGAGAGACGAGAATCCCCATGCCCAATACATGGCCAGTTAGGCACGTCATCTCTCATAGACATGCTTTTGAAATAAAATAGTTTTCCCACTGATTTTACTTGTCTCAATCTTATTTATTTATAGGGCTATTTAAGGAATGGCTTTTATGGGTCATTTCCAAATATATAAAAATAAGTCAATTTAAATAAAACAAATAAACTACACCTAACATCACTTAAAAAAAAACACAATCAGTGGTTCTGGTAACCGTAAAATATAATGAACACTAACATGAAAAATCTGAGAAAGTATGTGATTTATGGGCTTCTAAAACGCACTTAACCGTCTACAACTGCTCAGGAGTAGGCTAGCCCAATCGTGAATCTCCGAGCGTTTCTGAGAGCATCGTAAGTTAAGATGCTTTTGGGAAACGCACCCTAAGTTCAAGATACTTCGTAAGAAGGGTTTTACGATCGTCTCAGCTTTACGATGCTTTTGGGAAACGCACCCCAGGGCAGTATGTCAGTGAGTCATACTACAGGGCAAAAAGTTAATTATTTGACCCCATGTTCCTCCGCCTGTTTCCCAATCACCCATCCAAAACTCCTACTTTTATTTACTGGAATACTCCAAGCAATTCCTATTGGAATACTTCTAAAGATGAGTGTCCTTAGACACAACCCTGCAAAGTTACCCAGTACACCAGTATGTTTGAGTTATTGTCTGCATCCAGTGCTCTGGGTGTATAAAATGCAGATGGGTCATTCTCATGAAACCAAGATAAACCATGTCTGTGCTTAATTAAATTGAAAAATAATAAAATAAACTGGAAAAGTTTTATATCACTCTAAAGAGCATGATTCCTAATTTCCTGTTCTCTCATGTTTTTTTAGATGTTAGACCTAATTTTTGTAGTTCACACATTTTACACCAGGAATCTCATCACCGTAATGCGTCCGCAATAAGATTTTAGGTCCAAAATGCATGTATATAGTTTTTAAACTGACATTATTTTAGGAAAAATAATTTAAAATATTAATATTAAATCCTATGTTTTAACCTTAAAAATTATAAAAAAATTTTAACCTTAAAAATTATAAAACCTTAAAAATTTCACTCAATAATATATTTTAGGCAAAAAATATGGTGCCGGGGTCCATGTTTCTCATTACTGTAATATTTAAGTACCTGTCAAAATGAGCTTTTTAAATTGTTTTATTCTCCCATGATGCTTCAGTAAGAACACATTAAGATGGATGAAAGGTGAATTATTTTGCCTCAAAAAAATCTATCATTTCTTCTGTAACCCCTGTACATGACATGATAGGTTTTCATTACCGTAATGTTGATTTATTTAAAATCTGAAAAACAAAAAATATATAGTTATACAGTCAAACTGGAAAGTCTGCACACTCCTTTCACCTTCTCCACGTTTTATTACGTTACAGACTTATACTACAATAGATTGAGTTCATTTTTTGCCTCAAACATCTACACACAATAGCCAATAATGGCGAAGTGAAAACAGGTTTTTAGAAAATATACAATTTTATTTTAGACAAAAATAGGTTATTTAGGGGTTACATATCTGTACACACCCTTAGCCTAATACTTGGTTGCTGCACATTTGGCAGCGATTACAGCTTCAAGGCGTCTTGGGAAAGAAGCTACGAGCTTGGCACACTTGTTTCTGGACATTTTTGCCCATTCCTTTTGGCATATCCTTGCAAGCTCCGTCAGGTTGGATGGGGAGCATCGGTACACAGCCATTTTCAGCTCTTTCCACAGATGTTCAATTGGATTCAGGTCTGGGCTCTGGCTGGGCCACTCAAGGACATGCACAGACTTTCTACGAAGCCACTCCTTTGTTCTCTTGGCTGTGTGCTTCGGGTCGTTGTCATGTTGGAAGGCAAACCTTCGCCCCAGAGCGCTCTGGAGCAGGTTTTCTTCAAGGATCTCGGTGTACTTAGCTGCATTCATCTTTCCCTCTATCAGGACTAGTCGCCCCATTCCCGCTGCTGAAAAACATCCCCACATCATGATGCTGCCACCGCGATGCTTCACTGTAGGGATGGTATTAGCCAGGTGATGAGCGGTGCCTGGTTTCCTCCAGACGTGACGCTTGGTATTCAGGGCAAAAAGTTCAATTTTGGTTTCATCAGACCAGAGAATCTTGATTCTCTAGGTGCCTTTTGGCAAACTTCAAGCGGGCTGTGATGTGCCTTTTACTAAGGAGGGGCTTCCGTCTGGCCACTCCACCATAAAGGCCTGATTGGTGGAGTGCTGTCTGGATGGTTGATCTTCCAAACTTCTTCCATTTACAAATGATGGTGGCCACTGTGCTCTTTGGGACCTGTAAAGCTGCAGAGATTTTTCCGTACCCTTCTCCAGATCTATGCCATGACACAATCCTGTTTCTGAGGTCTGCAGATAATTCCTTTGACCCCATGGCTTGGAGTTTGCTCTGACATGCACTGTCAACTGTGGGACCTTATATAGGCAGGTGTTGGCAATCCCCAATCATGTACAATCACTATGAGTTGTAGAAACATCTCAAGCAGTATCAGTGGAAACAAAATGCACCTCAGCTCACTTTTGGGTGTCATATCAAAGGGTGTGCACACTTGTGTACATATATTTTACATTTAGATTTTTAATAAATTAGCACAAATGTCTAAAAACTTGTTTTCACTTTGTCATTATGGGCTATTTTGTGTAGAATTTTGAGACAAAAAATGAACTCAATCTATTGTAGAATATGTCTGTAACGTAATAAAACGTGGAGAAGGTGCAGACTTTCCGGCTTGACTGTATATCATTTAAAAAGTTTCCAAAGCCTTAAAGTGATGCTTGCAAAATTTCCACTGAGTCATCATCGTGGACACAATTGTTAGCAAAAAATCTAAGGCCTTCTCATTATCATGCTATTTGATTGCCTGTTTCCGTAATGAGAACCTTAATATCGGTAGTGAGAGAAGAACTGGTTGTACGATATAAAATTTAACTTTAATTCTTCTTTTTCTTATCAAACCATCATTTTAATTAAAAATAAGTGAATATTTAATTTAACCAGTTCTTAATAATAATTAACCAATTCTTAAAGGGTAATTCCACTGAAAAAACAACAACCTTATTTAACAAATCAAGGTGCAACTAATTAAGTCTCTTAATAATAATTCTGTACTGATATATTTGAATATAAAGTTGAAAGTTCATTTTGACATATATCTATACCTCTACCACTTCCTCGTTCTTGAAAGACTGCAGTGGTGTCAAGTGGGCGTGTGAATTACAGGTAGGCGGAGCCTGGGAGGAAACAATGCAGCATCTGTGTGTATGGAACACATAGTTGGCTAAATGGCTCTAAGTCATCAAGGGTCTGACGTATCAAACAAGCCTTAAACTATCACTCTGTTGCTAGATATGCAGTAGATATTGTTGAGCAGAGGAATTTCTCTCCTCATAATGACCAGGCACGGCCAGGTAGATCCAAGAAGAAAAGGATTCATTTTTCTGCAGAAAGAGTCCAGTACTCACATACACAAGGTGGTCAAGCATGAACTGAAGAAGAGACGGAGACAGTCTCCACCATATATAATCAAAAAGAATCTTTGCTAATACATAGATTATCTAACCTCTGATTGGTACACAGTTAATGAGCAGAGAGTAGAATACATAATTCTATTGTTGATACATGGTACATGGTTACACATTAGCATATAGTAAAATATACAAATCAATGATTGGTTAGATCTTATCATATAGCATGCATATTGGATGAGCGCACAGTGACCCCTAGCCCTTAACGTCTCACAAACAGTTCCGATAACTAATCTCCCAGAGTCGTCTTGTTTTCAGGATTCAAGATCAAGTGTCTCTTCTGGCTCTCTAGTGATAAGATGGGCCATATATCCTTGAGCCTGGGATGTAAGTGGGTCAGAGGCCACAGGCCTGCAGTGTCATAGAGAGAAGAAAGATAGGGAGAAAGAGAGACAGAAAAATGCACGTGCACACAAGCTATAAGCTATATATTTTGTCTCTGGTTAGCTTTAGCTTTTAAAAAAAGGTCTAAAGAGACCTTCCAGATAAGAGAGGCTGCAGACTGCTACTTCTCTGTCTCTTGAGGATTTAGAGAATATAATATAAGTTTCAATTGGTATGATTGTACAATGCATATATATGTATAGAGATCTTTTAGATATTACTGTGATTATACTAGGGTGAAAACATCCTTCAGAAAACGCCCTTCTCTTCAATATGGATGGATAACTTGAAGGGTCCCGACTTATTTTTCCATAGAGTTCAATAGGAAAATTTGTCATTCAAAACTAATATTGTTGGGTCACAGACATCAGGAAGTCATGGCATGCAAAGGATATGGGACCAACTATTAAAAATTATTACTTTAATCAACATTAAGTTCAAATATCCAATATTTTTTGATGCCAAAAAATATGTGTGTGTGTGTGTGGGGGGGGGGGGGGGGGGCTACGTACAAAGGGTTCTATCATTTTTAAACGGTTCATCCGATATGGATGAAAATAACCCCAAATCAAAGCTGACCGTCTCTACTTCAGCCACATTGTCATTGTATCCTCTCAAACTAAAAGGACTAGATCACAGAACCAAAATAACAAATAATGTGTCACTGTCCAATTAATTATGGTGCTCACCGTATGTCAATCAAAAACTTTACATGTGGTTATTTCTGTAGGAAACCCTGTAAAGTTCTAAACTCTCAGTGCTGTATAGGTATGGCGCTGCCAGTGCTGTATAGGTATGGGGCTGCCTGGGTTGTGTCTGTAGTGTAACACAGGCAATGCTGCCAGTTCTGGCTCACTGGGGAGTGCCATGTTTTGCATGTCAGGAGTTTTACATAAACTGTAAATCAAACTGTCTTGACCCTCCTTTGGTTATAAAATGTTTTTTGTTTTTTTTAAAGTTCTGAAATTTTTGATCTAATTAGTCTGCCACATCAGTGGAACTACATTACCCAGAAGGAGCAGAAAAATCTATGATTTTGCTCAAGGATCACCTAGTTTTACTCCTTACTCCTTACTGTGAGTACTTATGTGTCTCTGAAGAACGTGTCGAAGGGAGAAACTGCTGCCGCACAGTGTGCAACTGAATGGTTTCTCCCCCGTGTGGACCCTTTGGTGAGATTTAAAATGACCTAGTTGGGCAAAGCACTTCCCACACTCGCTGCAGCAGTGTGGTTTCTCCCCCGTGTGGACCCTTAGGTGAGTTTTAAGATGATCTCGTTTGGAAAAGCTCTTCCCACACACGCTGCAGTGGTGCGGTTTCTCCCCAGTGTGGACCCTTTGGTGAGATGTAAGAGTAGCTCGTTCGGAAAAGCTCTTCCCACACTCGCTGCAGTGGTGCGGTTTCTCCCCAGTGTGGACCCTTTGGTGAGATTTAAGATTACAGAGTTTGGAAAAGCTCTTCCCACACACGCTGCAGTGGTGCGGTCTCTCCCCAGTGTGGACCCTTTGGTGAGATGTAAGAGTAGCTCGTTCGGAAAAGCTCTTCCCACACTGGTTGCAGTGGTGCGGTTTCTCCCCAGTGTGGACCCTTTGGTGAGATTTAAGATGATCTCGTTTGGAAAAGCTCTTCCCACACTCGCTGCAGTGGTACGGTTTTTCCCCTGTATGGACCCTTTGGTGAGACTTGAGAATGCTTTTCGTGGTGAAACCCTTTCCGCACAGTGTGCAACTGAACGGTTTCCCTCCATGATGGGCTAAGCAGTGTTCTTTAAGGGAGTCTGCACTATCAAAGAGCTTCCCACAAAGTTTGCTAATTACGCCCTTCTCCCCAGCGTGGGCACTCTGATGATGCTGAACAAGAACAGTGAGAGAGGCAAAGGTCTTATTGCACATTGTGCAGCTGATGTGTTTCTCTCTGGTGTGAGTAATCTGGTGCTTTTCCAGGACCCTGGAGGAAGTGAAACCCTTGCCGCACTCCGAACAGCCGAACCGTTTCCCCGAGCCGTGCTGCTCCTCGTGTGTCTTCAGTTGAAGAGCGTCCAAGAACGTCTTCCCACAGCTTGTGCAGATGTAGTCCCCCTGGCCCTCGATTCTCCGTTGAATCCTTGCTTCTCCTGAAGTGTCGAAACTCGCCTCACACGGGGTGCTTCCACCGTGCTCTCCCGGAGAACCCAGAGGCAACGGCATCTCTGCCGAAACGTCATCAGGCGGCCCACGGGAGTGCTCCTCCATGAGGGGGCCGCCATTTTGTAGTTGCTCGAGGTGTGACGTTGGGCCTTCGTCCACCTCCAAGCACTGCCTCTGAGACGCTCTGTATTGGGGAGGAGAGAAGTCATCATCTAACTGGGCACCTCTGTGCTCCAAGCTTCCTCCAAACTGTCCGTGTTTTTCCTGAACCGTTCCCAAGCCGCCGGCTAAGCTCCACACACACTGGAGCTCCAGCCCCCAGTCTGCGGACCCCAACGGGGGGAGAGCGGGGGTAAGAGGCTCCTCCTCCGGCTCCTGCTTCAGTTCTGCCTGCAGCCCCTTTTCTGGGTCTCCTGCAGGACAGGGCTGCATGTGCAGCTCCTCCTCTCCACAGAGGGGTCCTGCACCACCATCAGCACCAGCTGCAGCTGCCCCCGAAGTGCCTGCACAAAAATACAAACTTGATGAACTGCAGTTAATTACAAATGTTACATAACTGGACTGGATTTGCTCTGATGGCAACTATAACCAGTAATTACTAATATAACTAATCACAAATATGACATTACACCCAAATATTACCACATGTTTTCTCCCCACTGTTCTTCTGTTCCACCTGTGATTGGCTCCTGCCTGGATCCTCTTCCAGCCTATCCTCGCTGAGCAGCAGAGATTCAGGCCAATCCTGTTCCCCGTCGACAGGCTGACAAACAGGAAGTGTGAAGATTCTGTGCATCTGAAGCTCTGAACACCAGCAAATCACTCCTGTGCCCTGTCTACTGTGCCCTGTCTACTGTGCCCTGTCTACTGTGCCCTGTCTACTGTGCCCTGTCTACTGTGCCCTGTCTACTGTGCCCTGTCTACTGTGCCCTGTCTACTGTGCCCTGTCTACTGTGCCCTGTCTACTGTGCCCTGTCTACTGTGCCCTGTCCACTGTGCCCTGTCCACTGTGCCCTGTCCCCTCACTTTGCAAGCAGTACTCCCTCAACAAAACCGGAAATAAGGGGTTCATCCTGGTATTTAAAAGGGTAACTACACTCTATAGAGTGTGGGAAGAGATTTTCCCAACCATCTCGCTATAAACATATTAGTATGCCTACCTTATAATGAAACTTATTCATGCATTCCGTTATTTCAACAATTCTGAAATAATATTGGATATCATAAGAAACTGGTAGAAAAGAGTCTTTGTGCAGCCCCAAAATTTCATTTCTGCTCCCCACATTGCCCCCACCCCAATCGTGATGTCAGAATACCTCTTTGGAGGTACCTCTACCTCATATGAATAATTGTTGTATCCCACAACATAAACAGCCGGCACCGGATTGGTTAGACCCGCTACGTTACTTTTGTTCCGCCTCCACGTTTTTAAACCGGAACAATGTGGCGTCCTGTTCAATTCACTTACTCCACCTAAATAGTCCACTAAAATACGTTTCTGAAAATATTTGAGGTGAGAAATAGGCCATGCAGTTGCTGAATCTTGATTCATATTTGATGTGCAACGTCGAGTTTGACAGTTTGATCCGAGTCATACGAAATCATTTGTACAATGTGCGTTAATTTATGCAAATAACGATGGACACAGCTCCTCCGCCCCCCGCCCCCACCCCTCTCCCTCGCTCACCCCACAAAGTATTTTCAAAATTGTGTAGTAGGCGGAGACAGGCTGAGACAGTGTGTGTAGTAATTCTTTAAGTGCCCCCATTTGTAAGAACAAGTCGCCCACTCAAAAGCTTTTTGACAAAGTGGACTCAAATATGCGCCCTCTAAAGGGTGCAGGGGTCGTATTCGGACACAGCCCGTAGCGTAACTAGCCGGGGGGCAGGGAGTGCACTCGCCCCCCCTGGAGGCAAAATGCCAAGAGCCGGGCCCTCCCCCTTGGTGGCAAACGCATACATTTTAAATAAAATTGAAATCAAAGATGAATTATCATCAACAGTGTAGGCATAACTGAGCAAAATATAGGTTATGTATTTAAAACCGGAAATCTTTTCATTAATGTCATTCATATTATGTTGTTTGAATTCCACAAAATTTGCACGGACGTTCGTTTTCAACATCAGTTAGCAGCACAGTTAAAAATGGAGAAACAAAAATCTTGTTATACGAAATGTAAACAGAAAGAACAGCGGGAGAAAACAAAAGATGCATTAACGTGTGTACCACTAACTAACTTCTTTTTGAAGCATAATCAACCTAAGGAGGGCTCAAGTTGAGACTAAGTTGAGAACGTAATCAACAAGTTTGCCAGGGCAAAAAACGAAGAATTGACCTGTAAGAACGACCACGACCACGTAGACAAAGAAACACAATAAATGAACTACATTTTTTGATGTAGGCTATGACATTTTAAATGCCGCCTAGGCCTACTACATAAATGAATAAATTAACTGAATATTAAATTTGTCACGTAGGCCTATCATTCAACATTACCGATTTTGTTTTGTGTGGACAGAAACATTAGCCTGGCCTACACTTTGTATTTTCAAAAGCAGAATAAGATGTTGAGTTCAATGGATAGGACCACATCCGCATGCAAATTGATTTGTTTTTGTCAGAATAATAAAACAATTTTTGTAAATATTTATCTGCAGACATTAATCAGCCTACCACTTCTACTGAGCGTATTACTTACCTGAAGTGATTAATGTTATATCAGCATTTTAGAGAGATGAGTTAGGCTATTTCTGTAGGCTATTGCTGCCTTCAAGTGCTCCTCGGAAGCTCCTATTTCCCAGTCGCCAAATCGTAATTACGAGGTTGACGCATTCACATGCTCCGAAGTCGGAATTAGCCTACCAGCAAACATGGATGTCTATAGTAAATGTTTCTTTTGATAATTTATGAATAAAAAAAATACATGGAGAGCCTATGACTTTCTGCATGAGAAAGAAGAGGAAAGGAAACCTATGAGGAGATGATATATTATAGTATATTTGACTAAATGGTTGTGTGCTGTGTGTGCGTTACCATTAACATGATAATCTGCTGCGCTGCGTGGTTAGATTGTCATGTGTGAATCTATCGTATTTTCTGCCATTTCGATTGGCAACTGGAAAATATGAGCTTCCGAGGGGCACTTGAAGGATAGAGAGGTAAAAGGTCAGGAGTGAAACGTCACAACTCTGGGAGCAAAATTATCTCTGACTTTCCCGCTTGTAATTACGACTTGAAGGTTTGTTCAAATGCAACTTCCATGTCGGAAACTCATATTTCCGATAATACCGACAGCCTATGTCTCTGGCTCACCGCAATGCCGACATAGGGTCTATAAACTTTTTAAACTTTCGATTGACTAGCGTTATAAATTAAATTTAAAAATGACATACAGGTGCAGCTCAAAAAATTTGAATATCATGAAAAAGTTCAATATTTTTTGTCACTCATTTCAGAAAGTGAAACTCATATATTATATAGATTCATTACACAGAGTGAAATATTTCAAGCCTTTATTTCTTGTAATTTTGATGATTAATGGCTTACAGCTAATGAAAACCCAAAATTCAGTGTCTCAGAAAATTAGAATATTACACAAGATCAATAAAAAAGGATATTTTAAACAGAAATGTCAGCCTTCTGAAAAGTATGTTCATTTCTATGCACTCAATACTTGGTTGGGGCTCCTTTTGCATGAATTACTGCATCAATGCGGCGTGGCATGGTCAGCCTGTGGCACTGCTGAGGTGTAATGGAAGCCCAGGTTGCTTTGATAGCGGCCTTCAGGTCGTCTGCATTGTTGGGTCTGGTGTCTCTCATCTTCCTCTTGACAATACCCCATAGATTCTCTATGGGGTTCAGGTCAGGTGAGTTTGCTGGCCAATCAAGCACAGTAATACCATGGTCATTGAACCAGCTTTTGGTACTTTTGGCAGTGTGGGCAGGTGCCAAGTCCTGCTGGAAAATGAAATCAGCATCTCCATAAAGCTTGTCAGCAGAAGGAAGCATGAAGTGCTCTAAAATTTCCTGGTAGATGGCTGCGTTGACTGTGGACTTCAAAAAACACAGTGGACCAACACCAGCAGATGACATGGCACCCCAAATCATCACTGACTGTGGAAACTTCAAGTTTTTCACAATATTCTAATTTTCTGAGACACTGAATTTTGGGTTTTCATTAGCTGTAAGCCATTAATCATCAAAATTACAAGAAATAAAGGCTTGAAATATTTCACTCTGTGTAATGAATCTATATAATATATGAGTTTCACTTTCTGAAATGAGTGACAAAAAATATTGAACTTTTTCACGATATTCTAATTTTTTGAGCTGCACCTGTATATTAGGGCCCCCTGCTGACCTAATTTGCCCCCCCAATCTGATCATGTAGTTACGCCACTGGACACAGCCATGGGCTTCCTCCACTACCACCTCCTCTCCTCCTTGCCCCAGAAACGGATCTATGTGTTTTAATCTAATGTGGCTGATTACATCTTAATTAGGTATTAATGGTCACATATTAATTCATGTCTCGACGCAAACCACAATGTCAGGTACTTGTACTTGAAACGTTCAGGCAGTTTTGCATACTTCCGGGTAGGAGAGGAGTGGTAGTGGGGGAGAGGAGGAAAGGAGGTGGGGAGCGAAGAATATTGGGACACACCCCAGCTTCTCAAGCCTTTAGCACTAAAGACCAGGGGTGCATCCCAATATTCTTCACTAAAAATTATTCTCAATAAATTCATTAATGTATATTCACATACTGAAATGGTAGCAGTCATGCTTCGGATATATTTATGTAGGCTATAGTCATGTTTGTTAATAAGCAACGTTAATGTGCAAGCAAATAAATAAAGCTGTTTCCCCGACGTAAATTGCCAAATTTTTATTTAGGATATGAACTACAAAAACGGACTGGCATTTTGTTATCCGTTGTAGGATGTTATGTCCTTTGTGTACTAATAACTGAAGCACACACAATTTAGGCTAAATATCTTGCATTGGGGCATCATTATCTTGGGGATATTCATATAAGGCATAGCTACGCATCATCACTGTTGCCTTTTGTTAAATCTCTGTGGGCGTGAGCGCGATGATGTCACCCAAAAATGTGAAAAAACTTCCGCAGTAGGATACATCCATGTATGCTTCGTCGGAGGGGAGGAGAAGCCAAGTTTGAAGCCGCTTCCCTCGTCTTCTCCACTATTGGGACAGTGGAGGGAGGGAGGAACCAAAGATCGGTTTCCGGGGCACGGAGTAGAAGAGGTGGTAGTGGAGGAAGGGAGGGTGCATTTTTCGACTATTGGGCATAGACTGTATAAAAATATGGACAAAGTCACTGTGACGTCACCCATTGCCTTCCCACGGCCTCGTAAAAACCGAATCGAGTCTCCGGATGCATTTTTCGCCGCCAGTTTGTACAAACTGCGTCTGCTCCGTGGAGCCGAAGAGGACTCAACCTGTCCCTCTGATTGGTCCTGAACAAATGTTAATACCCTGTCCAAACGACACAATATTTAAAAAAAATCAGCACATGCAGAGGCATTAGATGAAGGAAACACACCTATTGCATTTACATTTTTTTGTGGGAAAAATTTACTGACAGTATTTTGACCACATTGCTGCCATTGACTTACATGGTGAAAGACCTACCACATACCAATAAAACAGGAGTATACGCTTGCATTTAGCGAGTGTGAGGGAGTGAGCGGGTTATTTGAATTGAGACGCTCTTCACCGCATGTATACTCGGAAGTTAACCATGCTGCTGCACAGTGGCGTATCGTAGGATCTCGGATCAGACTCCTGCCCTTGAGAAAAGCTGAGGGTGGAGGGGCTATGTCACAAACTTCACTTGGCTTTCTAACGGATTGGACTCACACTTAAAATGGAGACTGACGGTACATCCTGGTCTCAAAAGGGATTCCCCCAAGTGAAGTTTGCAAGTGAAGTTTACAAGGATCGAACAAATACTAGATTGGGACGCAGCCCCAGTCTTGGGCCCTTGGACGCACCCCAGTAAGTGGGTTCGATTTATTGAACCGGTGCGCCGTTACGCACATTGGTGACGCTCCCCGGCGAAGACAGGCGAAGGAGGGGCTTTCTTGTTTCTTTAAATCGAACAGGAACCGGCGTAAACATGGCTCAACAAGCCGACCCAGCCGTAATCGCTGCGAGGTCGTTGTCATCATAACATTACGCCGGTTCTTTTAAATAGCACGCAATCAGTGGCAGTGCTAATCCAGTTAACCGGGGATGCATTCGAATCCAATTTAACACGCTCCCTTCCCTTGCTGTCTTCCCTCGTGGGAGCTCTCTCGTGACGCAATTTGCTACATGCAGCAAGCAAACTTAAAAGGTGCTCTGCAAGGGAAGTTTGACGAGAAACAAACAAAAACGAAACCGAACCGCCCTCGCAACATTTCGGAAGTGCAACACCATAGAGTTGAAATAGTTCTGTGGTGACCGCCCACTTTTTCCACATGGAGCATTGCACTGTGGGATTCCCTTCTTGCTGGAAGGTTGCATTTTATACCCTTGGTGGAAGGGAGGATAAACCAGGGAGCGAGGGAATATAATTACTCCCTCCCCTTTCTTAAATTGGATCCGAATCACACTTGGCGTGGCTGCCATATTTCATCCTGGCATTTTGGGGATTCCCCCCTTGAAGCAAGGGAAGGGAACGACAGGAAGAAAGGATAAATTTCGGTTCCGAACACAGCCCGGGTTGGAAAGAACTGATCATCTAGTCCACCCCCCTCCATCCCAAGGAAGAGAGAGAGAAACAGAACATTTGCCCACCCAATAACCCGGGAACGCATGTTTTGCATTCATTTCAATGTCCTGTGATTTCCTTTTTGTTCTGTGGAATTTATGTATGTGATGTTACTTATTGTGGTGTCTTGAATGTTGCATGTCAATTTAAAAAATTTAAAGGGACGGGAAATAAAAATCCCCCCACGATAAAACATGTTTTTAAAGTGTGAAATGAAAAGTTGCTAATGATGTAATGAAATGTTTTTATTGGAAAATAAATTTTTAAAAACCAATAAAGACAAAAAAATTTCTTCATTTGAACATGTAGGTATAAAGTTTCAGAGATTTAAACAAGATCGCTAGATTCAGAGTCCAGGGTTCTAACTATTACACCATGGAACCCCTACAGAAAACCCTTTGTGATAGTCAAACAGCTTTCCTGCACATTATGATTAATAACGTAAATAACGAGGGAAACGTTAACGGGACTAAACGCTATTAACAACCAACGGGATGAGCATTTGGAAGGTCATTCCATATACATAAAAAAACAACTACATTTACTTAACTGTTCAACGAAATGTCTGAAAATTAAAACGGGGAATTTACGTTTAAAGAAAATAAGAATAGGAAAGTTGATTCACATCTATCCCGATCGAAATACCATAACATATGCATAATGATGTATACCGTAATCCTGTAAATTCTACTGAATTTACCTCGTACTTTAAGTCCAATGCATCCGACGAAGCCATTTTCTTCTCCAAAGGAACGTTCTGGTCATTTATGGCCGGACCTGTGCTCAATCGCTCGTCAAAGACTCTCTCTACGGCAGGAAAACTTCCTTTCCCTGCAAGCTTAGCTATTGGAGGCAAAATAGACAATCAACTACAAATCAGCAACACTATCATTTTGTTTATACATTAGAACTACAACCGAAACACTGTGCTGTGCTCCAACTAGCCGCCTCTCTGTAAATAAAAAGCCAGGATCGAGATCAAAACACGTTTTTCACGAAAAAGTGCAACCATATTTGCATGCATACACAATAAGATGTGCAACTTACGTGTTTGTGCTTCTCTGAATTCGTCGCAAAACTGAACTTCCAAAGCGATGTTTAGAGAATTATCCGGAGCTCCCTCTCCGCATCCTCGCGCAGCCCCGAGCTCTCTCTCCATCAACAGTAGGCCTAACTTTCTCTTTAGCTCCTCGTTCACTCTTTGGCTTCTGCACATTTCCAACCATAAGGCAGCAGACCCATCGTCCACTAGTTTAGTTATTTCTGCTACTGCGGTTTTAGTTAAAACCTCCATGATGGAGGCCATCTTAACCTGAAAAGCACAATTCGACATGTCTTGCAAATTACTCAGACACATGAGCCGCAGTGAAACTCGTCCTGCAGATTAGAGGTACGTCCACAGAACTATATACGAACTAGAAAGACGATTGCCTTCTCAAAACGGCACCGTTTCCACGGCCCAAAGTTTTTTCTCTGATTGGCCAACGTGACCTGTCACGTGAAGGTGGTCAATTTGTCCCTTTTGCAGAGAGTAATGGCTGCCGCTGCAAATCTCGAACCCATGACCAGAGCCACCGCGAAGTGGGTTTTGTGAGAACAATCGATGTTATGTGAAAATCAAAACAATAAATACAGTGATAAATTATTGAATACGTCTATGCTATGATTACATTCACATACTTAAATAATGATTGTTGCACCTGTTTGTTTATTTACCGTCTGTGGTATTGGGGGGGGGGGGGGGGGGATGTCATTGCTGGTAATGATGCTGCATCGTAATCTAGTATATGACAATAAACTTCACTCAGATTTTTCCCCAAACCTCCTCAAAAACAAAAACTAACCACGTCCCTTATGACGAAAGTACGCCACCGCGAGGTTGTGGGGGGGTTACGAACCGATCTGGCAACCCTGGTGTCAGGTTCAACCCAGTTTGTTTTCAATGCGATTGACTGGTAGGCTAAATGTGTCAAACACTGTTGTATGTTTTGCTTGAAATACTATGATTTGTACAGTTATTTGCCGTTATTCGCATAGTTTTGATATGGAGTTGATAGTGCAAAGACTTTTATTGCAGTTGGCAAATAAAATATTAACAGGTATTGACAGACAAAAACAGATAGAAAACGTGGCATCATATGCTTTAAGTTTACAAAGCACTTATCCAAAATGTTCTCTTTTCTCGTCTGATTTTTCACATACTGATAGAACCCAGACATGGTGCTGTCCAAACAATGCTATCACATATTTTATAACTCTTAAGATGTATACCTTGCTAAAAATCACTATGAGCATTATTCCCCTCAGATGGTACCGACCAACCCTACTGGCTCACGGACTACTAGGTGTATGAATGATATATTCTAATTTTTCACGTAAAAAAATTATACCTAACACATACAAGAGAAAACCTCTGTATCTCTCTGTAGGCTATGTCTGGTGCACAGCACACGCACGCACGCATTAAGTGCACCTTGTGTGGTGTTCGGGTCTGTGGGACCCGTATTCAATGTTTACTAAAAGAAAAATTACACAATTCATAATTTTTTCAACCTGAAACTCATTGGCCTTGGCTCATTTTCTGTGATAAACATGTAAAAGAACACAAAAATCACTTTTATTGATAAATGTGATCTAGCAGAGGTAAATGGTCAAGGAAGGATGAAGGATTTTTCCCACCAAATAAGCAAAAAGTCAAAAGACTTGATTTTATCCAGGCTGGAGTCTCAAAGGGTCTCAGAAACTACACCTCAAAGAGGCTGTAGCCAGACAGAAGTGAAAATGAAACTTTGTCGTAGGACAAAACTAAATACATTTTTGGAAAGGCCTTGACCTCGAGAGTAACATATGTCAATTATTTTGCCCTGACACCCCAGGTGACTCAGTAGCGCCCCCTAGAAGGGCAAAACTGGCCAAACTTCAAATGCTTCTAATTCTGGAACCAATAGACATATCGGGTAGATATTTAACAGGATGATTAACTAACTAGTCTTTCATAAATAATGTCATATCAGCATTAATCTGGCTCAGACACTCTTCACTTACTTCCTTAAACTTCTCCCAGTCAGCTTTCCCAACCAACCATTTTCCTCCCCTGTCTACTTCAGTCACTGTTGCATTAATGTTTATCATACATAAAACTGGATAATGGTCACTACCTATAGTTCCCTCTTGGTACACTTTCCAATCGCATATGTGAGCAATGTTATTTGATACCAGTGTAATATCCAGCGTTGACTCCTTTCCTGTGTTAATGTCTATTCTTGTTTTATTTCCATCATTTAAGCAAACTAAATTTCTCTCATCTAACAGGTCTTCTATTTCCTGGCCATTAACATCCGTTTTCTCACTCCCCCATAATGTGTTATGTGCATTAAAGTCCCCAAACCACACAATGCTTGCTCTATTTTGCCCTTCTATTTCTTCAAGCTTGCTTAATTCTATTTTCTTGCAAGGGTTATAATAATTCACTACCACTAATTCCTTCCTTCCCACCCATACTTCCACTACCACATACTCCAGTTCTTTTCCAGTACCCAGTACTCTATAAGGAGTCCCTTGTTTAATAAATGTGACACAGCCCCCTCCTCCCCCATGTTTCCTATCTCGCCTAACTGCCACATACCCAAACATAACAAAATCTAAGTGGGGTTTCAGCTATGATTCCTGAACACACAAAATGTCCAGTTTCTCCCTCCGACTGTCTATACATTTATTAAAATCCTGCCCATTACCAATAAGGCTTCTTGCATTCCATTGTTGGATTAACATTATTAATAATATCATCCCACACTCGTTGTCTCTTGACTTGATTGTGCCTTGAGTTCATCATTTACTTCTTCCCATTTTAAACCAATCATACCCAAATGGTGTTCTGCAGCTATCACAATTAACCGAATCCTTTCAGTTTTAGATTTAATCTCATGTGTTGCATTTAGTACTCCAGCTATAAAAGTCACACATTTCTTCTTCTCTATCCATGCTTTCTTCTTATCTTGCTGTTCTTTTTCTGCCACATGTTCTTTGTTATATCCTCCCTCCTTATTCTGTTTTTCTGTCCTGCCAACTTAACTGCCTCAGCATATGATACTTTTTCCTTCACCTTTATCTGTTGTACTTCCACCTCTTTTTTCATCATTTTACATCCCCGATAAGCTACACTGTGATCACCTCCACAATTACAGCACTTTGGTCTCACTCCCTCTCCACATTACCCATATTCATGGTCCCCACTACACCGAGCGCATCTTCTCTTTTCTTTACACACTTTGGCCACATGCCCAAATTTCTGACAGTTAAAACATCTCATAGGTTTTGGTATGTATTCCCTTACACTATATTTTATAAATCCAAAATATACCTCCTTTGGAAGCACCCTTTCCTCAAACTCTATCAATACGGTTTCAGTCTCCTTTTTCTCTATTCCCCTTGTCATTCTTTTCACATTTTTCACATTACTATTCCTCCCCTTCAAGTACCCCCTTCTCCTTTAATTCCCCCATATTAACACTGAGGGGAACCCCAGAGATCACTCCCTTGCTACCATTGAACCTCTGTTCTCCAACTCTTACAACCCTGGACACTTTGACTTTAATAGTCATCTTTATTGCCTTCTCTACCTGCGCTTCCATCTTACATCCTATTAACAAGTTTCCATCTCCTAAAACTCTCGCATGATTTACTTCCCCAACTTCCCGTCTAATGATTTTTGTTAATTTAAGCGGATCTAACTTCTTTACTCCCCCTTCCCCCTCGAGTCTTACCACTACATTTATCAATCCTGTCTTCGGGACTTTCTCCTCACCTTCTCTTCCCTCGCTTTCCGATCCACCTGCGCTAGATGTATTTTTCTTTCTCTTGCGACTTTTCGCCTTCTTGGCTTTACTACACCCCACCTCTTCCCACTCACTCTCCCTCCTCTCATCTTCCTCACTTAACTCCATGCTGTTGTTATTACCATCCATCTCCCTCCCTGCCATCCTGTCAAGAGTGTGCAAGGAACAGTGTAAGAATACCGTTCCGGACCTATACAGGCCGTCCGTCGATGTTCCCACAAACTGCTCCCTACAATACCCAATTTTAACAAGTCTCGATGTCCGCAAATCCAAAGTCAAAAGTAATTTTATTCCTAAAATGAAGTCAATCAATCTAGAACTTACAAACGTAACGCCCAAAATGGCGTTCTTCAGCCTCCGCTTAGCAACGTTAGCTTAGCGAGCCATCTTCCACCTTCCGGCAAAAAACTGCCTCCCGGAAACTGATCTTTGTGTTTTAATCTAATGTTGCTGATTACATATTAATTAATGTCTCGACGCAAACCGTAAACTGTACATGCAAATACTTGTACTCAAAACGTTCAGGCAGTTTTGCATATTTCCCGGTAGGAGAGGAGTGGTAGTCGGGGAGTGGAGGAAGGGAGGTGGGGAGTGTAGGAAGGGAGGTGGGGAGTGAAGAATATTGGGATGCACCCTCGCTAAATGCTACTCGGAGGAGAGAGGAGTGGGGAACGAGGAGGCTCCCGGAGGATGCTTTAGTGAGGAGGCTCCCGGAGGGTGCTTTAGTGAGGAGGCTCCCGGAGGATGCTTTAATGAGGAGGCTCCCGGAGGGTGCTTTAGTGAGGAGGCTCCCGGAGGATGCTTTAATGAGGAGGCTCCCGGAGGATGCTTTAGTGAGGAGGCTCCTGGAGGGTGCTTTAGTGAGGAGGCTCCCGGACGATGCTTTAGTGAGGAGGCTCCCGGAGGATGCTTTAGTGAGGAGGCTCCCGGAGGGTGCTTTAGTGAGGAGGCTCCCGGAGGGTGCTTTAGTGAGGAGGCTCCCGGAGGATGCTTTAGTGAGGAGGCTCCCGGAGGATGCTTTAGTGAGGAGGCTCCCGGAGGGTGCTTTAGTGAGGAGGCTCCCGGAGGGTGCTTTAGTGAGGAGGCTCCCGGAGGATGCTTTAGTGAGGAGGCTCCCGGAGGATGCTTTAGTGAGGAGGCTCCCGGAGGATGCTTTAGTGAGGAGGCTCCCGGAGGATGCTTTAGTGAGGAGGCTCCCGGAGGATGCTTTAGTGAGGACTATACACAAGTATAGCCTTTGCGGAAGCATTTTCTCGGGACGCGTGACGTGTATAAATTATCCACCACTCTTCACATCTTCCATGTAGCAGGCACACCCCTACACAAATGCAATTTTACAGTTCCTTTCCATTTATTATCAAGCGCTAATGACACTCATTGTTTATAACTAACAAAAGCACTGTTTATTCATGAAAAAATAAGCTAAAAAGCATTATAGTTAAGCACGTGAGCATAATATGACGATGACGCTTGGTTGCTCCATTTGCCTAATACATGTTCCCTCGTTTCCTCCATCCTCATATCTGATCCTTGCATCCTTTCCTCGCGTCCTCCATTGGGTGGAGCTAAGGACAGAGGAAAGGACGCGAGGAAAGGATTCAAGGAGTAAAAATAAGCGACTGGAATGAACCCTATGACTGCAACGCTCTGGTGTAGAGGAGAGCGTAAAGAATTTCCGGATTCTTAATCACTAGCTGATAGGATTCTGATGATGTCCCAAAGTCCATTTTAATCCCGCCTGCTCAAAACCTTGCCTAATCAATTACAGGCAATGGTGGAAAAAAGGAAGGCATATCTTAATTTAGGCACATCATTTAGTACTGATATTTGGGTTATGTTTATTCCACCCCAATTCTGTAACTGATAGCCATCTGCCCTATTTGCCCTTGTTCCTGCCATAATCAGACATGACCACTGATTATGTAATGGGACCTTAATTTCAGTTGTTTCTTTAACGCCCGTTTTGCCTACTTGTTTGCAACTGGTTCCCCCGACACCCACACATGTGCAGTCACCCAACAGAACTGGACTGCAATGGCCAGTGTATGGAGTCTGAATTGCAAGATATAGAATTCCAGTAGCAGGTCTCCCCTTTCTGACTTATAAGAGTGTAGACCGGTTCAGTGCTGATGACTAAACTCCATATATAACCACTCTATCCGGTTGAACCTCTTCAACCCATTGCAGTCTCACCACAATTGGCATTAATTCAGCGGTATAGTCTACTGACAAACTATCTGTCAGTCTCTTGCTCAGTCTTGAATTAAATTCTGGATTAAACACTTCTATTCCTCCATAATCAGATTCTGGATCTTTTCTAACATCTGTAAATATTGGCAGGAAGGGGTAGAATTTACTTATGTAGCCTACCTTGATACTAGTACACATATCTCATCATCAAACTAAATTCTAGCACTGGTTTATGAAACAATCTGGGCCGCGTTTCCCGATAATGATCAATTTTAGGGTTAAGTGCTACGAGCGATTCTACGATGGCTCTTTAATTTGTAACACGCGTTTCCCGAAACAGTTCTTAAAAGCGTGAATGCGCAGTCGCCTCTTAAGTGTTACTTGCCAGAGGTATAAAATCTGGGTTCAGAAAGTACAAAGTCCACCCCAGTATTTAGTTCCAATCACCTGGAAGAAACACATACCAGGACATTTACTTTCTGACCCCTGGGTTTTACATTTCTGTACTTCTGTCTGTGGTGCTGCTGATACGGGAGGAGGAGGGGCGATATAGTGAGAGACGAGAATCCCCATGCCCAATACATGGCCAGTTAGGCACGTCATGTCTCATAGACATGCTTTTGAAATAAAATAGTTTTCCCACTGATTTTACTTGTCTCAATCTTATTTATTTATAGGGCTATTTAAGGAATGGCTTTTATGGGTCATTTCCAAATATATAAAAATAAGTAAATTTAAATAAAACAAATAAACTACACCTAACATCACTTAAAAAAAAAACACAATCAGTGGTTCTGATAACCGTAAAATATAATGAATACTAACATGAAAAATCTGAGAAAGTATGTGATTTATGGGCTTCTAAAACGCACTTAACCGTCTACAACTGGTCAGGAGTAGTCTAGCCCAATCGCGAATCTCCGAGCGTTTCTGAGAGCATCGTAAGTTAAGATGATTTTGGGAAACGCACCCTAAGTTCAAGATACTTCGTAAGAAGGGTTTTACGATCGTCTCAGCTTTACGATGCTTTTGGGAAACGCACCCCAGGGCAGTATGTCAGTGAGTCATACTACAGGGCAAAAAGTTAATTATTTGACCCCATGTTCCTCCGCCTGTTTCCCAATCACCCATCCAAAACTCCTACTTTTATTTACTGGAATACTCCAAGCAATTCCTATTGGAATACTTCTAAAGATGAGTGTCCTTAGACACAACCCTGCAAAGTTACCCAGTACACCAGTATGTTTGAGTTATTGTCTGCATCCAGTTCTCTGGGTGTATAAAATGCAGATGGGTCATTCTCATGAAACCAAGATAAACCATGTCTGTGCTTAATTAAGTTGAAAAATAATAAAATAAACTGGAAAAGTTTTATATCACTGTAAAGAGCATGATGCCTAATTTCCTGTTCTCTCATGTTTTTTGATAGGTTTTCATTACCGTAATGTTGATTTATTTAAAATCTGAAAAACAAAAAATATATAGTTATACAATCAAGCTGGAAAGTCTGCACACTCCTTTCACCTTCTCCACGTTTTATTACGTTACAGACTTATACTACAATAGATTGAGTTCATTTTTTGCCTCAAACATCTACACACAATTGCCAATAATGACAAAGTGAAAACAGGTTTTTAGAAAATATGCAATTTTATTTTACTGACAAAAATAGGTTATTTAGGGGTTACATATCTGTACACACCCTTAGCCTAATACTTGGTTGCTGCACATTTGGCAGTGATTACAGCTTCAAGGCGTCTTGGGAAAGAAGATACGAGCTTGGCACACTTGTTTCTGGACATTTTTGCCCATTCCTCTTGGCATATCCTTGCAAGCTCCGTCAGGTTGGATGGGGAGCGTCGGTACACAGCCATTTTCAGCTCTTTCCACAGATGTTCAATTGGATTCAGGTCTGGGCTCTGGCTGGGCCACTCAAGGACATGCACAGACTTTCTCCGAAGCCACTCTTTTGTTCTCTTGGCTGTGTGCTTCGGGTCGTTGTCATGTTGGAAGGTAAACCTTCACCCCAGTCTGAGGTCCAGAGCGCTCTGGAGCAGGTTTTCTTCAAGGATCTCGGTGTACTTAGCTGTATTCATCTTTCCCTCTTTCAGGACTAGTTGCCCCATTCCCGCTGCTGAAAAACATCCCCACTTCATGATGCTGCCATAGCTATGCTTCACTGTAGGGATGGTATTAGCCAGGTGATGAGTGGTGCCTGGTTTCCTCCAGACGTGACACTTGGTATTCAGGGCAAAAAGTTCAATTTTGGTTTCATCGGACCAGAGAATCTTGATTCTTATGGTTTGAGAGTCCTCTAGGTGCCTTTTGGCAAACTCCAAGCGGGCTGTGATGTGCCTTTTACTAAGGAGGGGCTTCCGTCTGGCCACTCTACCATAAAGGCCTGATAAGTGGAGTGCTGTCT
Source organism: Synaphobranchus kaupii (assembly GCA_029718625.1). NCBI lineage: Eukaryota > Metazoa > Chordata > Actinopteri > Anguilliformes > Synaphobranchidae > Synaphobranchus > Synaphobranchus kaupii. The sequence continues at coordinate 3,179,132 of JAINUF010000025.1, forward strand.
GGATGGTTGATCTTCTGAAAGGTTCTCCCATCTCCACAAGGATACGCTGGAGCTCTGTCAGAGTGACCCTCTGGTTCCTGCTCACCTCCCTGGCCAAGGCCCGTCTTCCCCGATTGCTCAGTTTGGCCAAGCGGCCAGGTCTAGGAAGATTCTTGGTGGTTCCAAACTTCTTCCATTTGCGAATGATGGTGGCCACTGTGCTCTTTGGGACCTGTAAAGCTGCAGAGATTTTTCCGTACCCTTCTCCAGATCTATGCCATGACACAATCCTGTTTCTGAGGTCTGCAGATAATTCCTTTGACCCCATGGCTTGGACTTTGCTCTGACATGCACTGTCAACTGTGGGACCTTATATAGGCAGGTGTTGGCAATCCCCAATCATGTCCAATCAATTGAATTTATCACAGGTGGACTCCAATTAAGTTGTAGAAACATCTCAAGCAGTATCAGTGGAAACAAAATGCACCTCAGCTCACTTTTGGGTGTCATATCAAAGGGTGTGCACACTTGTGTACATATATTTAACATTTTGATTTTTAATAAATTAGCACAAATGCCTAAAAACCTGTTTTCACTTTGTCATTATGGGCTATTTTGTGTAGAATTTTGAGACAAAAAATGATATATCATTTTAAAAGTTTCAAAAGCCTTAAAGTGATGCTTGCAAAATTTCCACTGAGTCATCATCGTGGACACAATTGTTAGCAAAAAGTCTAAGGCCTTCTCATTACCATGCTATTTGATTGCCTGTTTCGGTAATGAGAACCTTAATATCGGTAGTGAGAGAAGAACTGGTTGTACGATATAAAATTTAACTTTAATTCTTCTTTTTCTTATCAAACCATCATTTTAATTAAAAATAAGTGAATATTTAACTTAACCAGTTCTTAATAATAATTAACCAATTCTTAAAGGGTAATTCCACTGAAAAAAAACAACCTTATTTAACAAATCAAGGTGCAACTAAGTCTCTCTTTATGGCTGGCCAAAAAATATTCTGTACTGATATATTTGAATATAAAGTTGAAAGTTCATTTTGACATGTATCTATACCTCTACCACTTCCTCGTTCTTGAAAGACTGCAGTGGCGTCAAGTGGGCGTGTAAATTACAGGTAGGCAGAGCCCAGGAGGAAACAATGCAGCATCTGTGTGTATGGAACACATAGGTGGCTAAATGGCTCTAAGTCATCATTTACATTACATTTACATTATAGGCATTTAGCAGACGCTCTTATCCAGAGCGACTTACACAACTTCTTATTACATGTATCCATTTATACAGCTGGATATATACTGAAGCAATTCAGGTTAAGTACCTTGCTCAAGGGTACAACGGCAGTGTCCTACCTGGGAATCGAACCTGCAACCTTTCGGTTACAAGTCCAGTTCCTTAACCATTATACTACACTGCCGGCCCGGCAGTGTAGTATAATGGGTCTGATGTATCAAACAAGCCTTAAACTATCACTCTGTTGCTAGATATGCAGTAGATATTGTTGAGCAGAGGAATTTCTCTCCTTATAATGACCAGGCACGACCAGGTAGATCCAAGAAGAAAAGGATTCATTTTTCTGCAGAAAGAGTCCAGTACTCACATACACAAGGTGGTCAAGCATGAACTGAAGAAGAGACGGAGGCAGTCTCCGCCATATATAATCAAAAAGAATCTTTGCTAATACATAGATTATCTAACCTCTGATTGGTACACAGTTAATGGGCAGAGAGTAGAATACATAATTCTATTGTTGATACATGGTACATGGTTACACATTAGCATATAGTAAAATATACAAATCAATGATTGGTTAGATCTTATCATATAGCATGCATATTGGATGAGCGCACAGTGACACCTAGCCCTTAACGTCTCACAAACAGTTCCGATAACTAATCTCCCAGAGTCGTCTTGTTTTCAGGATTCAAGATCAAGTGTCTCTTCTGGCTCTCTAGTGATAAGATGGGTCATATATCCTTGAGCCTGGGATGTAAGTGGGTCAGAGGCCACAGGCCTGCAGTGTCAGAGAGAAGAAAGATAGGGAGAAATAGAGACAGAAAAATGCACGTGCACACAAGCTATAAGCTATATATTTTGTCTCTGGTTAGCTTTAGCTTTTAAAAAAAGGTCTAAAGAGACCTTCCAGATAAGAGAGGCTGCAGACTGCTACTTCTCTGTCTCTTGAGGATTTAGAGAATTTAATATAAGTTTCAATTGGTATGATTGTACAATGAATATATATGTATAGAGATCTTTTAGATATTACTGTGATTATACTAGGGTGAAAACATCCTTCAGAAAACGCCCTTCTCTTCAATATGGATGGATAACTTGAAGGGTCCTGACTTATTTTTTCCATAGAGTTCAATAGGAAAATTTGTCAGGCAAAACTAATATTGTTGGGTCACAGACATCAGGAAGTCATGGCATACAAAGGATATGGGACCAAATATAAAAAATGATTACTTTATTCTACATTAAGTTAAAATATCCAATATTTTTTGATGCCTAAAAATGTGTGTGTGTTTGGGGGGGCGGGCTACGTACAAAAGGTTCTATGATTTTTAAACGGTTCATCCGATATGGATGAAAATACCCCCAAATCAAAGCTGACCGTCTCTACTTCAGCCACATTGTCATTGTATCCTCTCAAACTAAAAGGACTAGATCACAGAACCAAAATAACAAATAATGTGTCACTGTCCAATGAATTATGGTGCTCATCGTATGTCAATCAAAAACTTTACATGTGGTTATTTCTGTAGGAAACCCTGTAAAGTTCTAAACTCTCAGGGCTGTATAGGTATGGCGCTGCCAGTGCTGTATAGGTATGGCGCTGCCAGTGCTGTATAGGTATGGGGCTGCCTGGGTTGTGTCTGTAGTGTAACACAGGCAATGCTGCCAGTTCTGGCTCACTGGGGAGTGCCATGTTTGCATGTCAGGAGTTTTACATGAACTGTAAATCCAACTGTCTTGACCCTCCGTTGGTTATAAAAACTTATTTTTTTTATTCTGAAAACTTTATCTAATTAGTCTGCCACATCAGTGGAACTACATTACCCAGAAGGAGCAGTAAAATCAAAGATTTTGCTTAAGGATCACCTAGTTTTACGCCTTACTCCTTACTGTGAGTACTTATGTGTCTCTGAAGAACGCATCGAAGGGAGAAACTGCTGCCGCACAGTGTGCAACTGAATGGTTTCTCCCCAGTGTGGACCCTTTGGTGAGTTTTAAGATTACATGCTTGGGAAAATCTCTTCCCACACTCGCTGCAGCAGTGTGGTTTCTCCCCAGTGTGGACCCTTTGGTGAGATGTAAGAGTAGCTCGTTCGGAAAAGCTCTTCCCACACTCGCTGCAGTGGTGTGGTTTCTCCCCCGTGTGGACCCTTTGGTGAGTTTTAAGATGATCTCGTTGGGAAAAGCTCTTCCCACACTCGCTGCAGCAGTGTGGTTTCTCCCCCGTGTGGACCCTTTGGTGAGTTTTAAGAGTACCTCGTTGAGAAAAGCTCTTCCCACACTGGTTGCATTGGTGTGGTTTCTCCCCCGTGTGCACCCTTTGGTGAGATGTAAGAGTAGCTCGTTCGGAAAAGCTCTTCCCACACTCGCTGCAGTGGTGTGGTTTCTCCCCCGTGTGGACCCTTTGGTGAGATTTAAGAGAACATCGTTGGGAAAAGCTCTTCCCACACTGGTTGCATTGGTGTGGTTTCTCCCCCGTGTGGACCCTTTGGTGATTTTTAAGATGATCTCGTTGGGAAAAGCTCTTCCCACACACGCTGCAGTGGTGCGGTTTCTCCCCCGTGTGGACCCTTTGGTGATTTTTAAGATGATCTCGTTGGGAAAAGCTCTTCCCACACACGCTGCAGTGGTGCGGTTTCTCCCCCGTGTGGACCCTTTGGTGAGATTTAAGAGTACAGAGTTGGGAAAAGCTCTTCCCACACTCGCTGCAGTGGTGCGGTTTTTCCCCTGTATGGACCCTTTGGTGAGACTTGAGAATGCTTTTCGTGGTGAAACCCTTTCCGCACAGTGTGCAACTGAACGGTTTCCCTCTGTGATGGGCTAAGCAGTGTTCTTTAAGGGAGTCTGCACTATCAAAGACCTTCCCACAAAATTTGCAAATTACGCCCTTCTCCCCAGCGTGGGCACTCTGATGATGCTGAACAAGAACAGTGAGAGACGCAAAGGTCTTATTGCACATTGTGCAGCTGATGTGTTTCTCTCTGGTGTGAGTAATCTGGTGCTTTTCCAGGATCCTGGAGGAAGTGAAACCCTCGCCGCTTGTGCAGATGTAGTCCCCCTGGCCCTCGATTCTCCGTTGAATCCTTGCTTCTCCTGAAGTGTCGAAACTCGCCTCACACGGGGTGCTTCCACCGTGCTCTCCCGGAGAACCCAGAGGCAACGGCATCTCTGCCGAAACGTCATCAGGCGGCCTGTGGGAGTGCTCCTCCGTGAGGGGGCCGCCATTTTGTAGTTGCTCGAGGTGTGACGTTGGGCCTTCGTCCACCTCCAAGCACTGCCTCTGAGACGCTCTGTATTGGGGAGGAGAGAAGTCATCATCTAACTGGGCACCTCTGTGCTCCAAGCTTCCTCCAAACTGTCCGTGTTTTTCCTGAACCGTTCCCAAGCCGCCGGCTAAGCTCCACACACACTGGAGCTCCAGCCCCCAGTCTGCGGACCCCAACGGGGGGAGAGCGGGGGTGAGAGGCTCCTCCTCCGGCTCCTGCTTCAGTTCTGCCTGCAGCCCCTTTTCTGGGTCTCCTGCAGAGCAGGGCTGCATGTGCAGCTCCTCCTCTCCACAGAGGGGTCCTGCACTGCCATCAGCACCAGCTGCCCGCAAAGTGCCTGCATAAAAATACAAACTTGATAAACTGCAGTTAATTACAAATGTGACATAACTGGACTGTATTTGCTCTGATGGCAACTATAACCAGTAATTACTAATATAACTAATCTCCAATATGACATTACACCCAAATATTACCACACGTTTTCTCCCCACTGTTCTTCTGTTCCACCTGTGATTGGCTCCTGCTTGGATCCTCTTCGAGCCTATCCTCGCTGAGCAGCAGAGATTCAGGCCAATCCTGTTCCCCACCTACAGGCTGACAAACAGGAAATGTGAAGATTCTGTGCATCTGAAGCTCTGAACACCAGCAAATCACTCCTGTGCCCTGTCCACTGTGCCCTGTCCACTGTGCCCTGTCCACTGTGCCCTGTCCACTGTGCCCTGTCCACTGTGCCCTGTCCACTGTGCCCTGTCCACTGTGCCCTGTCCACTGTGCCCTGTCCACTGTGCCCTGTCCACTGTGCCCTGTCCACTGTGCCCTGTCCACTGTGCCCTGTCTACTGTGCCCTGTCCCCTCACTTTGCAAGCAGTACTCCCTCAACAAAACCCGGAAATAAGGGGTTCATCCTGGTATAAGGGTAACTACACTCTATTGAGTGTGGGAAGAGATTTTCTCAACCATCTCGCTATAAACGTGTTCGTATGCCTACCTTATAATGAAACTTATTCATGCATTCCGTTATTTCAACAATTCTGAAATAATATTGTATATCATAAGAAACTGGTAGAAAAGAGTCTTTGTGCAGCCCCAAAATTTCATTTCTGCTCCCCACACTGCCCCCACCCCAATCGTGATGTCAGAATACCTCTTTGGAGGTACCTCTACCTCATATGAATAATTGTTGTCACCCACAACATAAACAGCCGGCACCGGATTGGTTAGACCCGCTATGTTACTTTTGTTCCGCCTCCACGTTTTTAAACCGGAACAATGTGGCGTCCTGTTCAATTCACCTAAATAGTCCGCTAAAATGTGCTTCTGAAAATATTTGAGGTGAGAAATAGGCCATGCAGTTGCTGAATCTTGATTCATATTTGATGTGCAATGTCTAGTTTGACAGTTTGATCGAGTTATACGAAATCATTTGTACAATGTGCGTTAATTTATGCAAATAACGATGGACACAGCTAGTGTTGCACGGTACACCGAAACTTCGGTACTTTTTCGATACTTAAAAAAAAAAAAGGTTTGGTATTAGGTCTTTTAGGTCAAATGTGTGCTCTGCTGTATGTGTCTGCATTACTGATTGAGAGGATGAAAGGTGAACGTTAGCTAACAATACTACGAGTCTGATTCTTTCACACGCGCAATATTGTTTTTGGCCGGCAGAGCTATAGGCTACTTTACGTTACCTACTAAACTAACGCCTTACTTCCACAGAGAATTTACGTGAGCACAAAGTAAAGGATTTAACGATAGTTTGACTTGAAAAATGATGGTATAATCACTGAAAATAACCCCGATAGGCTGTCGTCGTATTTTATCATGTCACGTATAGAAACAATAATATTTTTTTTAAACGTTGTACAAATGAGTATTCGCCGTTTTCCCTTGCTTACTGTACTATATACAGTACCTGATGCACATTCGGTTTAGAAGACACCTCATTTTTTTCTCCAAAATCTCTCGTATAAATATGTTTAGGAAACCAAGTCCTTACCAGTATATTCAGCTACAGCTGTTTTCTGATGAACCCTGAAGAGTTCATCTTGTTATATTTCGCCAAAGTCCCGTACAGTCGACATTTCCGCAGTGACCACCCCTCTCACTTAGGGCTGAAATACGTTGCTGTACTTGTGTGAATACACACGAGCTTTCGTACGTTCTTTTTTAAACGTATTTAAATACATTAGGCGACGTATTTTATGATTATTATATATATACTGTATGTGACTATTCTGAAATAAATGTATTCTGTAGCAAATTTCTGAATGATACAGCTTCTTCTTCAGTTTGAACTTAAAACCATGGATGTGCAGGGAATATTTTTTTAGATATTGACATTTAAATAAAACTAGTAGAAACCAGGAGGAAATTGCCTCTGAAGGGCCAAAGTAAAATAGGGTTAAGGTAATTTCAGTAGAGGTACCGAGTATCGAATCAGTATCGTTTCAGTTTCAAGTACCGTTTCAGTATCGAGTATCATGATACTAAACCTGGTATCGGTATCGAAGTCTAAATTTTGGTATCGTGACAACACTAGACACAGCTCCTCCGCCCCCCGCCCCCACCCCTCTCCCTCGCTCACCCCACAAAGTATTTTCAAAATTGTGTAGTAGGCGGAGACAGGCTGAGACAGTGTGTGTAGTTATTCTATAAGTGCCCCCATTTGTAAGAACAAGTCGCCCACTCAAAAGCTTTTTGACAAAGTGGACTCAAAAATGCGCCCTCTAAAGGGTGTAGGGGTCGTATTCGGACACAGCCCGTAGCGTACCTAGCTGGGGGGCAGGGAGTGCACTCGCCCCCCCTGGAGGCAAACGCATACATTTTAAATAAAATTTTAATCAAAGATGAATTATCATCAACAGTGTAGGCATAACTGAGCAAAATATAGGTTTATTTAAAACGGGAAATCTTTTCATTAATATCATTCATATTACGTTGTTTGAATTCAACAAGATTTTCACGGACGTTCGTTTCCAACATCAGTTAGCAGCACAGTTAAAAATGGAGAGAAAAATCTTGTTATACGAAATGTAAACAGAAAGAACAGAGGGAGAAAACAAAAGATGCATTAACGTGTGTACCACTAACTAACTTCTTTTTGAAGCATAATCAACCTAAGGAGGGCTCAAGTTGAGAACATAATCAACAAGTTTTCCAGGGCAAAAAACGAAGAATTGACCTGTAAGAACGACCACGACCACATAGACAAAGAAACACAATGAATGAACTACATTTTTTGACGTAGGCTATGACATTTTAAATGCAGCCTAGGCCTTCTACATAAATGAATAAATTAACTGAATATTAAATTTGTCACGTAGGCCTATCATTCAACATTACCGATTTTGTTTTGTGTGGACAGAAACATTAGCCTGGCCTACACTTTGTATTTTCAAAAGTAGAATAAGATGTTGAGTTCAATGGATAGGACCACATCCGCATGCAAATTGATTTGTTTTTGTCTGAACAATAAAACATTTTTTGTAAATATTTATCTGCAGACATTAATCAGCCTACCATTTCTACTGAGCGTATTACATACCTGAAGTGATTAATGTTATATCAGCATTTTAGAGAGATGAGTTAGGCTATTTCTGTAGGCTATTGCTGCCTTCAAGTGCTCCTCGGAACCTCCTATTTCCCAGTCGCCAAATCGTAATTACGAGGTTGACGCATTCACATGCTCCGAAGTTGGAATTAGCCTACCAGCAAACATGGATGTCTATAGTAAATGTTTCTTTTGATCCTTTATGAATAAAAAAAATACATGGAGCCTATCACTTTCTGCATGAGAAAGAAGAGGAAAGGAAAACTATGAGAGACATGATATATTATAGTATATTTGACTAAATGGTTGTGTGCTGTGTGTGCGTTACCATTAACATGATAATCTGCTGCGCTGCCTGGTTAGATTGTCATGTGTGAATCTATCGCATTTTCTGCCATTTCGGCTTGGCAACTGGAAAATATGAGCTTCCGAGGAGCACTTGAAGATAGAGAGGTAAAAGGTCAGGAGTGAAACTCTGGGAGCAAAATTATCTCCAACTTTCCCGCTTGTAATTACGACTTGAAGGTTTGTTCAAATGCAACTTCCATGTCGGAAATTCATATTTCCGATAATACCGACAGCCTATGTCTCTGGCTCACCGCTTTGCCGACATAGGGTCTATAAACTTTTTAAACTTTCGATTGACTAGCGTTATAAATTAAATTTAAAAATGACATATATTAGGGCCCCCTGCTGACCTAATTTGCCCCCCCGATCTGATCATGTAGTTACGCCACTGGACACAGCCATGGGCTTCCTCCACTACCACCTCCTCTCCTCCTTGCCCCAGAAACAGATCTATGTGTTTTAATCTAATGTGGCTGATTACATCTTAATTAGGTATTAATGGTCACATATTAATTAATGTCTCGACGCAAACCGCAATGTCAGGTACATGCAGGTACTTGTACTTGAAACGTTCAGGCAGTTTTGCATTCTTCCGGGTAGGAGAGGAGTGGTAGTGGGGGAGAGGAGGAAAGGAGCAGGGGAGCGAAGAATATTGGGACGCACCCCAGCTTCTCAAGCCTTTAACACTAAAGACCAGGGGTGCATCCCAATATTCTTCACTAAAAATTATTCTCAATAAATTCATTAATGTATATTCACATACTGAAATGGTAGCTGTCATGCTTCGGATATATTTATGTAGGCTATAGTCATGTTTGTTAATAAGCAACGTTAATGTGAAAGCAAATAAATAAAGCTGTTTCCCCGACGTAAATTGCCAAATTTTTATTTAGGATATGAACCACAAAAACGGACTGGCATTTTGTTATCCGTTGTAGGATGTTATGTCCTTTGTGTGCTAATAACTGAAGCACACACAATTTAGGCTAAATATCTTGCATTGGGGCATCATTATCTTGGGGAAATTCATATAAGGCATAGCTACGCATCATCACTGTTGCCTTTTGTTAAATCTCTGTGGGCATGAGCGCGATTCTGTCACCCAAAAATGTGAAAAAACTTCCGCAGTAGGATACATCCATGTATGCTTCGTCGGAGGGGAGGAGAAGCCAAGTTTGAAGCCGCTTCCCTCGTCTTCTCCACTATTGGGACAGTGGAGGGAGGGAGGGAGGAACCAAAGATCGGTTTCCGGGGCACGGAGTAGAAGAGGTGGTAGTGGAGGAAGGGAGGGTGCATTTTTCGACTATTGGGCATAGACTGTATAAAAATATGGACAAAGTCACTGTGACGTCACCCATTGCCTTCCCACGGCCTCGTAAAAACCGAATCGAGTCTCCGGATGCATTTTTCGCCGCCAGTTTGTACAAACTGCGTCTGCTCCGTGGAGCCGAAGAGGACTCAACCTGTCCCTCTGATTGGTCCTGAACAAATGTTAATACCCTGTCCAAACGACACAATATTTTAAAAAAATCAGCACATGTAGAGGCATTAGATGAAGGAAAGGCACCTATTGCATTGACATTTTTTTTGTGGGAAAAATTTACTGACAATATTTTGACCACATTGCTGCCATTGACTTACATGGTGAAAGACCTATACTGGAGCCAATCGCAGTGGCGCTAGTGAGCAACGGAACAATTTCCGCTCCCAGCCCAACCAGGAAGTGAGCTTCAAAACAAAAGCCCAATCCCAATCACAGAACTATAATAACAGTTTTGTGGTCCCAATCCAGTTTTTGCTCCACCCTCGTAAACTTCACTAGCAAACTTCACTTGGGAGGATGTGACGCACATACCAATAAAACAGGAGTATACGCTTGCATTTAGCGAGTGTGAGGGAGTGAGCGGGTTATTTGAATTGAGACGCTCTTCACTGCATGTATACTCGGAAGTTAACCATGCTGCTGCACAGTGGCGTATCGTGGGATCTCGGATCAGACTCGTGCCCTTGAGAAAAGTCGAGGGTGGAGGGTCTATGTCACAAACTTCACTTGGCTTTCTAACGGATTGGACTCACACTTAAAATGGAGACTGACGGTACGTCCTGTTCTCAAAAGGGATTCCCCCAAGTGAAGTTTGCAAGTGAAGTTTACAAGGGTGGAACAAATACTAGATTGGGACGCAGCCCAGTGAGTGGGTTCGATTTAGTGAACCGGTGCGCCGTTACGCAAATTGGTGACGCTCCCCGGCGAAGACGGGAGAAGGAGGGGCTTTCTTGTTTATTTAAATCGAACGGGAACCGGCGTAAACATGGCTCAACAAGCCGACCCAGTCGTAATCGCTGCGAGGTCGTTGTCATCATAACATTGCGCCGGTTCTTTTAAATAGCACGCAATCAGTGGCAGTGCTAATCCAGTTAACCGGGGATGCATTCGAATCCAATTTAACACGCTCCCTTCCCTCGTGGGAGCTATCTCGTGACGCAATTTGCTACGTGCAGCAAGCAAACTTAAAAGGTGCTCTGCAAGGGAAGTTTGACGAGAAAAACAAAAACGAAACCGACCCGCCCTCGCAACATTTCGGAAGTGCAACACCATAGAGTTGAAATAGTTGTGTGGTGACCGCCCACTTTTTCCACATGGAGCATTGCATTGTGGGATTCCCTTCTTGCTGGAAGGTTGCATTTTATACCCTTGCTGGAAGGGAGGATAAACCAGGGAGCGAGGGAATATAATTACTCCCTCCCCTTTCTTAAATTGGATCCGCATCACACTTGGCGTGGCTGCCATATTTCATCCTGGCATTTTGGGGATTCCCCCCTTGAAGCAAGGGAAGGGAACTACAGGAAGAAAGGATAAATTTCGGATCCTAACGCAGCCGGGGTCTCTGCCCGTGCGCTCAATCAAAACCACCCACTGTTTCTTCATTTGAACATGTAGCCTAGGTATAAAGTTTCAGAGATTTAAACTCGATCGCTAGATTCAGAGTCCATGGTTCTAACTATTACACCATGGAACCCCTACAGAAAACCTTTTGTGATAGTCAAACAGCTTTCCTGCACATTATGATTAATAACGTAAATAACGAGGAAAACGTTAACGGGACTAAACGCTATTAACAACCAACGGGATGAGCATTTTGAAGGTCATTCCATATACATAAAAAAAACAACTACATTTACTTAACTGTTCAACGAAATGTCTGAAAATTAAAACGGGGAATTTACGTTTAAAGAAAATAAGAATAGGAAAGTTGATTCACATCTATCCCGATCGAAATACCATAACATATGCATAATGATGCATACCGTAATCCTGTAAATTCTACTGAATTTACCTCGTACTTTAAGTCCAATGCATCCGACGAAGCCATTTTCTTCTCCAAAGGAACGTTCTGGTCATTTATGGCCGGACCTGTGCTCAATCGCTCGTCAAAGACGCTCTCTACGGCAGGAAAACTTCCTTTCCCTGCAAGCTTAGCTATTGGAGGCAAAATAGACAATCAACTACAAATCAGCAACACTATCATTTTGTTTATACATTAGAACTACAACCGAAACACTGTGCTGTGCTCCAACTAGCCACCTCTCAGCAAATACACAGACAGGATCGAGATCAAAACGCGTTTTTCACGAAAAAGTGGAACCATATTTGCATGCATACACATTAAGATGTGCAACTTACGTGTTTGTGCTTCTCTGAATTCGTCGCAAAACTGAACTTCCAAAGCGATGTTTGGAGAATTATCCGGAGCTCCCTCTCCGTATCCTCGCGCAGCCCCGAGCTCTCTCTCCATCAACAGTAGGCCTAACTTTCTCTTTAGCGCCTCGTTCTCTCTTTGGCTTCTGCACATTTCATCGTCCACTAGTTTAGTTATTTCTGCAACTGCGGTTTTAGTTAAAACCTCCATGATGGAGGCCATCTTAACCTGAAAAGCACAATTCGACATGTCTTACAAATTACTCAGACACAAGAGCCGCAGTGAAACTCGTCCTGCAGATTAGAGGTACGTCCACAGAACTATATACGAACTAGAAAGGCAATTGCCTTCTCAAAACGGCGCCGTTTCCACGGCCCAAAGTTTTTTCTCTGATTGGCCAACGTGACCTGTCACGTGAAGGTGGTCAATTTGTCCCTTTTGCAGAGAGTAATGGCTGCCGCTGCAAATCTCCAACCCATGACCAGAGCCACCGCGAAGTGGGTTTTGTCAGAACAATCGATGTTATGTGAAAATCAAAACAATAAATACAGTGATAAATTATTGAATACGTCCATGCTATGATTACATTCACATACTTAAATAATTATTGTTGCACCTGTTTGTTTATTTACCGTCTGTGGTATTGTGGGGGGGGGGGGGGGGGGGGGTTGTAGTACGAGTAGTAGGCCTAGCCTACTACTCTTCCTTCCCCGCCTCCTGAGGCTACTCAAAAGGCAGGTGCAGTGTCCTTCAGACCACCAGAGAATATGCATTCCCTGTCCGAAAATTCACCGGGGAGAGCTTCACTCGCTCCTGCAAGGACTTTTTATTACTTGTAAAGTTGAGTTGGCTCTGAGTCTAAAGAATTTCATTGCTGGTAATGATGTTGCATCGTTATCTAGTATATGACAATAAACTTCACTCAGATTTTCCCCCAGACCTCCTCAAAAACTAAAACTAACCACGTCCCTTATGACGAAAGTACGCCACCGCGAGGTTGTGGCGGGGTTACAAACCGATCTGGCAACCCTGGTGTCCGATTCAACCCAGTTTGTTTTCAATGCGATTGACTGGTAGGCTAAATGTGTCAAACACTGTTGTATGTTTTGCTTGAAATACTATGATTTGTACAGTTATTTGCCGTTATTCGCATAGTTTTGATATGGAGTTGATAGTGCAATGACTTTTATTGCAGTTGGCAAATAAAATATTAACAGGTATTGACAGACAAAAACAGATAGAAAACGTGGCATCATATGCTTTAAGTTTACAAAGCACTCATCCAAAATGTTCTCTTTTCTCGTCTGATTTTTCACATACTGATAGAACCCGGAAATGGTGCCGTCCAAACAATGCTATCACATATTTTATAACTCTTGAGATGTATACCTTGCTAAAAAGCACTATGAGCATTATTCCCCCCAGATGGTACCGACCAACCCTACTGGCTCACGGACTACTAGGTGTATGAATGATATATTCTAATTTTTCACGTAAAAAATTATACCTAACACATACAAGAGAAAACCTCTGTATCTCTCTGTAGGCTATGTCTGGTGCACAGCACACGCACGCACGCATTAAGTGCACCTTGTGTGGTGTTCGGGTCTGTGGGACCCGTATTCAATGTTTACTAAAAGAAAAATTACACAATTCATAATTTTTTCAACCTGAAACTCATTGGCCTTGGCTCATTTTCTGTGATAAACATGTAAAAGAACACAAAAATCACTTTTATTGATAAATGTGATCTAGCAGAGGTAAATGGTCAAGGAAGGATGAAGGATTTTTCCCACCAAATAAGCAAAAAGTCAAAAGACTTGATTTTATCCAGGCTGGAGTCTCAAAGGGTTTCAGAAACTACACCTCAAAGAGGCTGTAGCCAGACAGAGGTGAAAATTAAACTTTGTCGTAGGACAAAACTAAATACATTTTTGGAAAGGCCTTGACCTCGAGAGTAACATATGTCAATTATTTTGCCCTGACACCCCAGGGGACTCAGTAGCGCCCCCTAGAAGGGCAAAACTGGCCAAACTTCAAATGCTTCTAATTCTGGAACCAATAGACATATCGGGTAGATATTTAACAGGATGATTAACTAACTAGTCTTTCATAAATAATGTCATATCAGCATTAATCTGGCTCAGACACTCTTCACTTACTTCCTTAAACTTCTCCCAGTCAGCTTTCCCAACCAACCATTTTCCTCCCCTGTCTACTTCAGTCACTGTTGCATTAATGTTTATCATACATAAAACTGGATAATGGTCACTACCTATAGTTCCCTCTTGGTACACTTTCCAATCGCAATGTTATTTGATACCAATGTAAGATCCAGCGTTGACTCCTTTCCTGTGTTAACGTCTATTCTTGTTTTATTTCCATCATTTAAGCAAACTAAATTTCTCTCATCTAACAGGTCTTCTATTTCCTGGCCATTAACATCCGTTTTCTCACTCCCCCATAATGTGTTATGTGCATTAAAGTCCCCAAACCACACAATGCTTGCTCTATTTTGCCCTTCTATTTCTTCAAGCTTGCTTAATTCTATTTTCTTGCAAGGGTTATAATAATTCACTACCACTAATTCCTTCCTTCCCACCCATACTTCCACTACCACATACTCCAGTTCTTTTCCAGTACCCAGTACTCTATAAGGAGTCCCTTGTTTAATAAATGTGACACAGCCCCCTCCTCCCCCATGTTTCCTATCTCGCCTAACTGCCACATACCCAAACATAACAAAATCTAAGTGGGGTTTCAGCTATGATTCCTGAACACACAAAATGTCCGGTTTCTCCCTCCGACTGTCTATACATTTATTAAAATCCTGCCCATTAGCAATAAGGCTTCTTGCATTCCATTGTTGGATTAACATTATTAATAATATCATCCCACACTCGTTGTCTCTTGACTTGATTGTGCCTTGAGTTCATCATTTACTTCTTCCCATTTTAAACCAATCATACCCAAATGGTGTTCTGCAGCTATCACAATTAACCAAATCCTTTCAGTTTTAGATTTAATCTCATGTGTTGCATTTAGTACTCAAGCTATAAAAGTCACAAATTTCTTCTTCTCTATCCATGCTTTCTTCTTATCTTGCTGTTCTTTTTCTGCCACTTGTTCTTTGTTATATCCTCCCTCCTTATTCTGTTTTTTCTGTCCTGCCAACTTAACTGCCTCAGCATATGATACTTTTTCCTTCACCTTTATCTGTTGTACTTCCACCTCTTTTTTCATCATTTTACATCCCCGATAAGCTACACTGTGATCACCTCCACAATTACAGCACTTTGGTCTCACTCCCTCTCTACATTTCCCATATTCATGCTCCCCACTACACCGAGCGCATCTTCTCTTTTCTTTACACACTTTGGCCACATGCCCAAATTTCTGACAGTTAAAACATCTCATAGGTTTTGGTATGTATTCCCTTACACTATATTTTATAAATCCAAAATATATATATGGAAGCACCCTTTCCTCAAACTCTATCAATACGGTTTCTGTCTCCTTTTTCTCTATTCCCCTTGTCATTCTTTTCACATTACTATTCCTCCCCTTCAAGTCCCCCCTTCTCCTTTAATTCCCCCATATTAACACTGAGGGGAACCCCAGAGATCACCCCCTTGCTACCATTGAACCTCTGTTCTCCAACTCTTACAACCCTGGAGACTTTGATTTTCCCAATAATAGTCATCTTTTTTGCCTTCTCTACCTGCGCTTCCATCTTACATCCTATTAACAAGTTTCCATCTCCTAAAACTCTCGCATGATTTACTTCCCCAACTTCCCGTCTAATGATTTTTGTTAATTTAAGCGGATCTAACTTCTTTACTCCCCCTTCCCCCTCGAGTCTTACCACTACATTTATCAATCCTGTCTTCGGGACTTTCTCCTCACCTTCTCTTCCCTCGCTTTCCCATCCACCTGCGCTAGATGTATTTTTCTTTCTCTTGCGACTTTTCGCCTTCTTGGCTTTACTACACCCCACCTCTTCCCACTCACTCTCCCTCCTCTCATCTTCCTCACTTAACTCCATGCTGTTGTTATTACCATCCATCTCCCTCCCTGCCATCCTGTCAAGAGTGTGCAAGGAACAGTGTAAGAATACCGTTCCGGACCTATACAGGCCGTCCGTCGATATTCCCACAAACTGCTCCCTACAATACCCAATTTTAACAAGTCTCGATGTCCGCAAATCCAAAGTCAAAAGTCATTTTATTCCTAAAATGAAGTCAATCAATCCAGAACTTACAAACGTAACGCCCAAAATGGCGTTCTTCAGCCTCAGCTTAGCAACGTTAGCTTAGCGAGCCATCTTCCACCTTCCGGCAAAAAACTGCCTCCCAGAAACTGATATTTGTGTTTTAATCTAATGTTGCTGATTACATATTAATTAATGTCTCGACGCAAACCGTAAACTGTACATGCAGATACTTGTACTCAAAACGTTCAGGCAGTTTTGCATATTTCCCGGTAGGAGAGGAGTGGTAGTCGGGGAGTGGAGGAAGGGAGGTGGGGAGTGGAGGAAGGGAGGTGGGGAGTGAAGAATATTGGGATGCACCCTCGCTAAATGCTACTCGGAGGAGAGAGGAGTGGGGAACGAGGAGGCTCCCGGAGGGTGCTTTAGTGAGGAGGCTCCCGGAGGATGCTTTAGTGAGGAAACACAAGTATAGCCTTTGCGGAAGCATTTTCTGGGGACGCGTGACGTGTATAAATTATCCACCACTCTTCACATCTTCCATGTAGCAGGCACACCCCTACACAAATGCAATTTTACAGTTCCTTTCCATTTATTATCAAGCGCTAATGACACTCATTGTTTATAACTAACAAAAGCACTGTTTATTCATGAAAAAATAAGCTAAAAAGCATTATAGTTAAGCACGTGAGCATATGACGATGACGCTTGATTGTTCCATTTGCCTAATACATGTTCCCTCGTTTCCTCTATCCTCATATCTGATCCTTGCATCCTTTCCTCGCGTCCTCCATTGGGTGGAGCTAAGGACAGAGGAAAGGACGCGAGGAAAGGATTCAAGGAGTAAAAATAAGCGACTGGAATGAACCCTATGGCTGCAACGCTCTGGTGTAGAGGAGAGCGTAAAGAATTTCCGGATTCTTAATCATTAGCTGATAGGATTCTGATGATGTCCCAAAGTCCATTTTAATCCCGCCTGCTCAAAACCTTGCCTAATCAATTACAGGCAATGGTGGAAAAAAGGAAGGCATATCTTAATTTAGGCACATCATTTAGTACTGATATTTGGGTTATGTTTATTCCACCCCAATTCTGTAACTGATAGCCATCTGCCCTCTTTGCCCTTGTTCCTGCCATAATCAGTCATGACCACTGATTACCCCCCCCCACCCACTTCTATTCCTCCATGATCAGATTCTGGATCTTTTCTAACATCTGTA
Source organism: Synaphobranchus kaupii (assembly GCA_029718625.1). Taxonomy (NCBI): domain Eukaryota; kingdom Metazoa; phylum Chordata; class Actinopteri; order Anguilliformes; family Synaphobranchidae; genus Synaphobranchus; species Synaphobranchus kaupii. The sequence continues at coordinate 3,196,660 of JAINUF010000025.1, forward strand.
AATATTGGCAGGAAGGGGTAGAATTTACTTGTGATGTAGCCTACCTTGATACTAGTACACATATCTCATCATCAAACTAAATTCTAGCACTGGTTTATGAAACAATCTGGGCCGCGTTTCCCGATAATGATCAATTTTAGGGTTAAGTGCTACGAGCGATTCTACGATGGCTCTTTAATTTGTAACACGCGTTTCCCAAAACAGTTCTTAAAAGCGTGAATGCGCAGTCGCCTCTTAAGTGTTACTTGCCAGAGGTGTAAAATCCGGGTTCAGAAAGTACAAAGTCCACCCCAGTATTTAGTTCCAATCACCTGGAAGAAACACATACCAGGACATTTACTTTCTGACCCCTGGGTTTTACATTTCTGTACTTCTGTCTGTGGTGCTGCTGATACGGGAGGAGGAGGGGCGATATAGTGAGAGACGAGAATCCCCATGCCCAATACATGGCCAGTTAGGCACGTCATGTCTCATAGACCTGCTTTTGAAATAAAATATTTTTCCCACTGATTTTACTTGTCTCAATCTTATTTATTTATAGGGCTATTTAAGGAATGGCTTTTATGGGTCATTTCCAAATATATAAAAATAAGTCAATTTAAATAAAACAAATAAACTACACCTAACATCACTTAAAAAAAAACACAATCAGTGGTTCTGGTAACCGTAAAATATAATGAACACTAACATGAAAAATCTGAGAAAGTATGTGATTTATGGGCTTCTAAAACGCACTTAACCGTCTACAACTGGTCAGGAGTAGGCTAGCCCAATCGCGAATCTCCGAGCGTTTCTGAGAGCATCGTAAGTTAAGATGCTTTTGGGAAACGCACCCTAAGTTCAAGATGCTTTGTAAGAAGTGTTTTACGATCGTCTCAGCTTTACGATACTTTTGGGAAACGCACACCAGGGCAGTATGTCAGTGAGTCATACTACAGGGCAAAAAGTTATTTAATTATTTGACCCCATGTTCCGCCGCCTGTTTCCCAATCACCCATCCAAAACTCCTACTTTTATTTACTGGAATACTCCAAGCAATTCCTATTGGAATACTTCTAAAGATGTGTCCTTAGACACAACCCTGCAAAGTTACCCAGCACACCAGTATGTTTGAGTTATTGTCTGCATCCAGTGCTCTGGGTGTATAAAATGCAGATGGGTCATTCTCATGAAACCAAGATAAACCATGTCTGTGCTTAATTAAGTTGAAAAATAATAAAATAAACTGGAAAGGTTTTATATCACTCTAAAGAGCATGATGCCTAATTTCCTGTTCTCTCATTTTTTTAGATGTTAGACCTAATTTTTGTAGTTCACACATTTTACACCAGGAATCTCATCACCGTAATGCGTCCGCAATAAGATTTTAGGTCCAAAATGCATGTATATAGTTTTTAAACTGACATTATTTTAGGAAAAATAATTTAAAATATTAAGAATATTAAATCCTATGTTTTAACCTTAAAAATTATATTTTCACTCTGAATAATATATTTTAGGCAAAAAATATGGTGTCAGGGTCCATGTTTCTCATTACTGTAATATTTAAGTACCTGTCAAAATGAGGAGCTTTTTAAATAGTTTTATTCTCCCATGATGCTTCAGTAAGAACACATTAAGATGGATGAAAGGTGAATTCTTTTACCTCAAAAAAATCTATAATTTCTTCTGTAACCCCTGTACACGACATGATAGGTTTTCATTACCGTAATGTTGATTTATTTAAAATCTGAAAAACAAAAAATATATAGTTATACAATCAAGCTGGAAAGTCTGCACACTCCTTTCACCTTCTCCACGTTTTATTACGTTACAGACTTATACTACAATAGATTGAGTTCATTTTTTGCCTCAAACATCTACACACAATTGCCAATAATGACAAAGTGAAAACAGGTTTTTAGAAAATATGCAATTTTATTTTACTGACAAAAATAGGTTATTTAGGGGTTACATATCTGTACACACCCTTAGCCTAATACTTGGTTGCTGCACATTTGGCAGTGATTACAGCTTCAAGGCGTCTTGGGAAAGAAGATACGAGCTTGGCACACTTGTTTCTGGACATTTTTGCCCATTCCTCTTGGCATATCCTTGCAAGCTCCGTCAGGTTGGATGGGGAGCGTCGGTACACAGCCATTTTCAGCTCTTTCCACAGATGTTCAATTGGATTCAGGTCTGGGCTCTGGCTGGGCCACTCAAGGACATGCACAGACTTTCTCCGAAGCCACTCTTTTGTTCTCTTGGCTGTGTGCTTCGGGTCGTTGTCATGTTGGAAGGTAAACCTTCACCCCAGTCTGAGGTCCAGAGCGCTCTGGAGCAGGTTTTCTTCAAGGATCTCGGTGTACTTAGCTGCATTCATCTTTCCCTCTATCAGGACTAGTTGCCCCATTCCCGCTGCTGAAAAACATCCCCACTTCATGATGCTGCCATCGCTATGCTTCACTGTAGGGATGGTATTAGCCAGGTGATGAGCGGTGCCTGGTTTCCTCCAGACGTGACGCTTGGTATTCAGGGCAAAAAGTTCAATTTTCATTTCATCGGACCAGAGAATCTTGATTCTCATGGTTTGAGAGTCCTCTAGGTGCCTTTTGGCAAACTCTAAGCGGGCTGTGATGTGCCTTTTACTAAGGAGGGGCTTCCGTCTGGCCACTCCACCATAAAGGCCTGATTGGTGGAGTGCTGTCTGGATGGTTGATCTTCCAAACTTCTTCCATTTACGAATGATGGTGGCCACTGTGCTCTTTGGGACCTGTAAAGCTGCAGTGATTTTTCCGTACCCTTCTCCAGATCTATGCCATGACACAATCCTGTTTCTGAGGTCTGCAGATAATTCCTTTGACCCCATGGCTTGGAGTTTGCTCTGACATGCACTGTCAACTGTGGGACCTTATATAGGCAGGTGTTGGCAATCCCCATCTCAAGCAGTATCAGTGGATACAAAATGCACCTCAGCTCACTTTTGGGTGTCATATCAAAGGGTGTGCACACTTGTGTACATATATTTCACATTTTGATTTTTAATAAATGAGCACAAATGTCTAAAAACCTGTTTTCACTTTGTCATTATGGGCTATTTTGTGTAGAATTTGGAGACAAAAAATGAACTCAATCTATTGTAGAATATGTAACATAATAAAACGTGGAGAAGGTGCAGACTTTCCGGCTTGACTGTATATCATTTTAAGTTTCCAAAGCCTTAAAGTGATGCTTGCAAAATTTCCACTGAGTCATCATCGTGGACACAATTGTTAGCAAAAAGTCTAAGGCCTTCTCATTACCATGCTATTTGATTGCCTGTTTCGGTAATGAGAACCTTAATATCGGTAGTGAGAGAAGAACTGGTTGTACGATATAAAATTAAACTTTAATTCTTCTTTTTCTTATCAAACCATCATTTTAATTAAAAATAAGTGAATATTTAACTTAACCAATTCTTAAAGGGTAATTCCACTGAAAAAAAAACAACCTTATTTAACAAATCAAGGTGCAACTAATTAAGTCTCTCTTAATAATAATTCTGTATTGATATATTCGAATATAAAGTTGAAAGTTCATTTTGACATATATCTATACCTCTACCACTTCCTCGTTCTTGAAAGACTGCAGTGGTGTCAAGTGGGCGTGTGAATTACAGGTAGGCGGAGCCTGGGAGGAAACAATGCAGCATCTGTGTGTATGGAACACATAGTTGGCTAAATGGCTCTAAGTCATCAAGGGTCTGACGTATCAAACAAGCCTTAAACTATCACTCTGTTGCTAGATATGCAGTAGATATTGTTGAGCAGAGGAATTTCTCTCCTTATAATGACCAGGCACGACCAGGTAGATCCAAGAAGAAAAGGATTAATTTTTCTGCAGAAAGAGTCCAGTACTCACATACACAAGGTGGTCAAGCATGAACTGAAGAAGAGACGGAGGCAGTCTCCACCATATATAATCAAAAAGAATCTTTGCTAATACATAGATTATCTAACCTCTGATTGGTACACAGTTAATGGGCAGAGAGTAGAATACATAATTCTATTGTTGATACATGGTACATGGTTACACATTAGCATATAGTAAAATATACAAATCAATGATTGGTTAGATCTTATCATATAGCATGCATATTGGATGAGCGCACAGTGACCCCTAGCCCTTAACGTCTCACAAACAGTTCCAATAACTAATCTCCCAGAGTCGTCTTGTTTTCAGGATTCAAGATCAAGTGTCTCTTCTGGCTCTCTAGTGATAAGATGGGTCATATATCCTTGAGCCTGGGATGTAAGTGGGTCAGAGGCCACAGGCCTGCAGTGTCAGAGAGAAGAAAGATAGGGAGAAATAGAGACAGAAAAATGCACGTGCACACAAGCTATAAGCTATATATTTTGTCTCTGGTTAGCTTTAGCTTTTAAAAAAAGGTCTAAAGAGACCTTCCAGATAAGAGAGGCTGCAGACTGCTACTTCTCTGTCTCTTGAGGATTTAGAGAATATAATATAAGTTTCAATTGGTATGATTGTACAATGAATATATATGTATAGAGATCTTTTCGATATTACTGTGATTATACTAGGGTGAAAACATCCTTCAGAAAACGCCCTTCTCTTCAACATGGATGGATAACTTGAAGGGTCCTGACTTATTTTTTCCATAGAGTTCAATAGGACAATTTGTCAGGCAAAACTAATATTGTTGGGTCACAGACATCAGGAAGTCATGGCATGCAAAGGATATGGGACCAAATATTAAAAATGATTACTTTATTCTACATTAAGTTAAAATATCCAATATTTTTTGATGCCCAAAAATGTGTGTGTGTTTGGGGGGCGGGCTACGTACAAAAGGTTCTATGATTTTTAAACGGTTCATCCGATATGGATGAAAATACCCCCAAATCAAAGCTGACCGTCTCTACTTCAGCCACATTGTCATTGTATCCTCTCAAACTAAAAGGACTAGATCACAGAACCAAAATAACAAAAAATGTGTCACTGTCCAATGAATTATGGTGCTCACCGTATGTCAATCAAAAACTTTACATGTGGTTATTTCTGTAGCAAACCCTGTAAAGTGCTAAACTCTCAGGGCTGTATAGGTATGGGGCTGCCAGTGCTGTATAGGTATGGGGCTGCCTGGGTTGTGTCTGTAGTGTAACACAGGCAATGCTGCCATTTCTGGCTCACTGGGGAGTGCCATGTTTGCATGTCAGGAGTTTTACATGAACTGTGAATAAAACTGTCTTGACCCTCCGTTGGTTATAAAAACGTATTATTTTTTTTATTCTGAAAACTTTATCTAATTAGTCTGCCACATCAGTGGAACTACATTACCCAGAAGGAGCAGTAAAATCAAAGATTTTGCTTAAGGATCACCTAGTTTTACTCCTTACTGTGAGTACTTATGTGTCTCTGAAGAACGCATCGAAGGGAGAAACTGCTGCCGCACAGTGTGCAACTGAATGGTTTCTCCCCCGTGTGGACCCTTTGGTGAGTTTTAAGATGACCTCGTTGAGAAAAGCTCTTCCCACACACGCTGCAGTGGTGCGGTTTCTCCCCCGTGTGCACCCTTTGGTGAGATGTAAGAGTAGCTCGTTCGGAAAAGTTCTTCCCACACTCGCTGCAGTGGTGCGGTTTCTCCCCCGTGTGGACCCTTTGGTGAGATTTAAGATGACCTCGTTGAGAAAAGCTCTTCCCACACACGCTGCAGTGGTGCGGTTTCTCCCCCGTGTGCACCCTTTGGTGAGATGTAAGAGTAGCTCGTTCGGAAAAGCTCTTCCCACACTCGCTGCAGTGGTGTGGTTTCTCCCCCGTGTGGACCCTTTGGTGAGATTTAAGAGTACAGAGTTGGGAAAAGCTCTTCCCACACTCGCTGCAGTGGTATGGTTTTTCCCCTGTATGGACCCTTTGGTGAGACTTGAGAATGCTTTTCGTGGTGAAACCCTTTCCGCACAGTGTGCAACTGAACGGTTTCCCTCTGTGATGGGCTAAGCAGTGTTTTTTAAGGGAGTCTGCACAATCAAAGAGCTCCCCACAGAATTTGCAAATTACGCCCTTCTCCCCAGCGTGGGCACTCTGATGATGCTGAACAAGAACAGTGAGAGAGGCAAAGGTCTCATTGCACATTGTGCAGCTGATGTGTTTCTCTCTGGTGTGAGTAATCTGGTGCTTTTCCAGGATCCTGGAGGAAGTGAAACCCTCGCCGCTTGTGCAGATGTAGTCCCCCTGGCCCTCGATTCTCCGTTGAATCCTTGCTTCTCCTGAAGTGTCGAAACTCGCCTCACACGGGATGCTTCCACCGTGCTCTCCCGGAGAACCCAGAGGCAACGGCATCTCTGCCGAAATGTCATCAGGCGGCCTGTGGGAGTGCTCCTCCATGAGGGGGCCACCATTTTGTAGTTGCTCGAGGTGTGACGTTGGGCCCTCGTCCACCTCCAAGCACTGCCTCTGAGACGCTCTGTATTGGGGAGGAGAGAAGTCATCATCTAACTGGGCACCTCTGTGCTCCAAGCTTCCTCCAAACTGTCCGTGTTTTTCCTGAACCGTTCCCAAGCCGCCGGCTAAGCTCCACGCACACTGGAGCTCCAGCCCCCAGTCTGCGGACCCCAACGGGGGGAGAGCGGGGGTGAGAGGCTCCTCCTCCGGCTCCTGCTTCAGTTCTGCCTGCAGCCCCTTTTCTGGGTCTCCTGCAGAGCAGGGCTGCGTGTGCAGCTTCTCCTCTCCACAGAGGGGTCCTGCACTGCCATCAGCACCAGCTGCCCGCAAAGTGCCTGCATAAAAATACAAACTTGATGAACTGCAGTTAATTACAAATGTTACATAACTGGACTGGATTTGCTCTGATGGCAACTATAACCAGTAATTACTAATATAACTAATCTCCAATATGACATTACACCCAAATATTACCACACGTTTTCTCCCCACTGTTCTTCTGTTCCACCTGTGATTGGCTCCTGCTTGGATCCTCTTCCAGCCTATCCTCGCTGAGCAGCACAGATTCAGGCCAATCCTGTTCCCCACCTACAGGCTGACAAACAGGAAGTGTGAAGATTCTGTGCATCTGAAGCTCTGAACACCAGCAAATCACTCCTGTGCCCTGTCTACTGTGCCCTGTCTACTGTGCCCTGTCTACTGTGCCCTGTCTACTGTGCCCTGTCTACTGTGCCCTGTCTACTGTGCCCTGTCTACTGTGCCCTGTCCACTGTGCCCTGTCCACTGTGCCCTGTCCACTGTGCCCTGTCTACTGTGCCCTGTCCACTGTGCCCTGTCCACTGTGCCCTGTCCACTGTGCCCTGTCCACTGTGCCCTGTCCACTGTGCCCTGTCGACTGTCCACTGTGCCCTGTCCCCTCACTTTGCAAGCAGTACTCCCTCAACAAAACCCGGAAATAAGGGGTTCATCCTGGTATAAGGGTAACTACACTCTATAGCAGGGGTGTCAAACTCATTCCATCGAGGGCCGAGTGTATGCAAGTTTTTGTTCTAACCATGCTCTACACCAGCTGATTCCACTAATTAGTTCACCTCCTTGGTTGAAGAGCTGAGCTAATTAGTGAAATCAGCTGGTGTAGGGCACGGTTGGAACAAAAACCTGCATATACTCGGCCCTCGATGGAATGAGTTTGACACCCCTGCTCTATAGAGTGTGGGAAGAGATTTTCCCAACCATCTCGCTATAAACGTGTTTGTATGCCTACCTTATAATGAAACTTATTCATGCATTCCGTTATTTCAACAATTCTGAAATAATATTGTATATCATAAGAAACTGGTAGAAAAGAGTCTTTGTGCAGCCCCAAAATTTCATTTCTGCTCCCCACACTGCCCCCACCCCAATCGTGATGTCAGAATACCTCTTTGGAGGTACCTCTACCTCATATGAATAATTGTTGTCACCCACAACATAAACAGCCGGCACCGGATTGGTTAGACCCGCTACGTTACTTTTGTTCCGCCTCCACGTTTTTAAACCGGAACAATGTGGCGTCCTGTTCAATTCACCTAAATAGTCCACTAAAATGTGCTTCTGAAAATATTTGAGGTGAGAAATAGGCCATGCAGTTGCTGAATCTTGATTCATATTTGATGTGCAATGTCTAGTTTGACAGTTTGACCGAGTTATACGAAATCATTTGTACAATGTGCGTTAATTTATGCAAATAACGATGGACACAGCTAGTGTTGCACGGTACACCGAAACTTCGGTACTTTTTCGATACTTAAAAAAAAAAAAACGGTTCGGTATTAGAATTTTCCGACGTTCGGTACTTTTAGGTCAAATGTGTGCTCTGCTGTATGTGTCTGCATTACTGATTGAGAGGATGAAAGGTGAACATTAGCTAACAATACTACGAGTCTGATTCTTTCACACGCGCGATATTGTTTTTGGCCGGCAGAGCTATAGGCTACTTTACGTTACCTACTAAACTAACGCCTTACTTCCACGGAGAATTTAGGTGAGCACAAAGTAAAGGATTTAACGATAGTTTGACTTGAAAAATGATGGTATAATCACTGAAAATAACCCCGATAGGCTGTCGTCGTATTTTATCATGTCACGTATAGAAACAATAATATTTTTTTAAAACGTTGTACAAATGAGTATTTGCCGTTTTCCCTTGCTTACTGTACTATATACAGTACCTGATGCACTTTCGGTTTAGAAGACACCTCATTTTTTTCCTCCAAAATCTTCGTATAAATATGTTTAAGAAACCAAGTCCTGACCAGTATATTCAGCTACAGCTGTTTTCTGATGAACCCTGAAGAGTTTATCTTGTTATATTTCGCCAAAGTCCCGTACAGTCGACATTTCTGCAGTGACCACCCCTCTCACTTAGGGCTGAAATACGTTGCTGTACTTGTGTGAATACACACGAGCTTTCGTACGTTCTTTTTTAAACTTATTTAAATACATTAGGTGACGTATGTTATGGTTATTATATATATACTGTATGTGACTATTCTGAAATAAATGTATTCTGTAGCTAATTTCTGAATGATACAGCTTCTTCTTCAGTTTGAACTTAAAACCATGGATGTGCAGGGAATATTTTTTTAGATATTGACATTTAAATAAAACTAGTAGAAACCAGGAGGAAATTGCCTCTGAAGGGCCAAAGTAAAATAGGGTTAAGGTCATTTCAGTAGAGGTACAGAGTATCGAATCAGTATCGTTAGCAGTTTCAAGTACCGTTTCAGTATCGAGTATCATGATACTAAACCTGGTATCGGTATCGAAGTCTAAATTTTGGTATCGTGACAACACTAGACACAGCTCCTCCGCCCCCTGCCCCCACCCCTCTCCCTCGCTCACCCCACAAAGTATTTTCAAAATTGTGTAGTAGGCGGAGACAGGCTGAGACAGTGGGTGTAGTTATTCTATAAGTGCCCCCATTTGTAAGAACAAGTCGCCCACTCAAAAGCTTTTTGACAAAGTGGACTCAAATATGCGCCCTCTAAAGGGTGTAGGGGTCGTATTCGGACACAGCCCGTAGCGTAACTAGCTGGGGGGCAGGGAGTGCACTCGCCCCCCCTGGAGGCAAACGCATACATTTTAAATAAAATTTTAATCAAAGATGAATTATCATCAACAGTGTAGGCATAACTGAGCAAAATATAGGTTTATTTAAAACGGGAAATCTTTTCATTAATATCATTCATATTACGTTGTTTGAATTCAACAAGATTTTCACGGACGTTCGTTTCCAACATCAGTTAGCAGCACAGTTAAAAATGGAGAGAAAAATCTTGTTATACGAAATGTAAACAGAAAGAACAGAGGGAGAAAACAAAAGATGCATTAACGTGTGTACCACTAACTAACTTCTTTTTGAAGCATAATCAACCTAAGGAGGGCTCAAGTTGAGACTAAGTTGAGAACATAATCAACAAGTTTTCCAGGGCAAAAAACGAAGAATTGACCTGTAAGAACGACCACGACCACATAGACAAAGAAACACAATGAATAAACTACATTTTTTGACGTAGGCTATGACATTTTAAATGCAGCCTAGGCCTTCTACATAAATGAATAAATTAACTGAATATTAAATTTGTCACGTAGGCCTATCATTCAACATTACCGATTTTGTTTTGTGTGGACAGAAACATTAGCCTGGCCTACACTTTGTATTTTCAAAAGTAGAATAAGATGTTGAGTTCAATGGATAGGACCACATCCGCATGCAAATTGATTTGTTTTTGTCTGAACAATAAAACATTTTTTGTAAATATTTATCTGCAGACATTAATCAGCCTACCATTTCTACTGAGCGTATTACATACCTGAAGTGATTAATGTTATATCAGCATTTTAGAGAGATGAGTTAGGCTATTTCTGTAGGCTATTGCTGCCTTCAAGTGCTCCTCGGAACCTCCTATTTCCCAGTCGCCAAATCGTAATTACGAGGTTGACGCATTCACATGCTCCGAAGTTGGAATTAGCCTACCAGCAAACATGGATGTCTATAGTAAATGTTTCTTTTGATCCTTTATGAATAAAAAAAATACATGGAGCATATCACTTTCTGCATGAGAAAGAAGAGGAAAGGAAAACTATGAGAGACATGATATACTATAGTATATTTGACTAAATGGTTGTGTGCTGTGTGTGCGTTACCATTAACATGATAATCTGCTGCGCTGCCTGGTTAGATTGTCATGTGTGAATCTATCGCATTTTCTGCCATTTCGGCTTGGCAACTGGAAAATATGAGCTTCCGAGGAGCACTTGAAGATAGAGAGGTAAAAGGTCAGGAGTGAAACTCTGGGAGCAAAATTATCTCCAACTTTCCCGCTTGTAATTACGACTTGAAGGTTTGTTCAAATGCAACTTCCATGTCGGAAATTCATATTTCCGATAATACCGACAGCCTACCTCTGGCTCACCGCATTGCCGACATAGGGTCTATAAACTTTTTAAACTTTCGATTGACTAGCGTTATAAATTAAATTTAAAAATGACATATATTAGGGCCCCCTGCTGACCTAATTTGCCCCCCCGATCTGATCATGTAGTTACGCCACTGGACACAGCCATGGGCTTCCTCCACTACCACCTCCTCTCCTCCTTGCCCCAGAAACAGATCTATGTGTTTTAATCTAATGTGGCTGATTACATCTTAATTAGGTATTAATGGTCACATATTAATTAATGTCTCGACGCAAACCGCAATGTCAGATACATGCAGGTACTTGTACTTGAAACGTTCAGGCAGTTTTGCATACTTCCGGGTAGGAGAGGAGTGGTAGTGGGGGAGAGGAGGAAAGGAGCAGGGGAGCGAAGAATATTGGGACGCACCCCAGCTTCTCAAGCCTTTAACACTAAAGACCAGGGGTGCATCCCAATATTCTTCACTAAAAATTATTCTCAATAAATTCATTAATGTATATTCACATACTGAAATGGTAGCTGTCATGCTTCGGATATATTTATGTAGGCTATAGTCATGTTTGTTAATAAGCAACGTTAATGTGAAAGCAAATAAATAAAGCTGTTTCCCCGACGTAAATTGCCAAATTTTTATTTAGGATATGAACCACAAAAACGGACTGGCATTTTGTTATCCGTTGTAGGATGTTATGTCCTTTGTGTGCTAATAACTGAAGCACACACAATTTAGGCTAAATATCTTGCATTGGGGCATCATTATCTTGGGGAAATTCATATAAGGCTTAGCTACGCATCATCACTGTTGCCTTTTGTTAAATCTCTGTGGGCATGAGCGCGATTCTGTCACCCAAAAATGTGAAAAAACTTCCGCAGTAGGATACATCCATGTATGCTTCGTCGGAGGGGAGGAGAAGCCAAGTTTGAAGCCGCTTCCCTCGTCTTCTCCACTATTGGGACAGTGGAGGGAGGGAGGGAGGAACCAAAGATCGGTTTCCAGGGCACGGAGTAGAAGAGGTGGTAGTGGAGGAAGGGAGGGTGCATTTTTCGACTATTGGGCATAGACTGTATGAAAATATGGACAAAGTCACTGTGACGTCACCCATTGCCTTCCCACGGCCTCGTAAAAACCGAATCGAGTCTCCGGATGCATTTTTCGCCGCCAGTTTGTACAAACTGCGTCTGCTCCGTGGAGCCGAAGAGGACTCAACCTGTCCCTCTGATTGGTCCTGAACAAATGTTAATACCCTGTCCAAACGACACAATATTTAAAAAAAATCAGCACATGTAGAGGCATTAGATGAAGGAAAGGCACCTATTGCATTCACATTTTTTTTGTGGGAAAAATTTACTGACAATATTTTGACCACATTGCTGCCATTGACTTACATGGTGAAAGACCTATACTGGAGCCAATCGCAGTGGCGCTAGTGAGCAACGGAACAATTTCCGCTCCCAGCCCAACCAGGAAGTGAGCTTCAAAACAAAAGCCCAATCCCAATCACAGAACTATAATAACAGTTCTGTGGTCCCAATCCAGTTTTTGCTCCACCCTCGTAAACTTCACTAGCAAACTTCACTTGGGAGGATGTGACGCACATACCAATAAAACAGGAGTATACGCTTGCATTTAGCGAGTGTGAGGGAGTGAGCGGGTTATTTGAATTGAGACGCTCTTCACTGCATGTATACTCGGAAGTTAACCATGCTGCTGCACAGTGGCGTATCGTGGGATCTCGGATCAGACTCGTGCCCTTGAGAAAAGTCGAGGGTGGAGGGGCTATGTCACAAACTTCACTTGGCTTTCTAACGGATTGGACTCACACTTAAAATGGAGACTGACGGTACGTCCTGTTCTCAAAAGGGATTCCCCCAAGTGAAGTTTGCAAGTGAAGTTTACAAGGGTGGAACAAATACTAGATTGGGACGCAGCCCAGTGAGTGGGTTCGATTTAGTGAACCGGTGCGCCGTTACGCACATTGGTGACGCTCCCCGGCGAAGACGGGAGAAGGAGGGGCTTTCTTGTTTATTTAAATCGAACGGGAACCGGCGTAAACATGGCTCAACAAGCCGACCCAGTCGTAATCGCTGCGAGGTCGTTGTCATCATAACATTGCGCCGGTTCTTTTAAATAGCACGCAATCAGTGGTAGTGCTAATCCAGTTAACCGGGGATGCATTCGAATCCAATTTAACACGCTCCCTTCCCTCGTGGGAGCTATCTCGTGACGCAATTTGCTACGTGCAGCAAGCAAACTTAAAAGGTGCTCTGCAAGGGAAGTTTGACGAGAAAAACAAAAACGAAACCGACCCGCCCTCGCAACATTTCGGAAGTGCAACACCATAGAGTTGAAATAGTTCTGTGGTGACCGCCCACTTTTTCCACATGGAGCATTGCATTGTGGGATTCCCTTCTTGCTGGAAGGTTGCATTTTATACCCTTGCTGGAAGGGAGGATAAACCAGGGAGCGAGGGAATATAATTACTCCCTCCCCTTTCTTAAATTGGATCCGCATCACACTTGGCGTGGCTGCCATATTTCATCCTGGCATTTTGGGGATTCCCCCCTTGAAGCAAGGGAAGGGAACGACAGGAAGAAAGGATAAATTTCGGATCCTAACGCAACCGGGGTCTCTGCCCGTGCGCTCAATCAAAACCACCCACTGTTTCTTCATTTGAACATGTAGGTATAAAGTTTCAGAGATTTAAACTCGATCGCTAGATTCAGAGTCCATGGTTCTAACTATTACACCATGGAACCCCTACAGAAAACCTTTTGTGATAGTCAAACAGCTTTCCTGCACATTATGATTAATAACGTAAATAACGAGGAAAACGTTAACGGGACTAAACGCTATTAACAACCAGGTCATTCCATATACATAAAAAAACAACTACATTTACTTAACTGTTCAACGAAATGTCTGAAAATTAAAACGGGGAATTTACGTTTAAAGAAAATAAGAATAGGAAAGTTGATTCACATCTATCCCGATCGAAATACCATAACATATGCATAATGATGCATACCGTAATCCTGTAAATTCTACTGAATTTACCTCGTACTTTAAATCCAATGCATCCGACGAAGCCATTTTCTTCTCCAAAGGAACGTTCTGGTCATTTATGGCCGGACCTGTGCTCAATCGCTCGTCAAAGACTCTATCTACGGCAGGAAAACTTTCTTTCCCTGCAAGCTTAGCTATTGGAGGCAAAATAGACAATCAACTACAAATCAGCAACACTATCATTTTCTTTATACATTAGAACTACAACCGAAACACTGTGCTGTGCTCCAACTAGCCACCTCTCAGCAAATACACAGACGGGATCGAGATCAAAACACGTTTTTCACGAAAAAGTGGAACCATATTTGCATGCATACACATTAAGATGTGCAACTTACGTGTTTGTGCTTCTCTGAATTCGTCGCAAAACTGAACTTCCAAAGCGATGTTTGGAGAATTATCCGGAGCTCCCTCTCCGTATCCTCGCGCAGCCCCGAGCTCTCTCTCCATCAACAGTAGGCCTAACTTTCTCTTTAGCGCCTCGTTCTCTCTTTGGCTTCTGCACATTTCATCGTCCACTAGTTTAGTTATTTCTGCTACTGCGGTTTTAGTTAAAACCTCCATGATGGAGGCCATCTTAACCTGAAAAGCACAATTCGACATGTCTTGCAAATTACTCAGACACAAGAGCCGCAGTGAAACTCGTCCTGCAGATTAGAGGTACGTCCAGAACTATATACGAACTAGAAAGGCAATTGCCTTCTCAAAACGGCGCCGTTTCCACGGCCCAAAGTTTTTTCTCTGATTGGCCAACGTGACCTGTCACGTGAAGGTGGTCAATTTGTCCCTTTTGCAGAGAGTAATGGCTGCCGCTGCAAATCTCCAACCCATGACCAGAGCCACCGCGAAGTGGGTTTTGTCAGAACAATCGATGTTATGTGAAAATCAAAACAATAAATACAGTGATAAATTATTGAATACGTCCATGCTATGATTACATTCACATACTTAAATAATGATTGTTGCACCTGTTTGTTTATTTACCGTCTGTGGTATTGTGGGGGGGGGGGGGGGGGGGGGGGGGGGGGGGGTAGTAGCAGTACGAGTAGTAGGCCTAGCCTACTACTCTTCCTTCCCCGCCTCCTGAGGCTACTCAAAAGGCAGGTGCAGTGTCCTTCAGACCACCAGAGAATATGCATTCCCTGTCCCTGAGCTTCACTCGCTCCTGCAAGGACTTTTTATTACTTGTAAAGTTGAGTTGGCTCTGAGTCTAAAGAATTTCATTGCTGGTAATGATGTTGCATCGTTATCTAGTTTATGACAATAAACTTCACTCAGATTTTTCCCCAGACCTCCTCAAAAACGAAAACTAACCACGTCCCTTATGACGAAAGTACGCCACCGCGGGGAGGTTGTGGGGGGAGGGGGTTGCCGAACCGATCTGGCAACCCTGGTGTCCGATTCAACCCAGTTCGTTTTCAATGCGATTGACTGGTAGGCTAAATGTGTCAAACACTGTTGTATGTTTTGCTTGAAATACTATGATTTGTACAGTTATTTGCCGTTATTCGCATAGTTTTGATATGGAGTTGATAGTGCAATGACTTTTATTGCAGTTGGCAAATAAAATATTAACAGGTATTGACAGACAAAAACAGATAGAAAACGTGGCATCATATGCTTTAAGTTTACAAAGCACTCATCCAAAATGTTCTCTTTTCTCGTCTGATTTTTCACATACTGATAGAACCCAGACATGGTGCCGTCCAAACAATGCTATCACATATTTTATAACTCTTGAGATGTATACCTTGCTAAAAAGCACTATGAGCATTATTCCCCTCAGATGGTACCGGCCAACCCTACTGGCTCACAGACTACTAGGTGTATGAATGATATATTCTAATTTTTCACGTAAAAAATTATACCTAACACATACAAGAGAAAACCTCTGTATCTCTCTGTAGGCTATGTCTGGTGCACAGCACACGCACGCACGCATTAAGTGCACCTTGTGTGGTGTTCGGGTCTGTGGGACCCGTATTCAATGTTTACTAAAAGAAAAATTACACAATTCATAATTTTTTCAACCTGAAACTCATTGGCCTTGGCTCATTTTCTGTGATAAACATGTAAAAGAACACAAAAATCACTTTTATTGATAAATGTGATCTAGCAGAGGTAAATGGTCAAGGAAGGATGAAGGATTTTTCCCACCAAATAAGCAAAAAGTCAAAAGACTTGATTTTATCCAGGCTGGAGTCTCAAAGGGTCTCAGAAACTACACCTCAAAGAGGCTGTAGCCAGACAGAGGTGAAAATGAAACTTTGTCGTAGGACAAAACCAATGTAAGATCCAGCGTTGACTCCTTTCCTGTGTTAACGTCTATTCTTGTTTTATTTCCATCATTTAAGCAAACTAAATTTCTCTCATCTAACAGGTCTTCTATTTCCTGGCCATTAACATCCGTTTTCTCACTCCCCCATAATGTGTTATGTGCATTAAAGTCCCCAAACCACACAATGCTTGCTCTATTTTGCCCTTCTATTTCTTCAAGCTTTCTTAATTCTATTTTCTTGCAAGGGTTATAATAATTCACTACCACTAATTCCTTCCTTCCCACCCATACTTCCACTACCACATACTCCAGTTCTTTTCCAGTACCCAGTACTCTATAAGGAGTCCCTTGTTTAATAAATGTGACACAGCCCCCTCCTCCCCCATGTTTCCTATCTCGCCTAACTGCCACATACCCAAACATAACAAAATCTAAGTGGGGTTTCAGCTATGATTCCTGAACACACAAAATGTCCGGTTTCTCCCTCCGACTGTCTATACATTTCTTAAAATCCTGCCCATTAGCAATAAGGCTTCTTGCATTCCATTGTAGGATTAACATTATTAATAATATCATCCCACACTCGTTGTCTCTTGACTTGATTGTGCCTTGAGTTCATCATTTACTTCTTCCCATTTTAAACCAATCATACCCAAATGGTGTTCTGCAGCTATCACAATTAACCAAATCCTTTCAGTTTTAGATTTAATCTCATGTGTTGCATTTAGTACTCCAGCTATAAAAGTCACCAATTTCTTCTTCTCTATCCATGCTTTCTTCTTATCTTGCTGTTCTTTTTCTGCCACTTGTTCTTTGTTATATCCTCCCTCCTTATTCTGTTTTTTCTGTCCTGCCAACTTAACTGCCTCAGCATATGATACTTTTTTCCTTCACCTTTATCTGTTGTACTTCCACCTCTTTTTTCATCATTTTACATCCCCGATAAGCTACACTGTGATCACCTCCACAATTACAGCACTTTGGTCTCACTCCCTCTCCACATTTCCCATATTCATGCTCCCCACTACACCGAGCGCATCTTCTCTTTTCTTTACACACTTTGGCCACATTCCCAAATTTCTGACAGTTAAAACATCTCATAGGTTTTGGTATGTATTCCCTTACACTATATTTTATAAATCCAAAATATACCTCCTTTGGAAGCACCCTTTCCTCAAACTCTATCAATACGGTTTCAGTCTCCTTTTTCTCTATTCCCCTTGTCATTCTTTTCACATTTTTCACATTGCTATTCCTCCCCTTCAAGTACCCCCTTCTCCTTTAATTCCCCCATATTAACACTGAGGGGAACCCCAGAGATCACCCCCTTGCTACCATTGAACCTCTGTTCTCCAACTCTTACAACCCTGGACACTTTGACTTTAATAGTCATCTTTATTGCCTTCTCTACCTGCGCTTCCATCTTACATCCTATTAACAAGTTTCCATCTCCTAAAACTCTCGCATGATTTACTTCCCCAACTTCCCGTCTAATGATTTTTGTTAATTTAAGCGGATCTAACTTCTTTACTCCCCCTTCCCCCTCGAGTCTTACCACTACATTTATCAATCCTGTCTTCGGGACTTTCTCCTCACCTTCTCTTCCCTCGCTTTCCGATCCACCTGCGCTAGATGTATTTTTCTTTCTCTTGCGACTTTTCGCCTTCTTGGCTTTACTACACCCCACCTCTTCCCACTCACTCTCCCTCCTCTCATCTTCCCCACTTAACTCCATGCTGTTGTTATTACCATCCATCTCCCTCCCTGCCATCCTGTCAAAAGTGTGCAAGGAACAGTGTAAGAATACCGTTCCGGACCTATACAGGTCGTCCGTCGATATTCCCAAACTGCTCCCTACAATACCCAATTTTAACAAGTCTCGATGTCCGCAAATCCAAAGTCAAAAGTCATTTTATTCCTAAAATGAAGTCAATCAATCCACAACTTACAAACGTAATGCCCAAAATGGCGTTCTTCAGCCTCCGCTTAGCAACGTTAGCTTAGCGAGCCATCTTCCACCTTCCGGCAAAAAACTGCCTCCCGGAAACTGATCTTTGTGTTTTAATCTAATGCTGCTGATTACATATTAATTAATGTCTCGACACAAACCGCAATGTCAGGTACATTGTAAACTGTACATGCAAATACTTGTACTCAAAACGTTCAGGCAGTTTTGCATATTTCCCGGTAAGAGAGGAGTGGTAGTCGGGGAGTGGAGGAAGGGAGGTGGGGAGTGAAGAATATTGGGATGCACCCTCGCTAAATGCTACTCGGAGGAGAGAGGAGTGGGGAACGAGGAGGCTCCCGGAGGGTGCTTTAGTGAGGAGGCTCCCGGAGGATGCTTTAGTGAGGAAACACAAGTATAGCCTTTGCGGAAGCATTTTCTCGGGACGCGTGACGTATAAATTATCCACCACTCTTCACATCTTCCATGTAGCAGGCACACCCCAACACAATTGCAATTTTACAGTTCCTTTCCATTTATTATCAAGCGCTAATGACACTTATTGTTTATAACTAACAAAAGCACTGTTTATTCATGAAAAAATAAGCTAAAAAGCATTATAGTTAAGCACGTGAGCATAATATGACGATGACGCTTGATTGTTCCATTTGCCTAATACATGTTCCCTCGTTTCCTCCATCCTCATATCTGATCCTTGCATCCTTTCCTCGGGTCCTCCATTGGGTGGAGCTAAGGACAGAGGAAAGGACGCGAGGAAAGGATTCAAGGAGTAAAAATAAGCGACTGGAATGAACCCTATGGCTGCAACGCTCTGGTGTAGAGGAGAGCGTAAAGAATTTCCGGATTCTTAATCATTATCTGATAGGATTCTGATGATGTCCCAAAGTCCATTTTAATCCCGCCCGCTCAAAACCTTGCCTAATCAATTACAGGCAATGGTGGAAAAAAGGAAGGCATATCTTAATTTAGGCACATCATTTAGTACTGATATTTGGGTTATGTCTATTCCACCCCAATTCTGTAACTGATAGCCATCTGCCCTATTTGCCCTTGTTCCTGCCATAATCAGTCATGACCACTGATTATCCCCCCATGTAATGGGACCATAATTTCAGTTACTTGTTTCTTTAACGCCCGTTTTGCCTACTTGTTTGCAACTGGTTCCCCTGACACCCACACATGTGCAGTCACCCAACAGAACTGGACTGCAATGCCCAGTGTATGGAGTCTGAATTGCAAGATATAGAATTCCAGTAGCAGGTCTCCCCTTTCTGACTTATAAGAGTGTAGACCGGTTCAGTGCTGATGACTAAACTCCATATATAACCACTCTATCCGGTTGAACCTCTTCAACCCATTGCAGTCTCACCACAATTGGCATTAATTCAGCGGTATAGTCTAATGACAAACTATCTGTCAGTCTCTTGCTGTCTTGAATTAAATTCTGGATTAAACACTTCTATTCCTCCATAATCAGATTCTGGATCTTTTCTAACATCTGTAAATATTGGCAGGAAGGGGTAGAATTTACTTATGTAGCCTACCTTGATACTAGTACACATATCTCATCATCAAACTAAATTCTAGCACTGGTTTATGAAACAATCTGGGCCGCGTTTCCCGATAATGATCAATTTTAGGGTCAAGTGCTACGAGTGATTCTACGATGGCTCTTTAATTTGTAACACGCGTTTCCCAAAACAGTTCTTAAAAGCGTGAATGCGCAGTCGCCTCTTAAGTGTTACTTGCCAGAGGTATAAAATCTGGGTTCAGAAAGTACAAAGTCCACCCCAGCATTTAGTTCCAATCACCTGGAAGAAACACATACCAGGACATTTACTTTCTGACCCCTGGGTTTTACATTTCAGTACTTCTGTCTGTGATTCTGCTGATACGGGAGGAGGAGGGGCGATATAGTGAGAGACGAGAATCCCCATGCCCAATACATGGCCAGTTAGGCACGTCATCTCTCATAGACATGCTTTTGAAATAAAATATTTTTCCCACTGATTTTACTTGTCTCAATCTTATTTATTTATAGGGCTATTTAAGGAATGGCTTTTATGGGTCATTTCCAAATATATAAAAATAAGTACATTTAAATAAAACAAATAAACTACACTTAACATCACTTTAAAAAAAACACAATCAGTGGTTCTGGTAACCGTAAAATATAATGAATACTAACATGAAAAATCTGAGAAAGTATGTGATTTATGGGCTTCTAAAACGCACTTAACCGTCTACAACTGCTCAGGAGTAGGCTAGCCCAATCGTGAATCTCCGAGCGTTTCTGAGAGCATCGTAAGTTAAGATGCTTTTGGGAAACGCACCCTAAGTTCAAGATACTTCGTAAGAAGGGTTTTACGATCGTCTCAGCTTTACGATGCTTTTGGGAAACGCACCCCAGGGCAGTATGTCAGTGAGTCATACTACAGGGCAAAAAGTTAATTATTTGACCCCATGTTCCTCCGCCTGTTTCCCAATCACCCATCCAAAACTCCTACTTTTATTTACTGGAATACTCCAAGCAATTCCTATTGGAATACTTCTAAAGATGAGTGTCCTTAGACACAACCCTGCAAAGTTACCCAGTACACCAGTATGTTTGAGTTATTGTCTGCATCCAGTGCTCTGGGTGTATAAAATGCAGATGGGTCATTCTCATGAAACCAAGATAAACCATGTCTGTGCTTAATTAAGTTGAAAAATAATAAAATAAACTGGAAAAGTTTTATATCACTGTAAAGAGCATGATTCCTAATTTCCTGTTCTCTCATGTTTTTTTAGATGTTAGACCTAATTTTTGTAGTTCACACATTTTACACCAGGAATCTCATCACCGTAATGCGTCCGCAATAAGATTTTAGGTCCAAAATGCATGTATATAGTTTTTAAACTGACATTATTTTAGGAAAAATAATTTAAAATATTAATATTAAATCCTATGTTTTAACCTTAAAAATTATATTTTCACTCAATAATATATTTTAGGCAAAAAATATGGTGTCGGGGTCCATGTTTCTCATTACTGTAATATTTAAGTACCTGTCAAAATGAGCTTTTTAAATAGTTTTATTCTCCCATGATGCTTCAGTAAGAACACATTAAGATGGATGAAAGGTGAATTCTTTTGCCTCAAAAAAATCTATCATTTCTTCTGTAACCCCTGTACACGACATGATAGGTTTTCATTACCGTAATGTTGATTTATTTAAAATCTGAAAAACAAAAAATATATAGTTATACAGTCAAGCTGGAAAGTCTGCACACTCCTTTCACCTTCTCCACATTTTATTAGGTTAGACTTATACTACAATAGATTGAGTTCATTTTTTTGCCTCAAACATCTACACACAATAGCCAATAATGGTGAAGTGAAAACAGGTTTTTAGAAAATATACAATTTTATTTTACTCACAAAAATAGGTTATTTAGGGGTTACATATCTGTACACACCCTTAGCCTAATACTTGGTTGCTGCACATTTGGCAGCGATTACAGCTTCAAGGCGTCTTGGGAAAGAAGCTACGAGCTTGGCACACTTGTTTCTGGACATTTTTGCCCATTCCTTTTGGCATATCCTTGCAAGCTCCGTCAGGTTGGATGGGGAGCGTCGGTACACAGCCATTTTCAGCTCTTTCCACAGATGTTCAATTGGATTCAGGTCTGGGCTCTGGCTGGGCCACTCAAGGACATGCACAGACTTTCTCCGAAGTCACTCCTTTGTTCTCTTAGCTGTGTGCTTCGGGTCGTTGTCATGTTGGAAGGTAAACCTTCGCCCCAGTTTGAGATCCAGAGCGCCCTGGAGCAGGTTTTCTTCAAGGATCTCGGTGTACTTAGCCGCATTCATCTTTCCCTCTATCAGGACTAGTCGCCCCGTTCCCACTTCTGAAAAACATCCCCACATCATGATGCTGCCACCGCCATGCTTCACTGTAGGGATGGTATTAGCCAGGTGATGAGCGGTGCCTGGTTTCCTCCAGACGTGACGCTTGGTATTCAGGGCAAAAAGTTCAATTTTGGTTTCATCAGACCAGAGAATCTTGATTCTCATGTTTTGAGAGTCCTCTAGGTGCCTTTTGGCAAACTTCAAGCGGGATGTGATGTGCCTTTTACTAAGGAGGGGCTTCCGTCTGGCCACTCTACCATAAAGGCCTGATTGGTGGAGTGCTGACCTGGATGGTTGATCTTCTGAAAGGTTCTCCCATCTCCACAAGGATACGCTGGAGCTCTGTCAGAGTGACCCATGGGTTCCTGCTCACCTCCCTGGCCAAGGCCCGTCTTCCCCGATTGCTCAGTTTGGCCAAGCGGCCAGGTCTAAGAAGATTCTTGGTGGTTCCAAACTTCTTCCATTTACGAATGATGGTGGCCACTGTGCTCTTTGGGACCTGTAAAGCTGCAGAGATTTTTCCGTACCCTTCTCCAGATCTATGCCATGACACAATCCTGTTTCTGAGGTCTGCAGATAATTCCTTTGACCCCATGGCTTGGAGTTTGCTCTGACATGCACTGTCAACTGTGGGACCTTATATAGGCAGGTGTTGGCAATCCCCAATCATGTCCAATCAATTGAATTTATCACAGGTGGACTCCAATTAAGTTGTAGAAACATCTCAAGCAGTATCAGTGGAAACAAAATGCACCAGCTCACTTTTGGGTGTCATATCAAAGGGTGTGCACACTTGTGTACATATATTTTACATTTTGATTTTTAATAAATTAGCACAAATGTCTAAAAACCTGTTTTCACTTTGTCATTATGGGCTATTTTGTGTAGAATTTTGAGACAAAAAATGAACTCAATCTATTGTAGAATATGTCTGTAACGTAATAAAACGTGGAGAAGGTGCAGACTTTCCGGCTTGACTGTATATCACTTTAAAAGTTTCAAAAGCCTTAAAGTGATGCTTGCAAAATTTCCACTGAGTCATCATTGTGGACACAATTGTTAGCAAAAAGTCTAAGGCCTTCTCATTACCATGCTATTTGATGACCTATTTCGGTAATGAGAACCTTAATATCGGTAGTGAGAGAAGAACTGGTTGTGCGATATAAAATTTAACTTTAATTCTTCTTTTTCTTATCAAACCATCATTTTAATTAAAAATAAGTGAATATTTAACTTAACCAGTTCTTAATAATAATTAACCAATTCTTAAAGGGTAATTCCATGAAAAAAAACAACCTTATTTAACAAATCAAGGTGCAACTAATTAAGTCTCTCTTAATAATAATTCTGTACTGATATATTTGAATATAAAGTTGAAAGTTCATTTTGACATGTATCTATATCTCTACCACTTCCTCGTTCTTGAAAGACTGCAGTGGCGTCAAGTGGGCGTGTAAATTACAGGTAGGCAGAGCCCGGGAGGAAACAATGCAGCATCTGTGTATATGGAACACATAGGTGGCTAAATGGCTCTAAGTCATCAAGGGTCTGATGTATCAAACAAGCCTTAAACTATCACTCTGTTGCTAGATATGCAGTAGATATTGTTGAGCAGAGGAATTTCTCTCCTTATAATGACCAGGCACGACCAGGTAGATCCAAGAAGAAAAGGATTCATTTTTCTGCAGAAAGAGTCCAGTACTCACATACACAAGGTGGTCAAGCATGAACTGAAGAAGAGACAGAGGCAGTCTCCACCATATATAATCAAAAAGAATCTTTGCTAATACATAGATTATCTAACCTCTGATTGGTACACAGTTAATGGGCAGAGAGTAGAATACATAATTCTATTGTTGATACATGGTACATGGTTACACATTAGCATATAGTAAAATATACAAATCAATGATTGGTTAGATCTTATCATATAGAATGCATATTGGATGAGCGCACAGTGACCCCTAGCCCTTAACGTCTCACAAACAGTTCCGATAACTAATCTCCCAGAGTCGTCTTGTTTTCAGGATTCAAGATCAAGTGTCTCTCTGGCTCTCTAGTGATAAGATGGGTCATATATGCTTGAGCCTGGGATGTAAGTGGGTCAGAGGCCACAGGCCTGCAGTGTCAGAGAGAGAAGAAAGATAGGGAGAAATAGAGACAGAAAAATGCACGTGCACACAAGCTATATATTTTGTCTCTGGTTAGCTTTAGCTTTTAAAAAAAGGTCTAAAGAGACCTTCCAGATAAGAGAGGCTGCAGACTGCTACTTCTCTGTCTCTTGAGGATTTAGAGAATATAATATAAGTTTCAATTGGTATGATTGTACAATGAATATATACAGTATGTATAGAGATCTTTTAGATATTACTGTGATTATACTAGGGTGAAAACATCCTTCTGAAAACGCCATTCTCTTCAATATGGATGGATAACTTGAAGGGTCCTGACTTATTCTTCCATAGAGTTCAATAGGAAAATTTGTCAGGCAAAACTAATATTGTTGGGTCACAGACATCAGGAAGTCATGGCATGCAAAGGATATGGGACCAAATATTAAAAATGATTACTTTATTCTACATTAAGTTAAAATATCCAATATTTTTTGATGCCCAAAAATGTGTGTGTGTTTGGGGGGGGGGGGGCTACGTACAAAAGGTTCTATAATTTCTAAACGGTTCATCCGATATGGATGAAAATACCCCCAAATCAAAGCTGACAGTCTCTACTTCAGCCACATTGTCATTGTATCCTCTCAAACTAAAAGGACTAGATCACAGAACCAAAATAACAAATAATGTGTCACTGTCCAATGAATTATGGTGCTCATCGTATGTCAATCAAAAACTTTACATGTGGTTATTTCTGTAGGAAACCCTGTAAAGTTCTAAACTCTCAGGGCTGTATAGGTATGGCGCTGCCAGTGCTGTATATGTATGGCGCTGCCTGGGTTGTGTCTGTAGTGTAACACAGGCAAAGCTGCCAGTTCAGGCTCACTGGGGAGAGCCATGTTTGCATGTCAGGAGTGTTACATGAACTGTGAATAAAACTGTCTTGACCCTCCGTTGGTTATAAAAACGTATTATTTTTTTTATTCTGAAAACTTTATCTAATTAGTCTGCCACATCAGTGGAACTACATTACCCAGAAGGAGCAGTAAAATCAAAGATTTTGCTTAAGGATCACCTAGTTTTACTCCTTACTGTGAGTACTTATGTGTCTCTGAAGAACGCGTCGAAGGGAGAAACTGCTGCCGCACAGTGTGCAACTGAATGGTTTCTCCCCCGTGTGGACCCTTTGGTGAGATTTAAAATGACCTAGTTGGGTAAAGCTCATCCCACACTCGCTGCAGCAGTGTGGTTTCTCCCCCGTGTGGACCCTTAGGTGAGATTTAAGAGTACCTCGTTGAGAAAAGCTCTTCCCACACTCGCTGCAGTGGTGCGGTTTCTCCCCTGTGTGGACCCTTTGGTGAGTTTTAAAATGACTTAGGTGGGAAAAGTTCTTCCCACACTCGCTGCAGTGGTGTGGTTTCTCCCCCGTGTGGACCCTTTGGTGAGATTTAAGAGTACATCGTTGGGAAAAGCTCTTCCCACACTGGTTGCATTGGTGTGGTTTCTCCCCCGTGTGGACCCTTTGGTGATTTTTAAGAT
This sequence comes from Synaphobranchus kaupii, assembly GCA_029718625.1. Classification (NCBI taxonomy): domain Eukaryota; kingdom Metazoa; phylum Chordata; class Actinopteri; order Anguilliformes; family Synaphobranchidae; genus Synaphobranchus; species Synaphobranchus kaupii. The sequence goes on from JAINUF010000025.1 coordinate 3,222,388, forward strand.
GATCTCGTTGGGAAAAGCTCTTCCCACACACGCTGCAGTGGTGCGGTTTCTCCCCCGTGTGGACCCTTTGGTGAGTTTTAAGATGATCTCGTTTGGAAAAGCTCTTCCCACACTCGCTGCAGTGGTGCGGTTTCTCCCCAGTGTGGACCCTTTGGTGAGATTTAAGAGTACAGAGTTGGGAAAAGCTCTTCCCACACTCGCTGCAGTGGTGCGGTTTCTCCCCAGTGTGGACCCTTTGGTGAGATTTAAGAGTACAGAGTTTGGAAAAGCTCTTCCCACACTCGCTGCAGTGGTGCGGTTTCTCCCCAGTGTGGACCCTTTGGTGAGATTTAAGAGTACAGAGTTGGGAAAAGCTCTTCCCACACTCGCTGCAGTGGTATGGTTTTTCCCCTGTATGGACCCTTTGGTGAGACTTGAGAATGCTTTTCGTGGTGAAACCCTTTCCGCACAGTGTGCAACTGAATGGTTTCCCTCTGTGATGTGCTAAGCAGTGTTTTTTAAGGGAGTCTGCACAATCAAAGAGCTCCCCACAGAATTTGCAAATTACACCCTTCTCCCCAGCGTGGGCACTCTGATGATGCTGAACAAGAACAGTGAGAGAGGCAAAGGTCTTATTGCACACTGTGCAGCTGATGTGTTTCTCTCTGGTGTGAGTAATCTGGTGCTTTTCCAGGATCCTGGAGGAAGTGAAACCCTCGCCGCTTGTGCAGATGTAGTCCCCCTGGCCCTCGATTCTCCGGTGAATCCTTGCTTCTCCTGAAGTGTCGAAACTCGCCTCACATGGGGTGCTTCCACCGTGCTCTCCCGGAGAACCCAGAGGCAACGGCATCTCTGCCGAAACGTCATCAGGCGGCCTGTGGGAGTGCTCCTCCATGAGGGGGCCGCCATTTTGTAGTTGCTCGAGGTGTGACGTTGGGCCTTCGTCCACCTCCAAGCACTGCCTCTGAGACGCTCTGTATTGGGGAGGAGAGAAGTCATCATCTAACTGGGCACCTCTGTGCTCCAAGCTTCCTCCAAACTGTCCGTATTTTTCCTGAACCGTTCCCAAGCCGCCGGCTAAGCTCCACGCACACTGGAGCTCCAGCCCCCAGTCTGCGGACCCCAACGGGGGGAGAGCGGGGGTGAGAGGCTCCTCCTCCGGCTCCTGCTTCAGTTCTGCCTGCAGCCCCTTTTCTGGGTCTCCTGCAGGGCAGGGCTGCATGTGCAGCTCCTCCTCTCCACAGAGGGGTCCTGCACTGCCATCAGCACCAGCTGCAGCTGCCCCCGAAGTGCCTGCACAAAAATACAAACTTGATAAACTGCAGTTAATTACAAATGTGACATAACTTGACTGTATTTGCTCTGATGGCAACTATAACCAGTAATTACTAATATAACTAATCTCCTATATGACATTACACCCAAATATTACCACACGTTTTCTCCCCACTGTTCTTCTGTTCCACCTGTGATTGGCTCCTGCTTGGATCCTCTTCGAGCCTATCCTCGCTGAGCAGCAGAGATTCAGGCCAATCCTGTTCCCCACCTACAGGCTGACAAACAGGAAGTGTGAAGATTCTGTGCATCTGAAGCTCTGAACACCAGCAAATCACCACTGTGCCCTGTCCACTGTGCCCTGTCCCCTCACTTTGCAAGCAGTACTCTCTCAACAAAACCCGGAAATAAGGGGTTCATCCTGGTATAAGGGTAACTACACTCTATAGAGTGTGGGAAGAGATTTTCCCAACCATCTCGCTATAAACGTGTTTGTATGCCTACCTTATAATAAAACTTATTCATGCATTCCGTTATTTCAACAATTCTGAAATAATATTGTATATCATAAGAAACTGGTAGAAAAGAGTCTTTGTGCAGAAAATTTACCAAAATTTCATTTCTGCTCCCCACACTGCCCCCACCCCAATCGTGATGTCAGAATACCTCTTTGGAGGTACCTCTACCTCATATGAATAATTGTTGTCACCCACAACATAAACAGCCGGCACCGGATTGGTTAGACCCGCTACGTTACTTTTGTTCCGCCTCCACGTTTTTAAACCGGAACAATGTGGCGTCCTGTTCAATTCACCTAAATAGTCCACTAAAATGTGCTTCTGAAAATATTTGAGGTGAGAAATAGGCCATGCAGTTGCTGAATCTTGATTCATATTTGATGTGCAATGTCTAGTTTGACAGTTTGATCGAATTATACGAAATCATTTGTACAATGTGCGTTAATTTATGCAAATAACGATGGACACAGCTAGTGTTGCACGGTACACCGAAACTTCGGTACTTTTTCGATACTTAAAAAAAAAAAAGGTTCGGTATTAGGTCTTTTAGGTCAAATGTGTGCTCTGCTGTATGTGTCTGCATTACTGATTGAGAGGATGAAAGGTGAACGTTAGCTAACAATACTACGAGTCTGATTCTTTCACACGCGCAATATTGTTTTTGGCCGGCAGAGCTATAGGCTACTTTACGTTACCTACTAAACTAACGCCTTACTTCCACGGAGAATTTAGGTGAGCACAAAGTAAAGGATTTAACGATAGTTTGACTTGAAAAATGATGGTATAATCACTGAAAATAACCCCGATAGGCTGTCGTCGTATTTTATCATGTCACGTATAGAAACAATAATATTTTTTTTAAACGTTGTACAAATGAGTATTCGCCGTTTTCCCTTGCTTACTGTACTATATACAGTACCTGATGCACATTCGGTTTAGAAGACACCTCATTTTTTTCTCCAAAATCTCTCGTATAAATATGTTTAAGAAACCAAGTCCTTACCAGTATATTCAGCTACAGCTGTTTTCTGATGAACCCTGAAGAGTTGTAGTATCTTGTTATATTTCGCGAAAGTCCCGTACAGTCGACATTTCCGCAGTGACCACCCCTCTCACTTAGGGCTGAAATACGTTGCTGTACTTGTGTGAATACACACGAGCTTTCGTACGTTCTTTTTTAAACGTATTTAAATACATTAGGCGACGTATGTTATGGTTATTATATATATACTGTATGTGACTATTCTGAAATAAATGTATTCTGTAGCAAATTTCTGAATGATACAGCTTCTTCTTCAGTTTGAACTTAAAACCATGGATGTGCAGGGAATATTTTTTTAGATATTGACATTTAAATAAAACTAGTAGAAACCAGGAGGAAATTGCCTCTGAAGGGCCAAAGTAAATAGGGTTAAGGTCATTTCAGTAGAGGTACCGAGTATCGAATCAGTATCGTTTCAGTTTCAAGTACCGTTTCAGTATCGAGTAACATGATACTAAACCTGGTATCGAAGTCTAAATTTTGGTATCGTGACAACACTAGACACAGCTCCTCCGCCCCCCGCCCCCACCCCTCTCCCTCGCTCACCCCACAAAGTATTTTCAAAATTGTGTAGTAGGCGAGGACAGGCTGAGACAGTGTGTGTAGTTATTCTTTAAGTGCCCCCATTTGTAAGAACAAGTCGCCCACTCAAAAGCTTTTTGACAAAGTGGACTCAAATATGCGCCCTCTAAAGGGTGCAGGGGTCGTATTCGGGCACAGCCCGTAGCGTAACTAGCTGGGGGGCAGGGAGTGCACTCGCCCCCCCTGGAGGCAAACGCATACATTTTAAATAAAATTTTAATCAAAGATGAATTATCATCAACAGTGTAGGCATAACTGAGCAAAATATAGGTTTATTTAAAACGGGAAATCTTTTCATTAATATCATTCATATTACGTTGTTTGAATTCAACAAGATTTGCACGGACGTTCGTTTCCAACATCAGTTAGCAGCACAGTTAAAAATGGAGAGAAAAATCTTGTTATACGAAATGTAAACAGAAAGAACAGAGGGAGAAAACAAAAGATGCATTAACGTGTGTACCACTAACTAACTTCTTTTTGAAGCATAATCAACCTAAGGAGGGCTCAAGTTGAGACTAAGTTGAGAACGTAATCAACAAGTTTGCCAGGGCAAAAAACGAAGAATTGACCTGTAAGAACGACCACGACCACATAGACAAAGAAACACAATGAATGAACTACATTTTTTGACGTAGGCTATGACATTTTAAATGCAGCCTAGGCCTTCTACATAAATGAATAAATTAACTGAATATTAAATTTGTCACGTAGGCCTATCATTCAACATTACCGATTTTGTTTTGTGTGGACAGAAACATTAGCCTGGCCTACACTTTGTATTTTCAAAAGTAGAATAAGATGTTGAGTTCAATGGATAGGACCACATCCGCATGCAAATTGATTTGTTTTTGTCTGAACTAGGGGTGTTAACGATTAATCGTTGATCGATTAATTGCCGTTAATAATTTGATCGATCGACCATTTCAAATTTAACGATCAAATTGAACTATTTGCGGTCTCATCTGAATTGTGTCAATGGGAGCTGTTGGTGAAATGCAATCATTAAGTTAAACATAAGGGGCCAGATTGACAGCTTGCCCACCCAGGCCCACCCATAGATCCGCGACTGTGCAGTATTAGCTTTTACTCTACGCTAAAATGTAAGAGTTCTGGTCAGATAGCGAAACGGACGAAAGTGCGCCATTTTGCGTAGAGGCGGAAACTATAATTACACCCTTATAATATCAGCGCTGCCATTGCAATCATTCCAGCATTCTGCGGTAAGGGAAATAATTATTGCAGCTACATAAAAAAAATTAAAAAAAGATTATATATTATATAATATAATATATATCCGCCCGGCCAAGATAATAGTAGGGGAAACACTGAACATTCTATTAACTTTATACAGAAGAAGACTCACTCGACCATGAAGCACGCTACTTATCGGTCCCATCGGAACACGTATTTTCAGAAGCTGGTCTCGCTGTAAACCGACTGCGCACACGACTCACCCCTGATAACGTAAACATGTTTATATTCTTAAATAAAAGTCAGCAGGCCTAGGTATTTACTGCACTTATGCAGTTTAAGTTTTAAACTGAGGCCTGAGCTGTCGTAGCTTTCTCATTTCAAGAGGGAACCTATTATAGTTTTCAAAAACGTTATTTATCTTTATCTATTTCATAATCATTTTGCAAATTTAAGTTTTTAATTAAGGCTCATCATATTTTTGTATATGTCATAGACGTACGTGTTAGTCACTGATACGCCTCGGAAGAGTGAGCGCAATTTCCCGTGCCTTATTAAAATATCATACTTAAACAAAACAGCGTTCATAATTATATTTGTGTTATGCTATGAAACAGGCGTATTTCTCAAATGTTTCAATAAAGCTTTGATTGAGGAAAAAAACATGCATTTTGTATTTTCTATGTCATAAGCTATTTTTAGCTGTTTTGTTATCGATTGATCGATTAATTGTTCATTAACGTTAACGACTATCGATCAAGGAAATTCCTTAGAATTTGCAACCCTAGTCTGAACAATAAAACATTTTTTGTAAATATTTATCTGCAGACATTAATCAGCCTACCATTTCTACTGAGCGTATTACATACCTGAAGTGATTAATGTTATATCAGCATTTTAGAGAGATGAGTTAGGCTATTTCTGTAGGCTATTGCTGCCTTCAAGTGCTCCTCGGAACCTCCTATTTCCCAGTCGCCAAATCGTAATTACGAGGTTGACGCATTCACATGCTCCGAAGTTGGAATTAGCCTACCAGCAAACATGGATGTCTATAGTAAATGTTTCTTTTGATCCTTTATGAATAAAAAAAATACATGGAGCCTATCACTTTCTGCATGAGAAAGAAGAGGAAAGGAAAACTATGAGAGACATGATATATTATAGTATATTTGACTAAATGGTTGTGTGCTGTGTGTGCGTTACCATTAACATGATAATCTGCTGCGCTGCCTGGTTAGATTGTCATGTGTGAATCTATCGCATTTTCTGCCATTTCGGCTTGGCAACTGGAAAATATGAGCTTCCGAGGAGCACTTGAAGATAGAGAGGTAAAAGGTCAGGAGTGAAACTGAAATTATCTCCAACTTTCCCGCTTGTAATTACGACTTGAAGGTTTGTTCAAATGCAACTTCCATGTCGGAAATTCATATTTCCGATAATACCGACAGCCTATGTCTCTGGCTCACCGCATTGCCGACATAGGGTCTATAAACTTTTTAAACTTTCGATTGACTAGCGTTATAAATTAAATTTAAAAATGACATATATTAGGGCCCCCTGCTGACCTAATTTGCCCCCCCGATCTGATCATGTAGTTACGCCACTGGACACAGCCATGGGCTTCCTCCACTACCACCTCCTCTCCTCCTTGCCCCAGAAACAGATCTATGTGTTTTAATCTAATGTGGCTGATTACATCTTAATTAGGTATTAATGGTCACATATTAATTAATGTCTCGACGCAAACCGCAATGTCAGGTACATGCAGGTACTTGTACTTGAAACGTTCAGGCAGTTTTGCATACTTCCGGGTAGGAGAGGAGTGGTAGTGGGGGAGAGGAGGAAAGGAGCAGGGGAGCGAAGAATATTGGGACGCACCCCAGCTTCTCAAGCCTTTAACACTAAAGACCAGGGGTGCATCCCAATATTCTTCACTAAAAATTATTCTCAATAAATTCATTAATGTATATTCACATACTGAAATGGTAGCTGTCATGCTTCGGATATATTTATGTAGGCTATAGTCATGTTTGTTAATAAGCAACGTTAATGTGAAAGCAAATAAATAAAGCTGTTTCCCCGACGTAAATTGCCAAATTTTTATTTAGGATATGAACCACAAAAACGGACTGGCATTTTGTTATCCGTTGTAGGATGTTATGTCCTTTGTGTGCTAATAACTGAAGCACACACAATTTAGGCTAAATATCTTGCATTGGGGCATCATTATCTTGGGGAAATTCATATAAGGCATAGCTACGCATCATCACTGTTGCCTTTTGTTAAATCTCTGTGGGCATGAGCGCGATTCTGTCACCCAAAAATGTGAAAAAACTTCCGCAGTAGGATACATCCATGTATGCTTCGTCGGAGGGGAGGAGAAGCCAAGTTTGAAGCCGCTTCCCTCGCCTTCTCCACTATTGGGACAGTGGAGGGAGGGAGGGAGGAACCAAAGATCGGTTTCCGGGGCACGGAGTAGAAGAGGTGGTAGTGGAGGAAGGGAGGGTGCATTTTTCGACTATTGGGCATAGACTGTATAAAAATATGGACAAAGTCACTGTGACGTCACCCATTGCCTTCCCACGGCCTCGTAAAAACCGAATCGAGTCTCCGGATGCATTTTTCGCCGCCAGTTTGTACAAACTGCGTCTGCTCCGTGGAGCCGAAGAGGACTCAACCTGTCCCTCTGATTGGTCCTGAACAAATGTTAATACCCTGTCCAAACGACACAATATTTTAAAAAAATCAGCACATGTAGAGGCATTAGATGAAGGAAAGGCACCTATTGCATTGACATTTTTTTTGTGGGAAAAATTTACTGACAATATTTTGACCACATTGCTGCCATTGACTTACATGGTGAAAGACCTATACTGGAGCCAATCGCAGTGGCGCTAGTGAGCAACGAAACAATTTCCGCTCCCAGCCCAACCAGGAAGTGAGCTTCAAAACAAAAGCCCAATCCCAATCACAGAACTATAATAACAGTTCTGTGGTCCCAATCCAGTTTTTGCTCCACCCTCGTAAACTTCACTTGCAAACTTCACTTGGGAGGATGTGACGCACATACCAATAAAACAGGAGTATACGCTTGCATTTAGCGAGTGTGAGGGAGTGAGCGGGTTATTTGAATTGAGACGCTCTTCACTGCATGTATACTCGGAAGTTAACCATGCTGCTGCACAGTGGCGTATCGTGGGATCTCGGATCAGACTCGTGCCCTTGAGAAAAGTCGAGGGTGGAGGGGCTATGTCACAAACTTCACTTGGCTTTCTAACGGATTGGACTCACACTTAAAATGGAGACTGACGGTACGTCCTGTTCTCAAAAGGGATTCCCCCAAGTGAAGTTTGCAAGTGAAGTTTACAAGGGTGGAACAAATACTAGATTGGGACGCAGCCATAGGCGGCGAATGTATAAGGCTTGGAGAGGCTTAGCCTCCCCAAATGCCTAATAAATTAATTAAATACATTAAAATTGGCCGAGTATTCATTGACGAACGGACTTTTGGGTCTGGCCGATAGAGCCAACAAGCACAGCAAACAGCCAACAGCGCAGCGCTTGTTACAATGTAACAAATGTATCATTTTGATCCAACCGTAGCACGTGCCACCAGCCCCCTGCGGTGACGTGCCGTCTAAACTTGGCTGCTAGCTAGCTAGCGTGTATGAAGGTGTAAGGGAGGGTGTGTGTGTGTGTGTGTGTGATCTCTGAAATACAATAAAATGTAATCTTGTCTATACATGAGTGTGTATGTGATTTGCTACTTTTCGCCAATGCATAGGCTAGCCTACAAATTGCACATCTAGCAATAACGAAACTGAAATAGGCTAAGGCGTATCTACCAATCTGTCTGCACAAATCAATGCATGCATAGGCTATAATAAACAAACGTTTAATGCAAGATGCATGATTTCTGCATAATGAGTGTCTTGCACGACCGCGTTGTTTAGCCTACTAGGCTACAGTATAGGCAGTGGCGGCTCCTGAGCTGAAAATTGGGGTAGCGGAAAACTTCCCTTTAAACTGATTATTGGTCTTAATAATTTTTTATTTAAGTTTCCTTGATTAACAATAGGCTACATCAGCGTTTAATTCACCAATTACTCAATGCCATCAAATGTAGCCGGTTCTCCTAAATTAGGCTATTAGGCAAGTAATAAAATTATTTTAACTTGCGTCGCAAAATTGTGCACATTTTAATCAACATTATAATTGTGGATACATGTGCTCTTCGTTCTCCGCACTCTTAATTCCGAAAATATTAATGGAAATTAAACGATCATAAAGCTCAGCTTTTGTTAGATTATTTTTTTTATTTAGCACAACCTGCACTGAGTATAGGTTACACATAGCTCACAGTGTCTGGAGTTATTTCATTAATAATGGATATTAGGAAGTTTTTCTCGGTCGCGAACAAAACGGAAAATTATGTTTCACCGGAGAAGACCGGGGAAGTGGCCGGGGCAGTTTTGCAATCGCCAGAGATTGTGTCCGAGAAGGACGAGGGGAGAGTTTTAAACCTGCCGCCGCCGTTACCCACATGCTACACGGAGACTGTGTCCGAGGACGAGGGGAGACCGCCGCCGCCTGCATGCACACCCTCAACGGACTGCACCGCTGCTAAAGTCCCCTCCGACCTGGGAAGGTTGTTGGTATTATTAATTAATGCTCAGGTTGGCTGCCATGCCACTTTGCCCTGTACCTCGGAACCTAATGGGTGCATTATACAGCCAGCAGTTGGATGCGCGTTGTGTGTGTGTGTGTGTGTGTGTGTGTGTGTGTGTGTGTGTGCGCGCGCGTGTGTGCGTTGGGAAGGGGGAGGGGGTTGTGGGTGTGTTTGGCAGTGCAGTCAAACGATCGTTCCTGTTTTTTTTGCTTAGACTACGAGCAGGCCTAGCTACTACTAGCGACAATGATCTTGTGATCTGTGTGTTTTATGGCTGATTGTCAGTTTTGAGTTGGTGTAACTAGGCTACCTTTGATTGATCACTCACTGGTGTGGTTGGTCTAAAATGGAATGTTGCATATCATAAGTAGACCGTTCCCACTCAGCTTTTGATGGCAGTTGCTCAGTCGCAGTCTGTCCGTAATCTGTGATGTGTGTGTGTTGATGTAATGGACTACTCTCAGTGTGTAAATCAATGGAATAACTGAATCATTGTAAATTCCAATGTTTAACATAATCTGTTTATTAACTAAAGTACTTTAGATCGCCTTATAGGTTGCTATTATATTTGTGCATATTTGATCGTTTCTATATGCCCTAATTTATACCAGTTTCAAGGCAGAAAACCCACTACACTTCCGCTACGCTCCTACGCCTCTCAATAGAGGGAAAGTGATACATTTCGGATACAAATGTAGCAGCGCCACGTCCACGCTCGCATTCCAAAACTGCAACATTGTATCGTTCTCCCAATTCAAGCGCAAAATTACCACTGAAACTCTCCTTGCAAGCGACTCACTGTCATGCTAAATCATAGTTTTCTGAGCACTTTTTCCAGCACATACCTACAGCGTCAGCATGAAGTGCTGTAATTTTATGACACATGAACCCGCGATAAAAAAAAAAATTTTAATCCCGTCTCACTGGCCCCCCTCTCACGCAGTTTCCCTTTAAAAAGTAATTAGAATTCACTTATTTCAAAGCTGTTCTGTAAAAAAATCGCTGAAACGGAAGGAGGAGCACACCCCCCCCCCCCCCCCCCCCCCCCCCCCCCCATAACGTCCTAGCCTTCCCTAACGAAAAAATCACCCGCCGCCTATGGACGCAGCCCAGTGAGTGGGTTCGATTTAGTGAACCGGTGCGCCGTTACGCACATTGGTGACGCTCCCCGGCGAAGACGGGAGAAGGAGGGGCTTTCTTGTTTATTTAAATCGAACGGGAACCGGCGTAAACATGGCTCAACAAGCCGACCCAGTCGTAATCGCTGCGAGGTCGTTGTCATCATAACATTGCGCCGGTTCTTTTAAATAGCACGCAATCAGTGGTAGTGCTAATCCAGTTAACCGGGGATGCATTCGAATCCAATTTAACACGCTCCCTTCCCTCGTGGGAGCTATCTCGTGACGCAATTTGCTACGTGCAGCAAGCAAACTTAAAAGGTGCTCTGCAAGGGAAGTTTGACGAGAAAAACAAAAACGAAACCGACCCGCCCTCGCAACATTTCGGAAGTGCAACACCATAGAGTTGAAATAGTTCTGTGGTGACCGCCTACTTTTTCCACATGGAGCATTGCATTGTGGGATTCCCTTCTTGCTGGAAGGTTGCATTTTATACCCTTGCTGGAAGGGAGGATAAACCAGGGAGCGAGGGAATATAATTACTCCCTCCCCTTTCTTAAATTGGATCCGCATCACACTTGGCGTGGCTGCCATATTTCATCCTGGCATTTTGGGGATTCCCCCCTTGAAGCAAGGGAAGGGAACTACAGGAAGAAAGGATAAATTTCGGATCCTAACGCAGCCGGGGTCTCTGCCCGTGCGCTCAATCAAAACCACCCACTGTTTCTTCATTTGAACATGTAGGTATAAAGTTTCAGAGATTTAAACTCGATCGCTAGATTCAGAGTCCATGGTTCTAACTATTACACCATGGAACCCCTACAGAAAACCTTTTGTGATCGTCAAACAGCTTTCCTGCACATTATGATTAATAACGTAAATAACGAGGAAAACGTTAACGGGACTAAACGCTATTAACAACCAACGGGATGAGCATTTTGAAGGTCATTCCATATACATAAAAAAACAACTACATTTACTTAACTGTTCAACGAAATGTCTGAAAATTAAAACGGGGAATTTACGTTTAAAGAAAATAAGAATAGGAAAGTTGATTCACATCTATCCCGATCGAAATACCATAACATATGCATAATGATGCATACCGTAATCCTGTAAATTCTACTGAATTTACCTCGTACTTTAAGTCCAATGCATCCGACGAAGCCATTTTCTTCTCCAAAGGAACGTTCTGGTCATTTATGGCCGGACCTGTGCTCAATCGCTCGTCAAAGACTCTCTCTACGGCAGGAAAACTTCCTTTCCCTGCAAGCTTAGCTATTGGAGGCAAAATAGACAATCAACTACAAATCAGCAACACTATCATTTTGTTTATACATTATAACTACAACCGAAACACTGTGCTGTGCTCCAACTAGCCACCTCTCAGCAAATACACAGACAGGATCGAGATCAAAACACGTTTTTCACGAAAAAGTGGAACCATATTTGCATGCATACACATTAAGATGTGCAACTTACGTGTTTGTGCTTCTCTGAATTCGTCGCAAAACTGAACTTCCAAAGCGATGTTTGGAGAATTATCCGGAGCTCCCTCTCCGTATCCTCGCGCAGCCCCGAGCTCTCTCTCCATCAACAGTAGGCCTAACTTTTTCTTTAGCGCCTCGTTCTCTCTTTGGCTTCTGCACATTTCATCGTCCACTAGTTTAGTTATTTCTGCTACTGCGGTTTTAGTTAAAACCTCCATGATGGAGGCCATCTTAACCTGAAAAGCACAATTCGACATGTCTTGCAAATTACTCAGACACAAGAGCCGCAGTGAAACTCGTCCTGCAGATTAGAGGTACGTCCACAGAACTATATACGAACTAGAAAGGCAATTGCCTTCTCAAAACGGCGCCGTTTCCACGGCCCAAAGTTTTTTCTCTGATTGGCCAACGTGACCTGTCACGTGAAGGTGGTCAATTTGTCCCTTTTGCAGAGAGTAATGGCTGCCGCTGCAAATCTCCAACCCATGACCAGAGCCACCGCGAAGTGGGTTTTGTCAGAACAATCGATGTTATGTGAAAATCAAAACAATAAATACAGTGATAAATTATTGAATACGTCCATGCTATGATTACATTCACATACTTAAATAATGATTGTTGCACCTGTTTGTTTATTTACCGTCTGTGGTATTGTGGGGGGGGGGGGGGGGGGGGTTAGTAGTACGAGTAGTAGCCTCTTCCATCCCCGCCTCCTGAGGCTACTCAAAAGGCAGGTGCAGTGTCCTTCAGACCACCAGAGAATATGCATTCCCTGTCCCTGAGCTTCACTCGCTCCTGCAAGGACTTTTTATTACTTGTAAAGTTGAGTTGGCTCTGAGTCTAAAGAATTTCATTGCTGGTAATGATGTTGCATCGTTATGTAGTATATGACAATAAACTTCACTCAGATTTTTCCCCAAACCTCCTCAAAAACTAAAACTAACCACGTCCCTTATGACGAAAGTACGCCACCGCGAGGTTGTGGGGGGGTTACGAACCGATCTGGCAACCCTGGTGTCCGATTCAACCCAGTTTGTTTTCAATGCGATTGACTGGTAGGCTAAATGTGTCAAACACTGTTGTATGTTTTGCTTGAAATACTATGATTTGTACAGTTATTTGCCGTTATTCGCATAGTTTTGATATGGAGTTGATAGTGCAATGACTTTTATTGCAGTTGGCAAATAAAATATTAACAGGTATTGACAGACAAAAACAGATAGAAAACGTGGCATCATATGCTTTAAGTTTACAAAGCACTTATCCAAAATGTTCTCTTTTCTCGTCTGATTTTTCACATACTGATAGAACCCAGACATGGTGCCGTCCAAACAATGCTATCACATATTTTATAACTCTTGAGATGTATACCTTGCTAAAAATCACTATGAGCATTATTCCCCTCAGATGGTACCGACCAACCTTACTGGCTCACGGACTACTAGGTGTATGAATGATATATTCTAATTTTTCACGTAAAAAAATTATACCTAACACATACAAGAGAAAACCTCTGTATCTTTATTTATTTATTTATTTCGGCATGTGTATGATCACATTGCATCACATTTCTGAAATATTCATTTAACACATACATTTCCAGCCGAAAAGGGATACGGGAAACAAGCAGCCTGCTTATCAATGTTCCGCCCCACTTCCCTCACGATTTTAAATGTTTGTTCATATTATACATTTGATTAAAACTGATATTTTTAGAATCACAACAGCATAGCTAAGTTTTCTTTATAGCAAAATTGATCAAGAAGGAAAGAAAAAAAATAAAAATAAAATAAAATACTCTAAAGTAAAACAAACCGGATTTTTAAAGTCAGATTATTAAAGTCCAATTTAGTAGGTTTAAATGTGCATAGCATACATTGGTCAAACACTTTGTTTCAATGTTCATCTTATACATTTGTTTAAAACAGATCTTTTTAGTATCATAACATCATAGCTGAGTTTTCTTTATAGCAACTGATCAGGAAGGAAAGAAAAATAAAATAAAATAAACTACTCTAATGTAAAACAAACCAGATTGTTAAAAGTTTTTTTAAAGTAAAGTACATCATGACATTGTTTTCATTTCATGATAACCCCCTATTTTTCAGACATGATAGTTTTCTACCATCTTGCATTTCATCTTACCCTTGAAAGTCTTTAAATTTGCAGACATTTTAATCTCATCATTTAAACTGTTCCAAAGTTTCACCCCTACAATGGATAATGAATGGCCTCTGAATGTTGACTTTATAGATTTTTGTTTATAAATCATATTTCCTCTTAGGTTATGCATGTCATCTCTCATTAGAAACAGTTTCTGTATATTTATGGGTAAGAGGTTTTTGGAGGCTAAGAATAATATTTGTACAGTATTATATTCAATTATATCCTGCCACTTGAGAAACTTTGCCTTAATAAACAATTCATTAGTGTGGTCTCTATATGGGACACCATATACAACTCTTATTGCCCTTTTTTGAAGTTTGAACAGTGGCTCTGTGGTGTCTTTATAAGTGTGTCCCCACACTTCGACACAGTAGTTTAGGTGAGGTGTTATGAGTGCCGAGTAAATTGTCTTAAGTGAATGTTGATTGAGTAGTTTCTGCATTTTCCACAAAATAGATACGCTTTTGGCTAATTTACATTGAACTAGCTTCACATGTGGTTTCCATGTCAGGAGGCTATCTACCGTAACCCCCAGAATCTTGTGTTCGTTCACTCATTCAATGTTAATACCATTGACTTTTAAGTTTATATTTTCTTTCTGTCCTCTTTTCCCAAATAATATAAATTTTGTCTTTGAAAGGTTTAATGATAGTTTATTAATATTAAACCACGTGTGGAGCTTTGCCATTTCATTATTAACTGATGTGACCATTTGTTTAAGATCAATTCCAGAACATAGGATGTTTGTGTCGTCCGCGAATAAAATTAATTTTAAAACGTCAGATACTTTGACTATGTCATTAATATATAATAAAAATTATTTTGGTCCTAGGACTGAACCCTGAGTGACCCCACAGGTGATGTCCAGGCTTGTTGACATGTTGTCCCCTATCTGAACAAATTGAACTCTGTTTGATAGATAGCTCTTTATCCATTGTAATGCGATTCCTCTAACTCCATATCTATACAATTTTTCCATCAATATGTTGTGGTTTATCGTGTCAAAAGCTTTTTTCAAGTCTATGAATATGCCTATAGTGAATAGATTCCGGTCTAATGCGTCTTTAATAAATTCTATGGATTCTGTTAGGGCCAGTGCTGTTGAATGTTTTTTCCTGAACCCATATTGGTTGTCACATAACAGTTTGTGTTTATCAATGAATTTATCTAATCTTGCATTAAAGAGCTTTTCAATAATTTTCGAGCACTGTGGTAAAATCGAAACCGGACGATAATTTGAAAACTCTTGTTTGTCTCCATTTTTATATAATGGTAGAACTTTTGCTATCTTCATTTTGTCTGGGAACACGCCATTACAGAACGATAGGTTACATATATGTGTTAGTGGAGGTATGATCGCCTTTGATATCCTTTTTAACAATGTCATGTCTATCTGATCTGCGTCCGTGGATGTCTTAGCTGTGCAGTCTCTCAGTGGGCCCTATCTTACACCCGGCGCAAAGCGGCGCTAACGCAAACGCAAGTGTCTTTGCTATCTTACACCCGGCGCTAGGTCCATAATAACGCCTAACGCTTACACCGTCAAACTAGCATGTTTGACGGCGTAACTCTTGCGCCATCATTAGTGAACTGGGCGTGTTGGTCTTAAAATGAGGAGTGGCCAGGATTCTTTTTGGCGTATTGCTATCTTGAGCCAGCAGAAAGCACTTGCGCTAGAACCACCACAAACCTGGTCTAAAGTCATGTCGCAGTTGTTTACATGCTATTTTAACGGCGCATATAAGTGCGTCTACATAGGCGTGTGCACAACGCGCATACCCTCCTGTCTGTTACACACAGGGGCGTGCACAGGCATGACTAAAATATCTAGATCACAATGTGAAATATTATTATTGTGTAGGCTATATCAAAAATGCATAATAATAAAAGGTTCCATAGGTCCACATACCTTTCCCTCAGCGAAGGGAAACAATGCCACATTACATTGCTCTCAGCCCACTCCATCAACATCCAGGCGATGTGCGATGGTACGGGACAATGGCTATCCATTAAAAAGGAGCTGATAACACCTATAGCTATCAAGCCTAATGCGCGAATTGTCTTTGCACCTAATGCGTGAATTGTCATTCAATGGAAAACTCGCGCACGGGAATAGACGGACATTTAAGTTCTGAAAATGCGCTTCAGATGTCATTACAATACAGCTCTGTTTATCTATGAATACAGCCTGTAAGTAAATAGAATGGTTTGTGACTGAAAAAAGTTCAAAACCTTGTCCAGTGAATATTGCATTTATTGTTTTTCAAATAGCCTAGGCTACAGCGAATTCGCTGTGCATAAGGTTTTTTTCGATAGCCTATGGTTAAAAAACGGAGATGTCACCATGTTAACTAAATTGTAACCTTAGCTATTCTTCGTCCTTCATATTTTTTTAAATTACAGTGACCAGGTTTCCATACTCTCACCGTTTAAAACCCAGCTGATTTCACCCCTTATTCCTTAACTGAACAAAACGATTTTAAAGAGAACTAAGCGTCTAATTAGAAACTAAAACAAATTTGCAGCACGTTACACAATTAATTCACAATTAATTTTAATGCCATTCTCTGCACGTGAGCTGCATGTTCTCAAGTCGCCACGTTTCACGGTCTTCCTGGGAAAGTGGATTGTTTTAAAGGATTACGCTACGAGTAAAACAGGTTGGTCACATTTCCATAAACAGGACATTATTAAACAAGGGGAAATATGCGTGAACTTATGGGTTGCGAACCTGACAGCTTTATTGTAGGCTATTTAGTGTCATCATTAAGGCAAAATAACGGTATGTATGTTATTAATCAATATTAGCCTACTATGCAGGTAGCCTAATGAACTTTGGATGAAGCTTGAACTTCGAGAATTCCATGAGAACAGCCTCTTGGAATTGATGTTTGACACTTTCATTGCATAATCAAACGAAATTCGCTGAACAAGCAGGCTAATTTGGCGTTTTCTAAGGTGAGACTGAAGCCATTGATAGCTTATTCTCAGCTGTTGCAGGTCCTTTTAACGAAATTTAACCGCACATATTTTGTAAAATAACAGCCCTGTCTGGAATTACCGGGAACTCATAGGCTAATGGTTAGTCCGAATAATATTGATCATACTCCATTTAGCCTATTCCTTGATCACACTAAACACGCACGAGCATGTCTGTTTCGCCATCATAAGCAATCCGCCAAGGTGGAAAAGCAGGCTTTTAAAGGGAATGGGATATGACATTTTGATTGGTTTATTGAATGTCACGCCCAAGACACACCTATAATTAATGAAGCGACTAGGTTCAGCCCAGTTGCGCCATGCGCCGTGCTTAGCGCCAAAAAAACACGCCGTTAAAATAGCAAAAGTGGACTTGGACACGCCCTAAATGGACTTAGCGCCATGCGCTTAGACTAAGCGCCAAGATCGCCAAGATAGGGCCCAGTATCTCTTTCATTTCTTTTTGTGTAACAGGATATAAAAATAATGACTCTTGTTTTGTCTCACTGCCCCTATCAAAGTGATCCCATGGTAGGAGTGTGGAAGGAATGGCCTTGGCTAGTTCTGGACCGACACTAACAAAATATTTGTTGAAATTGTCTAATGTCGACTTTTTTTCTTCTTCCCTCTTGTTGTTTATATTGAAATGATCCGTGAATGTCCTCTTGACCTTACGCCCAGAGACCGAACTTATTATTTTCCATAGGTTTCTGGTGTAATTAATATTTTCTGATAATAACTTATCATAGTAATCTTTTTTATGTTTCCTCAACTGATCTGTCACTCTGTTTCTGCAACGTTTGTATTTTGTATATGATTGTTCGCTCCTTTCCTTTAAAAATTGTTTATATAAGCTGTTTTTTTTTCTACAGGCGTTTTCTATTTTCTTGGTAATCCATGGCCTTATTTCTTTGTTTTTTTTGCCTTTTCTCGAATTTTTGACTACCGGGCAGTGCTTGTCATATATTGAATTTATTGTGTTTAAGAAGGCCTCATACGCTTTGTTTGTGTCTCTTTCATTCAATACATCATTCCACTTTTGCTTTATCATGTCTTGTTCAAAATCTTTTAGTCTCTTTTCGTTTCTAATTCTTTTTAGGATTTTTGACCCTGTATTTTGATCCACAGTTTGTTTCCAGTCACAGATGGCGAAGACTGGAAGGTGATCAGAGATATCGTTTATCAAAATACCACTTGTTATTTTTGTGTCCAGTATATTTGTATAGATGTTGTCAATTAGAGTGGCACTATGTTTAGAGATTCTGCTTGGCTGGGTAATTAATGGTCGCAGACCCCACGCATACATTGTGTTTACGAAATCCTCAATCAACTTGCTATCGTTGGGATTTAATATGTCTACGTTAAAGTCACCGCATATAAAAACCTTTGATTGTTTCATTTTTGATATTATTTCTCCCATACAATTTTTGAAAATGTCTATTTTTGAGCTAGGAGCTCTGTAAACATTGCATAAAACAATTTTTTTACCTTTTAACGCTGAGAATTCAATTGTTATACACTCCATTACATTTTCAACGACAGTTGACAAGCTTTCCATTATCTCAAAATTTATGCTCTCCTCAATAAACAGTGCAACTCCTCCACCAGCTTTGTTGATTCTGTTCTTACACACAAAATTATACCCTTCCAGGTGGAAATCCATGCCTTTCTCAACGTTAATCCAAGTTTCCGACACCGCAATGATGTTAAATGGTTTGGCAAATGTACATAGATACTCCTGTATCTGTTCAAAGTTTGCGTATAGACTCCTGCTGTTGAAGTGGATTATTGACAGCTTTCCACCCATACTAATGTTTTTATTGAATTGGTCTTCCAAGTAATATCCACATTTGTTTGTTTCATTATAAAAAAAGTGTCTGTCTGGATCCGCTTCTTCATTCGGGGCTTTTGATCTTGGGTTCTGGTTAGATATCATACTCCTTTTTTCATGGTCAGCAATTTTATCCATCAATTCATTCAATATAATCCGTGAAGTTTTACTTTTTGGTTGTACTGAGTTCATGACGTTTTCACATTGTTTTCACGTACCTTACTATTCATATTTCTCCAGCTCCTCCAGCGCCCTGATTAGCACCGGTCTGGTGTTTTCTGAAGACCCAATTGGTTTGATAAAAACTTTGCAATTTGCCGTCCAGGTGTTTTGTAGTTTTTCCCCTTTCTTTAATTGACGCGCTTTCCAAGCGATGGTGGCGTTTACTTTGGTGAGATTTTCATTGATGAACACGTTGGATCCTTTCAGATTTTTGCCCTGTTTCAGTAGAGCAACTTTGTATTTCCTACTTATGAATCTCAGCACCACGGCGCGGGTTTCGTTTTCCCTACCGTCATTAGTTTTTCTCTTGGGCAGCAGATAACAAGAATCCACATTTGTAAGATCCATATCGATTTTTTTGGAATCAAGAAAGTTCCACACTTGTATTTCCACTGATTGAATGTCTGCCTCGTCTGGCTCCTCGTTGGACCTCGTCGCCTTGGCATAGTTCCTTGGTTTGATTCTGAGCCCTGTGATGATCACATCATTAAGTTTCCCATGTTGTTCTAGCTCCTCCACTCTGTATGTTAGAGTCTTTATTTGTTGGTCTTTCTTGACATTTTCATCTTTAAGTTCTTTTAACTCCTGCCTTATGTCTTTGAGTTGAATCTTGATATCTTCCAGGCTTTCCATAATTGTTGTTGCCAAGTCCGCTGGAATAGAGTGACTTGTTTTAGCTGACTTATCAGACTTATCTGGCTTGACCATTTTCTTGATTTTCTTGGTTTCAGTGATTTTTAAACAATTAATATGGCATTTGCTATATTTGCATTTGTTATGTTGATTTATTGTTTCGTCGAGTTTATCATTCCATTCTTTCTCTCCCCCAGTTCCCGTTGCAGCTGTAGCCTTGAGCTGTTGCCTTGAGCTGTTGCTCCTTCAGCAACCATGTGCTATATCTCTCTGTAGGCTATGTCTGGTGCACAGCACACGCACGCACGCATTAAGTGCACCTTGTGTGGTGTTCGGGTCTGTGGGACCCGTATTCAATGTTTACTAAAAGAAAAATTACACAATTCAGAATTTTTTCAACCTGAAACTCATTGGCCTTGGCTCATTTTCTGTGATAAACATGTAAAAGAACACAAAAATCACTTTTATTGATAAATGTGATCTAGCAGAGGTAAATGGTCAAGGAAGGATGAAGGATTTTTCCCACCAAATAAGCAAAAAGTCAAAAGACTTGATTTTATCCAGGCTGGAGTCTCAAAGGGTCTCAGAAACTACACCTCAAAGAGGCTGTAGCCAGACAGAGGTGAAAATGAAACTTTGTCGTAGGACAAAACTAAATACATTTTTGGAAAGGCCTTGACCTCGAGAGTAACATATGTCAATTATTTTGCCCTGACACCCCAGGGGACTCAGTAGCGCCCCCTAGAAGGGCAAAACTGGCCAAACTTCAAATGCTTCTAATTCTGGAACCAATAGACATATCGGGTAGATATTTAACAGGATGATTAACTAACTAGTCTTTCATAAATAATGTCATATCAGCATTAATCTGGCTCAGACACTCTTCACTTACTTCCTTAAACTTCTCCCAGTCAGCTTTCCCAACCAACCATTTTCCTCCCCTGTCTACTTCAGTCACTGTTGCATTAATGTTTATCATACATAAAACTGGATAATGGTCACTACCTATAGTTCCCTCTTGGTACACTTTCCAATCGCAATGTTATTTGATACCAATGTAAGATCCAGCGTTGACTC
Source organism: Synaphobranchus kaupii (assembly GCA_029718625.1). Taxonomy (NCBI): domain Eukaryota; kingdom Metazoa; phylum Chordata; class Actinopteri; order Anguilliformes; family Synaphobranchidae; genus Synaphobranchus; species Synaphobranchus kaupii. The sequence goes on from JAINUF010000025.1 coordinate 3,243,163, forward strand.
CTTTCCTGTGTTAACGTCTATTCTTGTTTTATTTCCATCATTTAAGCAAACTAAATTTCTCTCATCTAACAGGTCTTCTATTTCCTGGCCATTAACATCCGTTTTCTCACTCCCCCATAATGTGTTATGTGCATTAAAGTCCCCAAACCACACAATGCTTGCTCTATTTTGCCCTTCTATTTCTTCAAGCTTGCTTAATTCTATTTTCTTGCAAGGGTTATAATAATTCACTACCACTAATTCCTTCCTTCCCACCCATACTTCCACTACCACATACTCCAGTTCTTTTCCAGTACCCAGTACTCTATAAGGAGTCCCTTGTTTAATAAATGTGACACAGCCCCCTCCTCCCCCATGTTTCCTATCTCGCCTAACTGCCACATACCCAAACATAACAAAATCTAAGTGGGGTTTCAGCTATGATTCCTGAACACACAAAATGTCCGGTTTCTCCCTCCGACTGTCTATACATTTCTTAAAATCCTGCCCATTAGCAATAAGGCTTCTTGCATTCCATTGTAGGATTAACATTATTAATAATATCATCCCACACTCGTTGTCTCTTGACTTGATTGTGCCTTGAGTTCATCATTTACTTCTTCCCATTTTAAACCAATCATACCCAAATGGTGTTCTGCAGCTATCACAATTAACCTAATCCTTTCAGTTTTAGATTTAATCTCATGTGTTGCATTTAGTACTCCAGCTATAAAAGTCACCAATTTCTTCTTCTCTATCCATGCTTTCTTCTTATCTTGCTGTTCTTTTTCTGCCACTTGTTCTTTGTTATATCCTCCCTCCTTATTCTGTTTTTTCTGTCCTGCCAACTTAACTGCCTCAGCATATGATACTTTTTCCTTCACCTTTATCTGTTGTACTTCCACCTCTTTTTTCATCATTTTACATCCCCGATAAGCTACACTGTGATCACCTCCACAATTACAGCACTTTGGTCTCACTCCCTCTCCACATTTCCCATATTCATGCTCCCCACTACACCGAGCGCATCTTCTCTTTTCTTTACACACTTTGGCCACATGCCCAAATTTCTGACAGTTAAAACATCTCATAGGTTTTGGTATGTATTCCCTTACACTATATTTTATAAATCCAAAATATACCTCCTTTGGAAGCACCCTTTCCTCAAACTCTATCAATACGGTTTCAGTCTCCTTTTTCTCTATTCCCCTTGTCATTCTTTTCACATTTTTCACATTGCTATTCCTCCCCTTCAAGTACCCCCCTTCTCCTTTAATTCCCCCATATTAACACTGAGGGGAACCCCAGAGTTCACCCCCTTGCTACCATTGAACCTCTGTTCTCCAACTCTTACAACCCTGGACACTTTGACTTTAATAGTCATCTTTATTGCCTTCTCTACCTGCGCTTCCATCTTACATCCTATTAACAAGTTTCCATCTCCTAAAACTCTCGCATGATTTACTTCCCCAACTTCCCGTCTAATGATTTTTGTTAATTTAAGCGGATCTAACTTCTTTACTCCCCCTTCCCCCTCGAGCCTTACCACTACGTTTATCAATCCTGTCTTCGGGACTTTCTCCTCACCTTCTCTTCCTCGCTTTCCGATCCACCTGCGCTAGATGTATTTTTCTTTCTCTTGCGACTTTTCGCCTTCTTGGCTTTACTACACCCCACCTCTTCCCACTCACTCTCCCTCCTCTCATCTTCCTCACTTAACTCCATGCTGTTGTTATTACCATCCATCTCCCTCCCTGCCATCCTGTCAAAAGTGTGCAAGGAACAGTGTAAGAATACCGTTCCGGACCTATACAGGTCGTCCGTCGATATTCCCAAACTGCTCCCTACAATACCCAATTTTAACAAGTCTCGATGTCCGCAAATCCAAAGTCAAAAGTCATTTTATTCCTAAAATGAAGTCAATCAATCCACAACTTACAAACGTAATGCCCAAAATGGCGTTCTTCAGCCTCCGCTTAGCAACGTTAGCTTAGCGAGCCATCTTCCACCTTCCGGCAAAAAACTGCCTCCCGGAAACTGATCTTTGTGTTTTAATCTAATGCTGCTGATTACATATTAATTAATGTCTCGACGCAAACCGCAATGTCAGGTACATTGTAAACTGTACATGCAAATACTTGTACTCAAAACGTTCAGGCAGTTTTGCATATTTCCCGGTAAGAGAGGAATGGTAGTCGGGGAGTGGAGGAAGGGAGGTGGGGAGTGAAGAATATTGGGATGCACCCTCGCTAAATGCTACTCGGAGGAGAGAGGAGTGGGGAACGAAGAGGCTCCCGGAGGGTGCTTTAGTGAGGAGGCTCCCGGAGGATGCTTTAGTGAGGAAACACAAGTATAGCCTTTGCGGAAGCATTTTCTCGGGACGCGTGACGTATAAATTATCCACCACTCTTCACATCTTCCATGTAGCAGGCACACCCCAACACAATTGCAATTTTACAGTTCCTTTCCATTTATTATCAAGCGCTAATGACACTTATTGTTTATAACTAACAAAAGCACTGTTTATTCATGAAAAAATAAGCTAAAAAGCATTATAGTTAAGCACGTGAGCATATGACGATGACGCTTGATTGTTCCATTTGCCTAATACATGTTCCCTCATTTCCTCCATCCTCATATCTGATCCTTGCATCCTTTCCTCGGGTCCTCCATTGGGTGGAGCTAAGGACAGAGGAAAGGACGCGAGGAAAGGATTCAAGGAGTAAAAATAAGCGACTGGAATGAACCCTATGGCTGCACCGCTCTGGTGTAGAGGAGAGCGTAAAGAATTTCAGGATTCTTAATCATTATCTGATAGGATTCTGATGATGTCCCAAAGTCCATTTTAATCCCGCCCGCTCAAAACCTTGCCTAATCAATTACAGGCAATGGTGGAAAAAAGGAAGGCATATCTTAATTTAGGCACATCATTTAGTACTGATATTTGGGTTATGTTTATTCCACCCCAATTCTGTAAATGATAGCCATCTGCCCTATTTGCCCTTGTTCCTGCCATAATCAGTCATGACCACTGATTACCCCCCCATGTAATGGGACCTTAATTTCAGTTACTTGTTTCTTTAACGCCCGTTTTGCCTACTTGTTTGCAACTTTGTTTCCCCCGACACCCACACATGTGCAGTCACCCAACAGAACTGGACTTCAATGCCCAGTGTATGGAGTCTGAATAGCAAGATATAGAATTCCAGTAGCAGGTCTCCCCTTTCTGACTTATAAGAGTGTAGACCGGTTCAGTGCTGATGACTAAACTCCATATATAACCACTCTATCCGGTTGAACCTCTTCAAACCATTGCAGTCTCACCACAATTGGCATTAATTCAGCGGTATAGTCTACTGACAAACTATCTGTCAGTCTCTTGCTCAGTCTTGAATTAAATTCTGGATTAAACACTTCTATTCCTCCATAATCAGATTCTGGATCTTTTCTAACATCTGTAAATATTGGCAGGAAGGGGTAGAATTTACTTATGTAGCCTACCATGATACTAGTACACATATCTCATCATCAAACTAAATTCTAGCACTGGTTTATGATACAATCTGGGCCGCGTTTCCCGATAATGATCAATTTTAGGGTTAAGTGCTACGAGCGATTCTACGATGGCTCTTTAATTTGTAACACGCGTTTCCCGAAACAGTTCTTAAAAGCGTGAATGCGCAGTCGCCTCTTAAGTCTTACTTGCCAGAGGTATAAAATCTGGGTTCAGAAAGTACAAAGTCCACCCCAGTATTTAGTTCCAATCACCTGGAAGAAACATATACCAGAACATTTACTTTCTGCCCCCTGGGTTTTACATTTCTGTACTTCTGTCTGTGATTCTGCTGATACGAGAGGAGGAGGGGCGATATAGTGAGAGACGCGAATCCCCATGCCCAAAACATAGCCGGTTAGGCAAGTCATGTCTCATAGACATGCTTTTGAAATAAAATAGTTTTCCCACTGATTTTACTTGTCTCAATCTTATTTATTTATAGGGCTATTTAAGGAATGGCTTTTATGGGTCATTTCCAAATATATAAAAATAAGTAAATTTAAATAAAACAAATAAACTACACCTAACATCACTTAAAAAACACAATCAGTGGTTATGGTAACCGTAAAATATAATGAACAGTAACATGAAAAATCTGAGAAAGTATGTGATTTATGGGCTTCTAAAACGCACTTAACCGTCTACAACTGGTCAGGAGTAGGCTAGCCCAATCGTGAATCTCCGAGCGTTTCTGAGAGCATCGTAAGTTAAGATGCTTTTGGGAAACGCACCCTAAGTTCAAGATACTTCGTAAGAAGTGTTTTACGATCGTCTCAGCTTTACGATGCTTTTGGGAAACGTACCCCAGGGCAGTATGTCAGTGAGTCATACTACAGGGCAAAAAGTTAATTATTTGACCCCATGTTCCTCCGCCTGTTTCCCAATCACCCATCCAAAACTCCTACTTTTATTTACTGGAATACTCCAAGCAATTCCTATTGGAATACTTCTAAAGATGAGTGTCCTTAGACACAACCCTGCAAAGTTACCCAGCACACCAGTATGTTTGAGTTATTGTCTGCATCCAGTGCTCTGGGTGTATAAAATGCAGATGGGTCATTCTCATGAAACCAAGATAAACCATGTCTGTGCTTAATTAAGTTGAAAAATAATAAAATAAACTGGAAAAGTTTTATATCACTGTAAAGAGCATGATTCCTAATTTCCTGTTCTCTCATGTTTTTTTAGATGTTAGACCTAATTTTTGTAGTTCACACATTTTACACCAGGAATCTCATCACCGTAATGCGTCCGCAATAAGATTTTAGGTCCAAAATGCATGTAGTTTTTAAACTGACATTATTTTAGGGAAAATAATTTAAAATATTAATATTAAATCCTATGTTTTAACCTTAAAAATTATATTTTCACTCTGAATAATATATTTTAGGCAAAAAATATGGTGTCGGGGTCCATGTTTCTCATTACTGTAATATTTAAGTACCTGTCAAAATGAGCTTTTTAAATAGTTTTATTCTCCCATGATGCTTCAGTAAGAACACATTAAGATGGATGAAAGGTGAATTCTTTTACCTCAAAAAAATCTATCATTTCTTCTGTAACCCCTGTACACGACACGATAGGTTTTCATTACCGTAATGTTGATTTATTTAAAATCTGAAAAACAAAAAATGTAGTTATACAGTCAAGCTGGAAAGTCTGCACACTCCTTTCACCTTCTCCACGTTTTATTACGTTACAGACTTATACTACAATAGATTGAGTTCATTTTTTGCCTCAAACATCTACACACAATAGCCAATAATGACGAAGTGAACAGTTTTTAGAAAATATACAATTTTATTTTACTCACAAAAATAGGTTATTTAGGGGTTACATATCTGTACACACCTTTAGCCTAATACTTGGTTGCTGCACATTTGGCAGCGATTACAGCTTCAAGGCGTCTTGGGAAAGAAGCTACGAGCTTGGCACACTTGTTTCTGGACATTTTTGCCCATTCCTTTTGGCATATCCTTGCAAGCTCCGTCAGGTTGGATGGGGAGCGTTGGTACACAGCCATTTTCAGCTCTTTCCACAGATGTTCAATTGGATTCAGGTCTGGGCTCTGGCTGGGCCACACAAGGACATGCACAGACTTTCTCCGAAGCCACTCCTTTGTTCTCTTGGCTGTGTGCTTTGGGTCGTTGTCATGTTGGAAGGTAAACCTTCGCCCCAGTCTGAGATCCAGAGCGCTCTGGAGCAGGTTTTCTTCAAGGATCTCGGTGTACTTAGCCGCATTCATCTTTCCCTCTATCAGGACTAGTCGCCCCGTTCCCGCTTCTGAAAAACATCCCCACATCATGATGCTGCCACCGCCATGCTTCACTGTAGGGATGGTATTAGCCAGGTGATGAGCGGTGCCTGGTTTCCTCCAGACGTGACGCTTGGTATTCAGGCCAAAAAGTTAAATTTTGGTTTCATCAGACCAGAGAATCTTGATTCTCATGGTTTGAGAGTCCTCTAGGTGCCTTTTGGCAAACTTCAAGCGGGATGTGATGTGCCTTTTACTAAGGAGGGGCTTCCGTCTGGCCACTCTACCATAAAGGCCTGATTGGTGGAGTGCTGACCTGGATGGTTGATCTTCTGAAAGGTTCTCCCATCTCCACAAGGATACGCTGGAGCTCTGTCAGAGTGACCCATGGGTTCCTGCTCACCTCCCTGGCCAAGGCCCGTCTTCCCCGATTGCTCAATTTGGTTAGGCAGCCAGGTCTAGGAAGATTCTTGGTGGTTCCAAACTTCTTCCATTTACGAATGATGGTGGCCACTGTGCTCTTTGGGACCTGTAAAGCTGCAGAGATTTTTCCGTACCCTTCTCCAGATCTATGCCATGACACAATCCTGTTTCTGAGGTCTGCAGATAATTCCTTTGACCCCATGGCTTGGAGTTTGCTCTGACATGCACTGTCAACTGTGGGACCTTATATAGGCAGGTGTTGGCAATCCCCAATCATGTCCAATCAATTGAATTTATCACAGGTGGACTCCAATTAAGTTGTAGAAACATCTCAAGCAGTATCAGTGGAAACAAAATGCACCTCAGCTCACTTTCGGGTGTTATATCAAAGGGTGTGCACACTTGTGTACATATATTTTACATTTTGATTTTTAATAAATTAGCACAAATGTCTAAAAACCTGTTTTCAATTTGTCATTATGGGCTATTTTGTGTAGAATTTGGAGACAAAAAATGAACTCAATCTATTGTAGAATATGTCTGTAACGTAATAAAACGTGGAGAAGGTGCAGACTTTCCGGCTTGACTGTATATCACTTTAAAAGTTTCAAAAGCCTTAAAGTGATGCTTGCAAAATTTCCACTGAGTCATCATCGTGGACACAATTGTTAGCAAAAAGTCTAAGGCCTTCTCATTACCATGCTATTTGATTGCCTATTTCGGTAATGAGAACCTTAATATCGGTAGTGAGAGAAGAACTGGTTGTACGATATAAAATTTAACTTTAATTCTTCTTTTTCTTATCAAACCATCATTTTAATTAAAAATAAGTGAATATTTAACTTAACCAGTTCTTAATAATAATTAACCAATTCTTAAAGGGTAATTCCATGAAAAAAAACAACCTTATTTAACAAATCAAGGTGCAACTAATTAAGTCTCTCTTAATAATAATTCTGTACTGATATATTTGAATATAAAGTTGAAAGTTCATTTTGACATGTATCTATACCTCTACCACTTCCTCGTTCTTGAAAGACTGCAGTGGTGTCAAGTGGGCGTGTGAATTACAGGTAGGCGGAGCCTGGGAGGAAACAATGCAGCATCTGTGTGTATGGAACACATAGGTGGCTAAATGGCTCTAAGTCATCAAGGGTCTGACGTATCAAACAAGCCTTAAACTATCACTCTGTTGCTAGATATGCAGTAGATATTGTTGAGCAGAGGAATTTCTCTCCTTATAATGACCAGGCACGACCAGGTAGATCCAAGAAGAAAAGGATTCATTTTTCTGCAGAAAGAGTCCAGTACTCACATACACAAGGTGGTCAAGCATGAACTGAAGAAGAGACGGAGACAGTCTCCGCCATATATAATCAAAAAGAATCTTTGCTAATACATAGATTATCTAACCTCTGATTGGTACACAGTTAATGGGCAGAGAGTAGAATACATAATTCTATTGTTGATACATGGTACATGGTTACACATTAGCATATAGTAAAATATACAAATCAATGATTGGTTAGATCTTATCATATAGCATGCATATTGGATGAGCGCACAGTGACCCCTAGCCCTTAATGTCTCACAAACAGTTCCGATAACTAATCTCCCAGAGTCGTCTTGTTTTCAGGATTCAAGATCAAGTGTCTCTTCTGGCTCTCTAGTGATAAGATGGGTCATATATCCTTGAGCCTGGGATGTAAGTGGGTCAGAGGCCACAGGCCTGCAGTGTCATAGAGAGAAGAAAGATAGGGAGAAAGAGAGACAGAAAAATGCACGTGCACACAAGCTATAAGCTATATATTTTGTCTCTGGTTAGCTTTAGCTTTTAAAAAAAGGTCTAAAGAGACCTTCCAGATAAGAGAGGCTGCAGACTGCTACTTCTCTGTCTCTTGAGGATTTAGAGAATATAATATAAGTTTCAATTGGTATGATTGTACAATGAATATATACAGTATGTATAGAGATCGTTTCGATATTACTGTGATTATACTAGGGTGAAAACATCCTTCAGAAAACGCCCTTCTCTTCAATATGGATGGATAACTTGAAGGGTCCTGACTTATTCTTCCATAGAGTTCAATAGGAAAATTTGTCAGGCAAAACTAATATTGTTGGGTCACAGACATCAGGAAGTCATGGCATGCAAAGGATATGGGACCAAATATTAAAAATGATTACTTTATTCTACATTAAGTTAAAATATCCAATATTTTTTGATGCCCAAAAATGTGTGTGTGTTTGGGGGGGGGGGGGGGGGGGGGGCGGGCTACGTACAAAAGGTTCTATAATTTCTAAACGGTTCATCCGATATGGATGAAAATACCCCCAAATCAAAGCTGACAGTCTCTACTTCAGCCACATTGTCATTGTATCCTCTCAAACTAAAAGGACTAGATCACAGAACCAAAATAACAAATAATGTGTTACTGTCCAATGAATTATGGTGCTCATCGTATGTCAATCAAAAACTTTACATGTGGTTATTTCTGTAGGAAACCCTGTAAACTTCTAAACTCTCAGGGCTGTATAGGTATGGCGCTGCCAGTGCTGTATAGGAATGGGGCTGCCTGGGTTGTGTCTGTACTGTAACACAGGCAATGCTGCCAGTTCTGGCTCACTGGGGAGTGCCATGTTTGCATGTCAGGAGTTTTACATGAACTGTAAATCCAACTGTCTTGACCCTCCGTTGGTTATAAAAACTTATTATTTTTTTTATTCTGAAAACTTTATCTAATTAGTCTGCCACATCAGTGGAACTACATTACCCAGAAGGAGCAGTAAAATCAAAGATTTTGCTTAAGGATCACCTAGTTTTACTCCTTACTCCTTACTGTGAGTACTTATGTGTCTCTGAAGAACGTGTCGAAGGGAGAAACTGCTGCCGCACAGTGTGCAACTGAATGGTTTCTCCCCAGTGTGGACCCTTTGGTGAGATTTAAAATTACCTAGATGGGCAAAGCTCTTCCCACACTCGCTGCAGCAGTGCGGTTTCTCCCCCGTGTGGACCCTTTGGTGAGATTTAAAATGACCTAGATGGGCAAAGCTCTTCCCACACTCGCTGCAGCAGTGTGGTTTCTCCCCCGTGTGGACTCTTAGGTGAGATTTAAGAGTACCTCGTTGAGAAAAGCTCTTCCCACACTGGTTGCATTGGTGTGGTTTCTCCCCCGTGTGCACCCTTTGGTGAGATGTAAGAGTAGCTCGTTGGGAAAAGCTCTTCCCACACTCGCTGCAGTGGTGTGGTTTCTCCCCCGTGTGGACCCTTTGGTGAGTTTTAAGATGATCTCGTTGGGAAAAGCTCTTCCCACACACGCTGCAGTGGTGCGGTTTCTCCCCCGTGTGGACCCTTTGGTGAGTTTTAAGATGACCTTGTTTGGAAAAGCTCTTCCCACACTCGCTGCAGTGGTGTGGTTTCTCCCCCGTGTGCACCCTTTGGTGAGATGTAAGAGTAGCTCGTTCGGAAAAGCTCTTCCCACACTCGCTGCAGTGGTGTGGTTTCTCCCCCGTGTGGACCCTTTGGTGAGATTTAAGAGTACATCGTTGGGAAAAGCTCTTCCCACACTGGTTGCATTGGTGTGGTTTCTCCCCCGTGTGGACCCTTTGGTGATTTTTAAGATGATCTCGTTGGGAAAAGCTCTTCCCACACACGCTGCAGTGGTGCGGTTTCTCCCCCGTGTGGACCCTTTGGTGAGATTTAAGAGTACAGAGTTTGGAAAAGCTCTTCCCACACTCGCTGCAGTGGTGCGGTTTCTCCCCCGTGTGGACCCTTTGGTGAGATTTAAGATTACAGAGTTGGGAAAAGCTCTTCCCACACTCGCTGCAGTGGTACGGTTTTTTCCCTGTATGGACCCTTTGGTGAGACTTGAGAATGCTTTTCGTGGTGAAACCCTTTCCGCACAGTGTGCAACTGAACGGTTTCCCTCTGTGATGGGCTAAGCAGTGTTTTTTAAGGGAGTCTGCACAATCAAAGAGCTCCCCACAGAATTTGCAAATTACGCCCTTCTCCCCAGCGTGGGCACTCTGATGATGCTGAACAAGAACAGTGAGAGAGGCAAAGGTCTTATTGCACACTGTGCAGCTGATGTGTTTCTCTCTGGTGTGAGTAATCTGGTGCTTTTCCAGGATCCTGGAGGAAGTGAAACCCTCGCCGCTTGTGCAGATGTAGTCCCCCTGGCCCTCGATTCTCCGTTGAATCCTTGCTTCTCCTGAAGTGTCGAAACTCGCCTCACACGGGGTGCTTCCACCGTGCTCTCCCTGAGAACCCAGAGGCAACGGCATCTCTGCCGAAACGTCATCAGGCGGCCCGTGGGAGTGCTCCTCCGTGAGGGGGCCGCCATTTTGTAGTTGCTCGAGGTGTGACGTTGGGCCTTCGTCCACCTCCAAGCACTGCCTCTGAGACGCTCTGTATTGGGGAGGAGAGAAGTCATCATCTAACTGGGCACCTCTGTGCTCCAAGCTTCCTCCAAACTGTCCGTGTTTTTTCTGAACCGTTCCCAAGCCGCCGGCTAAGCTCCACGCACACTGGAGCTCCAGCCCCCAGTCTGCGGACCCCAACGGGGGGAGAGCGGGGGGTGAGAGGCTCCTCCTCCAGCTCCTGCTTCAGTTCTGCCTGCAGCCCCTTTTCTGGGTCTCCTGCAGGGCAGGGCTGCGTGTGCAGCTTCTCCTCTCCACAGACGGGTCCTGCACTGCCATCAGCACCAGCTGCAGCTGCCCCCAAAGTGCCTGCACAAAAATACAAATATTGTGTAAACTGCAGTTAATTACGAATATGACATAACTTGACTGTATTTGCTCTGATGGCAACTATAACCAGTAATTACTAATATAACTAATCTCCAATATGACATTACACCCAAATATTACCACACGTTTTCTCCCCACTGTTCTTCTGTTCCACCTGTGATTGGCTCCTGCTTGGATCCTCTTCGAGCCTATCCTCGCTGAGCAGCAGAGATTCAGGGCAAACCTGTTCCCCACCTACAGGCTGACAAACAGGAAGTGTGAAGATTCTGTGCATCTGAAGCTCTGAACACCAGCAAATCACTCCTGTGCCCTGTCCACTGTGCCCTGTCTACTGTGCCCTGTCCACTGTGCCCTGTCCACTGTGCCCTGTCCACTGTGCCCTGTCCACTGTGCCCTGTCCACTGTGCCCTGTCCACTGTGCCCTGTCCACTGTGCCCTGTCCACTGTGCCCTGTCCACTGTGCCCTGTCCACTGTGCCCTGTCCACTGTGCCCTGTCCACTGTGCCCTGTCCCCTCACTTTGCAAGCAGTACTCCCTCAACAAAACCCGGAAATAAGGGGTTCATCCTGGTATAAGGGTAACTACACTCTATAGAGTGTGGGAAGAGATTTTCCCAACCATCTCGCTATAAACGTGTTAGTATGCCTACCTTATAAACTTATTCATGCATTCCGTTATTTCAACAATTCTGAAATAATAGTGTATATCATAAGAAACTGGTAGAAAAGAGTCTTTGTGCAGCCCCAAAATTTCATTTCTGCTCCCCACACTGCCCCCACCCCAATCGTGATGTCAGAATACCTCTTTGGAGGTACCTCTACCTCATATGAATAATTGTTGTCACCCACAACATAAACAGCCGGCACCGGATTGGTTAGACCCGCTACGTTACTTTTGTTCCGCCTCCACGTTTTTAAACCGGAACAATGTGGCGTCCTGTTCAATTCACCTAAATAGTCCACTAAAATATGCTTCTGAAAATATTTGAGGTGAGAAATAGGCCATGCAGTTGCTGAATCTTGATTCATATTTGATGTGCAATGTCTAGTTTGACAGTTTGACCGAGTTATACGAAATCATTTGTACAATGTGCGTTAATTTATGCAAATAACGATGGACACAGCTAGTGTTGCACGGTACACCGAAACTTCGGTACTTTTTCGATACTTAAAAAAAAAAAAACGGTTCGGTATTAGAATTTTCCGACGTTCGGTACTTTTAGGTCAAATGTGTGCTCTGCTGTATGTGTCTGCATTACTGATTGAGAGGATGAAAGGTGAACATTAGCTAACAATACTACGAGTCTGATTCTTTCACACGCGCGATATTGTTTTTGGCCGGCAGAGCTATAGGCTACTTTACGTTACCTACTAAACTAACGCCTTACTTCCACGGAGAATTTAGGTGAGCACAAAGTAAAGGATTTAACGATAGTTTGACTTGAAAAATGATGGTATAATCACTGAAAATAACCCCGATAGGCTGTCGTCGTATTTTATCATGTCACGTATAGAAACAATATTTTTTTTAAAACGTTGTACAAATGAGTATTTGCCGTTTTCCCTTGCTTACTGTACTATATACAGTACCTGATGCACTTTCGGTTTAGAAGACACCTCATTTTTTTCTCCAAAATCTCTCGTATAAATATGTTTAAGAAACCAAGTCCTGACCAGTATATTCAGCTACAGCTGTTTTCTGATGAACCCTGAAGAGTTTATCTTGTTATATTTCGCCAAAGTCCCGTACAGTCGACATTTCCGCAGTGACCACCCCTCTCACTAGGGGCTGAAATACGTTGCTGTACTTGTGTGAATACACACGAGCTTTCGTACGTTCTTTTTTAAACGTATTTAAATACATTAGGCGACGTATGTTATGGTTATTATATATATACTGTATGTGACTATTCTGAAATAAATGTATTCTGTAGCTAATTTCTGAATGATACAGCTTCTTCTTCAGTTTGAACTTAAAACCATGGATGTGCAGGAATATTTTTTTAGATATTGACATTTAAATAAAACTAGTAGAAACCAGGAGGAAATTTCCTCTGAAGGGCCAAAGTAAAATAGGGTTAAGGTCATTTTCAGTAGAGGTACAGAGTATCGAATCAGTATCGTTAGCAGTTTCAAGTACCGTTTCAGTATCGAGTATCATGATACTAAACCTGGTATCGGTATCGAAGTCTAAATTTTGGTATCGTGACAACACTAGACACAGCTCCTCCGCCCCCACCCCTCTCCCTCGCTCACCCCACAAAGTATTTTCAAAATTGTGTAGTAGGCGGAGACAGGCTGAGACAGTGGGTGTAGTTATTCTATAAGTGCCCCCATTTGTAAGAACAAGTCGCCCACTCAAAAGCTTTTTGACAAAGTGGACTCAAATATGCGCCCCTCTAAAGGGTGTAGGGGTCGTATTCGGACACAGCCCGTAGCGTAACTAGCCGGGGGGCAGGGAGTGCACTCGCCCCCCCTGGAGGCAAACGCATACATTTTAAATAAAATTTTAATCAAAGATGAATTATCATCAACAGTGTAGGCATAACTGAGCAAAATATAGGTTTATTTAAAACGGGAAATCTTTTCATTAATATCATTCATATTACGTTGTTTGAATTCAACAAGATTTTCACGAACGTTCGTTTCCAACATCAGTTAGCAGCACAGTTAAAAATGGAGAGAAAAATCTTGTTATACGAAATGTAAACAGAAAGAACAGAGGGAGAAAACAAAAGATGCATTAACGTGTGTACCACTAACTAACTTCTTTTTGAAGCATAATCAACCTAAGGAGGGCTCAAGTTGAGACTAAGTTGAGAACATAATCAACAAGTTTTCCAGGGCAAAAAACGAAGAATTGACCTGTAAGAACGACCACGACCACATAGACAAAGAAACACAATGAATGAACTACATTTTTTGACGTAGGCTATGACATTTTAAATGCAGCCTAGGCCTTCTACATAAATGAATAAATTAACTGAATATTAAATTTGTCACGTAGGCCTATCATTCAACATTACCGATTTTGTTTTGTGTGGACAGAAACATTAGCCTGGCCTACACTTTGTATTTTCAAAAGTAGAATAAGATGTTGAGTTCAATGGATAGGACCACATCCGCATGCAAATTGATTTGTTTTTGTCTGAACAATAAAACATTTTTTGTAAATATTTATCTGCAGACATTAATCAGCCTACCATTTCTACTGAGCGTATTACATACCTGAAGTGATTAATGTTATATCAGCATTTTAGAGAGATGAGTTAGGCTATTTCTGTAGGCTATTGCTGCCTTCAAGTGCTCCTCGGAACCTCCTATTTCCCAGTCGCCAAATCGTAATTACGAGGTTGACGCATTCACATGCTCCGAAGTTGGAATTAGCCTACCAGCAAACATGGATGTCTATAGTAAATGTTTCTTTTGATCCTTTATGAATAAAAAAAATACATGGAGCCTATCACTTTCTGCATGAGAAAGAAGAGGAAAGGAAAACTATGAGAGACATGATATATTATAGTATATTTGACTAAATGGTTGTGTGCTGTGTGTGCGTTACCATTAACATGATAATCTGCTGCGCTGCCTGGTTAGATTGTCATGTGTGAATCTATCGCATTTTCTGCCATTTCGGCTTGGCAACTGGAAAATATGAGCTTCCGAGGAGCACTTGAAGATAGAGAGGTAAAAGGTCAGGAGTGAAACTCTGGGAGCAAAATTATCTCCAACTTTCCCGCTTGTAATTACGACTTGAAGGTTTGTTCAAATGCAACTTCCATGTCGGAAATTCATATTTCCGATAATACCGACAGCCTATGTCTCTGGCTCACCGCTTTGCCGACATAGGGTCTATAAACTTTTTAAACTTTCGATTGACTAGCGTTATAAATTAAATTTAAAAATGACATATATTAGGGCCCCCCTGCTGACCTAATTTGCCCCCCCGATCTAATCATGTAGTTACGCCACTGGACACAGCCATGGGCTTCCTCCACTACCACCTCCTCTCCTCCTTGCCCCAGAAACAGATCTATGTGTTTTAATCTAATGTGGCTGATTACATCTTAATTAGGTATTAATGGTCACATATTAATTAATGTCTCGACGCAAACCGCAATGTCAGGTACATGCAGGTACTTGTACTTGAAACGTTCAGGCAGTTTTGCATACTTCCGGGTAGGAGAGGAGTGGTAGTGGGGGGAGAGGAGGAAAGGAGCAGGGGAGCGAAGAATATTGGGACGCACCCCAGCTTCTCAAGCCTTTAACACTAAAGACCAGGGGTGCATCCCAATATTCTTCACTAAAAATTATTCTCAATAAATTCATTAATGTATATTCACATACTGAAATGGTAGCTGTCATGCTTCGGATATATTTATGTAGGCTATAGTCATGTTTGTTAATAAGCAACGTTAATGTGAAAGCAAATAAATAAAGCTGTTTCCCCGACGTAAATTGCCAAATTTTTATTTAGGATATGAACCACAAAAACGGACTGGCATTTTGTTATCCGTTGTAGGATGTTATGTCCTTTGTGTGCTAATAACTGAAGCACACACAATTTAGGCTAAATATCTTGCATTGGGGCATCATTATCTTGGGGAAATTCATATAAGGCATAGCTACGCATCATCACTGTTGCCTTTTGTTAAATCTCTGTGGGCATGAGCGCGATTCTGTCACCCAAAAATGTGAAAAAACTTCCGCAGTAGGATACATCCATGTATGCTTCGTCGGAGGGGAGGAGAAGCCAAGTTTGAAGCCGCTTCCCTCGTCTTCTCCACTATTGGGACAGTGGAGGGAGGGAGGGAGGAACCAAAGATCGGTTTCCGGGGCACGGAGTAGAAGAGGTGGTAGTGGAGGAAGGGAGGGTGCATTTTTCGACTATTGGGCATAGACTGTATAAAAATATGGACAAAGTCACTGTGACGTCACCCATTGCCTTCCCACGGCCTCGTAAAAACCGAATCGAGTCTCCGGATGCATTTTTCGCCGCCAGTTTGTACAAACTGCGTCTGCTCCGTGGAGCCGAAGAGGACTCAACCTGTCCCTCTGATTGGTCCTGAACAAATGTTAATACCCTGTCCAAACGACACAATATTTTAAAAAAATCAGCACATGTAGAGGCATTAGATGAAGGAAAGGCACCTATTGCATTGACATTTTTTTTTGTGGGAAAAATTTACTGACAATATTTTGACCACATTGCTGCCATTGACTTACATGGTGAAAGACCTATACTGGAGCCAATCGCAGTGGCGCTAGTGAGCAACGGAACAATTTCCGCTCCCAGCCCAACCAGGAAGTGAGCTTCAAAACGAAAGCCCAATCCCAATCACAGAACTATAATAACAGTTCTGTGGTCCCAATCCAGTTTTTGCTCCACCCTCGTAAACTTCACTTGCAAACTTCACTTGGGAGGATGTGACGCACATACCAATAAAACAGGAGTATACGCTTGCATTTAGCGAGTGTGAGGGAGTGAGCGGGTTATTTGAATTGAGACGCTCTTCACTGCATGTATACTCGGAAGTTAACCATGCTGCTGCACAGTGGCGTATCGTGGGATCTCGGATCAGACTCGTGCCCTTGAGAAAAGTCGAGGGTGGAGGGGCTATGTCACAAACTTCACTTGGCTTTCTAACGGATTGGACTCACACTTAAAATGGAGACTGACGGTACGTCCTGTTCTCAAAAGGGATTCCCCCAAGTGAAGTTTGCAAGTGAAGTTTACAAGGGTGGAACAAATACTAGATTGGGACGCAGCCCAGTGAGTGGGTTCGATTTAGTGAACCGGTGCGCCGTTACGCACATTGGTGACGCTCCCCGGCGAAGACGGGAGAAGGAGGGGCTTTCTTGTTTATTTAAATCGAACGGGAACCGGCGTAAACATGGCTCAACAAGCCGACCCAGTCGTAATCGCTGCGAGGTCGTTGTCATCATAACATTGCGCCGGTTCTTTTAAATAGCACGCAATCAGTGGTAGTGCTAATCCAGTTAACCGGGGATGCATTCGAATCCAATTTAACACGCTCCCTTCCCTCGTGGGAGCTATCTCGTGACGCAATTTGCTACGTGCAGCAAGCAAACTTAAAAGGTGCTCTGCAAGGGAAGTTTGACGAGAAAAACAAAAACGAAACCGACCCGCCCTCGCAACATTTCGGAAGTGCAACACCATAGAGTTGAAATAGTTCTGTGGTGACCGCCCACTTTTTCCACATGGAGCATTGCATTGTGGGATTCCCTTCTTGCTGGAAGGTTGCATTTTATACCCTTGCTGGAAGGGAGGATAAACCAGGGAGCGAGGGAATATAATTACTCCCTCCCCTTTCTTAAATTGGATCCGCATCACACTTGGCGTGTCTGCCATATTTCATCCTGGCATTTTGGGGATTCCCCCCTTGAAGCAAGGGAAGGGAACGACAGGAAGAAAGGATAAATTTCGGATCCTAACGCAGCCGGGGTCTCTGCCCGTGCGCTCAATCAAAACCACCCACTGTTTCTTCATTTGAACATGTAGGTATAAAGTTTCAGAGATTTAAACTCGATCGCTAGATTCAGAGTCCATGGTTCTAACTATTACACCATGGAACCCCTACAGAAAACCCTTTGTGATAGTCAAACAGCTTTCCTGCACATCATGATTAATAACGTAAATAACGAGGAAAACGTTAACGGGACTAAACGCTATTAACAACCAACGGGATGAGCATTTTGAAGGTCATTCCATATACATAAAAAAACAACTACATTTACTTAACTGTTCAACGAAATGTCTGAAAATTAAAACGGGGAATTTACGTTTAAAGAAAATAAGAATAGGAAAGTTGATTCACATCTATCCCGATCGAAATACCATAACATATGCATAATGATGCATACCGTAATCCTGTAAATTCTACTGAATTTACCTCGTACTTTAAGTCCAATGCATCCGACGAAGCCATTTTCTTCTCCAAAGGAACGTTCTGGTCATTTATGGCCGGACCTGTGCTCAATCGCTCGTCAAAGACTCTCTCTACGGCAGGAAAACTTCCGTTCCCTGCAATCTTAGCTATTGGAGGCAAAATAGACAATCAACTACAAATCAGCAACACTATCATTTTGTTTATACATTAGAACTACAACCGAAACACTGTGCTGTGCTCCAACTAGCCACCTCTCAGCAAATACACAGACAGGATCGAGCTCAAAACACGTTTTTCACGAAAAAGTGGAACCATATTTGCATGCATACACATTAAGATGTGCAACTTACGTGTTTGTGCTTCTCTGAATTCGTCGCAAAACTGAACTTCCAAAGCGATGTTTGGAGAATTATCCGGAGCTCCCTCTCCGTATCCTCGCGCAGCCCCGAGCTCTCTCTCCATCAACAGTAGGCCTAACTTTTTCTTTAGCGCCTCGTTCTCTCTTTGGCTTCTGCACATTTCATCGTCCACTAGATTAGTTATTTCTGCTACTGCGGTTTTAGTTAAAACCTCCATGATGGAGGCCATCTTAACCTGAAAAGCACAATTCGACATGTCTTGCAAATTACTCAGACACAAGAGCCGCAGTGAAACTCGTCCTGCAGATTAGAGGTACGTCCACAGAACTATATACGAACTAGAAAGGCAATTGCCTTCTCAAAACGGCGCCGTTTCCACGGCCCAAAGTTTTTTCTCTGATTGGCCAACGTGACCTGTCACGTGAAGGTGGTCAATTTGTCCCTTTTGCAGAGAGTAATGGCTGCCGCTGCAAATCTCCAACCCATGACCAGAGCCACCGCGAAGTGGGTTTTGTCAGAACAATCGATGTTATGTGAAAATCAAAACAATAAATACAGTGATAAATTATTGAATACGTCCATGCTATGATTACATTCACATACTTAAATAATGATTGTTGCACCTGTTTGTTTATTTACCGTCTGTGGTATTGTGTGGGGGGGGGGGGGGGGGGGGGGGGGGTAGTAGTAGTACGAGTAGTAGGCCTAGCCTACTACTCTTCCTTCCCCGCCTCCTGAGGCTACTCAAAAGGCAGGTGCAGTGTCCTTCAGACCACCAGAGAATATGCATTCCCTGTCCGAAAATTCACCGGGGAGAGCTTCACTCGGTCCTGCAAGGACTTTTTATTACTTGTAAAGTTGAGTTGGCTCTGAGTCTAAAGAATTTAATTGCTGGGAATGATGTTGCATCGTTATCTAGTATATGACAATAAACTTCACTCAGATTTTTCAGATTTTTCCCCAGACCTCCTCAAAAACTAAAACTAACCACGTCCCTTATGACGAAAGTACGCCACCGCGAGGTTGTGGGGGGGTTGTGAACCGATCTGGCAACCCTGGTGTCCGATTCAACCCAGTTTGTTTTCAATGCGATTGACTGGTAGGCTAAATGTGTCAAACACTGTTGTATGTTTTGCTTGAAATACTATGATTTGTACAGTTATTTGCCGTTATTCGCATAGTTTTGATATGGAGTTGATAGTGCAATGACTTTTATTGCAGTTGGCAAATAAAATATTAACAGGTATTGACAGACAAAAACAGATAGAAAACGTGGCATCATATGCTTTAAGTTTACAAAGCACTCATCCAAAATGTTCTCTTTTCTCGTCTGATTTTTCACATACTGATAGAACCCAGACATGGTGCTGTCCAAACAATGCTATCACATATTTTATAACTCTTGAGATGTATACCTTGCTAAAAAGCACTATGAGCATTATTCCCCTCAGATGGTACCGACCAACCCTACTGGCTCACAGACTACTAGGTGTATGAATGATATATTCTAATTTTTCACGTAAAAAATTATACCTAACACATACAAGAGAAAACCTCTGTATCTCTCTGTAGGCTATGTCTGGTGCACAGCACACGCACGCACGCATTAAGTGCACCTTGTGTGGTGTTCGGGTCTGTGGGACCCGTATTCAATGTTTACTAAAAGAAAAATTACACAATTCAGAATTTTTTCAACCTGAAACTCATTGGCCTTGGCTCATTTTCTGTGATAAACATGTAAAAGAACACAAAAATCACTTTTATTGATAAATGTGATCTAGCAGAGGTAAATGGTCAAGGAAGGATGAAGGATTTTTCCCACCAAATAAGCAAAAAGTCAAAAGACTTGATTTTATCCAGGCTGGAGTCTCAAAGGGTCTCAGAAACTACACCTCAAAGAGGCTGTAGCCAGACAGAGGTGAAAATGAAACTTTGTCGTAGGACAAAACTAAATACATTTTTGGAAAGGCCTTGACCTCGAGAGTAACATATGTCAATTATTTTGCCCTGACACCCCAGGGGACTCAGTAGCGCCCCCTAGAAGGGCAAAACTGGCCAAACTTCAAATGCTTCTAATTCTGGAACCAATAGACATATCGGGTAGATATTTAACAGGATGATTAACTAACTAGTCTTTCATAAATAATGTTATATCAGCATTAATCTGGCTCAGACACTCTTCACTTACTTCCTTAAACTTCTCCCAGTCAGCTTTCCCAACCAACCATTTTCCTCCCCTGTCTACTTCAGTCACTGTTGCATTAATGTTTATCATACATAAAACTGGATAATGGTCACTACCTATAGTTCCCTCTTGGTACACTTTCCAATCGCATATGTGAGCAATGTTATTTGATACCAATGTAATATCCAGCGTTGACTCCTTTCCTGTGTTAATGTCTATTCTTGTTTTATTTCCATCATTTAAGCAAACTAAATTTCTCTCATCTAACAGGTCTTCTATTTCCTGGCCATTAACATCCGTTTTCTCACTCCCCCATAATGTGTTATGTGCATTAAAGTCCCCAAACCACACAATGCTTGCTCTATTTTGCCCTTCTATTTCTTCAAGCTTGCTTAATTCTATTTTCTTGCAAGGGTTATAATAATTCACTACCACTAATTCCTTCCTTCCCACCCATACTTCCACTACCACATACTCCAGTTCTTTTCCAGTACCCAGTACTCTATAAGGAGTCCCTTGTTTAATAAATGTGACACAGCCCCCTCCTCCCCCATGTTTCCTATCTCGCCTAACTGCCACATACCCAAACATAACAAAATCTAAGTGGGGTTTCAGCTATGATTCCTGAACACACAAAATGTCCGGTTTCTCCCTCCGACTGTCTATACATTTATTAAAATCCTGCCCATTAGCAATAAGGCTTCTTGCATTCCATTGTAGGATTAACATTATTAATAATATCATCCCACACTCGTTGTCTCTTGACTTGATTGTGCCTTGAGTTCATCATTTACTTCTTCCCATTTTAAACCAATCATACCCAAATGGTGTTCTGCAGCTATCACAATTAACCGAATCCTTTCAGTTTTAGATTTAATCTCATGTGTTGCATTTAGTACTCCAGCTATAAAAGTCACAAATTTCTTCTTCTCTATCCATGCTTTCTTCTTATCTTGCTGTTCTTTTTCTGCCACTTGTTCTTTGTTATATCCTCCCTCCTTATTCTGTTTTTTCTGTCCTACCAACTTAACTGCCTCAGCATATGATACTTTTTCCTTCACCTTTATCTGTTGTACTTCCACCTCTTTTTTCATCATTTTACATCCCCGATAAGCTACACTGTGATCACCTCCACAATTACAGCACTTTGGTCTCACTCCCTCTCCACATTTCCCATATTCATGCTCCCCACTACACCGAGCGCATCTTCTCTTTTCTTTACACACTTTGGCCACATGCCCAAATTTCTGACAGTTAAAACATCTCATAGGTTTTGGTATGTATTCCCTTACACTATATTTTATAAATCCAAAATATACCTCCTTTGGAAGCACCCTTTCCTCAAACTCTATCAATACGGTTTCAGTCTCCTTTTTCTCTATTCCCCTTGTCATTCTTTTCACATTTTTCACATTACTATTCCTCCCCTTCAAGTACCCCCTTCTCCTTTAATTCCCCCATATTAACACTGAGGGGAACCCCAGAGATCACCCCCTTGCTACCATTGAACCTCTGTTCTCCAACTCTTACAACCCTGGACATTTTGATTTTCCCAATAATAGTCATCTTTATTGCCTTCTCTACCTGCGCTTCCATCTTACATCCTATTAACAAGTTCCCATCTCCTAAAACTCTCGCATGATTTACTTCCCCAACTTCCCGTCTAATGATTTTTGTTAATTTAAGATCTAACTTATTTACTCCCCCTTCCCCCTCGAGTCTTACCACTACATTTATCAATCCTGTCTTCGGGACTTTCTCCTCACCTTCTCTTCCCTCGCTTTCCGATCCACCTGCGCTAGATGTATTTTTCTTTCTCTTGCGACTTTTCACCTTCTTGGCTTTACTACACCCCACCTCTTCCCACTCACTCTCCCTCCTCTCATCTTCCTCACTTAACTCCATGCTGTTGTTATTACCATCCATCTCCCTCCCTGCCATCCTGTCAAGAGTGTGCAAGGAACAGTGTAAGAATACCGTTCTGGACCTATACAGGCTGTCCGTCGATATTCCCACAAACTGCTCCCTACAATACCCAATTTTAACAAGTCTCGATGTCCGCAAATCCAAAGTCAAAAGTAATTTTATTCCTAAAATGAAGTCAATCAATCCAGAACTTACAAACGTAATGCCCAAAATGGCGTTCTTCAGCCTCCGCTTAGCAACGTTAGCTTAGCGAGCCATCTTCCACCTTCCGGCAAAAAACTGCCTCCCGGAAACTGATATTTGTGTTTTAATCTAATGTTGCTGATTACATATTAATTAATGTCTCGACGCAAACCGTAAACTGTACATGCAAATACTTGTACTCAAAACGTTCAGGCAGTGTTTGCATATTTCCCGGTAGGAGAGGAGTGGTAGTCGGGGAGTGGAGGAAGGGAGGTGGGGAGTGAAGAATATTGGGATGCACCCTCGCTAAATGCTACTCGGAGGAGAGAGGAGTGGGGAACGAGGAGGCTCCCGGAGGGTGCTTTAGTGAGGAGGCTCCCGGAGGATGCTTTAGTGAGGAAACACAAGTATAGCCTTTGCGGAAGCATTTTCTGGGGACGCGTGACGTGTATAAATTATCCACCACTCTTCACAACTTCCATGTAGCAGGCACACCCCTACACAAATGCAATTTTACAGTTCCTTTCCATTTATTATCAAGCGTTAATGACACTCATTGTTTATAACTAACAAAAGCACTGTTTATTCATGAAAAAAGAAGCAAAAAAGCATTATAGTTAAGCACTTTGCGTCCTCCATTGGGTGGAGCTAAGGACAGAGGAAAGGACGCGAGGAAAGGATTCAAGGAGTAAAAATAAGCGACTGGAATGAACCCTATGGCTGCAACGCTCTGGTGTAGAGGAGAGCGTAAATAATTTCCGGATTCTTAATCACTAGCTGATAGGATTCTGATGATGTCCCAAAGTCCATTTTAATCCCGCCTGCTCAAAACCTTGCCTAATCAATTACAGGCAATGGTGGAAAAAAGGAAGGCATATCTTAATTTAGGCACATCATTTAGTACTGATATTTGGGTTATGTTTATTCCACCCCAATTCTGTAACTGATAGCCATCTGCCCTATTTGCCCTTGTTCCTGCCATAATCAGTCATGCCCACTGATTACCCCCCCCCCCCCCCATGTAATGGGACCATAATTTCAGTTACTTGTTTCTTTAACGCCCATTTTGCCTACTTGTTTGCAACTGGTTCCCCCGACACCCACACATGTGCAGTCACCCAACAGAACTGGACTGCAGTGCCCAGTGTATGGAGTCTGAATTGCAAGATATAGAATTCCAGTAGCAGGTCTCCCCTTTCTGACTTATAAGAGTGTAGACCGGTTCAGTGCTGATGACTAAACTCCATATATAACCACTCTATCCGGTTGAACCTCTTCAACCCATTGCAGTCTCACCACAATTAGCATTAATTCAGCGGTATAGTCTACTGACAAACTATCTGTCAGTCTCTTGCTCAGTCTTGAATTAAATTCTGGATTAAACACTTCTATTCCTCCATAATCAGATTCTGGATCTTTTCTAACATCTGTAAATATTGGCAGGAAGGGGTAGAATTTATTTATGTAGCCTACCTTGATACTAGTACACATATCTCATCATCAAACTAAATTCTAGCACTGGTTTATGAAACAATCTGGGCCGCGTTTCCCGATAATGATCAATTTTAGGGTTAAGTGCTACGAGCGATTCTACGATGGCTCTTTAATTTGTAACACGCGTTTCCCAAAACAGTTCTTAAAAGCGTGAATGCGCAGTCGCCTCTTAAGTGTTACTTGCCAGAGGTGTAAAATCTGGGTTCAGAAAGTACAAAGTCCACCCCAGTATTTAGTTCCAATCACCTGGAAGAAACATATACCAGAACATTTACTTTCTGACCCCTGGGTTTTACATTTCAGTACTTCTGTCTGTGGTGCTGCTGATACGGGAGGAGGAGGGGCGATATAGTGAGAGACGAGAATCCCCATGCCCAATACATGGCCAGTTAGGCACGTCATCTCTCATAGACATGCTTTTGAAATAAAATAGTTTTCCCACTGATTTTACTTGTCTCAATCTTATTTATTTATAGGGCTATTTAAGGAATGGCTTTTATGGGTCATTTCCAAATATATAAAAATAAGTCAATTTAAATAAAACAAATAAACTACACCTAACATCACTTAAAAAAAAACACAATCAGTGGTTCTGGTAACCGTAAAATATAATGAACACTAACATGAAAAATCTGAGAAAGTATGTAATTTATGGGCTTCTAAAACGCACTTAACCTTCTACAACTGGTCAGGAGTAGGCTAGCCCAATCGTGAATCACCGAGCGTTTCTGAGAGCATTGTAAGTTAAGATGCTTTTGGGAAACGTACCCTAAGTTCAAGATACTTCGTAAGAAGGGTTTTACGATCGTCTCAGCTTTACGATGCTTTTGGGAAACGCACCCCAGGGCAGTATGTCAGTGAGTCATACTACAGGGCAAAAAGTTAATTATTTGACCCCATGTTCCTCCGCCTGTTTCCCAATCACCCATCCAAAACTCCTACTTTTATTTACTGGAATACTCCAAGCAATTCCTATTGGAATACTTCTAAAGATGAGTGTCCTTAGACACAACCCTGCAAAGTTACCCAGTACACCAGTATGTTTGAGTTATTGTCTGCATCCAGTGCTCTGGGTGTATAAAATGCAGATGGGTCATTCTCATGAAACCAAGATAAACCATGTCTGTGCTTAATTAAGTTGAAAAATAATAAAATAAACTGGAAAAGTTTTATATCACTGTAAAGAGCATGATGCCTAATTTCCTGTTCTCTCATGTTTTTTTAGATGTTAGACCTAATTTTGGTAGTTCACACATTTTACACCAGGAATCTCATCAACGTAATGCGTCCGCAATAAGATTTTAGGTCCAAAATGCATGTATATAGTTTTTAAACTGACATTATTTTAGGAAAAATAATTTAAAATATTAAGAATATTAAATCCTATGTTTTAACCTTAAAAATTGTACTTTCACTCTGAATAATATATTTTAGGCAAAAAATATGGTGTCGGCGTCCATGTTTCTCATTACTGTAATATTTAAATACCTGTCAAAATGAGCTTTTTAAATAGTTTTATTCTCCCATGATGCTTCAGTAAGAACACATTAAGATGGATGAAAGGTGAATTCTCTTTTACCTCAAAAAAATCTATCATTTCTTCTGTAAGCCCTGTACATGACATGATAGGTTTTCATTACCGTAATGTTGATTTATTTAAAATCTGAAAAACAAAAAATATATAGTTATACAATCAAGCTGGAAAGTCTGCACACTCCTTTCACCTTCTCCACGTTTTATTACGTTACAGACTTATACTACAATAGATTGAGTTCATTTTTTGCCTCAAACATCTACACACAATTGCCAATAATGACAAAGTGAAAACAGGTTTTTAGAAAATATGCAATTTTATTTTACTGACAAAAATAGGTTATTTAGGGGTTACATATCTGTACACACCCTTAGCCTAATACTTGGTTGCTGCACATTTGGCAGTGATTACAGCTTCGAGGCGTCTTGGGAAAGAAGATACGAGCTTGGCACACTTGTTTCTGGACATTTTTGCCCATTCCTCTTGGCATATCCTTGCAAGCTCCGTCGGGTTGGATGGGGAGCGTCGGTACACAGCCATTTTCAGCTCTTTCCACAGATGTTCAATTGGATTCAGGTCTGGGCTCTGGCTGGGCCACTCAAGGACATGCACAGACTTTCTCCGAAGCCACTCTTTTGTTCTCTTGGCTGTGTGCTTCGGGTCGTTGTCATGTTGGAAGGTAAACCTTCACCCCAGTCTGAGGTCCAGAGCGCTCTAGAGCAGGTTTTCTTCAAGGATCTCGGTGTACTTAGCTGCATTCATCTTTCCCTCTATCAGGACTAGTTGCCCCATTCCCGCTGCTGAAAAACATCCCCACTTCATGATGCTGCCATCGCTATGCTTCACTGTAGGGATGGTATTAGCCAGGTGATGAGCGGTGCCTGGTTTCCTCCAGACGTGACGCTTGGTATTCAGGGCAAAAAGTTCAATTTTGGTTTCATCGGACCAGAGAATCTTGATTCTTATGGTTTGAGAGTCCTCTAGGTGCCTTTTGGCAAACTCCAAGCGGGCTGTGATGTGCCTTTTACTAAGGAGGGGCTTCCGTCTGGCCACTCTACCATAAAGGCCTGATTAGTGGAGTGCTGTCTGGATGGTTGATCTTCTGAAAGGTTCTCCCATCTCCACAAGGATACGCTGGAGCTCTGTCAGAGTGACCCTCGGGTTCCTGCTCACCTCCCTGGCCAAGGCCCGTCTTCCCCGATTGCTCAGTTTGGCCAAGCGGCCAGGTCTAGGAAGATTCTTGGTGGTTCCAAACTTCTTCCATTTGCGAATGATGGTGGCCACTGTGCTCTTTGGGACCTGTAAAGCTGCAGATTTTTCCGTACCCTTCTCCAGATCTATGCCATGACACAATCCTGTTTCTGAGGTCTGCAGATAATTCCTTTGACCCCATGGCTTGGAGTTTGCTCTGACATGCACTGTCAACTGTGGGACCTTATATAGGCAGGTGTTGGCAATCCCCAATCATGTCCAATCAATTGAATTTATCACAGGTGGACTCCAATTAAGTTGTAGAAACATCTCAAGCAGTATCAGTGGAAACAAAATGCACCTCAGCTCACTTTTGGGTGTCATATCAAAGGGTGTGCACACTTGTGTACATATATTTAACATTTTGATTTTTAATAAATTAGCACAAATGCCTAAAAACCTGTTTTCACTTTGTCATTATGGGCTATTTTGTGTAGAATTTTGAGACAAAAAATGATATATCATTTTAAAAGTTTCAAAAGCCTTAAAGTGATGCTTGCAAAATTTCCACTGAGTCATCATCGTAGACACAATTGTTAGCAAAAAGTCTAAGGCCTTCTCATTACCATGCTATTTGATTGCCTGTTTCGGTAATGAGAACCTTAATATCGGTAGTGAGAGAAGAACTGGTTGTACGATATAAAATTTAACTTTAATTCTTCTTTTTCTTATCAAACCATCATTTTAATTAAAAATAAGTGAATATTTAACTTAACCAGTTCTTAATAATAATTAACCAATTCTTAAAGGGTAATTCCACTGAAAAAAAACAACCTTATTTAACAAATCAAGGTGCAACTAAGTCTCTCTTTATGGCTGGCCAAAAAATATTCTGTACTGATATATTTGAATATAAAGTTGAAAGTTCATTTTGACATGTATCTATACTTCTACCACTTCCTCGTTCTTGAAAGACTGCAGTGGTGTCAAGTGGGCGTGTGAATTACAGGTAGGCGGAGCCTGGGAGGAAACAATGCAGCATCTGTGTGTATGGAACACATAGGTGGCTAAATGGCTCTAAGTCATCAAGGGTCTGACGTATCAAACAAGCCTTAAACTATCACTCTGTTGCTAGATATGCAGTAGATATTGTTGAGCAGAGGAATTTCTCTCCTTATAATGACCAGGCACGACCAGGTAGATCCAAGAAGAAAAGGATTCATTTTTCTGCAGAAAGAGTCCAGTACTCACATACACAAGGTGGTCAAGCATGAACTGAAGAAGAGACAGAGGCAGTCTCCACCATATATAATCAAAAAGAATCTTTGCTAATACATAGATTATCTAACCTCTGATTGGTACAGTTAATGGGCAGAGAGTAGAATACATAATTCTATTGTTGATACATGGTACATGGTTACACATTAGCATATAGTAAAATATACAAATCAATGATTGGTTAGATCTTATCATATAGCATGCATATTGGATGAGCGCACAGTGACACCTAGCCCTTAACGTCTCACAAACAGTTCCGATAACTAATCTCCCAGAGTCGTCTTGTTTTCAGGATTCAAGATCAAGTGTCTCTTCTGGCTCTCTAGTGATAAGATGGGCCATATATCCTTGAGCCTGGGATGTAAGTGGGTCAGAGGCCACAGGCCTGCAGTGTCAGAGAGAAGAAAGATAGGGAGAAATAGAGACAGAAAAATGCACGTGCACACAAGCTATAAGCTATATATTTTGTCTCTGGTTAGCTTTAGCTTTTAAAAAAAGGTCTAAAGAGACCTTCCAGATAAGAGAGGCTGCAGACTGCTACTTCTCTGTCTCTTGAGGATTTAGAGAATTTAATATAAGTTTCAATTGGTATGATTGTACAATGAATATATATGTATAGAGATCTTTTAGATATTACTGTGATTATACTAGGGTGAAAACATCCTTCAGAAAACGCCCTTCTCTTCAATATGGATAACTTGAAGGGTCCTGACTTATTTTTTCCATAGAGTTCAATAGGAAATTTTGTCAGTCAAAACTAATATTGTTGGGTCACAGAAATCAGGAAGTCATGGCATACAAAGGATATGGGACCAAATATAAAAAATGATTACTTTATTCTACATTAAGTTAAAATATCCAATATTTTTTGATGCCTAAAAATGTGTGTGTGTTTGGGGGGGGGGGGGGGGGGCGGACTACGTACAAAAGGTTCTATGATTTTTAAACGGTTCATCCGATATGGATGAAAATACCCCCAAATCAAAGCTGACCGTCTCTACTTCAGCCACATTGTCATTGTATCCTCTCAAACTAAAAGGACTAGATCACAGAACCAAAATAACAAATAATGTGTCACTGTCCAATGAATTATGGTGCTCACCGTATGTCAATCAAAAACTTTACATGTGGTTATTTCTGTAGGAAACCCTGTAAACTTCTAAACTCTCAGTGCTGTATAGGTATGGCGCTGCCAGTGCTGTATAGGTATGGGGCTGCCTGGGTTGTGTCTGTAGTGTAACACAGGCAATGCTGCCAGTTCTGGCTCACTGGGGAGTGCCATGTTTTGCATGTCAGGAGTTTTACATAAACTGTAAATCAAACTGTCTTGACCCTCCTTTGGTTATAAAATGTTTTTTGTTTTTTTTAAAGTTCTGAAATTTTTGATCTAATTAGTCTGCCACATCAGTGGAACTACATTACCCAGAAGGAGCAGAAAAATCTATGATTTTGCTCAAGGATCACCTAGTTTTACTCCTTACTCCTTACTCCTTACTGTGAGTACTTATGTGTCTCTGAAGAACGTGTCGAAGGGAGAAACTGCTGCCGCACAGTGTACAACTGAATGGTTTCTCCCCAGTGTGGACCCTTTGGTGAGTTTTAAGATTATATGCTTTGGAAAATCTCATCCCACACTCGCTGCAGCAGTGCGGTTTCTCCCCCGTGTGGACCCTTTGGTGAGATTTAAGGTAACGTAGTTGGGCAAAGCTCTTCCCACACTCGCTGCAGCAGTGAGGTTTCTCCCCAGTGTGGAGCCTTTGATGAGATTTCAGAGTAGCTCGATGGGAAAAGCTCTTCCCACACTGGTTGCATTGGTGTGGTTTCTCCCCCGTGTGCACCCTTTGGTGAGATGTAAGAGTAGCTCGATGGGAAAAGCTCTTCCCACACTCGCTGCAGTGGTGTGGTTTCTCCCCCGTGTGGACCCTTTGGTGAGTTTTAAGATGATCTCGTTGGGAAAAGCTCTTCCCACACACCCTGCAGCGGTGCGGTTTCTCCCCCGTGTGGACCCTTTGGTGAGATTTAAGAGTACAGAGTTGGGAAAAGCTCTTCCCACACTCGCTGCAGTGGTATGGTTTTTCCCCTGTATGGACCCTTTGGTGAGACTTGAGAATGCTTTTCGTGGTGAAACCCTTTCCGCACAGTGTGCAACTGAATGGTTTCCTTCTGTGATGGGCTAAGCAGTGTTTTTTAAGGGAGTCTGCACTATCAAAGAGCTCCCCACAGAATTTGCAAATTACACCCTTCTCCCCAGCGTGGGCACTCTGATGATGCTGAACAAGAACAGTGAGAGAGGCAAAGGTCTTATTGCACATTGTGCAGCTGATGTGTTTCTCTCTGGTGTGAGTAATCTGGTGCTTTTCCAGGATCCTGGAGGAAGTGAAACCCTCGCCGCTTGTGCAGATGTAGTCCCCCTGGCCCTCGATTCTCCGTTGAATCCTTGCTTCTCCTGAAGTGTCGAAACTTGCCTCACACGGGGTGCTTCCACCGTGCTCTCCCGGAGAACCCAGAGGCAACGGCATCTCTGCCGAAACGTCATCAGGCGGCCCACGGGAGTGCTCCTCCACGAGGGGGCCGCCATTTTGTAGTTGCTCGAGGTGTGACGTTGGGCCCTCGTCCACCTCCAAGCACTGCCTCTGAGACGCTCTGTATTGGGGAGGAGAGAAGTCATCATCTAACTGGGCACCTCTGTGCTCCAAGCTTCCTCCAAGCTGTCCGTGTTTTTCCTGAACCGTTCCCAAGCCGCCGGCTAAGCTCCACGCACACTGGAGCTCCAGCCCCCAGTCTGCGGACCCCAACGGGGGGAGAGCGGGGGTGAGAGGCTCCTCCTCCGGCTCCTGCTTCAGTTCTGCCTGCAGCCCCTTTTCTGGGTCTCCTGCAGGGCAGGGCTGCATGTGCAGCTCCTCCTCTCCACAGAGGGGTCCTGCACCACCATCAGCACCAACTGCAGCTGCCCCCAAAGTGCCTGCACAAAAATACAAACTTGATAAACTTCAGTTAATTACAAATGTGACATAACTTGACTGTATTTGCTCTGATGGCAACTATAACCAGTAATTACTAATATAACTAATCTCCAATATGACATTACACCCAAATATTACCACACGTTTTCTCCCCACTGTTCTTCTGTTCCACCTGTGATTGGCTCCTGCTTGGATCCTCTTCCAGGCTATCCTCGCTGAGCAGCAGAGATTCAGGCCAATCCTGTTCCCCGCCTACAGGCTGACAAACAGGAAGTGTGAAGATTCTGTGCATCTGAAGCTCTGAACACCAGCAAATCACTCCTGTGCCCTGTCCACTGTGCCCTGTCCCCTCACTTTGCAAGCAGTACTCCCTCAACAAAACCGGAAATAAGGGGTTCATCCTGGTATAAGGGTAACTACACTCTATAGTGTGGGAAGAGATTTTCCCAACCATCTCGCTATAAACGTGTTCGTATGCCTACCTTATAATGAAACTTATTCATGAATTCCGTTATTTCAACAATTCTGAAATAATATTGTATATCATAAGAAACTGGTAGAAAAGAGTCTTTCTGCAGCCCCAAAATTTCATTTCTGCTCCCCACACTGCCCCCACCCCAATCGTGATGTCAGAATACCTCTTTGGAGGTACCTCTACCTCATATGAATAATTGTTGTCACCCACAACATAAACAGCCGGCACCGGATTGGTTAGACCCGCTACGTTACTTTTGTTCCGCCTCCACGTTTTTAAACCGGAACAATGTGGCGTCCTGTTCAATTCACCTAAATAGTCCACTAAAATGTGCTTCTGAAAATGTTTGAGGTGAGAAATAGGCCATGCAGTTGCTGAATCTTGATTCATATTTGATGTGCAATGTCTAGTTTGACAGTTTGATCGAGTTATATGAAATCATTTGTACAATGTGCGTTAATTTATGCAAATAACGATGGACACAGCTAGTGTTGCACGGTACACCGAAACTTCGGTACTTTTTCGATACTTAAAAAAAAAAAAGGTTCTAAAGGTCTTTTAGGTCAAATGTGTGCTCTGCTGTATGTGTCTGCATTACTGATTGAGAGGATGAAAGGTGAACGTTAGCTAACAATACTACGAGTCTGATTCTTTAACACGCGCGATATTGTTTTTGGCCGGCAGAGCTATAGGCTACTTTACGTTACCTACTAAACTAACGCCTTACTTCCACGGAGAATTTAGGTGAGCACAAAGTAAAGGATTTAACGATAGTTTGACTTGAAAAATGATGGTATAATCACTGAAAATAACCCCGATAGGCTGTCGTCGTATTTTATCATGTCACGTATAGAAACAATAATATTTTTTTAAAACGTTGTACAAATGAGTATTCGCCGTTTTCCCTTGCTTACTGTACTATATACAGTACCTGATGCACATTTGGTTTAGAAGACACCTCATTTTTTTCTCCAAAATCTCTCGTATAAATATGTTTAGGAAACCAAGTCCTTACCAGTATATTCAGCTACAGCTGTTTTCTGATGAACCCTGAAGAGTTCATCTTGTTATATTTCGCCAAAGTCCCGTACAGTCGACATTTCCGCAGTGACCACCCCTCTCACTTAGGGCTGAAATACATTGCTGTACTTGTGTGAATACACACGAGCTTTCGTACGTTCTTTTTTAAACGTATTTAAATACATTAGGCGACGTATTTTATGGTTATTATATATATACTGTATGTGACTATTCTGAAATAAATGTATTCTGTAGCAAATTTCTGAATGATACAGCTTCTTCTTCAGTTTGAACTTAAAACCATGGATGTGCAGGGAATATTTTTTTAGATATTGACATTTAAATAAAACTAGTAGAAACCAGGAGGAAATTGCCTCTGAAGGGCCAAAGTAAAATAGGGTTAAGGTCATTTCAGTAGAGGTACCGAGTATCGAATCAGTATCGTTTCAGTTTCAAGTACCGTTTCAGTATCGAGTATCATGATACTAAACCTGGTATCGGTATCGAAGTCTAAATTTTGGTATCGTGACAACACTAGACACAGCTCCTCCGCCCCCCGCCCCCACCCCTCTCCCTCGCTCACCCCACAAAGTATTTTCAAAATTGTGTAGTAGGCAGAGGCTGAGACAGTGTGTGTAGTTATTCTTTAAGTGCCCCCATTTGTAAGAACAAGTCGCCCACTCAAAAGCTTTTTGACAAAGTGGACTCAAATATGCGCCCTTTAAAGGGTGTAGGGGTCGTATTCGGACACAGCCCGTAGCGTAACTAGCTGGGGGGCAGGGAGTGCACTCGCCCCCCCTGGAGGCAAATGCATACATTTTAAATAAAATTTTAATCTAAGATGAATTATCATCAACAGTGTAGGCATAACTGAGCAAAATATAGGTTTATTTAAAACGGGAAATCTTTTCATTAATATCATTCATATTACGTTGTTTGAATTCAACAAGATTTTCACGGACGAACCACAAAAACGGACTGGCATTTTGTTATCCGTTGTAGGATGTTATGTCCTTTGTGTGCTAATAACTGAAGCACACACAATTTAGGCTAAATATCTTGCATTGGGGCATCATTATCTTGGGGAAATTCATATAAGGCATAGCTACGCATCATCACTGTTGCCTTTTGTTAAATCTCTGTGGGCGTGAGCGCGATTCTGTCACCCAAAAATGTGAAAAAACTTCCGCAGTAGGATACATCCATGTATGCTTCGTCGGAGGGGAGGAGAAGCCAAGTTTGAAGCCGCTTCCCTCGTCTTCTCCACTATTGGGACAGTGGAGGGAGGGAGGAACCAAAGATCGGTTTCCGGGGCACGGAGTAGAAGAGGTGGTAGTGGAGGAAGGGACGGTGCATTTTTCGACTATTGGGCATAGACTGTATAAAAATATGGACAAAGTCACTGTGACGTCACCCATTGCCTTCCCACGGCCTCGTAAAAACCGAATCGAGTCTCCGGATGCATTTTTCGCCGCCAGTTTGTACAAACTGCGTCTGCTCCGTGGAGCCGAAGAGGACTCAACCTGTCCCTCTGATTGGTCCTGAACAAATGTTAATACCCTGTCCAAACGACACAATATTTTTAAAAAAAATCAGCACATGTAGAGGCATTAGATGAAGGAAAGGCACCTATTGCATTGACATTTTTTTTGTGGGAAAAATTTACTGACAATATTTTGACCACATTGCTGCCATTGACTTACATGGTGAAAGACCTATACTGGAGCCAATCGCAGTGGCGCTAGTGAGCAACGGAACAATTTCCGCTCCCAGCCCAACCAGGAAGTGAGCTTCAAAACAAAAGCCCAATCCCAATCACAAAACTATAATAACAGTTCTGTGGTCCCAATCCAGTTTTTGCTCCACCCTCGTAAACTTCACTAGCAAACTTCACTTGGGAGGATGTGACGCACATACCAATAAAACAGGAGTATACGCTTGCATTTAGCGAGTGTGAGGGAGTGAGCGGGTTATTTGAATTGAGACGCTCTTCACTGCATGTATACTCGGAAGTTAACCATGCTGCTGCACAGTGGCGTATCGTGGGATCTCGGATCAGACTCGTGCCCTTGAGAAAAGTCGAGGGTGGAGGGGCTATGTCACAAACTTCACTTGGCTTTCTAACGGATTGGACTCACACTTAAAATGGAGACTGACGGTACGTCCTGTTCTCAAAAGGGATTCCCCCAAGTGAAGTTTGCAAGTGAAGTTTACAAGGGTGGAACGAATACTAGATTTGGACGCAGCCCAGTGAGTGGGTTCGATTTAGTGAACCGGTGCGCCGTTACGCACATTGGTGACGCTCCCCGGCGAAGACGGGCGAAGGAGGGGCTTTCTTGTTTATTTAAATCGAACGGGAACCAGCGTAAACATGGCTCAACAAGCCGACCCAGCCGTAATCGCTGCGAGGTCGTTGTCATCATAACATTGCGCCGGTTCTTTTAAATAGCACGCAATCAGTGGTAGTGCTAATCCAGTTAACCGGGGATGCATTCGAATCCAATTTAACACGCTCCCTTCCCTCGTGGGAGCTATCTCGTGACGCAATTTGCTACGTGCAGCAAGCAAACTTAAAAGGTGCTCTGCAAGGGAAGTTTGACGAGAAACAAACAAAAACGAAACCGACCCACCCTCGCAACATTTCGGAAGTGCAACACCATAGAGTTGAAATAGTTCTGTGGTGACCGCCCACTTTTTCCACATGGAGCATTGCATTGTGGGATTCCCTTCTTGCTGGAAGGTTGCATTTTATACCATTGCTGGAAGGGAGGATAAACCAGGGAGCGAGGGAATATAATTACTCCCTCCCCTTTCTTAAATTGGATCCGCATCACACTTGGCGTGGCTGCCATATTTCATCCTGGCATTTTGGGGATTCCCCCCTTGAAGCAAGGGAAGGGAACGACAGGAAGAAAGGATAAATTTCGGATCCTAACGCAGCCGGGGTCTCTGCCCGTGCGCTCAATCAAAACCACCCACTGTTTCTTCATTTGAACATGTAGGTATAAAGTTTCAGAGATTTAAACTCGATCGCTAGATTCAGAGTCCATGGTTCTAACTATTACACCATGGAACCCCTACAGAAAACCCTTTGTGATAGTCAAACAGCTTTCCTGCACATTATGATTAATAACGTAAATAACGAGGAAAACGTTAACGAGACTAAACGCTATTAACAACCAACGGGATGAGCATTTTGAAGGTCATTCCATATACATTAAAAAAACAACTACATTTACTTAACTGTTCAACGAAATGTCTGAAAATTAAAACGGGGAATTTACGTTTAAAGAAAATAAGAATAGGAAAGTTGATTCACATCTATCCCGATCGAAATACCATAACATATGCATAATGATGCATACCGTAATCCTGTAAATTCTACTGAATTTACCTCGTACTTTAAGTCCAATGCATCCGACGAAGCCATTTTCTTCTCCAAAGGAACGTTCTGGTCATTTATGGCCGGACCTGTGCTCAATCGCTCGTCAAAGACTTTCTCTACGGCAGGAAAACTTCCTTTCCCTGCAAGCTTAGCTATTGGAGGCAAAATAGACAATCAACTACAAATCAGCAACACTATCATTTTGTTTATACATTAGAACTACAACCGAAACACTGTGCTGTGCTCCAACTAGCCACCTCTCAGCAAATACACAGACAGGATCGAGATCAAAACACGTTTTTCACGAAAAAGTGGAATCATATTTGCATGCATACACAATAAGATGTGCAACTTACGTGTTTGTGCTTCTCTGAATTCGTCGCAAAACTGAACTTCCAAAGCGATGTTTAGAGAATTATCCGGAGCTCCCTCTCCGTATCCTCGCGCAGCCCCGAGCTCTCTCTCCATCAACAGTAGGCCTAACTTTCTCTTTAGCGCCTCGTTCTCTCTTTGGCTTCTGCACATTTCCAACCGTAAGGCAGCAGACCCATCGTCCACTAGTTTAGTTATTTCTGCTACTGCGGTTTTAGTTAAAACCTCCATGATGGAGGCCATCTTAACCTGAAAAGCACAATTCGACATGTCTTGCAAATTACTCAGACACAAGAGCCGCAGTGAAACTCGTCCTGCAGATTAGAGGTACGTCCACATAACTATATACGAACTAGAAAGGCCATTGCCTTCTCAAAACGGCGCCGTTTCCACGGCCCAAAGTTTTTTCTCTGATTGGCCAACGTGACCTGTCACGTGAAGATGGTCAATTTGTCCCTTTTGCAGAGAGTAATGGCTGCCGCTGCAAATCTCGAACCCATGACCAGAGCCACCGCGAAGTGGGTTTTGTCAGAACAATCGATGTTATGTGAAAATCAAAACAATAAATACAGTGATAAATTATTGAATACGTCCATGCTATGATTACATTCACATACTTAAATAATGATTGTTGCACCTGTTTGTTTATTTACCGTCTGTGGTATTGTGGGGGGGGGGGGGGGGGTAGTAGTAGTATGAGTAGTAGGCCTAGCCTACTACTCTTCCTTCCCCGCCTCCTGAGGCTACTCAAAAGGCAGGTGCAGTGTCCTTCAGACCACCAGAGAATATGCATTCCCTGTCCAAAAATTCACCGGAGAGAGCTTTACTCGCTCCTGCAAGGACTTTTTATTACTTGTAAAGTTGAGTTGGCTCTGAGTCTAAAGAATTTCATTGCTGGTAATGATGTTGCATCGTTATCTAGTATATGACAATAAACTTCACTCAGATTTTTCTGATTTTTCCCCAGACCTCCTCAAAAACTAAAACTAACCACGTCCCTTATGACGAAAGTACGCCACCGCGGGGAGGTTGTGGGGGGGTTACGAACCGATCTGGCAACCCTGGTGTCCGATTCAACCCAGTTTGTTTTCAATGCGATTGACTGGTAGGCTAAATGTGTCAAACACTGTTGTATGTTTTGCTTGAAATACTATGATTTGTACAGTTATTTGCCGTTATTCACATAGTTTTGATATGGAGTTGATAGTGCAATGACTTTTATTGCAGTTGGCAAATAAAATATTAACAGGTATTGACAGACAAAAACAGATAGAAAACGTGGCATCATATGCTTTAAGTTTACAAAGCACTCATCCAAAATGTTCTCTTTTCTCGTCTGATTTTTCACATACTAATAGAACCCAGACATGGTGCTGTCCAAACAATGCTATCACATATTTTATAACTCTAGAGATGTATACCTTGCTAAAAATCACTATGAGCATTATTCCCCTCAGATGGTACCGACCAACCCTACTGGCTCACAGACTACTAGGTGTATGAATGATATATTCTAATTTTTCACGTAAAAAATTATACCTAACACATACAAGAGAAAACCTCTGTATCTCTCTGTAGGCTATGTCTGGTGCACAGCACACGCACGCACGCATTAAGTGCACCTTGTGTGGTGTTCGGGTCTGTGGGACCCGTATTCAATGTTTACTAAAAGAAAAATTACACAATTCATAATTTTTTCAACCTGAAACTCATTGGCCTTGGCTCATTTTCTGTGATAAACATGTAAAAGAACACAAAAATCACTTTTATTGATAAATGTGATCTAGCAGAGGTAAATGTTCAAGGAAGGATGAAGGATTTTTCCCACCAAATAAGCAAAAAGTCAAAAGACTTGATTTTATCCAGGCTGGAGTCTCAAAGGGTCTCAGAAACTACACCTCAAAGAGGCTGTAGCCAGACAGAGGTGAAAATGAAACTTTGTCGTAGGACAAAACTAAATACATTTTTGGAAAGGCCTTGACCTCGAGAGTAACAGATGCTGGATCTTTTCTAACATCTGTAAATATTGGCAGGAAGGGGTAGAATTTACTTGTGATGTAGCCTACCTTGATATTAGTACACATATCTCATCATCAAACTAAATTCTAGCACTGGTTTATGAAACAATCTGGGCCGCGTTTCCCGATAATGATCAATTTTAGGGTCAAGTGCTACGAGTGATTCTACGATGGCTCTTTAATTTGTAACACGCGTTTCCCAAAACAGTTCTTAAAAGCGTGAATGCGCAGTCGCCTCTTAAGTGTTACTTGCCAAAGGTGTAAAATCTGGGTTCAGAAAGTACAAAGTCCACCCCAGTATTTAGTTCCAATCACCTGGAAGAAACACATACCAGGACATTTACTTTCTGACCCCTGGGTTTTACATTTCTGTACTTCTGTCTGTGGTGCTGCTGATACGGGAGGAGTAGGGGCGATATAGTGAGAGACGAGAATCCCCATGCCCAATACATGGCCGGTTAGGCAAGTCATGTCTCATAGACATGCTTTTGAAATAAAATATTTTTCCCACTGATTTTACTTGTCTCAATCTTATTTATTTATAGGGCTATTTAAGGAATGGCTTTTATGGGTCATTTCCAAATATATAAAAATAAGTAAATTTAAACAAAACAAATAAACTACACCTAACATCACTTAAAAAAAAAACACAATCAGTGGTTCTGGTAACCGTAAAATAGAATGAACACTAACATGAAAAATCTGAGAAAGTATGTGATTTATGGGCTTCTAAAACGCACTTAACCGTCTACAACTGGTCAGGAGTAGGCTAGCCCAATCGTGAATCTCCGAGCGTTTCTGAGAGCATCGTAAGTTAAGATGCTTTTGGGAAACGCACCCTAAGTTCAAGATACTTCGTAAGAAGGGTTTTACGATCGTCTCAGCTTTACGATGCTTTTGGGAAACGCACCCCAGGGCAGTATGTCAGTGAGTCATACTACAGGGCAAAAGGTTAATTATTTGACCCCATGTTCCTCCGCCTGTTTCCCAATCACCCATCCAAAACTCCTACTTTTATTTACTGGAATACTCCAAGCAATTCCTATTGGAATACTTCTAAAGATGAGTGTCCTTAGACACAACCCTGCAAAGTTACCCAGCACACCAGTATGTTTGAGTTATTGTCTGCATCCAGTGCTCTGGGTGTATAAAATGCAGATGGGTCATTCTCATGAAACCAAGATAAACCATGTCTGTGCTTAATTAAGTTGAAAAATAATAAAATAAACTGGAAAAGTTTTATATCACTGTAAAGAGCATGATGCCTAATTTCCTGTTCTCTCATGTTTTTTGATAGGTTTTCATTACCGTAATGTTGATTTATTTAAAATCTGAAAAACAAAAAATATATAGTTATACAATCAAGCTGGAAAGTCTGCACACTCCTTTCACCTTCTCCACGTTTTATTACGTTACAGACTTATACTACAATAGATTGAGTTCATTTTTTGCCTCAAACATCTACACACAATTGCCAATAATGACAAAGTGAAAACAGGTTTTTAGAAAATATGCAATTTTATTTTACTGACAAAAATAGGTTATTTAGGGGTTACATATCTGTACACACCCTTAGCCTAATACTTGGTTGCTGCACATTTGGCAGTGATTACAGCTTCAAGGCGTCTTGGGAAAGAAGATACGAGCTTGGCACACTTGTTTCTGGACATTTTT
This sequence comes from Synaphobranchus kaupii, assembly GCA_029718625.1. Lineage (NCBI taxonomy): Eukaryota > Metazoa > Chordata > Actinopteri > Anguilliformes > Synaphobranchidae > Synaphobranchus > Synaphobranchus kaupii. The sequence goes on from JAINUF010000025.1 coordinate 3,283,091, forward strand.
GCCCATTCCTCTTGGCATATCCTTGCAAGCTCCGTCAGGTTGGATGGGGAGCGTCGGTACACAGCCATTTTCAGCTCTTTCCACAGATGTTCAATTGGATTCAGGTCTGGGCTCTGGCTGGGCCACTCAAGGACATGCACAGACTTTCTCCGAAGCCACTCTTTTGTTCTCTTGGCTGTGTGCTTCGGGTCGTTGTCATGTTGGAAGGTAAACCTTCACCCCAGTCTGAGGTCCAGAGCGCTCTGGAGCAGGTTTTCTTCAAGGATCTCGGTGTACTTAGCTGTATTCATCTTTCCCTCTTTCAGGACTAGTTGCCCCATTCCCGCTGCTGAAAAACATCCCCACTTCATGATGCTGCCATAGCTATGCTTCACTGTAGGGATGGTATTAGCCAGGTGATGAGTGGTGCCTGGTTTCCTCCAGACGTGACACTTGGTATTCAGGGCAAAAAGTTCAATTTTGGTTTCATCGGACCAGAGAATCTTGATTCTTATGGTTTGAGAGTCCTCTAGGTGCCTTTTGGCAAACTCCAAGCGGGCTGTGATGTGCCTTTTACTAAGGAGGGGCTTCCGTCTGGCCACTCTACCATAAAGGCCTGATAAGTGGAGTGCTGTCTGGATGGTTGATCTTCTGAAAGGTTCTCCCATCTCCACAAGGATACGCTGGAGCTCTGTCAGAGTGACCCTCTGGTTCCTGCTCACCTCCCTGGCCAAGGCCCGTCTTCCCCGATTGCTCAGTTTGGCCAAGCGGCCAGGTCTAGGAAGATTCTTGGTGGTTCCAAACTTCTTCCATTTGCGAATGATGGTGGCCACTGTGCTCTTTGGGACCTGTAAAGCTGCAGAGATTTTTCCGTACCCTTCTCCAGATCTATGCCATGACACAATCCTGTTTCTGAGGTCTGCAGATAATTCCTTTGACCCCATGGCTTGGACTTTGCTCTGACATGCACTGTCAACTGTGGGACCTTATATAGGCAGGTGTTGGCAATCCCCAATCATGTCCAATCAATTGAATTTATCACAGGTGGACTCCAATTAAGTTGTAGAAACATCTCAAGCAGTATCAGTGGAAACAAAATGCACCTCAGCTCACTTTTGGGTGTCATATCAAAGGGTGTGCACACTTGTGTACATATATTTAACATTTTGATTTTTAATAAATTAGCACAAATGCCTAAAAACCTGTTTTCACTTTGTCATTATGGGCTATTTTGTGTAGAATTTTGAGACAAAAAATGATATATCATTTTAAAAGTTTCAAAAGCCTTAAAGTGATGCTTGCAAAATTTCCACTGAGTCATCATCGTGGACACAATTGTTAGCAAAAAGTCTAAGGCCTTCTCATTACCATGCTATTTGATTGCCTGTTTCGGTAATGAGAACCTTAATATCGGTAGTGAGAGAAGAACTGGTTGTACGATATAAAATTTAACTTTAATTCTTCTTTTTCTTATCAAACCATCATTTTAATTAAAAATAAGTGAATATTTAACTTAACCAGTTCTTAATAATAATTAACCAATTCTTAAAGGGTAATTCCACTGAAAAAAAACAACCTTATTTAACAAATCAAGGTGCAACTAAGTCTCTCTTTATGGCTGGCCAAAAAATATTCTGTACTGATATATTTGAATATAAAGTTGAAAGTTCATTTTGACATGTATCTATACCTCTACCACTTCCTCGTTCTTGAAAGACTGCAGTGGCGTCAAGTGGGCGTGTAAATTACAGGTAGGCGGAGCCCAGGAGGAAACAATGCAGCATCTGTGTGTATGGAACACATAGGTGGCTAAATGGCTCTAAGTCATCATTTACATTACATTTACATTATAGGCATTTAGCAGACGCTCTTATCCAGAGCGACTTACACAACTTCTTATTACATGTATCCATTTATACAGCTGGATATATACTGAAGCAATTCAGGTTAAGTACCTTGCTCAAGGGTACAACGGCAGTGTCCTACCTGGGAATCGAACCTGCAACCTTTCGGTTACAAGTCCAGTTCCTTAACCATTATACTACACTGCCGGCCCGGCAGTGTAGTATAATGGGTCTGATGTATCAAACAAGCCTTAAACTATCACTCTGTTGCTAGATATGCAGTAGATATTGTTGAGCAGAGGAATTTCTCTCCTTATAATGACCAGGCACGACCAGGTAGATCCAAGAAGAAAAGGATTCATTTTTCTGCAGAAAGAGTCCAGTACTCACATACACAAGGTGGTCAAGCATGAACTGAAGAAGAGACGGAGGCAGTCTCCGCCATATATAATCAAAAAGAATCTTTGCTAATACATAGATTATCTAACCTCTGATTGGTACACAGTTAATGGGCAGAGAGTAGAATACATAATTCTATTGTTGATACATGGTACATGGTTACACATTAGCATATAGTAAAATATACAAATCAATGATTGGTTAGATCTTATCATATAGCATGCATATTGGATGAGCGCACAGTGACACCTAGCCCTTAACGTCTCACAAACAGTTCCGATAACTAATCTCCCAGAGTCGTCTTGTTTTCAGGATTCAAGATCAAGTGTCTCTTCTGGCTCTCTAGTGATAAGATGGGTCATATATCCTTGAGCCTGGGATGTAAGTGGGTCAGAGGCCACAGGCCTGCAGTGTCAGAGAGAAGAAAGATAGGGAGAAATAGAGACAGAAAAATGCACGTGCACACAAGCTATAAGCTATATATTTTGTCTCTGGTTAGCTTTAGCTTTTAAAAAAAGGTCTAAAGAGACCTTCCAGATAAGAGAGGCTGCAGACTGCTACTTCTCTGTCTCTTGAGGATTTAGAGAATTTAATATAAGTTTCAATTGGTATGATTGTACAATGAATATATATGTATAGAGATCTTTTAGATATTACTGTGATTATACTAGGGTGAAAACATCCTTCAGAAAACGCCCTTCTCTTCAATATGGATGGATAACTTGAAGGGTCCTGACTTATTTTTTCCATAGAGTTCAATAGGAAAATTTGTCAGGCAAAACTAATATTGTTGGGTCACAGACATCAGGAAGTCATGGCATACAAAGGATATGGGACCAAATATAAAAAATGATTACTTTATTCTACATTAAGTTAAAATATCCAATATTTTTTGATGCCTAAAAATGTGTGTGTGTTTGGGGGGGCGGGCTACGTACAAAAGGTTCTATGATTTTTAAACGGTTCATCCGATATGGATGAAAATACCCCCAAATCAAAGCTGACCGTCTCTACTTCAGCCACATTGTCATTGTATCCTCTCAAACTAAAAGGACTAGATCACAGAACCAAAATAACAAATAATGTGTCACTGTCCAATGAATTATGGTGCTCATCGTATGTCAATCAAAAACTTTACATGTGGTTATTTCTGTAGGAAACCCTGTAAAGTTCTAAACTCTCAGGGCTGTATAGGTATGGCGCTGCCAGTGCTGTATAGGTATGGCGCTGCCAGTGCTGTATAGGTATGGGGCTGCCTGGGTTGTGTCTGTAGTGTAACACAGGCAATGCTGCCAGTTCTGGCTCACTGGGGAGTGCCATGTTTGCATGTCAGGAGTTTTACATGAACTGTAAATCCAACTGTCTTGACCCTCCGTTGGTTATAAAAACTTATTTTTTTTATTCTGAAAACTTTATCTAATTAGTCTGCCACATCAGTGGAACTACATTACCCAGAAGGAGCAGTAAAATCAAAGATTTTGCTTAAGGATCACCTAGTTTTACGCCTTACTCCTTACTGTGAGTACTTATGTGTCTCTGAAGAACGCATCGAAGGGAGAAACTGCTGCCGCACAGTGTGCAACTGAATGGTTTCTCCCCAGTGTGGACCCTTTGGTGAGTTTTAAGATTACATGCTTGGGAAAATCTCTTCCCACACTCGCTGCAGCAGTGTGGTTTCTCCCCAGTGTGGACCCTTTGGTGAGATTTAAAATGACCTCGTTGGGCAAAGCTCTTCCCACACTCGCTGCAGCAGTGTGGTTTCTCCCCCGTGTGGACTCTTAGGTGAGATTTTAGAGTACCTCGTTGAGAAAAGCTCTTCCCACACTGGTTGCATTGGTGTGGTTTCTCCCCCGTGTGCACCCTTTGGTGAGATGTAAGAGTAGCTCGTTCGGAAAAGCTCTTCCCACACTCGCTGCAGTGGTGTGGTTTCTCCCCCGTGTGGACCCTTTGGTGAGTTTTAAGATGATCTCGTTGGGAAAAGCTCTTCCCACACTCGCTGCAGCAGTGTGGTTTCTCCCCCGTGTGGACCCTTTGGTGAGTTTTAAGAGTACCTCGTTGAGAAAAGCTCTTCCCACACTGGTTGCATTGGTGTGGTTTCTCCCCCGTGTGCACCCTTTGGTGAGATGTAAGAGTAGCTCGTTCGGAAAAGCTCTTCCCACACTCGCTGCAGTGGTGTGGTTTCTCCCCCGTGTGGACCCTTTGGTGAGTTTTAAGATGATCTCGTTGGGAAAAGCTCTTCCCACACACGCTGCAGTGGTGCGGTTTCTCCCCCGTGTGGACCCTTTGGTGAGTTTTAAGATGACCTTGTTTGGAAAAGCTCTTCCCACACTCGCTGCAGTGGTGTGGTTTCTCCCCCGTGTGCACCCTTTGGTGAGATGTAAGAGTAGCTCGTTCGGAAAAGCTCTTCCCACACTCGCTGCAGTGGTGTGGTTTCTCCCCCGTGTGGACCCTTTGGTGAGATTTAAGAGAACATCGTTGGGAAAAGCTCTTCCCACACTGGTTGCATTGGTGTGGTTTCTCCCCCGTGTGGACCCTTTGGTGATTTTTAAGATGATCTCGTTGGGAAAAGCTCTTCCCACACACGCTGCAGTGGTGCGGTTTCTCCCCCGTGTGGACCCTTTGGTGATTTTTAAGATGATCTCGTTGGGAAAAGCTCTTCCCACACACGCTGCAGTGGTGCGGTTTCTCCCCCGTGTGGACCCTTTGGTGAGATTTAAGAGTACAGAGTTGGGAAAAGCTCTTCCCACACTCGCTGCAGTGGTGCGGTTTTTCCCCTGTATGGACCCTTTGGTGAGACTTGAGAATGCTTTTCGTGGTGAAACCCTTTCCGCACAGTGTGCAACTGAACGGTTTCCCTCTGTGATGGGCTAAGCAGTGTTCTTTAAGGGAGTCTGCACTATCAAAGACCTTCCCACAAAATTTGCAAATTACGCCCTTCTCCCCAGCGTGGGCACTCTGATGATGCTGAACAAGAACAGTGAGAGACGCAAAGGTCTTATTGCACATTGTGCAGCTGATGTGTTTCTCTCTGGTGTGAGTAATCTGGTGCTTTTCCAGGATCCTGGAGGAAGTGAAACCCTCGCCGCTTGTGCAGATGTAGTCCCCCTGGCCCTCGATTCTCCGTTGAATCCTTGCTTCTCCTGAAGTGTCGAAACTCGCCTCACACGGGGTGCTTCCACCGTGCTCTCCCGGAGAACCCAGAGGCAACGGCATCTCTGCCGAAACGTCATCAGGCGGCCTGTGGGAGTGCTCCTCCGTGAGGGGGCCGCCATTTTGTAGTTGCTCGAGGTGTGACGTTGGGCCTTCGTCCACCTCCAAGCACTGCCTCTGAGACGCTCTGTATTGGGGAGGAGAGAAGTCATCATCTAACTGGGCACCTCTGTGCTCCAAGCTTCCTCCAAACTGTCCGTGTTTTTCCTGAACCGTTCCCAAGCCGCCGGCTAAGCTCCACACACACTGGAGCTCCAGCCCCCAGTCTGCGGACCCCAACGGGGGGAGAGCGGGGGTGAGAGGCTCCTCCTCCGGCTCCTGCTTCAGTTCTGCCTGCAGCCCCTTTTCTGGGTCTCCTGCAGAGCAGGGCTGCATGTGCAGCTCCTCCTCTCCACAGAGGGGTCCTGCACTGCCATCAGCACCAGCTGCCCGCAAAGTGCCTGCATAAAAATACAAACTTGATAAACTGCAGTTAATTACAAATGTGACATAACTGGACTGTATTTGCTCTGATGGCAACTATAACCAGTAATTACTAATATAACTAATCTCCAATATGACATTACACCCAAATATTACCACACGTTTTCTCCCCACTGTTCTTCTGTTCCACCTGTGATTGGCTCCTGCTTGGATCCTCTTCGAGCCTATCCTCGCTGAGCAGCAGAGATTCAGGCCAATCCTGTTCCCCACCTACAGGCTGACAAACAGGAAATGTGAAGATTCTGTGCATCTGAAGCTCTGAACACCAGCAAATCACTCCTGTGCCCTGTCCACTGTGCCCTGTCCACTGTGCCCTGTCCACTGTGCCCTGTCCACTGTGCCCTGTCCACTGTGCCCTGTCCACTGTGCCCTGTCCACTGTGCCCTGTCCACTGTGCCCTGTCCACTGTGCCCTGTCCACTGTGCCCTGTCCACTGTGCCCTGTCTACTGTGCCCTGTCCCCTCACTTTGCAAGCAGTACTCCCTCAACAAAACCCGGAAATAAGGGGTTCATCCTGGTATAAGGGTAACTACACTCTATTGAGTGTGGGAAGAGATTTTCTCAACCATCTCGCTATAAACGTGTTCGTATGCCTACCTTATAATGAAACTTATTCATGCATTCCGTTATTTCAACAATTCTGAAATAATATTGTATATCATAAGAAACTGGTAGAAAAGAGTCTTTGTGCAGCCCCAAAATTTCATTTCTGCTCCCCACACTGCCCCCACCCCAATCGTGATGTCAGAATACCTCTTTGGAGGTACCTCTACCTCATATGAATAATTGTTGTCACCCACAACATAAACAGCCGGCACCGGATTGGTTAGACCCGCTATGTTACTTTTGTTCCGCCTCCACGTTTTTAAACCGGAACAATGTGGCGTCCTGTTCAATTCACCTAAATAGTCCGCTAAAATGTGCTTCTGAAAATATTTGAGGTGAGAAATAGGCCATGCAGTTGCTGAATCTTGATTCATATTTGATGTGCAATGTCTAGTTTGACAGTTTGATCGAGTTATACGAAATCATTTGTACAATGTGCGTTAATTTATGCAAATAACGATGGACACAGCTAGTGTTGCACGGTACACCGAAACTTCGGTACTTTTTCGATACTTAAAAAAAAAAAAGGTTTGGTATTAGGTCTTTTAGGTCAAATGTGTGCTCTGCTGTATGTGTCTGCATTACTGATTGAGAGGATGAAAGGTGAACGTTAGCTAACAATACTACGAGTCTGATTCTTTCACACGCGCAATATTGTTTTTGGCCGGCAGAGCTATAGGCTACTTTACGTTACCTACTAAACTAACGCCTTACTTCCACAGAGAATTTACGTGAGCACAAAGTAAAGGATTTAACGATAGTTTGACTTGAAAAATGATGGTATAATCACTGAAAATAACCCCGATAGGCTGTCGTCGTATTTTATCATGTCACGTATAGAAACAATAATATTTTTTTTAAACGTTGTACAAATGAGTATTCGCCGTTTTCCCTTGCTTACTGTACTATATACAGTACCTGATGCACATTCGGTTTAGAAGACACCTCATTTTTTTCTCCAAAATCTCTCGTATAAATATGTTTAGGAAACCAAGTCCTTACCAGTATATTCAGCTACAGCTGTTTTCTGATGAACCCTGAAGAGTTCATCTTGTTATATTTCGCCAAAGTCCCGTACAGTCGACATTTCCGCAGTGACCACCCCTCTCACTTAGGGCTGAAATACGTTGCTGTACTTGTGTGAATACACACGAGCTTTCGTACGTTCTTTTTTAAACGTATTTAAATACATTAGGCGACGTATTTTATGATTATTATATATATACTGTATGTGACTATTCTGAAATAAATGTATTCTGTAGCAAATTTCTGAATGATACAGCTTCTTCTTCAGTTTGAACTTAAAACCATGGATGTGCAGGGAATATTTTTTTAGATATTGACATTTAAATAAAACTAGTAGAAACCAGGAGGAAATTGCCTCTGAAGGGCCAAAGTAAAATAGGGTTAAGGTAATTTCAGTAGAGGTACCGAGTATCGAATCAGTATCATTTCAGTTTCAAGTACCGTTTCAGTATCGAGTATCATGATACTAAACCTGGTATCGGTATCGAAGTCTAAATTTTGGTATCGTGACAACACTAGACACAGCTCCTCCGCCCCCCGCCCCCACCCCTCTCCCTCGCTCACCCCACAAAGTATTTTCAAAATTGTGTAGTAGGCAGAGAGGCTGAGACAGTGTGTGTAGTTATTCTTTAAGTGCCCCCATTTGTAAGAACAAGTCGCCCACTCAAAAGCTTTTTGACAAAGTGGACTCAAATATGCGCCCTCTAAAGGGTGTAGGGGTCGTATTCGGACACAGCCCGTAGCGTAACTAGCTGGGGGGCAGGGAGTGCACTCGCCCCCCCCATAACTGAGCAAAATATAGGTTTATTTAAAACGGGAAATCTTTTCATTAATGTCATTCATATTACGTTGATTGAATTCAACAAGATTTGCACGGACGTTCGTTTCCAACATCAGTTAGCAGCACAGTTAAAAATGGAGAGAAAAATCTTGTTATACGAAATGTAAACAAAAAGAACAGCGGGAGAAAACAAAAGATGCATTAAAGTGTGTACCACTAACTAACTTCTTTTTGAAGCATAATCAACCTAAGGAGGGCTCAAGTTGAGACTAAGTTGAGAACATAATCAACAAGTTTTCCAGGGCAAAAAACGAAGAATTGACCTGTAAGAACGACCACGACCACATAGACAAAGAAACACAATGAATGAACTACATTTTTTGACGTAGGCTATGACATTTTAAATGCCGCCTAGGCCTTCTACATAAATGAATAAATTAACTGAATATTAAATTTGTCACGTAGGCCTATCATTCAACATTACCGATTTTGTTTTGTGTGGACAGAAACATTAACCTGGCCTACACTTTGTATTTTCAAAAGGAGAATAAGATGTTGAGTTCAATGGATAGGACCACATCCGCATGCAAATTTATTTGTTTTTGTCTGAACAATAAAACATTTTCTGTAAATATTTATCTGCAGACATTAATCAGCCTACCATTTCTACTGAGCGTATTACATACCTGAAGTGATTAATGTTATATCAGCATTTTAGAGAGATGATAGATAGCACGCAATCAGTGGTAGTGCTAATCCAGTTAACCGGGGATGCATTCGAATCCAATTTAACACGCTCCCTTCCCTTGCTGTCTTCCGTCGTGGGAGCTATCTCGTGACGCAATTTGCTACGTGCAGCAAGCAAACTTAAAAGGTGCTCTGCAAGGGAAGTTTGACGAGAAACAAACAAAAACGAAACCGACCCGCCCTCGCAACATTTCGGAAGTGCAACACCATAGAGTTGAAATAGTTCTGTGGTGACCGCCCACTTTTTCCACATGGAGCATTGCATTGTGGGATTCCCTTCTTGCTGGAAGGTTGCATTTTATACCCTTGCTGGAAGGGAGGATAAACCAGGGAGCGAGGGAATATAATTACTCCCTCCCCTTTCTTAAATTGGATCCGCATCACACTTGGCGTGGCTGCCATATTTCATCCTGGCATTTTGGGGATTCCCCCCTTGAAGCAAGGGAAGGGAACGACAGGAAGAAAGGATAAATTTCGGATCCTAACGCAGCCGGGGTCTCTGCCCGTGCGCTCAATCAAAACCACCCACTGTTTCTTCATTTGAACATGTAGGTATAAAATTTCAGAGATTTAAACTCGATCGCTAGATTCAGAGTCCATGGTTCTAACTATTACACCATGGAACCCCTACAGAAAACCCTTTGTGATAGTCAAACAGCTTTCCTGCACATTATGATTAATAACGTAAATAACGAGGAAAACGTTAACGGGACTAAACGCTATTAACAACCAACGGGATGAGCATTTTGAAGGTCATTCCATATACATAAAAAAACAACTACATTTACTTAACTGTTCAACGAAATGTCTGAAAATTAAAACGGGGAATTTACGTTTAAAGAAAATAAGAATAGGAAAGTTGATTCACATCTATCCCGATCGAAATACCATAACATATGCATAATGATGCATACCGTAATCCTGTAAATTCTACTGAATTTACCTCGTACTTTAAGTCCAATGCATCCGACGAAGCCATTTTCTTCTCCAAAGGAACGTTCTGGTCATTTATGGCCGGACCTGTGCTCAATCGCTCGTCAAAGACTCTCTCTACGGCAGGAAAACTTCCTTTCCCTGCAAGCTTAGCTATTGGAGGCAAAATAGACAATCAACTACAAATCAGCAACACTATAATTTTGTTTATACATTAGAACTACAACCGAAACACTGTGCTGTGCTCCAACTAGCCACCTCTCAGCAAATACACAGACAGGATCGAGATCAAAACACGTTTTTCACGAAAAAGTGGAACCATATTTGCATGCATACACAATAAGATGTGCAACTTACGTGTTTGTGCTTCTCTGAATTCGTCGCAAAACTGAAGTTCCAAAGCGATGTTTAGAGAATTATCCGGAGCTCCCTCTCCATATCCTCGCGCAGCCCCGAGCTCTCTCTCCATCAACAGTAGGCCTAACTTTCTCTTTAGCGCCTCGTTCTCTCTTTGGCTTCTGCACATTTCCAACCGTAAGGCAGCAGACCCATCGTCCACTAGTTTAGTTATTTCTGCTACTGCGGTTTTAGTTAAAACCTCCATGATGGAGGCCATCTTAACCTGAAAAGCACAATTCGACATGTCTTGCAAATTACTCAGACACAAGAGCCGCAGTGAAACTCGTCCTGCAGATTAGAGGTACGTCCACAGAACTATATACGAACTAGAAAGGCAATCGCCTTCTCAAAACGGCGCCGTTTCCACGGCCCAAAGTTTTTTCTCTGATTGGCCAACGTGACCTGTCACGTGAAGGTGGTCAATTTGTCCCTTTTGCAGAGAGTAATGGCTGCCGCTGCAAATCTCGAACCCATGACCAGAGCCACCGCGAAGTGGGTTTTGTCAGAACAATCGATGTTATGTGAAAATCAAAACAATAAATACAGTGATAAATTATTGAATACGTCCATGCTATGATTACATTCACATACTTAGATAATGATTGTTGCACCTGTTTGTTTATTTACCGTCTGTGGTATTGTGCGGGGGGGGTAGTAGCAGTACGAGTAGTAGGCCTAGCCTACTACTCTTCCTTCCCCGCCTCCTGAGGCTACTCAAAAGGCAGGTGCAGTGTCCTTCAGACCACCAGAGAATATGCATTCCCTGTCCGAAAATTCACCGGGGAGAGCTTCACTCGCTCCTGCAAGGACTTTTTACCACTTGATAAAAGGGACCACGTCCCTTATGACGAAAGTACGCCACGGCGAGGTTGTGGGGGGGTTACGAAGCGATCTGGCAACCCTGGTGTCCGATTCAACCCAGTTTGTTTTCAATGCGATTGACTGGTAGGCTAAATGTGTCAAACACTGTTGTATGTTTTGCTTGAAATACTATGATTTGTACAGTTATTTGCCGTTATTCGCATAGTTTTGATATGGAGTTGATAGTGCAATGACTTTTATTGCAGTTGGCAAATAAAATATGAACAGGTATTGACAGACAAAAACAGATAGAAAACGTGGCATCATATGCTTTAAGTTTACAAAGCACTTATCCAAAATGTTCTCTTTTCTCGTCTGATTTTTCACATACTGATAGAACCCAGACATGGTGCTGTCCAAACAATGCTATCACAAATTTTATAACTCTTAAGATATATACCTTGCTAAAAATCACTATGAGCATTATTCCCCTCAGATGGTACCGACCAACCCTACTGGCTCACGGACTACTAGGTGTATGAATGATATATTCTAATTTTTCACGTAAAAAAATTATACCTAAGACATACAAGAGAAAACCTCTGTATCTCTCTGTAGGCTATGTCTGGTGCACAGCACACGCACGCACGCATTAAGTGCACCTTGTGTGGTGTTCGGGTCTGTGGGACCCGTATTCAATGTTTACTAAAAGAAAAATTACACAATTCATAATTTTTTCAACCTGAAACTCATTGGCATTGGCTCATTTTCTGTGATAAACATGTAAAAGAACACAAAAATCACTTTTATTGATAAATGTGATCTAGCAGAGGTAAATGGTCAAGGAAGGATGAAGGATTTTTCCCACCAAATAAGCAAAAAGTCAAAAGACTTGATTTTATCCAGGCTGGAGTCTCAAAGGGTCTCAGAAACTACACCTCAAAGAGGCTGCCAGACAGAGGTGAAAATGAAACTTTGTCGTAGGACAAAACTAAATACATTTTTGGAAAGGCCTTGACCTCGAGAGTAACATACGTCAATTATTTTGCCCTGACACCCCAGGGGTGTCCCCTAGAAGGGCAAAACTGGCCAAACTTCAAATGCTTCTAATTCTGGAACCAATAGACATATCGGGTAGATATTTAACAGGATGATTAAATAACTAGTCTTTCATAAATAATGTCATATCAGCATTAATCTGGCTCAGACACTCTTCACTTACTTCCTTAAACTTCTCCCAGTCAGCTTTCCCAACCAACCATTTTCCTCCCCTGTCTACTTCAGTCACTGTTGCATTAATGTTTATCATACATAAAACTGGATAATGGTCACTACCTATAGTTTCCTCTTGGTACACTTTCCAATCGCATATGTGAGCAATGTTATTTGATACCAATGTAATATCCAGCGTTGACTCCTTTCCTGTGTTAATGTCTATTCTTGTTTTATTTCCATCATTTAAGCAAACTAAATTTCTCTCATCTAACAGGTCTTCTATTTCCTGGCCATTAACATCCGTTTTCTCACTCCCCCATAATGTGTTATGTGCATAAAGTCCCCAAACCACACAATGCTTGCTCTATTTTGCCCTTCTATTTCTTCAAGCTTGCTTAATTCTATTTTCTTGCAAGGGTTATAATAATTCACTACCACTAATTCCTTCCTTCCCACCCATACTTCCACTACCACATACTCCAGTTCTTTTCCAGTACCCAGTACTCTATAAGGAGTCCCTTGTTTAATAAATGTGACACAGCCCCCTCCTCCCCCATGTTTCCTATCTCGCCTAACTGCCACATACCCAAACATAACAAAATCTAAGTGGGGTTTCAGCTATGATTCCTGAACACACAAAATGTCCGGTTTCTCCCTCCGACTGTCTATACATTTATTAAAATCCTGCCCATTAGCAATAAGGCTTCTTGCATTCCATTGTTGGATTAACATTATTAATAATATCATCCCACACTCGTTGTCTCTTGACTTGATTGTGCCTTGAGTTCATCATTTACTTCTTCCCATTTTAAACCAATCATACCCAAATGGTGTTCTGCAGCTATCACAATTAACCGAATCCTTTCAGTTTTAGATTTAATCTCATGTGTTGCATTTAGTACTCCAGCTATAAAAGTCACCAATTTCTTCTTCTCTATCCATGCTTTCTTCTTATCTTGCTGTTCTTTTTCTGCCACTTGTTCTTTGTTATATCCTCCCTCCTTATTCTGTTTTTTCTGTCCTGCCAACTTAACTGCCTCAGCATATGATACTTTTTCCTTCACCTTTATCTGTTGTACTTCCACCTCTTTTTTCATAATTTTACATCCCCGATAAGCTACACTGTAATCACCTCCACAATTACAGCACTTTGGTCTCACTCCCTCTCCACATTTCCCATATTCATGCTCCCCACTACACCGAGCGCATCTTCTCTTTTCTTTACACACTTCGGCCACATGCCCAAATTTCTGACAGTTAAAACATCTCATAGGTTTTGGTATGTATTCCCTTACACTATATTTTATAAATCCAAAATATATATATGGAAGCACCCTTTCCTCAAACTCTATCAATACGGTTTCTGTCTCCTTTTTCTCTATTCCCCTTGTCATTCTTTTCACATTACTATTCCTCCCCTTCAAGTCCCCCCTTCTCCTTTAATTCCCCCATATTAACACTGAGGGGAACCCCAGAGATCACCCCCTTGCTACCATTGAACCTCTGTTCTCCAACTCTTACAACCCTGGACACTTTGACTTTAATAGTCATCTTTATTGCCTTCTCTACCTGCGCTTCCATCTTACATCCTATTAACAAGTTTCCATCTCCTAAAACTCTCGCATGATTTACTTCCCCAACTTCCCGTCTAATGATTTTTGTTCATTTAAGCGGATCTAACTTCTTTACTCCCCCTTCCCCCTCGAGTCTTACCACTACATTTATCAATCCTGTCTTCGGGACTTTCTCCTCACCTTCTCTTCCCTCGCTTTCCCATCCACCTGCGCTAGATGTATTTTTCTTTCTCTTGCGACTTTTCGCCTTCTTGGCTTTACTACACCCCACCTCTTCCCACTCACTCTCCCTCCTCTCATCTTCCTCACTTAACTCCATGCTGTTGTTATTACCATCCATGCAGGCCGTCCGTCGATATTCCCACAAACTGCTCCCTACAATACCCAATTTTAACAAGTCTCGATGTCCGCAAATCCAAAGTCAAAAGTAATTTTATGCCTAAAATGAAGTCAATCAATCCACAACTTACAAACGTAATGCCCAAAATGGCGTTCTTCAGCCTCCGCTTAGCAACGTTAGCTTAGCGAGCCATCATCCACCTTCCGGCAAAAAACTGCCTCCCGGAAACTGATCTTTGTGTTTTAATCTAATGTTGCTGATTACATATTAATTATTGTCTCGACGCAAACCGCAATGTCAGGTACATTGTAAACTGTACATACTTGTACTCAAAACGTTCAGGCAGTTTTGCATATTTCACGGTAGGAGAGGAGTGGTAGTCGAGGAGTGGAGGAAGGGAGGTGGGGAGTGGAGGAAGGGAGGTGGGGAGTGGAGGAAGGGAGGTGGGGAGTGAAGAATATTGGGATGCACCCTCACTAAATGCTACTCAGAGGAGAGAGGAGTGGGGAACGAGGAGGCTCCCGGAGGGTGCTTTAGTGAGGAGGCTCCCGGAGGATGCTTTAGTGAGGAAACACAAGTAGCCTTTGCGGAAGCATTTTCTCGGGACGTGTGACATGTATAAATTATCCACCACTCTTCACATCTTCCATGTAGCAGGCACACCCCTACACAAATGCAATTTTACAGTTCCTTTCCATTTATTATCAAGCGCTAATGACACTCCTTGTTTATAACTAACAAAAGCACTGTTTATTCATGAAAAATAAGCTAAAAAGCATTATAGTTAAGCACGTGAGCATAATATGACGATGACGCTTGATTGTTCCATTTGCCTAATACATGTTCCCTCGTTTCCTCCATCCTCGTATCTGATCCTTGCATCCTTTCCTCGCGTCCTCCATTGGGTGGAGCTAAGGACAGAGGAAAGGACGCGAGGAAAGGATTCAAGGAGTAAAAATAAGCGACTGGAATGAACCCTATGGCTGCAACGCTCTGGTGTAGAGGAGAGCGTAAAGAATTTCCGGATTCTTAATCACTAGCTGATAGGATTCTGATGATGTCCCAAAGTCCATTTTAATCCCGCCTGCTCAAAACCTTGCCTAATCAATTACAGACAATGGTGGAAAAAAGGAAGGCATATCTTAATTTAGGCACATCATTTAGTACTGATATTTGGGTTATGTTTATTCCACCCCAATTCTGTAACTGATAGCCATCTGCCCTCTTTGCCCTTGTTCCTGCCATAATCAGACATGACCACTGATTATCCCCCCCCCCCCCCCGCCCCATGTAATGGGACCTTAATTTCAGTTGTTTCTTTAACACCCGTTTTGCCTACTTGTTTGCAACTTTGTTTCCCCGACACCCACACATGTGCAGTCACCCAACAGAACTGGACTGCAATGCCCAGTGTATGGAGTCTGAATTGCAAGATATAGAATTCCAGTAGCAGGTCTCCCCTTTCTGACTTATAAGAGTGTAGACCGGTTCAGTGCTGATGACTAAACTCCATATATAACCACTCTATCCGGTTGAACCTCTTCAAACCATTGCAGTCTCACCACAATTGGCATTAATTCAGCGGTATAGTCTACTGACAAACTATCTGTCAGTCTCTTGCTGTCTTGAATTAAATTCTGGAATAAACACTTCTATTCCTCCATAATCAGATTCTGGATCTTTTCTAACATCTGTAAATATTGGCAGGAAGGGGTAGAATTTACTTATGTAGCCTACCTTGATACTAGTACACATATCTCATCATCAAACTAAATTCTAGCACTGGTTTATGAAACAATCTGGGCCGCGTTTCCCGATAATGATCAATTTTAGGGTTAAGTGCTACGAGCGATTCTACAATGGCTCTTTATAAAAATAAGTAAATTTAAATAAAACAAATAAACTACACCTAACATCACTTAAAAAACACAATCAGTGGTTATGGTAACCGTAAAATATAATGAACACTAACATGAAAAATCTGAGAAAGTATGTGATTTATGGGCTTCTAAAACGCACTTAACCGTCTACAACTGGTCAGGAGTAGGCTAGCCCAATCGTGAATCTCCGAGCGTTTCTGAGAGCATCGTAAGTTAAGATGCTTTTGGGAAACGCACCCTGAGTTCAAGATACTTCGTAAGAAGTGTTTTACGATCGTCTCAGCTTTACGATGCTTTTGGGAAACGTACCCCAGGGCAGTATGTCAGTGAGTCATACTACAGGGCAAAAAGTTAATTATTTGACCCCATGTTCCTCCGCCTGTTTCCCAATCACCCATCCAAAACTCCTACTTTTATTTACTGGAATACTCCAAGCAATTCCTATTGGAATACTTCTAAAGATGAGTGTCCTTAGACACAACCCTGCAAAGTTACCCAGCACACCAGTATGTTTGAGTTATTGTCTGCATCCAGTGCTCTGGGTGTATAAAATGCAGATGGGTCATTCTCATGAAACCAAGATAAACCATGTCTGTGCTTAATTAAGTTGAAAAATAATAAAATAAACTGGAAAAGTTTTATATCACTGTAAAGAGCATGATTCCTAATTTCCTGTTCTCTCATGTTTTTTTAGATGTTAGACCTAATTTTTGTAGTTCACACATTTTACACCAGGAATCTCATCACCGTAATGCGTCCGCAATAAGATTTTAGGTCCAAAATGTTTTTAAACTGACATTATTTTAGGGAAAATAATTTAAAATATTAAATCCTATGTTTTAACCTTAAAAATTATATTTTCACTCTGAATAATATATTTTAGGCAAAAAATATGGTGTCGGGATCCATGTTTCTCATTACTGTAATATTTAAGTACCTGTCAAAATGAGCTTTTAAAATAGTTTTATTCTCCCATGATGCTTCAGTAAGAACACATTAAGATGGATGAAAGGTGAATTATTTTACCTCAAAAAAATCTATCATTTCTTCTGTAACCCCTGTACACGACACGATAGGTTTTCATTACCGTAATGTTGATTTATTTAAAATCTGAAAAACAAAAAATGAAGTTATAGTCAAGCTGGAAAGTCTGCACACTCCTTTCACCTTCTCCACGTTTTATTACGTTACAGACTTATACTACAATAGATTGAGTTCATTTTTTGCCTCAAACATCTACACACAATTGCCAATAATGACGAAGTGAACAGTTTTTAGAAAATATACAATTTTATTTTACTCACAAAAATAGGTTATTTAGGGGTTACATATCTGTACACACCCTTAGCCTAATACTTGGTTGCTGCACATTTGGCAGCGATTACAGCTTCAAGGCGTCTTGGGAAAGAAGCTACGAGCTTGGCACACTTGTTTCTGGACATTTTTGCCCATTCCTTTTGGCATATCCTTGCAAGCTCCGTCAGGTTGGATGGGGAGCGTCGGTACACAGCCATTTTCAGCTCTTTCCACAGATGTTCAATTGGATTCAGGTCTGGGCTCTGGCTGGGCCACACAAGGAGATGCACAGACTTTCTCTGAAGCCACTCCTTTGTTCTCTTGGCTGTGTGCTTTGGGTCGTTGTCATGTTGGAAGGTAAACCTTCGCCCCAGTCTGAGATCCAGAGCGCTCTGGAGCAGGTTTTCTTCAAGGATCTCGGTGTACTTAGCCGCATTCATCTTTCCCTCTATCAGGACTAGTCGCCCCGTTCCCGCTTCTGAAAAACATCCCCACATCATGATGCTGCCACCGCCATGCTTCACTGTAGGGATGGTATTAGCCAGGTGATGAGCGGTGCCTGGTTTCCTCCAGACGTGACGCTTGGTATTCAGGCCAAAAAGTTAAATTTTGGTTTCATCAGACCAGAGAATCTTGATTCTCATGGTTTGAGAGTCCTCTAGGTGCCTTTTGGCAAACTTCAAGCGGGATGTGATGTGCCTTTTACTAAGGAGGGGCTTCCGTCTGGCCACTCTACCATAAAGGCCTGATTGGTGGAGTGCTGACCTGGATGGTTGATCTTCTGAAAGGTTCTCCCATCTCCACAAGGATACGCTGGAGCTCTGTCAGAGTGACCCATGGGTTCCTGCTCACCTCCCTGGCCAAGGCCCGTCTTCCCCGATTGCTCAATTTGGTTAGGCAGCCAGGTCTAGGAAGATTCTTGGTGGTTCCAAACTTCTTCCATTTACGAATGATGGTGGCCACTGTGCTCTTTGGGACCTGTAAAGCTGCAGAGATTTTTCCGTACCCTTCTCCAGATCTATGCCATGACACAATCCTGTTTCTGAGGTCTGCAGATAATTCCTTTGACCCCATGGCTTGGAGTTTGCTCTGACATGCACTGTCAACTGTGGGACCTTATATAGGCAGGTGTTGGCAATCCCCAATCATGTCCAATCAATTGAATTTATCACAGGTGGACTCCAATTAAGTTGTAGAAACATCTCAAGCAGTATCAGTGGAAACAAAATGCACCTCAGCTCACTTTCGGGTGTTATATCAAAGGGTGTGCACACTTGTGTACATATATTTTACATTTTGATTTTTAATAAATTAGCACAAATGTCTAAAAACCTGTTTTCACTTTGTCATTATGGGCTATTTTGTGTAGAATTTGGAGACAAAAAATGAACTCAATCTATTGTAGAATATGTCTGTAACGTAATAAAACGTGGAGAAGGTGCAGACTTTCCGGCTTGACTGTATATCACTTTAAAAGTTTCAAAAGCCTTAAAGTGATGCTTGCAAAATTTCCACTGAGTCATCATTGTGGACACAATTGTTAGCAAAAAGTCTAAGGCCTTCTCATTCAATGCTATTTGATTGCCTATTTCGGTAATGAGAACCTTAATATCGGTAGTGAGAGAAGAACTGGTTGTACGATATAAAATTTAACTTTAATTCTTTTTCTTATCAAACCATCATTTTAATTAAAAATAAGTGAATATTTAACTTAACCAGTTCTTAATAATAATTAACCAATTCTTAAAGGGTAATTCCATGAAAAAAAACAACCTTATTTAACAAATCAAGGTGCAACTAATTAAGTCTCTCTTAATAATAATTCTGTACTGATATATTTGAATATAAAGTTGAAAGTTCATTTTGACATATATCTTTACCTCTACCACTTCCTCGTTCTTGAAAGACTGCAGTGGCGTCAAGTGGGCGTGTAAATTACAGGTAGGCGGAGCCTGGGAGGAAACAATGCAGCATCTGTGTATATGGAACACATAGGTGGCTAAATGGCTCTAAGTCATCAAGGGTCTGATGTATCAAACAAGCCTTAAACTATCACTCTGTTGCTAGATATGCAGATATTGTTGAGCAGAGGAATTTCTCTCCTTATAATGACCAGGCACGACCAGGTAGATCCAAGAAGAAAAGGATTCATTTTTCTGCAGAAAGAGTCCAGTACTCACATACACAAGGTGGTCAAGCATGAACTTAAGAAGAGACGGAGGCAGTGTCCACCATATATAATCAAAAAGAATCTTTGCTAATACATAGATTATCTAACCTCTGATTGGTACACAGTTAATGGGCAGAGAGTAGAATACATAATTCTATTGTTGATACATGGTACACGGTTACACATTAGCATATAGTAAAATATACAAATCAATGATTGGTTAGATCTTATCATATAGCATGCATATTGGATGAGCGCACAGTGACCCCTAGCCCTTAACGTCTCACAAACAGTTCCAATAACTAATCTCCCAGAGTCGTCTTGTTTTCAGGATTCAAGATCAAGTGTCTCTTCTGGCTCTCTAGTGATAAGATGGGTCATATATCCTTGAGCCTGGGATGTAAGTGGGTCAGAGGCCACAGGCCTGCAGTGTCAGAGAGAAGATCGGGAGAAAGAGAGACAGAAAAATGCACGTACACACAAGCTATAAGCTATATATTTTGTCTCTGGTTAGCTTTAGCTTTTAAAAAAAAGGTCTAAAGAGACCTTCCAGATAAGAGAGGCTGCAGACTGCTACTTCTCTGTCTCTTGAGGATTTAGAGAATATAATATAAGTTTCAATTGGTATGATTGTACAATGAATATATATATGTATAGAGATATTTTCGATATTACTGTGATTATACTAGGGTGAAAACATCCTTCAGAAAACGCCCTTCTCTTCAATATGGATGGATAACTTGAAGGGTCCTGACTTATTTTTTCCATAGAGTTCAATAGGAAAATTTGTCAGGCGAAACTAATATTGTTGGGTCACAGACATCAGGAAGTCATGGCATGCAAAGGATATGGGACCAAATATAAAAAATGATTACTATATTCTACATTAAGTTAAAATATCCAATATTTTTTGATGCCTAAAAATGTGTGTGTGTTTGGGGGGGCGGGGGGGGGGGGGGGCGGGCTACGTACAAAAGGTTCTATGATTTTTAAACGGTTCAGCCGATATGGATGAAAATACCCCCAAATCAAAGCTGACCGTCTCTACTTCAGCCACATTGTCATTGTATCCTCTCAAACTAAAAGGACTAGATCACAGAACCAAAATAACAAAAAATGTGTCACTGTCCAATGAATTATGGTGCTCACCGTATGTCAATCAAAAACTTTACATGTGGTTATTTCTGTAGCAAACCCTGTAAAGTGCTAAACTGTCAGGGCTGTATAGGCACTGGCGCTGCCAGTGCTGTATAGGAATGGGGCTGCCTGGGTTGTGTCTGTAGTGTAACACAGGCAATGCTGCCAGTTCTGGCTCACTGGGGAGTGCCATGTTTGCATGTCAGGAGTTTTACATGAACTGTAAATCCAACTGTCTTGACCCTCCGTTGGTGATAAAAACTTATAATTTTTTTTATTCTGAAAACTTTATCTAATTAGTCTGCCACATCAGTGGAACTACATTACCCAGAAGGAGCAGTAAAATCAAAGATTTTGCTTAAAGGTTGTATCAGCGATTTTGGGTGACGTCACTTCTGAAGCGAAATCCCAAACAAACATACTTATGAATAATTATGTAATGTTTTAAAAAATAGTGTTCAAGCATCCAGAATTATAACCACGTTAATAACGTTTGTAAGAAACCAAACCGTTTGTAAATCCGTCAAGATTTCAGCGAGATAAGAGTATTAGCGTTTGTGCAGATCATTGTGATTGGTTGGAATACTGTTTATTTTGGTTTTGAGTGATTGGTAGTACCATTTGTTTTTGTGTACGATCTCGGAGCATAGGCTGCCTACAGAGACGCGGTTTTTTGACGGCCTGCTTATGGGGCGGGCAGCTAGCGGATCGTGAGGAAAAATCAGATGAATGTGATCATTTATGTTTCCACCCAAAATCGCTGATACAACCTTTAAGGATCACCTAGTTTTACTCCTTACTCCTTACTGTGAGTACTTATGTGTCTCTGAAGAACGCGTCGAAGGGAGAAGCTGCTGCCGCACAGTGTGCAACTGAATGGTTTCTCCCCAGTGTGGACCCTTTGGTGAGTTTTAAGATTATATGCTTGGGAAAATCTCTTCCCACACTCGCTGCAGCAGTGCGGTTTCTCCCCCGTGTGGACTCTTAGGTGAGATTTAAGAGTACCTCGTTGAGAAAAGCTCTTCCCACACTGGTTGCATTGGTGTGGTTTCTCCCCCGTGTGCACCCTTTGGTGAGATTTAAGAGTACATAGTTGGGAAAAGCTCTTCCCACACTGGTTGCAGTGGTGTGGTTTCTCCCCCGTGTGGACCGTTTGGTGAGATTTAAGAGTACATCGTTGGGAAAAGCTCTTCCCACACTGGTTGCATTGGTGTGGTTTCTCCCCCGTGTGGACCCTTTGGTGATTTTTAAGATGATCTCGTTGGGAAAAGCTCTTCCCACACACGCTGCAGTGGTGCGGTTTCTCCCCCGTGTGGACCCTTTGGTGAGATTTAAGAGTACCTCGTTTGGAAAAGCTCTTCCCACACTGGCTGCAGTGGTGCGGTTTCTCCCCAGTGTGGACCCTTTGGTGAGATTTAAGATTACAGAGTTGGGAAAAGCTCTTCCCACACTCGCTGCAGTGGTACGGTTTTTTCCCTGTATGGACCCTTTGGTGAGACTTGAGAATGCTTTTAGAGGTGAAACCCTTTCCGCACAGTGTGCAACTGAACAGTTTCCCTCTGTGATGGGCTAAGCAGTGTTTTTTAAGGGAGTCTGCACAATCAAAGAGCTCCCCACAGAATTTGCAAATTACGCCCTTCTCCCCAGCGTGGGCACTCTGATGATGCTGAACAAGAACAGTGAGAGACGCAAAGGTCTTATTGCACATTGTGCAGCTGATGTGTTTCTCTCTGGTGTGAGTAATCTGGTGCTTTTCCAGGACCCTGGAGGAAGTGAAACCCTCGCCGCTTGTGCAGATGTAGTCCCCCTGGCCCTCGATTCTCCGTTGAATCCTTGCTTCTCCTGAAGTGTCGAAACTCGCCTCACACGGGGTGCTTCCACCGTGCTCTCCCGGAGAACCCAGAGGCAACGGCATCTCTGCCGAAACGTCATCAGGCGGCCTGTGGGAGTGCTCCTCCGCGAGGGGGCCGCCATTTTGTTGCTGCTCGAGGTGTGACGTTGGGCCTTCGTCCACCTCCAAGCACTGCCTCTGAGACGCTCTGTATTGGGGAGGAGAGAAGTCATCATCTAACTGGGCACCTCTGTGCTCCAAGCTTCCTCCAAACTGTCCGTGTTTTTCCTGAACCGTTCCCAAGCCACCGGCTAAGCTCCACGCACACTGGAGCTCCAGCCCCCAGTCTGCGGACCCCAACGGGGGGAGAGCGGGGGTGAGAGGCTCCTCCTCCGGCTCCTGCTTCAGTTCTGCCTGCAGCCCCTTTTCTGGGTCTCCTGCAGGGCAGGGCTGCGTGTGCAGCTTCTCCTCTCCACAGACGGGTCCTGCACTGCCATCAGCACCAGCTGCAGCTGCCCCCGAAGTGCCTGCACAAAAATACAAACTTGATAAACTGCAGTTAATTACAAATGTGACATAACTTGACTGTATTTGCTCTGATGGCAACTATAACCAGTAATTACTAATATAACTAATCTCCAATATGACATTACACCCAAATATTACCACACGTTTTCTCCCCACTGTTCTCTGTTCCACCTGTGATTGGCTCCTGCTTGGATCCTCTTCCAGCCTATCCTCGCTGAGCAGCACAGATTCAGGCCAATCCTGTTTCCCCGTCTACAGGCTGACGAACAGGAAGTGTGAAGATTCTGTGCATCTGAAGCTCTGAACACCAGCAAATCACTCCTGTGCCCTGTCTACTGTGCCCTGTCTACTGTGCCCTGTCTACTGTGCCCTGTCTACTGTGCCCTGTCTAAATGGTTCTGTGCTGTGTGTGCGTTACCATTAACATGATAATCTGCTGCGCTGCCTGGTTAGATTGTCATGTTTGAATCCATCGCATTTTCTGCCATTTCGGCTTGGCAACTGGAAAATATGAGCTTCCGAGGAGCACTTGAAGGATAGAGAGGTAAAAGGTCAGGAGTGAAACTCTGGGAGCAAAATTATCTCCAACTTTCCCGCTTGTAATTACGACTTGAAGGTTTGTTCAAATGCAACTTCCATGTCGGAAATTCATATTTCCGATAATACCAACAGCCTATGTCTCTGGCTCACCGCAATGCCAACATAGGGTCTATAAACTTTTTATACTTTCGATTGACTAGCGTTATGAATTAAATTTAAAAATGACATACAGGTGCAGCTCAAAAAATTAGAATATCATGAAAAAGTTCAATATTTTTTGTCACTCATTTCAGAAAGTGAAACTCATATATTATATAGATTCATTACACAGAGTGAAATATTTCAAGCCTTTATTTCTTGTAATTTTGATGATTAATGGCTTACAGCTAATGAAAACCCAAAATTCAGTGTCTCAGAAAATTAGAATATTACACAAGATCAATAAAAAAGGATATTTTAAACAGAAATGTCAGCCTTCTGAAAAGTATGTTCATTTCTATGCACTCAATACTTGGTTGGGGCTCCTTTTGCATGAATTACTGCATCAATGCGGCGTGGCATGGTCACCCTGTGGCACTGCTGAGGTGTAATGGAAGCCCAGGTTGCTTTGATAGCGGCCTTCAGGTCGTCTGCATTGTTGGGTCTGGTGTCTCATCTTCCTCTTGACAATACCCCATAGATTCTCTATAGGGTTCAGGTCAGGTGAGTTTGCTGGCCAATCAAGCACAGTAATACCATGGTCATTGAACCAGCTTTTGGTACTTTTGGCAGTGTGGGCAGGTGCCAAGTCCTGCTGGAAAATGAAATCAGCATCTCCATAAAGCTTGTCAGCAGAAGGAAGCATGAAGTGCTCTAAAATTTCCTGGTAGATGGCTGCGTTGACTGTGGACTTCAAAAAACACAGTGGACCAACACCAGCAGATGACATGGCACCCCAAATCATCACTGACTGTGGAAACTTCACACTGGACTTCAAGCAACGTGGATTCTGTGCCTCTCCACTCTTCCTCCAGACTCTGGGACCTTGATTCCAAATGAAATGCAAAATTTACTTTCATCTGAAAAGAGGACTTTGGACCACTGAGCAACAGTCCAGTTCTTTTTCTCCTTAGCCCAGGTAAGACGCTTCTGACGTTGTCTCTAGTTCAGGAGTGGCTTGACACGAGGAATGCGACATTTTAGCCCATGTCCTGGATTCGTCTGTGCGTGGTGGCTCTTGATGCACTGACTCCAGCCTCAGTCCACTCCTTGTGAAGCTCCCCCAAATTCTTGAATGGATTTTGCTTGACAATCCTCTCAAGGCTGCGGTTATCCCTGTTGCTTGTGCACCTTTTCCTACCACACTTTTTCCTTCCACTCAACTTTCTATGAATATGCTTGGATACAGCACTCTGTGAACAACCAGCTTCTTAGCAATGACCTTTTGTGGCTTATCCTCCTTGTGGAGGGTGTCAATGACTGTCTTCTGGACATCTGTCAAGTCAGCAGTCTTCCCCATGATTGTGTAGCCTACTGAACCAGACTGAGAGACCATTTAAAGGCTCAGGAAACTTTGCAGGTGTTTTGAGTTAATTAGCTGATTAGAGTGTGACACCATGAGTTTCCAATATTGAACCTTTTCACAATATTCTAATTTTCTGAGACACTGAATTTTGGGTTTTCATTAGCTGTAAAGCCATTAATCATCAAAATTACAAGAAATAAAGGCTTGAAATATTTCACTCTGTGTAATGAATCTATATAATATATGAGTTTCACTTTCTGAAATGAGTGACAAAAAACATTGAACTTTTTCACGATATTCTAATTTTTTGAGCTGCACCTGTATATTAGGGCCCCCTGCTGACCTAATTTGCCCCCCCAATCTGATCATGTAGTTACGCCACTGGACACAGCCATGGGCTTCCTCCACTACCACCTCCTCTCCTCCTTGCCCCAGAAACGGATCTGTGTTTTAATCTAATGTGGCTGATTACATCTTAATTAGGTATTAATGGTCACATATTAATTAATGTCTTGACGCAAACCGCAATGTCAGGTACATGCAGGTACTTGTACTTGAAACGTTCAGGCAGTTTTGCATACTTCCGGGTAGGAGAGGAGTGGTAGTGGGGGAGAGGAGGGAAAGGAGCGAAGAATATTGGGACGCACCCCAGCTTCTCAAGCCTTTAGCACTAAAGACCAGGGGTGCATCCCAATATTCTTCACTAAAAATTATTCTCAATAAATTCATTAATGTATATTCACATACTGAAATGGTAGCTGTCATGCTTCGGATATATTTATGTAGGCTATAGTCATGTTTGTTAATAAGCAACGTTAATGTGCAAGCAAATAAATAAAGCTGTTTCCCCGACGTAAATTGCCAAATTTTTATTAGGATATGAACCACAAAAACGGACTGGCATTTTCTTATCCGTTGTAGGATGTTATGTCCTTTGTGTGCTAATAACTGAAGCACACACAATTTAGGCTAAATATCTTGCATTGGGGCATCATTATCTTTGGGAAATTCATATAAGGCATAGCTACGCATCATCACTGTTGCCTTTTGTTAAATCTCTGTGGGCGTGAGCGCGATGATGTCACCCAAAAATGTGAAAAAAACTTCCGCAGTAGGATACATCCATGTATGCTTCGTCGGAGGGGAGGAGAAGCCGAGTTTGAAGCCGCTTCCCTCGTCTTCTCCACTATTGGGACAGTGGAGGGAGGGAGGAACCAAAGATCGGTTTCCGGGGCATGGAGTAGAAGAGGCGGTAGTGGAGGAAGGGAGGGTGCATTTTTTCGACTATTGGGACGCACCCATAGACTGTATAAAAATATGGAGAAAGTCACTGTGACGTCACCCATTGCCTTCCCACGGCCTCGTAAAAACCGAATCGAGTCACCGGATGCATTTTTCGCCGCCAGTTTGTACAAACTGCGTCTGCTCCGTGGAGCCGAAGAGGACTCAACCTGTCCCTCTGATTGGTCCTGAACAAATGTTAATACCTGTCCAAACGACACAATATTTAAAAAAAATCAGCACATGCAGAGGCATTAGATGAAGGAAAGGCACCTATTGCATTTACATTTTTTTTTTTGGGAAAAATTTACTGACTGAGTATTTTGACACATTGCTGCCATTGACTTACATGGTGAAAGACCTATACAGGAGCCAATCGCAGTGGCGCTAGTGAGCAACGGAACAATTTCCGCTCCCAGCCCAACCAGGAAGTGAGTTTCAAAACGAAAGCCCAGGCTGCGTCCCAATCACAGAACTATAATAACAGTTCTGTGGTCCCAATCCAGTTTTTGCTCCACCCTCGTAAACTTCACTTGCAAACTTCACTTGGGAGGATGTGACGCACATACCAATAAAACAGGAGTATACGCTTGCATTTAGCGAGTGTGAGGGAGTGAGCGGGTTATTTGAATTGAGACGCTCTTCACTGCATGTATACTCGGAAGTTAACCATGCTGCTGCACAGTGGCGTATCGTGGGATCTCGGATCAGACTCGTGCCCTTGAGAAAAGTCGAGGGTGGAGGGGCTATGTCACAAACTTCACTTGGCTTTCTAACGGATTGGACTCACACTTAAAATGGAGACTGACGGTACGTCCTGTTCTCAAAAGGGATTCCCCCAAGTGAAGTTTGCAAGTGAAGTTTACAAGGGTGGAACAAATACTAGATTGGGACGCAGCCCAGTGAGTGGGTTCGATTTAGTGAACCGGTGCGCCGTTACGCACATTGGTGACGCTCCCCGGCGAAGACGGGAGAAGGAGGGGCTTTCTTGTTTATTTAAATCGAACGGGAACCGGCGTAAACATGGCTCAACAAGCCGACCCAGTCGTAATCGCTGCGAGGTCGTTGTCATCATAACATTGCGCCGGTTCTTTTAAATAGCACGCAATCAGTGGTAGTGCTAATCCAGTTAACCGGGGATGCATTCGAATCCAATTTAACACGCTCCCTTCCCTCGTGGGAGCTATCTCGTGACGCAATTTGGTACGTGCAGCAAGCAAACTTAAAAGGTGCTCTGCAAGGGAAGTTTGACGAGAAAAACAAAAACGAAACCGACCCGCCCTCGCAACATTTCGGAAGTGCAACACCATAGAGTTGAAATAGTTCTGTGGTGACCGCCTACTTTTTCCACATGGAGCATTGCATTGTGGGATTCCCTTCTTGCTGGAAGGTTGCATTTTATACCCTTGCTGGAAGGGAGGATAAACCAGGGAGCGAGGGAATATAATTACTCCCTCCCCTTTCTTAAATTGGATCCGCATCACACTTGGCGTGGCTGCCATATTTCATCCTGGCATTTTGGGGATTCCCCCCTTGAAGCAATCGAAGGGAACGACAGGAAGAAAGGATAAATTTCGGATCCTAACGCAGCCGGGGTCTCTGCCCGTGCGCTCAATCAAAACCACCCACTGTTTCTTCATTTGAACATGTAGGTATAAAGTTTCAGAGATTTAAACTCGATCGCTAGATTCAGAGTCCATGGTTCTAACGATTACACCATGGAACCCCTACAGAAAACCTTTTGTGATAGTCAAACAGCTTTCCTGCACATATGATTAATAACGTAAATAACGAGGAAAACGTTAACGGGACTAAACGCTATTAACAACCAACGGGATGAGCATTTTGAAGGTCATTCCATATACATAAAAAAACAACTACATTTACTTAACTGTTCAACGAAATGTCTGAAAATTAAAACGGGGAATTTACGTTTAAAGAAAATAAGAATAGGAAAGTTGATTCACATCTATCCCGATCGAAATACCATAACATATGCATAATGATGCATACCGTAATCCTGTAAATTCTACTGAATTTACCTCGTACTTTAAGTCCAATGCATCCGACGAAGCCATTTTCTTCTCCAAAGGAACGTTCTGGTCATTTATGGCCGGACCTGTGCTCAATCGCTCGTCAAAGACTCTCTCTACGGCAGGAAAACTTCCTTTCCCTGCAAGCTTAGCTATTGGAGGCAAAATAGACAATCAACTACAAATCAGCAACACTATCATTTTGTTTATACATTAGAACTACAACCGAAACACTGTGCTGTGCTCCAACTAGCCACCTCTCAGCAAATACACAGACAGGATCGAGATCAAAACACGTTTTTCACGAAAAAGTGGAACCATATTTGCATGCATACACATTAAGATGTGCAACTTACGTGTTTGTGCATCTCTGAATTCGTCGCAAAACTGAACTTCCAAAGCGATGTTTGGAGAATTATCCGGAGCTCCCTCTCCGTATCCTCGCGCAGCCCCGAGCTCTCTCTCCATCAACAGTAGGCCTAACTTTTTCTTTAGCGCCTCGTTCTCTCTTTGGCTTCTGCACATTTCATCGTCCACTAGTTTAGTTATTTCTGCTACTGCGGTTTTAGTTAAAACCTCCATGATGGAGGCCATCTTAACCTGAAAAGCACAATTCGACATGTCTTGCAAATTACTCAGACACAAGAGCCGCAGTGAAACTCGTCCTGCAGATTAGAGGTACGTCCACAGAACTATATACGAACTAGAAAGGCAATTGCCTTCTCAAAACGGCGCCGTTTCCACGGCCCAAAGTTTTTTCTCTGATTGGCCAACGTGACCTGTCACGTGAAGGTGGTCAATTTGTCCCTTTTGCAGAGAGTAATGGCTGCCGCTGCAAATCTCCAACCCATGACCAGAGCCACCGCGAAGTGGGTTTTGTCAGAACAATCGATGTTATGTGAAAATCAAAACAATAAATACAGTGATAAATTATTGAATACGTCCATGCTATGATTACATTCACATACTTAAATAATGATTGTTGCACCTGTTTGTTTATTTACCGTCTGTGGTATTGTGGGGGGGGGGGGGGGGGGGTAGTAGTAGTACGAGTAGTAGGCCTAGCCTACTACTCTTCCTTCCCCGCCTCCTGAGGCTACTCAAAAGGCAGGTGCAGTGTCCTTCAGACCACCAGAGAATATGCATTCCCTGTCCGAAAATTCACCGGGGAGAGCTTCACTCGGTCCTGCAAGGACTTTTTATTACTTGTAAAGTTGAGTTGGCTCTGAGTCTAAAGAATTTCATTGCTGGTAATGATGTTGCATCGTTATCTAGTATATGACAATAAACTTCACTCAGATTTTTTCCCAGACCTCCTCAAAAACTAAAACTAACCACGTCCCTTATGACGAAAGTACGCCACCGCGGGGAGGTTGTGGGGGGGTTACGAACCGATCTGGCAACCCTGGTGTCCGATTCAACCCAGTTTGTTTTCAATGCGATTGACTGGTAGGCTAAATGTGTCAAACACTGTTGTATGTTTTGCTTGAAATACTATGATTTGTACAGTTATTTGCCGTTATTCGCATAGTTTTGATATGGAGTTGATAGTGCAATGACTTTTATTGCAGTTGGCAAATAAAATATTAACAGGTATTGACAGACAAAAACAGATAGAAAACGTGGCAACATATGCTTTAAGTTTACAAAGCACTCATCCAAAATGTTCTCTTTTCTCGTCTGATTTTTCACATACTGATAGAACCCAGACATGGTGCTGTCCAAACAATGCTATCACATATTTTATAACTCTTGAGATGTATACCTTGCTAAAAATCACTTTGAGCATTATTCCCCTCAGATGGTACCGGCCAACCTTACTGGCTCACAGACTACTAGGTGTACGAATTATATATTCTAATTTTTGACGTAAAAAATTATACCTAACACATACAAGAGAAAACCTCTGTATCTCTCTGTCGGCTATGTCTGGTGCACAGCACACGCACGCACGCATTAAGTGCACCTTGTGTGGTGTTCGGGTCTGTGGGACCCGTATTCAATGTTTACTAAAAGAAAAATTACATAATTCATAATTTTTTCAACCTGAAACTCATTGGCCTTGGCTCATTTTCTGTGATAAACATGTAAAAGAACACAAAAATCACTTTTATTGATAAATGTGATCTAGCAGAGGTAAATGGTCAAGGAAGGATGAAGGATTTTTCCCACCAAATAAGCAAAAAGTCAAAAGACTTGATTTTATCCAGGCTGGAGTCTCAAAGGGTCTCAGAAACTACACCTCAAAGAGGCTGTAGCCAGACAGAGGTGAAAATGAAACTTTGTCGTAGGACAAAACTAAATACATTTTTGGAAAGGCCTTGACCTCGAGAGTAACATATGTCAATTATTTTGCCCTGACACCCCAGGGGACTCAGTAGCGCCCCCTAGAAGGGCAAAACTGGCCAAACTTCAAATGCTTCTAATTCTGGAACCAATAGACATATCGGGTAGATATTTAACAGGATGATTAACTAACTAGTCTTTCATAAATAATGTCATATCAGCATTAATCTGGCTCAGACACTCTTCACTTACTTCCTTAAACTTCTCCCAGTCAGCTTTCCCAAACAACCATTTTCCTCCCCTGTCTACTTCAGTCACTGTTGCATTAATGTTTATCATACATAAAACTGGATAATGGTCACTACCTATAGTTCCCTCTTGGTACACTTTCCAATCGCATATGTGAGCAATGTTATTTGATACCAATGTAATATCCAGCGTTGACTCCTTTCCTGTGTTAATGTCTATTCTTGTTTTATTTCCATCATTTAAGCAAACTAAATTTCTCTCATCTAACAGGTCTTCTATTTCCGGGCCGTTAACATCCGTTTTCTCACTCCCCCCATAATGTGTTATGTGCATTAAAGTCCCCAAACCACACAATGCTTGCTCTATTTTGCTCTTCTATTTCTTCAAGCTTGCTTAATTCTATTTTCTTGCAAGGGTTATAATAATTCACTACCACTAATTCCTTCCTTCCCACCCATACTTCCACTACCACATACTCCAGTTCTTTTCCAGTACCCAGTACTCTATAAGGAGTCCCTTGTTTAATAAACGTGACACAGCCCCCTCCTCCCCCATGTTTCCTATCTCGCCTAACTGCCACATACCCAAACATAACAAAATCTAAGTGGGGTTTCAGCTATGATTCCTGAACACACAAAATGTCCGGTTTCTCCCTCCGACTGTCTATACATTTATTAAAATCCTGCCCATTAGCAATAAGGCTTCTTGCATTCCATTGTAGGATTAACATTATTAATAATATCATCCCACACTCGTTGTCTCTTGACTTGATTGTGCCTTGAGTTCATCATTTACTTCTTCCCATTTTAAACCAATCATACCCAAATGGTGTTCTGCAGCTATCACAATTAACCGAATCCTTTCAGTTTTAGATTTAATCTCATGTGTTGCATTTAGTACTCCAGCTATAAAAGTCACAAATTTCTTCTTCTCTATCCATGCTTTCTTCTTATCTTGCTGTTCTTTTTCTGCCACTTGTTCTTTGTTATATCCTCCCTCCTTATTCTGTTTTTTCTGTCCTGCCAACTTAACTGCCTCAGCATATGATACTTTTTCCTTCACCTTTATCTGTGGTACTTCCACCTCTTTTTTCATCATTTTACATCCCCGATAAGCTACACTGTGATCACCTCCACAATTACAGCACTTTGGTCTCACTCCCTCTCCACATTTCCCATATTCATGCTCCCCACTACACCGAGCGCATCTTCTCTTTTCTTTACACACTTTGGCCACATGCCCAAATTTCTGACAGTTAAAACATCTCATAGGTTTTGGTATGTATTCCCTTACACTATATTTTATAAATCCAAAATATACCTCCTTTGGAAGCACCCTTTCCTCAAACTCTATCAATACGGTTTCTGTCTCCTTTTTCTCTATTCCCCTTGTCATTCTTTTCACATTTTTCACATTACTATTCCTCCCCTTCAAGTACCCCCTTCTCCTTTAATTCCCCCATATTAACACTGAGGGGAACCCCAGAGATCACCCCCTTGCTACCATTGAACCTCTGTTCTCCAACTCTTACAACCCTGGACACTTTGACTTTAATAGTCATCTTTATTGCCTTCTCTACCTGCGCTTCCATCTTACATCCTATTAACAAGTTTCCATCTCCTAAAACTCTCGCATGATTTACTTCCCCAACTTCCCTTCTAATGATTTTTGTTAATTTAAGCGGATCTAACTTCTTTACTCCCCCTTCCCCCTCGAGTCTTACCACTACATTTATCAATCCTGTCTTCGGGACTTTCTCCTCACCTTATCTTCCCTCGCTTTCCGATCCACCTGCGCTAGATGTATTTTTCTTTCTCTTGCAACGTTTCGCCTTCTTGGCTTTACTACACCCCACCTCTTCCCACTCACTCTCCCTCCTCTCATCTTCCTCACTTAACTCCATGCTGTTGTTATTACCATCCATCTCCCTCCCTGCCATCCTGTCAAGAGTGTGCAAGGAACAGTGTAAGAATACCGTTCCGGACCTATACAGGCCGTCCGTCGATATTCCCACAAACTGGTCCCTACAATACCCAATTTTAACAAGTCTCGATGTCCGCAAATCCAAAGTCAAAAGTCATTTTATTCCTAAAATGAAGTCAATCAATCCACAACTTACAAACGTAATGCCCAAAATGGCGTTCTTCAGCCTCCGCTTAGCAACATTAGCTTAGCGAGCCATCTTCCACCTTCCGGCAAAAAACTGCCTCCCGGAAACTGATCTTTGTGTTTTAATCTAATTTCGCTGATTACATATTAATTAATGTCTCGACGCAAACCGCAGTGTCAGGTACATTGTAAACTGTACATGCAAATACTTGTACTCAAAACGTTCAGGCAGTTTTGCATATTTCCCGATAGGAGAGGAGTGGTAGTCGGGGAGTGGAGGAAGGGAGGTGGGGAGTGAAGAATATTGGGATGCACCCTCGCTAAATGCTACTCGGAGGAGAGAGGAGTGGGAAACGAGGAGGCTCCCGGAGGGTGCTTTAGTGAGGAGGCTCCCGGAGGATGCTTTAGTGAGGAAACACAAGTATAGCCTTTGCGGAAGCATTTTCTCGGGACGCGTGACGTGTATAAATTATCCACCACTCTTCACATCTTCCATGTAGCAGGCACACCCCTACACAAATGCAATTTTACAGTTCCTTTCCATTTATTATCAAGCGCTAATGACACTCATTGTTTATAACTAACAAAAGCACTGTTTAATCATGAAAAAATAAGCTAAAAAGCATTATAGTTAAGCACGTGAGCATAATATGACGATGATGCTTGATTGTTCCATTTGCCTAATACATGTTGCCTCCTTTCCTCCATCCTCGTATCTGATCCTTGCATCCTTTCCTCGCGTCCTCCATTGGGTGGAGCTAAGGACAGAGGAAAGGACGCGAGGAAAGGATTCAAGGAGTAAAAATAAGCGACTGGAATGAACTCTATGGCTGCAACGCTCTGGTGTAGAGGAGAGCGTAAAGAATTTCAGGATTCTTAATCATTATCTGATAAGATTCTGATGATGTCCCAAAGTCCATTTTAATCCCGCCTGCTCAAAACCTTGCCTAATCAATTACAGGCAATGGTGGAAAAAAGGAAGGCATATCGTAATTTAGGCACATCATTTAGTACTGATATTTGGGTTATGTTTATTCCACCCCAATTCTGTAACTGATAGCCATCTGCCCTCTTTGCCCTTGTTCCTGCCATAATCAGACATGACCACTGATTATCCCCCCATGTAATGGGACCTTCATTTCAGTTGTTTCTTTAACGCCCGTTTTGCCTACTTGTTTGCAACTGGTTCCCCCGACACCCACACATGTGCAGTCACCCAACAGAACTGGACTGCAATGCCCAGTGTATGGAGTCTGAATTGCAAGATATAGAATTCCAGTAGCAGGTCTCCCCTTTCTGACTTATAAGAGTGTAGACCGGTTCAGTGCTGATGACTAAACTCCATATATAACCACTCTATCCGGTTGAACCTCTTCAAACCATTGCAGTCTCACCACAATTAGCATTAATTCAGCGGTATAGTCTACTGACAAACTATCTGTCAGTCTCTTGCTCAGTCTTGAATTAAATTCTGGATTAAACACTTCTATTCCTCCATGATCAGATTCTGGATCTTTTCTAACATCTGTAAATATTGGCAGAAAGGGGTAGAATTTACTTGTGATGTAGCCTACCTTGATACTAGTGCACATATCTCATCATCAAACTAAATTCTAGCACTGGTTTATGAAACAATCTGGGCCGCGTTTCCAGATAATGATCAATTTTAGGGTTAAGTGCTACGAGCGATTCTACGATGGCTCTTTAATTTGTAACACGCGTTTCCCAAAACAGTTCTTAAAAGCGTGAATGCGCAGTCGCCTCTTAAGTGTTACTTGCCAGAGGTGTAAAATCTGGGTTCAGAAAGTACAAAGTCCACCCCAGTATTTAGTTCCAATCACCTGGAAGAAACACATACCAGGACATTTACTTTCTGACCCCTGGGTTTTACATTTCAGTACTTCTGTCTGTGGTGCTGCTGATACAGGAGGAGGAAGGGCGATATAGTGAGAGACGAGAATCCCCATGCCCAATACATGGCCAGTTAGGCACGTCATGTCTCATAGACATGCTTTTGAAATAAAATCTTTTTCCCACTGATTTTACTTGTCTCAATCTTATTTATTTATAGGGCTATTTAAGGAATGGCTTTTATGGGTCATTTCCAAATATATAAAAATAAGTCAATTTAAATAAAACAAATAAACTAAACCTAACATCACTTAAAAAAAAACACAATCAGTGGTTCTGGTAACCGTAAAATAGAATGAACACTAACATGAAAAATCTGAGAAAGTATGTGATTTATGGGCTTCTAAAACGCACTTAACCGTCTACAACTGGTCAGGAGTAGGCTAGCCCAATCACGAATGTCCGAGCGTTTCTGAGAGCATCGTAAGT
Source organism: Synaphobranchus kaupii (assembly GCA_029718625.1). Taxonomy (NCBI): domain Eukaryota; kingdom Metazoa; phylum Chordata; class Actinopteri; order Anguilliformes; family Synaphobranchidae; genus Synaphobranchus; species Synaphobranchus kaupii. The sequence goes on from JAINUF010000025.1 coordinate 3,318,612, forward strand.
TAAGATGCTTTTGGGAAACGCACCCTAAGTTCAAGATGCTTTGTAAGAAGGGTTTTACGATCGTCTCAGCTTTACGATGCTTTTGGGAAACGCAACCCAGGGCAGTATGTCAGTGAGTCATACTACAGGGCAAAAAGTTAATTATTTGACCCCATGTTCCTCCGCCTGTTTCCCAATCACCCATCCAAAACTCCTACTTTTATTTACTGGAATACTCCAAGCAATTCCTATTGGAATACTTCTAAAGATGAGTGTCCTTAGACACAACCCTGCAAAGTTACCCAGTACACCAGTATGTTTGAGTTATTGTCTGCATCCAGTGCTCTGGGTGTATAAAATGCAGATGGGTCATTCTCATGAAACCAAGATAAACCATGTCTGTGCTTAATTAAGTTGAAAAATAATAAAATAAACTGGAAAGGTTTTATATCACTGTAAAGAGCATGATGCCTAATTTCCTGTTCTTTCGTTTTTTTAGATGTTAGACCTAATTTTTGTAGTTCACACATTTTACACCAGGAATCTCATCACCGTAATGCGTCCGCAATAAGATTTTAGGTCCAAAATGCATGTATATAGTTTTTAAACTGACATTATTTTAGGAAAAATAATTTAAAATATTAAGAATATTAAATCCTATGTTTTAACCTTAAAAATTATATTTTCACTCTGAATAATATATTTTAGGCAAAAAATATGGTGTCGGGGTCCATGTTTCTCATTACTGTAATATTTAAGTACCTGTCAAAATGAGGAGCTTTTTAAATAGTTTTATTCTCCCATGATGCTTCAGTAAGAACACATTAAAATGGATGAAAGGTGAATTCTCTTTTACCTCAAAAAAATCTATCATTTCTTCTGTAACCCCTGTACACGACATGATAGGTTTTCATTACCGTAATGTTGATTTATTTAAAATCTGAAAAACAAAAAATATATAGTTATACAATCAAGCTGGAAAGTCTGCACACTCCTTTCACCTTCTCCACGTTTTATTACGTTACAGACTTATACTACAATAGATTGAGTTCATTTTTTGCCTCAAACATCCACACACAATTGCTAATAATGACAAAGTGAAAACAGGTTTTTAGAAAATATGCAATTTTATTTTACTGACAAAAATAGGTTATTTAGGGGTTACATATCTGTACACACCCTTAGCCTAATACTTGGTTGCTGCACATTTGGCAGTGATTACAGCTTCAAGGCGTCTTGGGAAAGAAGATACGAGCTTGGCACACTTGTTTCTGGACATTTTTGCCCATTCCTCTTGGCATATCCTTGCAAGCTCCGTCAGGTTGGATGGGGAGCGTCGGTACACAGCCATTTTCAGCTCTTTCCACAGATGTTCAATTGGATTCAGGTCTGGGCTCTGGCTGGGCCACTCAAGGACATGCACAGACTTTCTCCGAAGCCACTCTTTTGTTCTCTTGGCTGTGTGCTTCGGGTCATTGTCATACCTTCACCCCAGTCTGAGGTCCAGAGCGCTCTGGAGCAGGTTTTCTTCAAGGATCTCGGTGTACTTAGCTGCATTCATCTTTCCCTCTATCAGGACTAGTTGCCCCATTACCGCTGCTGAAAAACATCCCCACTTCATGATGCTGCCATCGCTATGCTTCACTGTAGGGATGGTATTAGCCAGGTGATGAGTGGTGCCTGGTTTCCTCCAGACGTGACGCTTGGTATTCAGGCGAAAAAGTTCAATTTTGGTTTCATCGGACCAGAGAATCTTGATTCTCATGGTTTGAGAGTCCTCTAGGTGCCTTTTGGCAAACTCCAAGCGGGCTGTGATGTGCCTTTTACTAAGGAGGGGCTTCCGTCTGGCCACTCTACCATAAAGGCCTGATTGGTGGAGTGCTGTCTGGACGGTTGATCTTCTGAAAGGTTCTCCCATCTCCACAAGGATACGCTGGAGCTCTGTCAGAGTGACCCTCGGGTTCCTGCTCACCTCCCTGGCCAAGGCCCGTCTTCCCCGATTGCTCAGTTTGGCCAAGCGGCCAGGTCTAGCAAGATTCTTGGTGGTTCCAAACTTCTTCCATTTACGAATGATGGTGGCCACTGTGCTCTTTGGGACCTGTAAAGCTGCAGAGATTTTTCCGTACCCTTCTCCAGATCTATGCCATGACACAATCCTGTTTCTGAGGTCTGCAGATAATTCCTTTGACCCCATGGCTTGGAGTTTGCTCTGACATGCACTGTCAACTGTGGGACCTTATATAGGCAGGTGTTGGCAATCCCCAATCATGTCCAATCAATTGAATTTATCACAGGTGGACTCCAATTGAGTTGTAGAAACATCTCAAGCAGTATCAGTGGAAACAAAATGCACCTCAGCTTACTTTTGGGTGTCATATCAAAGGGTGTGCACACTTGTGTACATATATTTAACATTTAGATTTTTAATAAATTAGCACAAATGTCTAAAAACCTGTTTTCACTTTGTCATTATGGGCTATTTTGTGTAGAATTTTGAGACAAAAAATGATATATCATTTTAAAAGTTTCCAAAGCCTTAAAGTGATGCTTGCAAAATTTCCACTGAGTCATCATCGTGGACACAATTGTTAGCAAAAAGTCTAAGGCCTTCTCATTACCATGCTATTTGATTGCCTGTTTCGGTAATGAGAACCTTAATATCGGTACTGAGAGAAGAACTGGTTGTACGATATAAAATTTAACTAATTCTTCTTTTTCTTATCTAACCATCATTTTAATTAAAAATAAGTGAATATTTAACAACCAATTCTTAAAGGGTAATTCCACTGAAAAACAACAACCTTATTTAACAAATCAAGGTGCAACTAATTAAGTCTCTCTTTATGGCTGGCCAAAAATAATTCTGTACTGATATATTTGAATATGAAGTTGAAAGTTAATGTTGACATATATCTATACCTCTACCACTTCCTGGTTCTTGAAAGACTGCAGTGGCGTCAAGTGGGCGTGTAAATTACAGGTAGGCGGAGCCCAGGAGGAAACAATGCAGCATCTGTGTGTATGGAACACATAGGTGGCTAAATGGCTCTAAGTCATCAAGGGTCTGACGTATCAAACAAGCCTTAAACTATCACTCTGCTGCTAGATATGCAGTAAATATTGTTGAGCAGAGGAATTTCTCTCCTTATAATGACCAGGCATGACCAGGTAGATCCAAGGAGGATTCATTTTTCTGCAGAAAGAGTCCAGTATTTGCACACACAAGGTGGTCAAGCATGAGCTGAAGAGACAGAGGCAGTCTCCGACATATACAGTGCTGCTCGAAAGTTTGTGAACCCTTTAGAATTTTCTGTATATCTGCATAAATCCGATCTAAAATGTGATCACATCTTCATCTAAAATGTGATCACATCTTCATCTAAGTCCTAAAACTTGATAAAGTGAACCCAGCTCAACAAAAAACACAAAAAACATTCTTTTATAATTTATTTATTGAGCAAAATTATCCAACATTAAATGCTTTGTTGGAAAAAGTATGTGAACCCTTGGATCATACGTATTTTTAAAGTATCATATTTAATATTTGGTCGCATATCCTTTGCATGATGTTACTTCCTGAAGTCTGTGACACATCAATATCAAAAGACTCTCAATATCTTATTTTCAGGTACTGTCACAAGCGATACTATAACCTCTCTGCATTTCAATGGATCTCTATGGGAATTGGGGGGTGAGACTAGATTCAGCTGTAAATTACACTGGTACAGTATGGAACACATGACCGGCTAAATGGCTGTTAGTCATCCAGGGTCAAAGGTATCAAACGAGCCCCAAACCATCACTCTGCGGCCAGATATGGAGTAGATGTGGATGGATCACTTTAAGGGTTTCTTCTCCTGACTTTTTTCCCGACAGAGGTCTATAGGAAAATAAGTCAGGAGAAATAACCCTTGCAGTGATCCATCCACATCTACTCCATATCTGGCCACAGTGTGATAGTTTGGGGCTCGTTTGATACCTTAGACCCTTGATTACTTACAGCCATTTAGCCGGTCATGTGTTCCATACTGTACCTGTTTCAGTTTCAATTGGTATGATTGTACAATGCATATATATGTATAGAGATCTTTTAGATATTACTGTGATTATACTAGGGTGAAAACATCCTTCAGAAAACGCCCTTCTCTTCAATATGGATGGATAACTTGAAGGGTCCTGACTTACTCTTCCATAGAGTTCAATAGGAAAATTTGTCATTCAAAACTAATATTGTTGGGTCACAGACATCAGGAGGTCATGGCATGCAACGGATATGGGACCAAATATTAAAAATGATTACTTTATTCTACATTAAGTTAAAATATCCAATATTTGTTGATGCCCAAAAATGTGTGTGTGTTTGGGGGGGGGGGCTACGTACAAAAGGTTCTATCATTTTTAAACGGTTCATCCGATATGGATGAAAATAACCCCAAATCAAAGCTGACCGTCTCTACTTCAGCCACATTGTCATTGTATCCTCTCAAACTAAAAGGACTAGATCACAGAACCAAAATAACAAAAAATGTGTCACTGTCCAATGAATTATGGTGCTCACCGTATGTCAATCAAAAACTTTACATGTGGTTATGTCAGGAGTTTTACATGAACTGTAAATCAAACTGTCTTGACCCTCCGTTGGTTATAAAAACTTCTGAAAACTTTCCTCCGTTGGTTATAAAAACTTCTGAAAACTTTATCTAATTAGTCTGCCACATCAGTGGAACTACATTACCCAGAAGGAGCAGTAAAATCAAAGATTTTGCTCAAGGATCACATAATTTTACTCCTTACTCCTTACTGTGAGTACTTATGTGTCTCTGAAGAACGCGTCGAAGGGAGAAACTGCTGCCGCACAGTGTGCAACTGAATGGTTTCTCCCCCGTGTGGACCCTTAGGTGAGATTTAAAATTACCTAGTTGGGCAAAGCTCTTCCCACACTGGTTGCATTGGTGTGGTTTCTCCCCCGTGTGGACCCTTAGGTGAGATTTAAGAGTACCTCTTTGAGAAAAGCTCTTCCCACACTCGCTGCAGTGGTGCGGTTTCTCCCCAGTGTGGACCCTTTGGTGAGTTTCAAGATGACTGAGTTGAGAAAAGCTCTTCCCACACTCGTTGCAGCAGTGCGGTTTCTCCCTCGTGTGGACCCTTAGGTGAGATTTAAGAGTACCTCTTTGAGAAAAGCTCTTCCCACACTCGCTGCAGTGGTGCGGTTTCTCCCCAGTGTGGACCCTTTGGTGAGATTTAAGAGTACAGAGTTTGGAAAAGCTCTTCCCACACTCGCTGCAGTAGTGTGGTTTCTCTCCCGTGTGGACCCTTTGGTGAGATGTAAGAGTAGCTCGTTCGGAAAAGCTCTTCCCACACTGGTTACAGCGGTGCGGTTTCTCCCCCGTGTGGACCCTTTGGTGAGTTTTAAGATGATCTCGTTGAGAAAAGCTCTTCCCACACTCACTGCAGTGGTGCGGTTTCTCCCCAGTGTGGACCCTTTGGTGAGTTTTAAGATGATCTCGTTTGGAAAAGCTCTTCCCACACTCACTGCAGTGGTGCGGTTTCTCCCCAGTGTGGACCCTTTGGTGAGATTTAAGAGTACAGAGTTTGGAAAAGCTCTTCCCACACTCGCTGCAGTGGTACGGTTTTTCCCCTGTATGGACCCTTTGGTGAGACTTGAGAATGCTTTTCGTGGTGAAACCCTTTCCGCACAGTGTGCAACTGAACGGTTTCCCTCTGTGATGGGCTAAGCAGTGTTCTTTAAGGGAGTCTGCACAATCAAAGAGCTTCCCACAAAATGTGCAAATTACGCCCTTCTCCCCAGCGTGGGCACTCTGATGATGCTGAACAAGAACAGTGAGAGACGCAAAGGTCTTATTGCACATTGTGCAGCTGATGTGTTTCTCTCTGGTGTGAGTAATCTGGTGCTTTTCCAGGACCCTGGAGGAAGTGAAACCCTCGCCGCTTGTGCAGATGTAGTCCCCCTGGCCCTCGATTCTCCGTTGAATCCTTGCTTCTGCTGAAGTGTCGAAACTCGCCTCACACGGGGTGCTTCCACCGTGCTCTCCCGGAGAACCCAGAGGCAACGGCATCTCTGCCGAAACATCATCAGGCGGCCTGTGGGAGTGCTCCTCCATGAGGGGGCCGCCATTTTGTTGCTGCTTGAGGTGTGACATTGGGCCCTCGTCCACCTCCAAGCACTGCCTCTGAGACGCTCTGTATTGGGGAGGAGAGAAGTCATCATCTAACTGGGCACCTCTGTGCTCCAAGCTTCCTCCAAATTGTCCGTGTTTTTCCTGAACCGTTCCCAAGCTGCCGGCTTCGCTCCACGCACACTGGAGCTCCAGCCCCCAGTCTGCGGACCCCAACGGGGGGAGAGCGGGGGTGAGAGGCTCCTCCTCCGGCTCCTGCTTCAGTTCTGCCTGCAGCCCCTTTTCTGGGTCTCCTGCAGAGCAGGGCTGCGTGTGCAGCTCCTCCTCTCCACAGAGGGGTCCTGCACTGCCATCAGCACCAGCTGCAGCTGCCCCCAAAGTGCCTGCACAAAAATACAAACTTGATGAACTGCAGTTAATTACAAATGTTACATAACTGGACTGGATTTGCTCTGATGGCAACTATAACCAGTAATTACTAATATAACTAATCACAAATATGACATTACACCCAAATATTACCACACGTTTTCTCCCCACTGTTCTTCTGTTCCACCTGTGATTGGCTCCTGCCTGGATCCTCTTCCAGCCTATCCTCGCTGAGCAGCAGAGATTCAGGCCAATCCTGTTCCCTGTCTACAGGCTGACAAACAGGAAGTGTGAAGATTCTGTGCATCTGAAGCTCTGAACACCAGCAAATCACTCCTGTGCCCTGTCCACTGTGCCCTGTCTTCTGTGCCCTGTCTACTGTGCCCTGTCCACTGTGCCCTGTCCACTGTGCCCTGTCCACTGTGCCCTGTCCACTGTGCCCTGTCCACTGTGCCCTGTCTACTGTGCCCTGTCTACTGTGCCCTGTCCCCTCACTTTGCAAGCAGTACTCCCTCAACAAAACCAGAAATAAGGGGTTCATCCTGATATTTAAAAGGGTAACTACACTCTATAGAGTGTGGGAAGAGATTTTCCCAACCATCTCGCTATAAACGTGTTAGTATGCCTACCTTATAATGAAACTTATTCATGCATTCCGTTATTTCAACAATTCTGAAATAATATTGGATATCATAAGAAACTGGTAGAAAAGAGTCTTTGTGCAGCCCCAAAATTTCATTTCTGCTCCCCACACTGCCCCCACCCCAATCGTGATGTCAGAATACCTCTTTGGAGGTACCTCTACCTCATATGAATAATTGTTGTCACCCACAACATAAACAGCCGGCACCTGATTGGTTAGACCTGCTACGTTACTTTTGTTCCGCCTCCACATTTTTAAAACCGGAACAATGTGTCCTGTTCAATTCACTTACTCCACTAAAATATGCTTCTGAAAATATCTGAGGTGAGAAATAGGCCATGCAGTTGCTGAATCTTTATTCATATTTGATTGTGCAATGTCTAGTTTAACAATTTGATCCGTGTTATACGAAATCATTTGTACAATGTGCGTTAATTTATGCAAATGACGATGGACACAGCTCCTCCGCCCCCCGCCCCCACCCCTCTCCCTCGCTCACCCCACAAAGTATTTTTCAAAATTGTGTAGTAGGCGGAGAGGCTGAGACAGTGTGTGTAGTTATTCTTTAAGTGCCCCCATTTGTAAGAACAAGTCGCCCACTCAAAAGCTTTTTGACAAAGTGGACTCAAATATGCGCCCTCTAAAGGGTGCAGGGGTCGTATTCGGACACAGCCCGTAGCGTAACTAGCTGGGGGGCAGGGAGTGCACTCGCCCCCCCTGGAGGCAAACGCATACATTTTAAATAAAATTTTAATCAAAGATGAATTATCATCAACAGTGTAGGCATAACTGAGCAAAATATAGGTTTATTTAAAACGGGAAATCTTTTCATTAATATCATTCATATGACGTTGTTTGAATTCAACAAAATTTGCATGGACGTTCGTTTCCAACATCAGTTAGCAGCACAGTTAAAAATGGAGACAAAAATCTTGTTATACGAAATGTAAACAAAAAGAACAGCGGGAGAAAACAAAAGATGCATTAACGTGTGTACCACTAACTAACTTCTTTTTGAAGCATAATCAACCTAAGGAGGGCTCAAGTTGAGACTAAGTTGAGAATGTAATCAACAAGTTTGCCAGGGCAAAAAAAAACAAAGAATTGACCTGTAAGAACGACCACGACCACGTAGACAAAGAAACACAATGAATGAACTACATTTTTTGACGTAGGCTATGACATTTTAAATGCAGCCTAGGCCTTCTACATAAATGAATAAATTAACTGAATATTAAATTTGTTACGTAGGCCTATCATTCAACATTACCGATTTTGTTTTGTGTGGACAGAAACATTAGCCTGGCCTACACTTTGTATTTTCAAAAGCAGAATAAGATGTTGAGTTCAATGGATAGGACCACATCCGCATGCAAATTGATTTGTTTTTTTCAGAACAATAAAAAATGTTTTGTAAATATTTATCTGCAGACATTAATCAGCCTACCATTTCTACTGAGCGTATTACTTACCTGAAGTGATTAATGTTATATCAGCATTTTAGAGAGATGAGTTAGGCTATTGCTGCCTTCAAGTGCTCCTCGGAAGCTCCTATTTCCCAGCTGCCAAATCGTAATTACGAGGTTGACGCATTCACATGCTCCGAAGTCGGAATTAGCCTACCAGCAAACATGGATGTCTATAGTAAATGTTTCTTTTGATCCTTTATGAATAAAAAAAAATACATGGAGCCTATCACTTTCTGCATGAGAAAGAAGAGGAAAGGAAAACTATGAGGAGATGATATATTATAGTATATTTGACTAAATGGTTGTGTGCTGTGTGTGCGTTACCATTAACATGATAATCTGCTGCGCTGCCTGGTTAGATTGTCATGTGTGAATCTATCACATTTTCTGCCATTTCGACTTGCCAACTGGAAAATATGAGCTTCCGAGGGGCACTTGAAGGATAGAGAGGTAAAAGGTCAGGAGTGAAACTCTGGGAGCAAAATTATCTCTGACTTTCCCGCTAGTAATTACGACTTGAAGGTTTGTTCAAATGCAACTTTCATGTCGGAAACTCATATTTCCGATAATACCGACAGCCTATGTCTCTGGCTCACCGCAATGCCGACATAGGGTCTATAAACTTTTTAAACTTTCGATTGACTAGCGTTATAAATTAAATTTAAAAATGACATATATTAGGGCCCCCTGCTGACCTAATTTGCCCCCCCCCCCCTAATCTGATCATGTAGTTACACCACTGGACACAGCCATGGGCTTCCTCCACTACCACCTCCTCTCCTCCTTGCCCCAGAAACAGATCTATGTGTTTTAATCTAATGTGGCTGATTACACCTTAATTAGGTATTAATGGTCACATATTAATTAATGTCTTGACACAAACCGCAATGTCAGGTACATGCAGGTACTTGTACTTGAAACGTTCAGGCAGTTTTACATACTTCCGGGTAGGAGAGGAGTGGTAGTGGGGGAGAGGAGGAAAGGAGGTGGGGAGCGAAGAATATTGGGACACACCCCAGCTTCTCAAGCCTTGTGACACCGAGCCCACAAATATTCCCAATCACAGCCAATCACAGATCTTCCACATGGTCAGCCCATTTAAAGCTGCAAAATATATTTTAAGTAACAAGTGCAAGTAACCTAGTTGCATGTAGAGTGTAAACATAGCCTGTATTGCGTTTTGCGTCAAGACACTAATTAACATGTAGCCTAATCAGCAACATTATATCAAATTAAACATGTTGTAGTATAGGCCAACGTAAATTGACAAACTTTTATTTAGGATATGAACCACAAAAAAGGACTGGCATTTTGTTATCCGTTGTAGGATGTTATGTCCTTTGTGTGCTAATAACTGATGCACATACAATTTAGGCTAAATATCTTGCATTGGGGTAGGGGTGGGCGATATGACGATATTAGATCGTGAACGATTAAAATGTCACCACGATCTGCCTTTCTAGAGAGATCGGGAGTATCGGGCTACAGTGAAACTGCACATTCTATCAGTTGCACTGACAACGCTCATATACGGCATCCAACGTTGTTTTCTCAGCCAAACCTAAAATCACACTATTCGCTAGTCCCTGTTGCACCTCCCCTAACAGACACACCAATAAACCAATAATAGCAAACAGTATGTAGCGCCTTGGATTTATTTTCCTCCCCCTTTTTTTATTTGACAACATAGCGGCATGGCTTCCACCACGGAGGAGTTGGTCCCTAAAAAAAATTCGACGTCTGTGATATGGAACTGGTTTGGGTTTTCCAAAACCGACACGGTGCAAAACACCGTTATTTGCAAAGTTTGCAAAGAAAATGTTCGCACGTCGGATGGCAACACGACGAACCTTTTTAATCACCTGAAGAGAAAGCACCCCAAAGAGCACGCGGAAAGCCAAACAACCAGCTTAGAGCAGGGGTGCTCAAAACGTCGATCGCGATCTACCAGTCGATCGCAAAGGTAGTATTGGTAGATCGCATGACATTAAAAAAATAGACGTCAGCCTATCATCCATCCCGTCACTTGATTGATATTTTCACTGTAAATCTAAAGCTGGGATTTTGTTCAGATACGATAGGCGACTGGTCTAATGATGTAACTATTATGCCAATACAGGTTTGCCAAATTGGCGCTTTATTTTATATGGCGCAGGGCAATCGTGGTGCTGACACGATAAATCTGGTCCATTTAAGGCAGATAAGTTCGCTTTCAATATCCGATGGATAATGATAGTGGTCTAATGATTTTTATTTTATGCCTACAATGCTACAAATAGTTAAACTACACAGTACTGGAAAATGTAGGTAGGCTAAGCTAGCTCTGTCCAACACTAGATATATAGGACATTCATTACACTTTAAAAAAAAACGTTGGGTAGAGATTGCACTATTAAGTAGCTTAGACTCAAAAACGAAATCGTTGGATTTATTTAAAAAATTATTGATTTAATAAAATGAACAGTGGTTGCACACAATGAAGTAGCCTATATGTGACGTTTTCAACCTGCCTACTTTGTAATATTGCGTGCAACCATTGTCCAACAATGTATTTATTAAAAAAATGTTTTTATGTAGATACAGCATTGTGGAAAGCTACGTTCAGTTTGCCGATAGTTTGTAATGAATTTGCGTGTCAACAACTATCATCGTGATCATGCCTGAAAAAATCGTGATATGATATTTTTGCCATATCGCCCACCCCTACATTGGGGCATCATTATCTTTGGGAAATTCATATAAGGCATAGCTACGCATCATCACTGTTGCCTTTTGTTAAATCTCTGTGGGCGTGAGCGCGATGATGTCACCCAAAAATGTGAAAAAACTTCCGCAGTAGGATACATCGATGTATGCTTCGTCGGAGGGGAGGAGAAGCCGAGTTTGAAGCCGCTTCCCTCGTCTTCTCCACTATTGGGACAGTGGAGGAAGAGAGGGTGCATTTTTCGACTATTGGGACGCACCCATAGACTGTATAAAAATATGGACAAAGTCACTGTGACGTCACCCATTGCCTTCCCACGGCCTCGTAAAAACCGAATCGAGTCACCGGATGCATTTTTCACCGCCAGTTTGTACAAACTGCGTCTGCTCCGTGGAGCCGAAGAGGACTCAACCTGTCCCTCTGATTGGTCCTGAACAAATGTTAATACCCTGTCCAAACGACACAATATTTAAAAAAAATCAGCACATGCAGAGGCATTAGATGAAGGAAATGCACCTATTGCATTTACATTTTTTTGTGGGAAAAATTTACTGACAGTATTTTGACCACATTGCTGCCATTGACTTACATGGTGATAGACCTACCACATACCAATAAAACAGGAGTATACGCTTGCATTTAGCGAGTGTGAGGGAGTGAGCGGGTTATTTGAATTGAGACGCTCTTCACCGCATGTATACTCGGAAGTTAACCATGCTGCTGCACAGTGGCGTATCGTGGGATCTCGGATCAGACTCGTGCCCTTGAGAAAAGTTGAGGGTGGAGGGGCTATGTCACAAACTTCACTTGGCTTTCTAACGGATTGGACTCACACTTAAAATGGAGACTGACGGTACATCCTGGTTTCAAAAGGGATTCATCCAAGTGAAGTTTGCAAGTGAAGTTTACAAGGATCGAACAAATACTAGATTGGGACGCACCCCAGTGAGTGGCTTCGATTTACTGAACCGGTGCGCCGTTACGCACGTTGGTGACGCTCCCCGGCGAAGACGGGAGAAGGAGGGGCTTTCTTGTTTATTTAAATCGAACGGGAGCCGGCGTAAACATGGCTCAACAAGCCGACCCAGCCGTAATCGCTGCGAGGTCGTTGTCATCATAACATTGCGCCGGTTCTTTTAAATAGCACGCAATCAGTGGTAGTGCTAATCCAGTTAACCGGGGATGCATTCGAATCCAATTTAACACGCTCCCTTCCCTTGCTGTCTTCCCTCGTGGGAGCTATCTCGTGACGCAATTTGCTACGTGCAGCAAGCAAACTTGAAAGGTGCTCTGCAAGGGAAGTTTGACGAGAAACAAACAAAAACGAAACCGAACCGCCCTCACAACATTTCGGAAGTGCAACACCATAGAGTTGAAATAGTTCTGTGGTGACCGCCCACTTTTTCCACATGGAGCATTGCATTGTGGGATTCCCTTCTTGCTGGAAGGTTCATTTTATACCCTTGGTGGAAGGGAGGATAAACCAGGGAGCGAGGGAATATAATTACTCCCTCCCCTTTCTTAAATTGGATCCGAATCACACTTGGCGTGGCTGCCATATTTCATCCTGGCATTTTGGGGATTCCCCCCTTGAAGCAAGGGAAGGGAACGACAGGAAGAAAGGATAAATTTCGGATCCGAACCCAGCCCGGGTTGGAAAGAACTGATCATCTAGTCCACCCCCCTCCATCCCAAGGAAGAGAGAGAGAAACAGAACATTTGCCCACCCAATAACCCGGGAACGCATGTTTTGCATTCATTTCAATGTCCTGTGATTTTCTTTTTGTTCTGTGGAATTTATGTATGTGATGTTACTTATTGTGGTGTCTTGAATGTTGCATGTCAATTTAAAAAAATTAAAGGGACGGGAAATAAAAATCCCCCCACGATAAAACATGTTTTTAAAATGTGAAATGAAAAGTTGCTGATGATGTAATGAAATGTTTTTATTGGAAAATAAATTTTAAAGAACCAATAAAGACAAAAAAAGTTTCTTCATTTGAACATGTAGGTATAAAGTTTCAGAGATTTAAACTCGATCGCTAGATTCAGAGTCCAGGGTTCTAACTATTACACCATGGAACCCCTACAGAAAACCCTTTGTGATAGTCAAACAGCTTTCCTGAACATTATGATGAATAACGTAAATAACGAGGAAGACGTTAACGGGACTAAACGCTATTAACAACCAACGGGATGAGCATTTTGAAGGTCATTCCATATACATGAAAAAACAACTACATTTACTTAACTGTTCAACGAAATGTCTGAAAATTAAAACGGGGAATTTACGTTTAAAGAAAATAAGAATAGGAAAGTTGATTCACATCTATCCCGATCGAAATACCATAACATATGCATAATGATGCATACCGTAATCCTGTAAATTCTACTGAATTTACCTCGTACTTTAAGTCCAATGCATCCGACGAAGCCATTTTCTTCTCCAAAGGAACGTTCTGGTCATTTATGGCCGGACCTGTGCTCAATCGCTCGTCAAAGACTCTCTCTACGGCAGGAAAACTTCCTTTCCCTGCAAGCTTAGCTATTGGAGGCAAAATAGACAATCAACTACAAATCAGCAACACTATCATTTTGTTTATACATTAGAACTACAACCGAAACACTGTGCTGTGCTCCAACTAGCCGCCTCTCTGTAAATAAAAAGCCAGGATCGAGATCAAAACACGTTTTTCACGAAAAAGTGCAACCATATTTGCATGCATACACAATAAGATGTGCAACTTACGTGTTTGTGCTTCTCTGAATTCGTCGCAAAACTGAACTTCCAAAGCGATGTTTAGAGAATTATCCGGAGCTCCCTCTCCGTATCCTCGCGCAGCCCCGAGCTCTCTCTCCATCAACAGTAGGCCTAACTTTCTCTTTAGCGCCTCGTTCTCTCTTTGGCTTCTGCACATTTCCAACCGTAAGGCAGCAGACCCATCGTCCACTAGTTTAGTTATTTCTGCTATTGCGGTTTTAGTTAAAACCTCCATGATGGAGGCCATCTTAACCTGAAAAGCACAATTCGACATGTCTGCAAATTACTCAGACACAAGAGCCGCAGTGAAACTCGTCCTGCAGATTAGAGGTACGTCCACAGAACTATATACGAACTAGAAAGGCGATTGCCTTCTCAAAACGGCACCGTTTCCACGGCCCAAAGTTTTTTCTCTGATTGGCCAACGTGACCTGTCACGTGAAGGTGGTCAACTTGTCCCTTTTGCAGAGAGTAATGGCTGCCGCTGCAAATCTCGAACCCATGACCAGAGCCACCGCGAAGTGGGTTTTGTGAGAACAATCGATGTTATGTGAAAATCAAAACAATAAATACAGTGATAAATTATTGAATACGTCTATGCTATGATTACATTCACATACTTAAATAATGATTGTTGCACCTGTTTGTTTATTTACCGTCTGTGGTATTGTGGGGGGGGGGGGGGGGGGGGGGGGGGGGTAGTAGTACTAGCCTACTACTCTTCCTTCCCCGCCTCCTGAGGCTACTCAAAAGGCAGGTGCAGTGTCCTTCAGACCACCAGAGAATATGCATTCCCTGTCCCTGAGCTTCACTCGCTCCTGCAAGGACTTTTTATTACTTGTAAAGTTGAGTTGGCTCTGAGTCTAAAGAATTTCATTGCTGGTAATGATGTTGCATCGTTATCTAGTATATGACAATAAACTTCACTCAGATTTTTCCCCAGACCTCCTCAAAAACGAAAACTAACCACGTCCCTTGTGACGAAAGTACACCACCGCGGGGAGGTTGTGGGGGGGGTTACCGAACCGATCTGGCAACCCTGGTGTCAGGTTAAACCCAGTTCGTTTTCAATGCGATTGACTTTTAGGCTAAATGTGCCAAACACTGTTGTATGTTTTGCTTGAAATACTATGATTTGTACAGTTATTTGCCGTTATTCGCATAGTTTTGATATGGAGTTGATAGTGCAAAGACTTTTATTGCAGTTGGCAAATAAAATATTAACAGGTATTGACAGACAAAAACAGATAGAAAACGTGGCATCATATGCTTTAAGTTTACAAAGCACTTATCCAAAATGTTCTCTTTTCTCGTCTGATTTTTCACATACTGATAGAACCCAGACATGGTGCTGTCCAAACAATGCTATCACATATTTTATAACTCTTGAGATGTATACCTTGCTAAAAATCACTATGAGCATTATTCCCCTCAGATGGTACCGGCCAACCCTAATGGCTCACGGACTACTAGGTCTACGAATTATATAGCCTATTCTAATTTTTGACGTAAAAAATTATACCTAACACATACAAGAGAAAACCTCTATCTCTCTGTAGGCTATGTCTGGTGCACAGCACCGCTGACCTGATTATTGTTTGTTGCCCCCCATCTCTATGTAAAGGGACCTTAATATCAGTTACTTGTTTCTTTAACGCCCATTTTGCCTACTTGTTTGCAACTGGTTCCCCCAACACCCACACATGTGCAGTCACCCAACAGAACTGGACTGCAATGCCCAGTCTATGGAGTCTGAATTGCAAGATATAGAATTCCAGTAGCAGATCTCCCCTTTCTGACTTATAAGAGTGTAGACCGGTTCAGTGCTGATGATTAAACTCCATATATAACCACTCTATCCGGTTGAACCTCTTCAAACCATTGCAGTCTCACCACAATTGGCATTAATTCAGCGGTATAGCCTACTGACAAACTATCTGTCAGTCTCTTGTTCAGTCTTGAATTAAATTCTGGATTAAACACTTCTATTCCTCCATGATCAGATTCTGGATCTTTTCTAACATCTGTAAATATTGGCGGGAAGGGGTAGAATTTACTTGTGATGTAGCCTACCTTGATACTAGTACACATATCTCATCATCAAACTAAATTCTGGTTTATGAAACAATCTGGGCCGCGTTTCCCGATAATGATAAATTTTAAGGTTAAGTGCTACGAGCGATTCTACGATGGCTCTTTAATTTGTAACACGCGTTTCCTAAAACAGTTCTTAAAAGCGTGAATGCGCAGTCGCCTCTTAAGTGTTACTTGCCAGAGGTGTAAAATCCGGGTTCAGAAAGTACAAAGTCCACCCCAGTATTTAGTTCCAATCACCTGGAAGAAACACATACCAGAACATTTACTTTCTGCCCCCTGGGTTTTACATTTCTGTACTTCTGTCTGTGATTCTGCTGATACGGGAGGAGGAAGGGCGATATAGTGAGAGACGAGAATCCCCATGCCCAATACATGGCCGGTTAGGCAAGTCATGTCTCATAGACCTGCTTTTGAAATAAAATCTTTTTCCCACTGATTTTACTTGTCTCAATCTTATTTATTTATAGGGCTATTTAAGGAATGGCTTTTATGGGTCATTTCCAAATATATAAAAATAAGTACATTTAAATAAAACAAATAAACTACACCTAACATCACTTAAAAAAAAACACAATCAGTGGTTCTGGTAACCGTAAAATATAATGAACACTAACATGAAAAATCTGAGAAAGTATGTGATTTATGGGCTTCTAAAACGCACTTAAACGTCTACAACTGGTCAGGAGTAGGCTAGCCCAATCGTGAATCTCCGAGCGTTTCTGAGAGCATCGTAAGTTAAGATGCTTTTGGGAAACGCACCCTAAGTTCAAGATACTTCGTAAGAAGGGTTTTACGATCGTCTCAGCTTTACGATGCTTTTGGGAAACGCACCCCAGGGCAGTATGTCAGTGAGTCATACTACAGGGCAAAAAGTTAATTATTTGACCCCATGTTCCTCCGCCTGTTTCCCAATCACCCATCCAAAACTCCTACTTTTATTTACTGGAATACTCCAAGCAATTCCTATTGGAATACTTCTAAAGATGAGTGTCCTTAGACACAACCCTGCAAAGTTACCCAGTACACCAGTATGTTTGAGTTATTGTCTGCATCCAGTGCTCTGGGTGTATAAAATGCAGATGGGTCATTCTCATGAAACCAAGATAAACCATGTCTGTGCTTAATTAAATTGAAAAATAATAAAATAAACTGGAAACGTTTTATATCACTCTAAAGAGCATGATGCCTAATTTCCTGTACTCTCATGTTTTTTTAGATGTTAGACCTAATTTTTGTAGTTCACACATTTTACACCAGGAATCTCATCACCGTAATGCGTCCGCAATAAGATTTTAGGTACAAAATGCATGTATATAGTTTTTAAACTGACATTATTTTAGGAAAAATGATTTAAAATATTAACATTAAATGTTTTAACCTTAAAAATTATATTTTCACTCAATAATATATTTTAGGCAAAAAATATGGTGCCGGGGTCCATGTTTCTCATTACTGTAATATTTAAGTACCTGTCAAAATGAGCTTTTTAAATTGTTTTATTCTCCCATGATGCTTCAGTAAGAACACATTAAGATGGATGAAAGGTGAATTATTTTGCCTCAAAAAAATCTATCATTTCTTCTGTAACCCCTGTACACGACACGATAGGTTTCATTACCGTAATGTTGATTTATTTAAAATCTGAAAAACAAAAAATATATAGTTATACAGTCAAACTGGAAAGTCTGCACACTCCTTTCACCTTCTCCACATTTTATTACGTTACAGACTTATACTACAATAGATTGAGTTCATTTTTTGCCTCAAACATCTACACACAATAGCCAATAATGGCGAAGTGAAAACAGGTTTTTAGAAAATATACAATTTTATTTTAGACAAAAATAGGTTATTTAGGGGTTACATATCTGTACACACCCTTAGCCTAATACTTGGTTGCTGCACATTTGGCAGCGATTACAGCTTCAAGGCGTCTTGGGAAAGAAGCTACGAGCTTGGCACACTTGTTTCTGGACATTTTTGCCCATTCCTTTTGGCATATCATTGCAAGCTCCGTCAGGTTGGATGGGGAGCATCGGTACACAGCCATTTTCAGCTCTTTCCACAGATGTTCAATTGGATTCAGGTCTGGGCTCTGGCTGGGCCACTCAAGGACATGCACAGACTTTCTCCGAAGCCACTCCTTTGTTCTCTTGGCTGTGTGCTTCGGGTCGTTCTCATGTTGGAAGGTAAACCTTCGCCCCAGTCTGAGGTCCAGAGCGCTCTGGAGCAGGTTTTCTTCAAGGATCTCGGTGTACTTAGCTGCATTCATCTTTCCCTCTATCAGGACTAGTCGCCCCGTTCCCGCTGCTGAAAAACATCCCCACATCATGATGCTGCCACCGCCATGCTTCACTGTAGGGATGGTATTAGCCAGGTGATGAGCGGTGCCTGGTTTTCTCCAGACGTGACGCTTGGTATTCAGGGCAAAAAGTTCAATTTTGGTTTCATCAGACCAGAGAATCTTGATTCTCATGGTTTGAGAGTCCTCTAGGTGCCTTTTGGCAAACTTCAAGCGGGCTGTGATGTGCCTTTTACTAAGGAGGGGCTTCCGTCTGGCCACTCCACCATAAAGGCCTGATTGGTGGAGTGCTGTCTGGATGGTTGATCTTCCAAACTTCTTCCATTTACGAATGATGGTGGCCACTGTGCTCTTTGGGACCTGTAAAGCTGCAGAGATTTTTCTGTACCCTTCTCCAGATCTATGCTATGACACAATCCTGTTTCTGAGGTCTGCAGATAATTCCTTTGACCCCATGGCTTGGAGTTTGCTCTGACATGCACTGTCAACTGTGGGACCTTATATAGGCAGGTGTTGGCAATCCCCAATCATGTCCAATCACTATGAGTTGTAGAAACATCTCAAGCAGTATCAGTGGAAACAAAATGCACCTCAGCTCACTTTTGGGTATCATATCAAAGGGTGTGCACACTTGTGTACATATATTTTACATTTAGATTTTTAATAAATTAGCACAAATGTCTAAAAACTTGTTTTCACTTTGTCATTATGGGCTATTTTGTGTAGAATTTTGAGACAAAAAATGAACTCAATCTATTGTAGAATATGTCTGTAACGTAATAAAATGTGGAGAAGGTGCAGACTTTCCGGCTTGACTGTATATCATTTTAAAAGTTTCCAAAGCCTTAAAGTGATGCTTGCAAAAACATCATCGTGGACACAATTGTTAGCAAAAAGTCTAAGGCCTTCTCATTACCATGCTATTTGATTGCCTGTTTCGGTAATGAGAACCTTAATATCGGTAGTGAGAGAAGAACTGGTTGTACGATATAAAATTTAACTTTAATTCTTCTTTTTCTTATCAAACCATCATTTTAATTAAAAATAAGTGAATATTTAACTTAACCAGTTCTTAATAATAATTAACCAATTCTTAAAGGGTAATTCCACTGAAAAAAAACAACCTTATTGAACAAATCAAGGTGCAACTAATTACGTCTCTTACTAATAATTCTGTACTGATATATTTGAATATAAAGTTGAAAGTTCATTTTGACATATATCTTTACCTCTACCACTTCCTGGTTCTTGAAAGACTGCAGTGGTGTCAAGTGGGCGTGTGAATTACAGGTAGGCGGAGCCTGGGAGGAAACAATGCAGCATCTGTGTGTATGGAACACATAGTTGGCTAAATGGCTCTAAGTCATCAAGGGTCTGACGTATCAAACAAGCCTTAAACTATCACTCTGTTGCTAGATATGCAGATATTGTTGAGCAGAGGAATTTCTCTCCTTATAATGACCAGGCACGACCAGGTAGATCCAAGAAGAAAAGGATTCATTTTTCTGCAGAAAGAGTCCAGTACTCACATACACAAGGTGGTCAAGCATGAACTGAAGAAGAGACGGAGGCAGTGTCCACCATAAACAGTCATGGACGAAATTGTTGGCACCCCTGAAATTCTTCCATTAAATTTAGTATTTCTCCCAGAAAGTTAGTGCAATTACACATATTTTGGTATCGATCTGTTTATTTCCTTTGTGTGTATTGGAACAACACAAAAAAGCAGAGAAAAAAAGGCAAATTTGACATCATTTCACACAAAACTCAAAAAATGGGCCGGACAAAATTAATGGCACCCTCAACTTAATATTTGGTTGCACAACCTTTGGAACAAAAAACTGAAATCAATCGCTTTCTATAACCATCAACAAGCTTCTTGCACCTCTCCACTGGAATTTTGGACCACTCTTCTTTTGCAAACTGCTCCAGCTCTATCATATTTGAGGGGTGCCTTCTCCCAACAGCAATTTTAAGATCTCTCCACAGGTGTTCAATAGGATTTAGATCCGGACTCATTGCTGGCCACTTCAGAACTCGCCAGCGCTTTCTTTTCATCCATTTCTGGGTGCTTTTCGAGGTATGTTTGGGGTCATTGTCCTGCTGGAAGACCCATGACCTAGGACGCAAACCCAGCTTTGTGACACTGGGCCCTACATTGCGTCCCAAAATCTTTTGGTAATCCTCAGATTTCATGATGCCTTGCACACAGTCAAGGCACCCAGTGCCAGAGGCAGCAAAACAACCCCAAAACATCTTTGAACCTCCACCATATTTGACTGTAGGTACTGTGTTCTTTTCTTTGTAAGCCTCATTCCGTTTTCGGTAAATGGTAGAATGACGTGCTTTACCAAAAAACTCTATCTTGGTCTCATCTGTCCACAAGACGTTTTCCCAGAAGGATTTAGGTTTACTCACATACATTTTGGCAAACTGCAGTCTCGCTCTTTTATGTCTCTGTGTCAGCAGTGGGGTCCTCCTGGGTCTCCTGCCATAGCGTTTCATCTCATTCAAACGTCGACGGATAGTTCGCGCCGAAACCGATGTACCGTGAGCCTGCAGGACAGCTTGAATTTCTTTAGAAGTTGTTTGAGGCTGCTTATCCACCATCCAGACTATCCTGCGTTGCAACCTTTCATCAATTTTTCTCTTCCGTCCACGTCCAGGGAGGTTAGCTGTAGTGCCATGGGTTGTAAACTTCTTAATTATGTTGCGCACTGTGGACAAAGGAACATTAAGATCTCTGGAGATAGACTTGTAACCTTGATGCTGTTGATGTTTTTCCACAATTTTGGTTCTCAAGTCCTCTGACAGTTCTCTTCTCCTCTTTCTGTTCTCCATGCTTAGTATGGCAGGCATAGACACACAATGCAAAGATTGAGTCAACTTCTCTCCTTTTTATCTGATTACAGGTGTGATTTTTACATTGCCCACACCTGTTACTTGCCACAGGTGAGTTTAAACGAGCATCACATGCTTGAAACAAAGTTAATTACCCACAATTTTGAAAGGGTGCCATTAATTTTGTCCGGCCCATTTTTTGAGTTTTGTGTGAAATGATGTCAAATTTGCCTTTTTTTCCTCTGCTTTTTTGTGTTGTTCCAATACACACAAAGGAAATAAACAGATCTATACCAAAATATGTGTAATTGCACTAACTTTCTGGGAGAAATACTAAATTTAATTGAAGAATTTCAGGGGTGCCAACAATTTCGTCCATGACTGTATAATCAAAAAGAATCTTTGCTAATACATAGATTATCTAACCTCTGATTGGTACAGTTAATGGGCAGAGAGTAGAATACATAATTCTATTGTTGATACATGGTACATGGTTACACATTAGCATATAGTAAAATATACAAATCAATGATTGGTTAGATCTTATCATATAGCATGCATATTGGATGAGCGCACAGTGACCCCTAGCCCTTAACGTCTCACAAACAGTTCCAATAACTAATCTCCCAGAGTCGTCTTGTTTTCAGGATTCAAGATCAAGTGTCTCTTCTGGCTCTCTAGTGATAAGATGGGCCATATATCCTTGAGCCTGGGATGTAAGTGGGTCAGAGGCCACAGGCCTGCAGTGTCATAGAGAGAAGAAAGATAGGGAGAAAGAGAGACAGAAAAATGCACGTGCACACAAGCTATAAGCTATATATTTTGTCACTGGTTAGCTTTAGCTTTTAAAAAAAGGTCTAAAAAGACCTTCCAGATAAGAGAGGCTGCAGACTGCTATTTCTCTGTCTCTTGAGGATTTAGAGAATTTAATATAAGTTTCAATTGGTATGATTGTACAATGAATATATATGTATAGAGATCTTTTAGATATTACTGTGATTATACTAGGGTGAAAACATCCTTCAGAAAACGCCCTTCTCTTCAATATGGATGGATAACTTGAAGGGTCCCGACTTATTTTTCCATAGAGTTCAATAGGAAAATTTGTCAGGCAAAACTAATATTGTTGGGTCACAGACATCAGGAAGTCATGGCATACAAAGGATATGGGACCAACTATTAAAAATTATTACTTTATTCAACATTAAGTTCAAATATCCAATATTTTTTGATGCCCAAAAATGTGTGTGTGTGTGTGTGTGGGGGGGCTACGTACAAAGGGTTCTATCATTTTTAAACGGTTCATCCGATATGGATGAAAATACCCCCAAATCAAAGCTGACCGTCTCTACTTCAGCCACATTGTCATTGTATCCTCTCAAACTAAAAGGACTAGATCACAGAACCAAAATAACAAAAAATGTGTCACTGTCCAATGAATTATGGTGCTCACCGTATGTCAATCAAAAACTTTACATGTGGTTATTTCTGTAGGAAACCCTGTAAAGTTCTAAACTCTCAGTGCTGTATAGGTATGGGGCTGCCAGTGCTGTATAGGTATGGGGCTGCCTGGGTTGTGTCTGTAGTGTAACACAGGCAATGCTGCCAGTTCTGGCTCACTGGGGAGTGCCATGTTTTGCATGTCAGGAGTTTTACATAAACTGTAAATCAAACTGTCTTGACCCTCCTTTGGTTATAAAATGTTTTTTGTTTTTTTTAAAGTTCTGAAATTTTTGATCTAATTAGTCTGTCACATCAGTGGAACTACATTACTCAGAAGGAGCAGAAAAATCTATGATTTTGCTCAAGGATCACCTAGTTTTACTCCTTACTCCTTACTGTGAGTACTTATGTGTCTCTGAAGAACGTGTCGAAGGGAGAAACTGCTGCCGCACAGTGTGCAACTGAATGGTTTCTCCCCAGTGTGGACCCTTTGGTGAGATTTAAGATTATATGCTTTGGAAAATCTCATCCCACACTCGCTGCAGCAGTGCGGTTTCTCCCCCGTGTGGACCCTTTGGTGAGATTTAAGGTAACGTAGTTGGGCAAAGCTCTTCCCACACTCGCTGCAGCAGTGAGGTTTCTCCCCAGTGTGGAGCCTTTGGTGAGATTTCAGAGTATAGATATTGGAAAAGCTCTTCCCACACACCATGCAGCGGTGCGGTTTCTCCCCCGTGTGGACCCTTTGGTGAGATTTAAGATGACCTTGTTCGGAAAAGCTATTCCCACACTCCCTGCAGTGGTGCGGTTTCTCCCCTGTGTGGTTACTCTGGTGAGTTTTGAGACTGCTGTTACTAGTGAAACCCCTGCCACACAGTGTGCAGCTGAACAGTTTCTCCCCAGTGTGGACGCTTTGGTGAGATTTAAGAGTACATCGTTGGGAAAAGCTCTTCCCACACTCGCTGCAGCGGTGCGGTTTCTCCCCAGTGTGGACCCTTTGGTGAGATTTAAGAGTACATCGTTGGGAAAAGCTCTTCCCACACACCATGCAGCGGTGCGGTTTCTCCCCTGTGTGGACAGTCTGGTGAGTTTTGAGAATGCTTTTAGTGGTGAAACCCTTTCCGCACAGTGTGCAACTGAACGGTTTCCGTCTGTGATGGGCCAAGCAGTGTTCTTTAAGGGAGTTTGCACTATCAAAGAGCTCCCCACAAAATTTGCTAATTACGCCCTTCTCCCCAGCGTGGGCACTCTGATGATGCTGAACAAGAACAGTGAGAGAGGCAAAGGTCTTATTGCACATTGTGCAGCTGATGTGTTTCTCTCTGGTGTGAGTAATCTGGTGCTTTTCCAGGACCCTGGAGGAAGTGAAACCCTTGCCGCACTCCGAACAGCCGAACCGTTTCCCCGAGCCGTGCTGCTCCTCGTGCGTCTTCAGTTGAAGAGCGTCCAAGAATGTCTTCCCACAGCTTGTGCAGATGTAGTCCCCCTGTCCCTCGATTCTCCGGTCAATCTTTGCTTCTGCTGAAGTGTCAAAACTCGCCTCACACGGGATGCTTCCACTGTGCTCTCCCGGAGAACCCAGAGGCAACGGCATCTCTGCCGAAATGTCATCAGGCGGCCCGTGGGAGTGCTCCTCCACGAGGGGGCCGCCATTTTGTTGCTGCTTGAGGTGTGACGTTGGGCCCTCGTCCACCTCCAAGCACTGCCTCTGAGACGCTCTGTATTGGGGAGGAGAGAAGTCATCATCTAACTGGGCAACTCTGTGCTCCAAGCTTCCTCCAAACTGTCCGTGTTTTTCCTGAACCGTTCCCAAGCCGCCGGCTAAGCTCCACGCACACTGGAGCTCCAGCCCCCAGTCTGCGGACCCCAACGGGGGGAGAGCGGGGGTGAGAGGCTCCTCCTCCGGCTCCTGCTTCAGTTCTGCCTGCAGCCCCTTTTCTGGGTCTCCTGCAGGGCAGGGCTGCATGTGCAGCTTCTCCTCTTCACAGAGGGGTCCTGCACCACCGTCAGCACCAGCTGCCTGCAAAGTGCCTGCATAAAAATCCTTTATAAACTGCAGTTAATTACAAATGTGACATAACTTGACTGTATTTGCTCTGATGGCAACTATAACCAGTAATTACTAATATAACTAATCTCCAATATGACATTACACCCAAATATTACCACACGTTTTCTCCCCACTGTTCTTCTGTTCCACCTGTGATTGGCTCCTGCCTGGATCCTCTTCAAGCCTATCCTCGCTGAGCAGCACAGATTCAGGCCAATCCTGTTCCCCACCTACAGGCTGACGAACAGGAAGTGTGAAGATTCTGTGCATCTGAAGCTCTGAACACCAGCAAATCACCCCTGTTCCCTGTCCACTGTGCCCTGTCCCCTCACTTTGCAAGCAGTACTCCCTCAACAAAACCCGGAAATAAGGGGTTCATCCTGGTATAAGGGTAACTACACTCTATAGTGTGGGAAGAGATTTTCCCAACCATCTCGCTATAAACGTGTTCGTATGCCTACCTTATAATGAAACTTATTCATGCATTCCGTTATTTCAACAATTCTGAAATAATATTGTATATCATAAGAAACTGGTAGAAAAGAGTCTTTGTGCAGCCCCAAAATTTCATTTCTGCTCCCCACACTGCCCCCAACCCAATCGTGATGTCAGAATACCTCTTTGGAGGTACCTCTACCTCATATGAATAATTGTTGTCACCCACAACATAAACAGCCGGCACCGGATTGGTTAGACCCGCTATGTTACTTTTGTTCCGCCTCCATGTTTTTAAACCAGAACAATGTGGCGTCCTGTTCAATTCACTTATTCCACCTAAATATTCCACTAAAATACGTTTCTGAAAATATTTGAGGTGAGAAATAAGCCATGCAGTTGCTGAATCTTGATTCATATTTGATGTGTAACGTCGAGTTTGACAGTTTGATCCGAGTCATACGAAATCATTTGTACAATGTATGTTAATTTATGCAAATGACGATGGACACAGCTCCTCCGCCCCCACCCCTCTCCCTCGCTCACCCCACAAAGTATTTTTCAAAATTGTGTAGTAGGCGGAGACAGGCTGAGACAGTGGGTGTGGTTATTTTTTAAGTGCCCCCATTTGTAAGAACAAGTCGCCCACTCAAAAGCTTTTTGACAAAGTGGATTATCTCTGACTTTCCCACTTGTAATTACGACTTGGAGGTTTGTTCAAATGCAACTTCCATGTCGGAAACTCATATTTCCGATAATACCGACAGCCTATGTCTCTGGCTCACCGCAATGCCGACATAGGGATCTATAAACTTTTTAAACTTTTCATTGACTTGCATTATAAATTAAATTCAAAAGCGACATATATTAGGGCCCCCTGCTGACCTAATTTGCCCCCCCTCCTCCCATCTGATCATGTAGTTACGCCACTGGACAAATACTCCAAAAATGCATGAAATGAAGCAAGGGAATGGAACGACAGGAAGAAAGGATACATTTCAGATCCGAACGCAGCCCCAGTCTTGGGCCCTTGGACCCACCCCAGTGAGTGGGTTCGATTTAGTGAACCGGTGCGCCGTTACGCACATTGGTGACGCTCCCCGGTGAAGGAGGGGCTTTCTTGTTTATGTAAATCGAACAGGACCCGGCGTAAACTTGGCTCAACAAGCCGACCCAGCCGTAATCGCTGCGAGGTCGCTGTCATAACATTACGCCGGTTATTTTAAATAGCACGCAATCAGTGGCAGTGCTAATCCAGTAAACCGGGGCTGCGTTCGGATCTGAAATGTATCCTTTCTTCCTGTCGTTCCCTTCCCTTGCTTCAAGGGGGGAATCCCCAAAATGCCAGGATGAAATATGGCAGCCACACTAAGTGTGATTCGGATCCAGTTTAAGAAAGGGGAGCGAGTAATTATATTCCCTCGCTCCCTGGTTTATCCTGCCTTCCGCCAAGGGTATAAAATGCAAGCTTCCAGCAAGAAGGGAATCCCACAATGCAATGCTCCACATGGAAAAAGTGGGCGGTCACCACACAACTATGTGGCGGTCACATTTCAGCTCTATGGTGTTGCACTTCCGAAATGTTGCGAGGGCGGTTCGGTTCCGTTTTTGTTTGTTTCTCGTCTATCCTCCCTTGCAGAGCACCTTTTAAGTTTGCTTGCTGCACGTAGCAAATTGCGTCACAACAAGATAGCTCCCTCGAGGGAAGTGAGCAAGGGAAGGGAGTGTGTTCAGTGGCGCCACCAGCTGTACGCAGAGTACGCAGTCTGCGTACCTTAGCAACAACAGCAAAATGAGTATTTCCATTAAAACTGAGGTGAATTGTCAAAGTCTTTCCGTCTCTGTTTCTACGATGTTGAGGAATGATATTTGCTTATTGTCTTCGTTGTATTGCCTGGTTATTGTATTTTCTAAAGAAAAGAAAGCAGCTCAGCATTGTGGAACTGTTGAGTCTGAAAAAGAATGAAAATAACAATTCGGAGAATCAGCTTTCGGAGAACCAGTCCTCAGCTGAGGACGAGCTACTGTTGGAAATATTCCATTGGTCACCTATAACCTGTATTACCTGTGACAGCATGGACTTGTATGAATTTGTACTGAATATATTAGAAAGTGTATTAGAAAAACCACAATGTATGAGCACTGAATAATTGTAGAGGCAACTGAGGAAAACCCCCCTGTAAAAATCATGAGTTGTCATGAAGTAAGAAATAAGGGAGCTGATGGCAAGCAGATGCTCAGAACTAACAAAACAGGAACCGGGGGGGGGGGGGGGGGGGGGGGGGGCTCCGAGGGAAGGGGGGCTTTTGGTGAAGAGGAGAGGAGATTATCCGGTCACAGTGACATATACTCATCTGTATCTTGTATTTTTATTCTCTATGCACAAAGGTATTTTGTTTTGGGATGTCTAAGGGAGCTTGGGTGATTTCCAAGAAGGGGGGTGAGGATAGCCCACCATGGTTCCCTAAAAATCAGCTAATTTGGAGTTATAGGGGATAACCAAGAATCCGCAAGCTTAGGGTTATAGGGGTTAACCAATTGAAATGATGCTAAATGACGGAACCATGGTAGCGGGCAGTAGTGACACACCTGCAGGGCGGAGATTTGGGTTGGATTTTTGGAGAAAGGGATGGACTGTGTGCTGGAAATAATGTATAAATGGAGATGTAAATGTAACCACTTTGAACATCTCTGCAGAGCTGTTTCGACTTTATGAGGTTCTGTGTAATAAAGTCTGATTATTCTGGAAGATTCTGCCTTATTCTCTTGATTGAAGAACTTAGAAAAAATTAGAACTTAAAGTTAAAAAAACTTAGAATTCTTGTCGCTTGGAAACCACGACACTACCCACCAAAATGTTATTTTATTTGCAGTGACTTGCTCTTGCTCGTGCTCTTGCTCTCTCTAACACACACACAATTGGCGTGCATATAATATTTTATTAGAAATTTAAGGAGTGAATACAATTTGTTGAGCATGTTCGATATTACATTGACTTGTCAGAAGTGTTTTCATTGTGTTAACATTAACTGTGCTGTAAGTCGCGTAACAGCTTGTTGCGCGCAACATTTCCATTCTATTGTGAGGTCTCTCCGATTTTCCTGATGAAATATCAGGCTACTGTAAGTCACGTAACATCTTTTTGCGCGCAACATTTCCATTCTATTTTGAAGTACGTCTCCGGTTTTGCTGATGAAAGATCAGACTTTAACGTAGGCTAGGCCTACTCCTACGTTAGAACTTCTTGTAATATGCGACCTTATGAGTGCAAAATATATCGGTAAATTACGTTGTAACGTTAGTCCTAAGTAGTGGCTTTGTTTTCATGTAGCCTATGGCTTGGCCTCCTCTGTTGCGTACCCCGGGAAGAAATCCTGCGGGCGCCCCTGAGTGTGTTAAATTGGATTCCAATGCAGCCCCGGTCTCTGCCCGTGCGCTTAATCGAAACCACCCACTGTTTCTTAATTTGAACATGTAGGTATAAAGTTCCAGATATTTAAACTCGATCGCTAGATCCCAGGGTTCTAACTATTACACCATGGAACCCCTACAGAAAACCCTTTGTGACAGTCAAACAGCTTCCCTGCACATTATGATTAATAACGTAAATAACGAGGGAAACGTTAACGGGACTAAACGCTATTAAGAACCAACGGGATGTGGGAGGAAAAAGGCCCATTGAGCATTCAGGCAACAGACAGCAATACAAGCTGAGAAGAATGCCATTAGAAACATTGTTGCAGGAGTAGAGAGAAAAGATTCAGGAATGCAAAGGCGAGTTTTAGAAACTCCCCAGAGAAACCAAACGGATCAACATGTTATCGAATAATCAAAATGTAAGCCATAATCAGTTTATAAGCCATATGATCAAATATAAATCAAGTTATATGTATACAAATGCACAATAAGTATATACCTAAGCACAGGATGTATGATCAATATAAAAGTGTGTATAATGAGTAATCAGTAATGAACAACAAAGGAGGACTGTTATAACAAAGGAGGACTGTTAGGAGGACAGATGCAGATGCAAATGTAACCAAGCACACACACTGAGAGTTAGAGGATGTAGCCACGCTTAATCTTTTAAAAAAAGGAGGGTGCGAGCGGGTCTGAAATAATGGTAACAGAAATTGATAAGACACAAGCTCAAAAATCGTAAACAACAGTGACAAATTCGCTGACCTAGTCAATAAAATTAGGGGCAGGTTATGGGAGTGGAAAGCTCTGAAGCCCCACAAAGGGTAAAGGTAGCTGTCAAAATTACATCATTGTTCCTTTTTTTCCTTCACTTTCATACTTTTGCTTCAACAACTGACCTGCGACACCTAGGTGGCTCACCTACCGGAATACTCAGACTGGACTCTAACTCTCATGCATTTAGCGCTCAAGTGACAGAGAAAAGACTTAGACAAAATCTGACAGGGAAAAGTGCGGCCTACGGGCTGCAGCTATTAGGCTGCCTCTAATAGGCTCACTGGAAACAAGATGATTTTTGCTTACACGTTTTATCTGCGCAGATCAGCCTGGGTTATTGCATGTATTCTCTTTTGAATTATATACAATAAATCCTGTTTGCATCAGACTCTGGAAGACCGTGTTATTTTGAGAAGTTTAAGAGAATAAGAGAATTGGACTTAAATGAAGGGTGAATACCTGAAACGTTCATTATCTGGCCTGGATTGATGAAGTGAAGGTATTTTTATCCTACAGGGATAAGCATTTTGAAGGTCATTCATAAAAAACAACTACATTTACTTAATTGTTCAACGAAATGTCTGCAAAATTTTAAACGGGGAATTTACGTTTAAAGAAAATAAGAATAGCAAAGTTGATTCACATCTATCCCGATCGAAATACCATAACATATGCATAATCCTGTAAATTCTACTGAATTTACCTCGTACTTTAAATCCAATGCATCCGACGAAGTCATTTTCTTCTCCAAAGGATCGTTCTGGTCATTTCTGTCCGGACCTGTGCTCAATCGCTCGTCAAAGACTCTCTCTACGGCAGGAAAACTTCCTTTCCCTGCAAGCTTAGCTATTGGAGGCAAAATAGACAATCAACTACAAATCAGCAACACTATCATTTTGTTTATACATTAGAACTACAACCGAAACACTGTGCTGTGCTCCAACTAGCCGCCTCTCTGCAAATAAAAAGCCAGAATCGAGATCAAAACACGTTTTTCACGAAAAAGTGGAACCATATTTGCATGCATACACAATAAGATGTGCAACTTACGTGTTTGTGCTTCTCTGAATTCGTCGCAAAACTGAACTTCCAAAGCGATGTTTAGAGAATTATCCGGAGCTCCCTCTCCATATCCTCGCGCAGCCCCGAGCTCTCTCTCCATCAACAGTAACTGTCTCTTTAGCTCCTCGTTCTCTCTTTGGCTTCTGCACATTTCCAACCATAAGGCAGCAGACCCATCGTCCACTAGTTTAGTTATTTCTGCTACTGCGATTTTAGTTAAAACCTCCATGATGGAGGCCATCCTAACCTGAAAAGCACAATTCGACATGCCGCAGTGAAACTCGTCATGCAGATTAGAGGTGCGTCCCAATAGTCGAAAAATGCACCCTCCCTTCCTCCACTACGCCATGCCCCGGAAACTGATCTTTGTGTTTTAATCTAATGTTGCTGATTATATATTAATTAATGTCTCGAAGCAAACCGCAATGTCAGGTACATTGTATACTGTTTTCAGTTTTCAGTCCCAATTTCTTATATTTCAATAAAGAGGATGAGGCAGAATCGTCAGAATAACTAGACTTTAATAGACAGAAATTCTCAAAGTCGAAACAGCTCTGCAGAGTTGTTCAAAGTACTTTCAGTTGCATCTCCATTTATACATTGTTTTGAGCTCACAGTCCATCCCATTTCCCACAAATCCATCCCAAATCTCCGCCCTGCAGGTGTGTCACTACTTCACGCCACCATGGTTTAACACTTCTCATCATTTGGCTTTGTTTTAATTGGTTAACCCCTATAACCCTACGTTTCTGATTCTTGGGAACCATAGTGGTTCCCACTGGTGTTTTTCCTGGTATCCCCACCCCTTTTGGAAAGTACCCAACCTCCCTTATTGACCTGATAAGACCAGTAAATCACTGTGGCGCAACAGTCCAATCACCCCAAAATAAAAATGGCTACGTGCCCAGAATACAAAATACAGATGAATGCATGTCACTGTGACCAGTTAATCTCTTCTTGCAGGCCTCTCCGGTTCCTGTTCCTAATTCTGAACATCAGCTTCTCACAGTTTTTTACTACATAACAACTCATAATTTATTTATATGATTACAGTGTGGTTTCACTCCATGTGCCTCTATATTCATTCAGTGCTTTATACAGTGTTTTCTAATACATTTCTAATATATTCAATACAAGTCCATGCTGTCACAGGTAATACAGTTTATAGGTGACCAATGGAATATTTCCAACAAGAAGCAAATACTTGTACTCGAAACGTTCAGTTTTGCATACTTCCGCGTAGGAGAGGAGTGGTGGTGGGGGAGTGGAGGAAGGGAGGTGGGGAGTGAAGAATATTGGGACGCAGCCCAAGGCTGTGTCCGAATCAGAGCCCTACACCCTTTTGAGTACGCATATTTGAGTCCACTTCGTCAAAAAGCTTTTGAGTGGGCGACTTTTTCTCACAAATGGGGGCACTTAAAATACCAGGATGAACTCCTTATTTCCGGGGTTTTGTTGAGGGAATTCAGGAGCACACTCATCTGCAGAACTGTGTACTCACACGACAATTTCAGTAAGTAACCCGGAAGTAAAAGCGTAAAAGACGTAGAGCGTATATGCATATCTATGGTACAAGAGTGGGTCATTTTACGAAATACTCTTTTTTTATTTTTGTTAATTCTATCTTCATTCGTAGTCTACACTTTCTAACAATTGTCATGTTAACTGATTGATATTCTCAATGAAAATGAAAAAATTATAAAAGATATTACGAACTACTTCCTCACTAGTTTGGAAAGAGTTTTGCGGGATTTCTTTCGCACACTGCTTGCAATGTGAGGGGACAGGGCACATAGTAGACAGGGGTCTGAGGGGACAGTGGACAGGGAACAGGGCTCTGATTCGGACACAGCCCAAGTGTCCAGCCTCCTTTTCCCTTTCCTTGCAACCTTTCCTTGACCTCGCCAGAAATCGTCACGGGGGTCAAGGAAAAGATGGAACGAGAGATTTACAAGCGGTGGATTCCAATCGCTTATTTTATCCGTCTTGTTCTCCGCAGGCTGCATTCGAAGAGTCTAATTTAAGCAAAGAAGGAGCCTTTAGATCGCATGAACCGGAAATAGTTCCGGGCAGCCATGCTAAGGACCGTTCGAATTTCTTATATTGAGAAGGAAAGGAACGTCACAATTCCTTTTATCCGTCCTTTCACAAAGGATGCTCTGGGGTACGTCCCAATAGTCGAAAAATGCCACCTTTCCTCCGCCACTACCACTCCTCTACTCCGTGCCCCGGAAACGGATCTTTGTGTTTTGGTTTTAATCTAATGTCGCTGATTACATCTTAATTACGTATTAATGGTTACATATTAATTAATGTCTCAACGCAAACCGCAATGTCATGTACATTGGATACTGTACATGTAAATACTTGTACTCAAAACGTTCAGGCAGTTTTGCATATTTCCGGGTAGGAGAGGAGTGGTAGTGGGGACTATTGGGATGAACCCCTGGACTATCCTTTTCAAAAGGAAGGTAGTATTCTCACCCCACAATGCAATGCCCCCAATGTTTTCCTAAGCATCAGAGTTTTCCGGAACCTACCGAATTCAAACAAGGTGAACATCTAAGAAATGCTAGAAATCTAAATGTGAATAGCTAGTATTGTTGGTTAGTATTGGCTTATAATAGAAAGTAAACAAACAATGACACAATCAGACAATACACAAAATTTATTAAGACGCTAAATTCTGCAGAGATAAAACAAACGGTTCAAGTGAAATGCAGACGGCAATGATGTGCCTTTTGTCGTAATTGTTTGTGAAGTTGTAGTTCGCTATGTTGAACAGTCACGTCAATACGACTGGACGTCGCACCATGACGCAAGGTAGAGAAGGAGGTTCGAATTCCACAGTTACGCTAGATTCCTTGTAAATCTCTCCTTCCAACCTTTCCTTGCAAGGAAAGGAAAAAGGAGCTATTTTTTTGACTATTCGAATGCAGCCTCAGTCTTCGCCTGACCCGGAAATCGATCGAGGTTCGCCATCTTTAAGGACATTCCAAATCGCTAAATGTTACTCGGAGGAGCGAGGAATGGGGAACAAGGAGGCTCCCGGAGGGTGCTTTAGTGAGGAAACACAAGTGTAGCCTTTGCGGAAGCCTTTTCTCGGGATGCGTGACGTGTATAAATTATCCACCACTCTTCACATCTTCCATGTAGAACTAATGAATGAAATCAGCTGGCTGAGTTTATGGGTGGAAGAAACACATACCAGGACATTTACTTTCTGACCACTGGTTTTTACATTTCAGTACTTCTGTCTGTGATTCTACTGATACGGGAGAAGGAGGGGCGATATAGTGAGAGACGAGAATCCCCATGCCCAATACATGGCCAGTTAGGCACGTCATGTCTCATAGACCTACTTTTGAAATAAAATATTTTTCCCATTGATTTTACTTGTCTCAATCTTATTTATCTATAGGGCTATTTAAGGAATGGCTTTTATGGGTAATTTCCAAATATATACATAAAATAAGTCAATTTAAATAAAACAAATAAACTAAACCTAACATCACTTAAAAAAAAAACACAATCAGTGGTTATGGTAACCGTAAAATATAATGAACACTAACACGAAAAATCTAAGTATGTGATTTATCGGCTTCTAAAACGCACTTAAAGGGTAAGTTCGCTATTTTGGACCTTGGACCCTATTTGCGGTCCGTCTTCCATGAACCTGACCCATGAAGTCCATTTTTTCGCTGATCGGTCCAGTATTGAGTTCGGTACAGATTTCCTGTAGGCTCTCACTGGGCTACAATGGAAGTGAACGGGGCAATCAGAAATGTTATGGAAAAACAACGATAAATGTGCTTTCATAGCTCAGTGTGTATTCTTACGGTCTCAGTATGCTCTCCTGTGAAATGTAGGCTATCGCAAACGCAAACCGAACGTTGAAACAACAGTTCCATTTGAAACAGAACAATTTCTCCGACCGCACTACCTCGCACTGTAAACTTCCGCAGTCTAGCTACGTTGTAGAGGGGGGGGGGGGGGGGGTTTACTAGCTAGTAGCCTACAGCAGAAATATTTGTAACGCAGTTTTTGTAATCATCATTTGTAATAATTCATCACAGCAATGGTGCGCGAATGTGCAGTCCCCGGTTGTGGGAATAAAATGTCTGGACGCTCAAATACCAGTTTTCACAGGCTCCCGTTCTCTGACCCAGAAAGATTGAGACTTTGGCTGGTTGTCTTACGGATCGACATAAACACTCCAGTCAATCAACTCCGTTTGGCAGACTCGCGAGTTTGTGGAGCGCATTTCGACGCTACTGATTTCTGTAACCGCAAGTCAGAAGCAAAACACTGGTTTCTAAAGAACACAGCTGTTCCGTGTCAGACCTGCAGCACTATCAAGCACCGGAGCAGAGGTAAGTTATATTTAGCTATAACGTTACTAACATTTGTATTTTTTTTGAGCGCGTCCTCTGACCCAGCACTCAATACTAACTAACAAAATCCGAGCTTGACATAAGTTGTTTTCTTGTAACAAAACTGTCGGAAACGTTCATCAACTATAACTTTTTACAATTCTATAATGTTTTATTTACAAATGCTTGACGCATGGTGTCCTGTCCAAAGTTCTCATCTATCACATATCTGTTGGCAGTCATAGTGTAATGGTAGCTAATCAATGGAGATGATCCAGTGTCATCCACGGATACATCCAGGTTTTCAATGGCATTCGGTAGCAACAGATCCCACTCCCTACAACACAAACTTTCCTCCTCTCTGGGCATCTGCTTGCACCTCTTGCAAGAACACCAAAAGTCCCCCGAAATTCTTGGTCTAGCCTCGGCAGCGACTTCGGATAACATTACCTGCGCAACTTCAGCCTCTCTCTCTTCTCTTGCTCTCTTATCATCCATCTCTTGTAGTTCCGTGTCCGTGTATTCTGGCTCAAATCTGTAGCCAGTAACGTCAAAGTCAAAATCGAATTCTTCGTCTTCGTAATCATTATAGTCATCCATCATCCAAGTTTTTTTGTGGAAATTGTAGCCTACGTTGCTGCAGGTAAACAAACGCAGACTGCTCAGCTAGATAGTTTCGTAAACGGCCGGCACACCTTCCCGCTCCCCTACCCCCGACACATAGTACTCCGCGAGTGCAGCGCAAACAAGCAACAGAGAAATGCTTACTTCCAAGCCATGCCAAGCACGTAAAAATGTTCGGATAGAGATACATTTCACAGGAGAGCATACTGAGACCGGTAACAATACACCCTGAGCTTCCCGTCTCATTTATTGTACATGAAAGCACATTTATAGAACATTTGTGATTGCCCCGTTCACTTCCATTGTAGCCCAGTGAGAGCCTACAGGAAATCTGTACCGAACTCAATACTGGACCGATCAGCGAAAAAATGGACTTCATGGGTCAGGTTCATGGAAGACGGACCGCAAATAGGGTCCAAGGTCCAAAATAGCGAACTTACCCTTTAACCGTCTACAACTGGTCAGGATTAGGCTAAACCAATCGTGAATCTACGAGCGTTTCTAAGAGCATCATAAGTTAAGATGCTTTTGGGAAACGCACCCTAAGTTCAAGATGCTTTGTAAGAAGGGTTTTACGATCGTCTCAGCTTTACGATGCTTTTGGGAAACGCACCCCAGGGCAGTATGTCAGTGAGTCATACTACAGGGCAAAAAATTTATTATTTGACCCCATGTTCCTCCGCCTGTTTCCCAATCACCCATCCAAAACTCCTACTTTTATTTACTGGAATACTCCAAGCAATTCTTGGAGTATTGGAATACTTCTAAGGTTGGGTGTCCGTAGATACAACCCTGAAAAGTTACAGTACACCAAGCTCATTTACACCAGTATGTTTGAATTATTGTCTGCATCCAGTGCTCTGGGTGTACGAAAAACATATCATGGATAAAAAGCATTATTATAATTGTTATCATTATTGACATTGGGTGGTTCAGAAAATTGTGTTCACAAGTATGTTTTTAAAAAATTCTTTTACATTTCAAATGAAATGTCTGTTTGTAAATGTCAATGCTATATGCTGCCAGATGCTGTTATATGCTGTATTTTTTCCTCAGCTGTGCAACATTCATTTAAATGTTTTCTTCCATGAGGCAATTTTTGTTATTTGACACTGATGTGAAAGTTTGAATGAACACATTATGTTAGACAGCGCAGCTACATTGGGCCGACGTAGGCACCCTGTTGCTGTGTCTGTCTGCAGGAAATGTCGCATCGGCAAAATACCTGCAATCTCCCACAGACAGAACGACTATGTCCCACAAACTGAACTGTGCCCAGTATGCTGTCTGGAGTTAAGTTACAAATTGAGTCTGAGTTTTTAAGGCCTACCTTGCAGTCCTGTAGCTATCAAGAGTCATGAAACGATATTACGTGGGGATTGCATGTGAAATGAGAGAGAATGAATTTCAGAAAAAGAAATGAGCTTCCCACAAATATTATACAGCTGTAGTTTTAATTTTCTGGCATTTACTAGTTAGGAAGCAAGCTAGTGTTGAGGACAACTATCTCTCTTCTTTAGTCATTTCCTCAGTCAGTTCGGTCAGGTCTAGTGAATTCTAGATATTCTGAACTAAAACAGATTCAAAACTGAAACCAGAATGAACTCAATGAAGCGCTTTATTGCAAAGGTTTGCAAGGAGCACAAAGACAGTATGCCTGGACAAAGAGAGCATCCCCAGCATATCACAGTGAACTCAAGGTTATGCTGGAACTTCACACCTTATGTATGGGTACAATAACAACCTCCTTGAAACAAGTATTCTCTGCCTTGAACACGTGTCACACATATTCTGTCTCATCCAAAACTTCTTCCAAGGTCCCTTCTGCTTAGCAACCTGGCCTTATCTCCACACACCTCTGATAAGACCTGCTGTGGGCCCCTCTCCACCAAAAGACACAAGCAGAGACATCTCCTTTTTTCTCATTGGAATGCCAACCCACAGTACAAGATAAAGAGTAAATGTAATGTATTAAAGTGATACTGCAGTCAAAAACTTTTCCTGTTGAAAACCAATGCTTTGGGTTAGATTATGATCATACACAACTGTTTTTGTTTGAAAATCTCAGTCAAAATGGGTGTTTTCTGAGTTTGTGTGTAGGCTTACCAATACGCTGGTTTCCGGGGGTTTGTGATGTCACGAGATCCTTAACATAAAAATGGGTGGAGTTGAGCTGATCTTAGGGTGGTCTCGGCTGGGAACGTGGTATAAAAGCAGAGACCAACTTTTTTTTTTTTTTTTCCCTCTAAGACTGAGACCCTTGTACTGCTAACTAGCTAGTTCAAGTTCAAATGTGAATTGCTTTGTATTACTGCTAACGTTAATATTATGACTTATATTGACACACCCTTTCACTCCTTGACTGTATGAATATTCATAATATGACTACGCGGCATCATCGTCATATGACCACACCTACTCACGAGTTCCAGTTCAAATTGAAGCAGTAAAAAGGCCTTAGAAAAGGCTCTGCAGTATCTCTTTAAGCATAGATTTTAAAAACTCATATAAAACACAAACATCATTATTTTAAACTCTTAGTCTTATTAGTATGAAAACTTATTCTTGATCGATATACTGGGTAGAAGAAAAATAAGTCTAGTATCTTCCCAGAAATGGGCCTTTGGCTCAAACAAAACGTAACCTTCTATGCATGCTATGTGTTCCGTTTAATCAAGCCCTTCTACTTGTAGTTACTTTAAAGCTCTCTTTTGTATTAAAGAATATATTTCTAAACACTTATACATGAATATGGAGTATAAACAATAGTTAAAACAGTATATTCTTCCACACTAGCTTCCAAACAAAACAAAAATGGCGACAAGCTAGTTTTAAAAACATTTTCTATTGGCCGAAATAGCATCCCATGATCATTACATTACATTACAGGCATTTAGCAGACGCTCTTATCCAGAGCGACTTACAACCTTTTAGCATTTCTTTTACATATATTATCCAATTATACAGCTGGATTTATACTGAAGCAATTCAGGTTAAGTACCTTGCTCAAGGGTACAACGGCAGTGTCCTACCTGGGAATCGAACCTGCAACCTTTCAGTTACAAGACTAGTTCCTTAACCATTATACTACACTGCCGCCCCGGATGATCACATCCTTATACAGTGAGCACCATAATTAATTGGACAGTTACACATTTTTTGTTATGTGGGTTCTGTATTTTAGCACTTTGAGTTTGAAAGGATACAATGACAATGAAGTTGAAGTGCAGACTGTCAGCTTAATTTGAGGGTATTTTCATCCATATCGGATGAACCGTTTAGAAATTATAGAATCGTTTGTACGTAGTCCACCCCCATTTTCGGGCATCATATTAGACAATAATGTAGAATTTTTTTATATTTGGTCGCATATCAAAAGACTCTTGATATCTTATTTTCTGGTACTCCTACAAGCGATACTATAACCTCGCTGCATTTGAATGGATCTCTATGGGAATTGGGGGGTGGGACTAGATTTAGCTGTAAATTACACTGGAAAAGTACGGAACACATGGTTGGCTAAATGTCTCCAAGTCATCAAGGATCTGTTGTATCAAACAAGCATTAAACCATCACTCCTCTGCTAGATATGCAGTAGATATGGATGGATAACTTGAAGGGAACTTGATAACTTTTCTTCTCCCGACTTATTTTTCCATAGAGTTCAATAGAAAAGTTTGTCAGGTGAAACTGATATTGTTGGGTCACAGACATCAGGAAGTCATGGCATGCAAACGATATACGACCAAATATTAAAAATGATTACTATATTCTACATTATGTTAAAATGTCCAATATTTTTTGATGCCCGAAAATGGGGGGGGACTATGTACAAAAGGTTCTATTATTTCTAAACGGTTCATCCGATATGGATGAAAATACCCTCAAATTAAAGCTGACAGTCTGTACTTCAATCTCATTGTCATTGTATCCTTTCAAACTAAAAGTGCTAGAGCACGGAACCAAAAAATGTGTCACTGTCCAATGAATTATGGTGCTCACCGTATGTTAATCAAAAACTTTACATGTGGTTATTTCTGTAGGAAACCCTGTAAAGTTCTAAACTCTCAGGGCTGTATAGGTATGGGGCTGCCAGTGCTGTATAGGTATGGGGCTGCCTGGGTTGTGTCTGTACAGTAACAGAGGCAAAGCTGCCAGTTCTGGCTCACTGGGGAGAGCCATGTTTGCATGTCAGAAGTTTTACATAAACTGCAAATCAAACTGTCTTGACCCTCCTTTGGTTTAAAAAAATAAAAATAAAAAAAGTCAGAAAACGTGATCTAATTGGTCTGGCTCTTCAGTGGAACTACATTACCCAGAAGGAGCAGTAAAAGCAAAGATTTTGCTCAAGGATCCCCTAGTTTTACTCCTTACTGTGAGTACCTATGTGTCTCTGAAGAACTTGTCTAAAGGAGAAACTGGTGCCGCAGATTGTGCAATTGAACGGTCTCTCCCCAGTGTGGAACCTTTGGTGAGTTTTAAGACTACCTTGTTGGGTAAATCCCTTCCCACACTCGCTGCAGCAGTACGGTTTCTCCCCCGTGTGGATCCTCTGGTGAGTTTTGAGAATGCTGTTAGTAGTGAAACTCCTGCTGCACAGTGTGCAGCTGAACAGTCTCTCCCCAGTGTGGACCCTTTGGTGTGATTTAAGATGACCTCGTTTGGAAAAGCTCTTCCCACACTGGTTGCATTGGTGTGGTTTCTCCCCTGTGTGGACCCTTTGGTGAGTTTTAAAATGACTTAGGTGGGAAAAGTTCTTCCCACACTCGCTGCAGTGGTGTGGTTTCTCCCCCGTGTGGACCCTTTGGTGAGATTTAAGAGTATATCGTTGGGAAAAGCTCTTCCCACACTGGTTGCATTGGTGTGGTTTCTCCCCCGTGTGGACCCTTTGGTGAGATTTAAGATGACCTCGTTCGGAAAAGTTCTTCCCACACTGGTTGCATTGGTGCGGTTTCTCCCCAGTGTGGACCCTTTTGTGAGATTTGAGAGTACATCGTTGGGAAAAGCTCTTCCCACACACCATGCAGCGGTGCGGTTTCTCCCCTGTGTGTACCCTTTTGTGAGATTTAAGAGTACATCGTTGGGAAAAGCTCTTCCCACACTCGCTGCAGCGGTGCGGTTTCTCCCCAGTGTGGACGCTTTGGTGAGATTTAAGAGTACCTCGTTTGGAAAAGCTCTTCCCACACTTGCTGCAGCTGTACGGTTTCTCCCCCGTATGGACACTCTGGTGAGACTTAAGAATGCTTTTAGAGCTGAAACCCTTTCCGCACAGTGTGCAGCTGAATCGTTTCCCTCCATGATGGGCTAAGCAGTGTTCTTTAAGGGAGTCTGCACTATCAAAGAGCTTCCCACAAAGTTTGCAAATTACGCCCTTCTCCCCACCGTGGGCACTCTGATGATGCTGAACAAGAACAGTGAGAGAGGCAAAGGTCTTATTGCACATTGTGCAGCTGATGTGTTTCTCTCTGGTGTGATTAATCTGGTGCTTTTCCAGGACCCTGGAGGAAGTGAAACCCTTGCCACACTCCGAACAACCGAACTGTTTCCCCAAGCCGTGCTGCTCCTCGTGTGTCTTCAGTTGAAGAGCGTCCAAGAACGTCTTCCCACAGCTTGTGCAGATGTAGTCCCCCTGTCCCTCGATTCTCCATTGAATCTTTGCTTCTGCTGAAGTGTCGAAACTCGCCTCACACGGGATGCTTCCACTGTGCTCTCCCGGAGAACCCAGAGGCAACAGCATCTCTGCCGAAATGTCATCAGGCGGCCCGTGGGAGTGCTCCTCCATGAGGGGGGCCGCCATTTTGTTGCTGCTCGAGGTGTGACGTTGGGCCCTCGTCCACCTCCAAGCACTGCCTCTGAGAGGCTCTGTATTGGGGAGGAGAGAAGTCGTCATCTAACTGGGCACCTCTGTGCTCCAAGCTTCCTCCATCCTGTCTGTGTTTTTCCTGAACCATTCCCGAACTGTTAGCCTCACTCCACGCACACTGGAGCTCCAGCCCCCAGTCTGCGGACCCCAACGGGGGGGAGAGCGGGGGGTGAGAGGCTCCTCCTCTGGCTCCTGCTTCAGTTCTGCCTGCAGCCCCTTTTCTGGGTCTCCTGCAGAGCAGGGCTGCGTGTGCAGCTCCTCCTCTCCACAGACGGGTCCTGCACTGCCATCAGCACCAGCTGCAGCTGCCCCCAAAGTGCCTGCACAAAAATACAAATATTGTGTAAACTGCAGTTAATTACGAATATGACATAACTTGACTGTATTTGCTCCGATGGCAACTATAACCAGTAATTACTAATATAACTAATCACAAATATGACATTACACCCAAATATTACCACATGTTTTCTCCCCACTGTTCTTCTGCTCCACCTGTGATTGGCTCCTGCCTGGATCCTCTTCCAGCCTATCCTCACTGAGCAGCACAGATTCAGGCCAATCCTGTTCCCCGCCTACAGGCTGACAAACAGGAAGTGTGAAGATTCTGTGCATCTGAAGCTCTGAACACCAGCAAATCACTCCTGTTCCCTGTCTACTGTGCCCTGTCCCCTCACTTTGCAAGCAGTGTTCCCTCAACAAAACCCGGAAATAAGGGGTTCATCCTGGTATTTTAAGTGCCCCCATTTGTGAGAAAA
This sequence comes from Synaphobranchus kaupii, assembly GCA_029718625.1. Taxonomy (NCBI): domain Eukaryota; kingdom Metazoa; phylum Chordata; class Actinopteri; order Anguilliformes; family Synaphobranchidae; genus Synaphobranchus; species Synaphobranchus kaupii. Next base: position 3,360,716 of record JAINUF010000025.1, read on the forward strand.
AAGTTGCCCACTCAAAATCTTTTCGATGAAGTGGACTCAAATATGCGCCCTCAAAAGGGTGTAGGGGTCATATTCTGACACAGCCCACAGCTGGAGCATCCCAGTACTCCAAAAATGCATGCTCCCTTCCTCCACTACCACCTCCTCTCCTCCTTGCCCCGGAAACACATCTATGCGTTTTAATCTAATGTTGCTGATTACACCTTAATTAGGTATTAATGGTTACATATTAATGTCTCGATGCAAACCGCAATGTCAGGTACATGCAACTACTTGTACTTGAAATGTTCAGTATATCGTTGGGAAAACCGGAGGAGGGGAGCAAAGAATATTGGGAGGCAGCCCCGCTTTCTAAACCTTTAGAACTAAAGACCAGTGAGTGGGTTCGATTTAGTGAACCGGTGCGCCGTTACGCCCATTGGTGATGCTCCCCGGCGAAGGAGGAGCTTTCTTTTTTATATAAATCGAACAGGACCCAGTCGTAATCGCTGCGAGGTCGCTGACTCGCTGTCAATATTACGCCGGTTCTTTTAAATAGCACGCAATCAGTGGCAGTGCTAAACCAGTTAACCAGGTATCTGCCCGGGCGCTTAATCGAATTTTTTCTTCATTTGAACACGCATGGATAAAGTTTCACAGATTTAAACTAGATCGCTAGATTCAGAGTCCAGGGTTCTAACTAGTACACCATGGAACCCATACAGAAAACCCTGTGATAGTCAAACAACTTTCCTGCACTAAAATCTGCATTATGATTAATAACGTAAATAACGAGGGAAACGTTAACGGGGACTAAACGCTACTAAAAACAAACGGAATGAGCATTTTGAAAGTCATTCCATATACATAAAATATATATGATAAAACAACTACATGTACTTAACTAAAATGGGGAATTCACGTTTAAAGAAAATAAGAATAGCAAAGTTGATTCACATCTATCCCGATCGAAATCCCATAACATAACCTAAATGTTAACTCATGCATAATCCTGTAAATTCTACTGAATTTACCTCGTACTTTAAATCCAATGCATCAGACGAAGCCATTTTCTTCTCCACAGGGACGTTCTGGTAATTTATGGCCGGACCTGTGCTCAATCGCTCGTCAAAGACTCCCTCTCCGGCAGGAAAACTTCCTTTCCCTGCAAGCTTAGCTATTGGAGGCAAAATAGACAAAAAAACTACCTGCAACACTATCATTTTGTTTAGAACTACAACCGAAACACTAACTAGCTCGAACTAGCCACCCCTCTGCAAATAAAAAGCCAGGATCGAGATCAAAACACGTTTTTCACGAAAAAGTGCAACCATATTTGCATGCATATACAATAAGATGTGCAACTTACGTGTTTGTGCTTCTCTGAATTCGTCGCAAAACTGAACTTCAAAAGCCATGTTCAGAGAATTATCCAGAGCTCCCTCTCCGTATCCTCGCGCAGCCCCGAGCTCTCTCTCCATCAACAGTAGGCCTAACTTTCTCTTTAGCTCCTCGTTCTCTCTTTGGCTTCTGCACATTTCCAACCGTAACGCAGCAGACCCATTGTCCACTAGTTTCGTGATTTCTGCTACTGCGATTTTAGTTAAAACCTCCATGATGGAGGCCATCCTAACCTGAAAAGCACAATTCGACATGTCTTGCAAATTACTCAGACACAAGAGCCGCAGTGAAACTCGTCCTGCAGATTAGCTGTGAAGCCAGGCAGCCACAACAAAGAAATAAACTACTTCCTGTTACCAAAGACCAAAAAAAGAAATAAATAAAAGACCGATTTTTCTGTCCAGTACAGTGGGGTTGCTTCATGAACGCGGTTTGGGGAGACAATTGGATATTCCAAATTGGATATAGACAGCCCCGTGTTGGGCGCCAAATTATAAAATGAATATTATTTTTTTTAAATGCCGATTTTCCTCGTGAGTTTACTGGCATTTCAGCCGTTACAAATCTTGATATAAAACAAATGATTCAAGTTGAACTGAAGCAGTGATTCTCCTGTATGAGGTTATTGTCTCATAATGTGTTAAATAAAATGAACCTTACACAAATTAAATGATTTTCACTATTTTTTTTGTATTTTACAAATAAAATATTTGGTTCACAAATTTATTTATTTTTTTACTCACAAACAAATCTCCCCCAAACAGACAAATGTCACCTAATAATGCATTTTAATTTCATTGGGGCATGTGAAATAGCTTGCATTCATCTGTGGATTCCTTAATATGAGGTTCGTCGAGCTGTGCTGAAGTTTATTTATTTGATTGGTGTGGGTGGTAGAGGGTGACACGGGAGTGGATTTTCACTCCTGTCCCATCCCACTCCCACAGAAATATTCCTGTCCCGTCCCAATCCCACGACAGACTAAAAAAAAAATTCCTGTCCCGTCCCAATCCCGGAAGAATGACTCCCGTCCCATCCCGTTCCCGTATTCTTTCTAAATAATTATAAATTATTGGTTTTATTTTAAACATCCCCGTATTTAGTCAGTACAAACATACCGCTAACACTTTGGCTCTATTCCCCGCACATTTTCGTAATTCTTGGGACCTAAAAAAATTATCCACGTGTAGAAATGTCCGGTTATATTTCTAGCTAGAGCAGCTGGTTAACGTTAGTAACGTTAGCTAGGCAATTACGGTAGCTAGCGAACTTATATGGCCAGCCAGCAAGGATGACTTTAAGGAAGTCGAATAACTTAAATTAAAATGGCTTGCCATAAGCTATCGTTAGCTTGCTAGCTAAATGTTAAAACGACTTGCCGTGAGATATCGTTAGCTTGCTAGCTAGCTAACCCAGCATTGCTAAGCAATGGCAACGTTCATGACAGGGGAGTACAGGGGGAGTACATGACGGGCGATTGCGTACGGGAGAGGTTGGAATAGCTAAATTAATATCTAAATTGCAATCTTGCCAAATGAGCCATTTACCAGTCCATCTTCCACATCAATGTTTCTGGTAAGCATGACACAAGCACCCTCTGCAACCTGTAGTGTGTCAGGCAGATCTCCTTTGCGTCCTTTAAAGGGCATGCCTTGTCTCTGCATCTGTCCTGTTCGGGGATCCTTTTTGAAATCATCTGCGTCAATGTTTATAATATTGGAATGAGAATATAGCGTTTATTCATATTCGAACTGCATATTTATATATAAAAACTGACCTATTGTTATTATGATTCCCGGTCCCGCCCGCTCCCGTTGACTTTTTTTCCTGTCCCGTCCCAATCACGTGATGAATAGTGAAATTGACTCCCATCCCGCGGGAATCCCACCGGAATCCCGTGACCCACAGGATTCCCGAAAAAATGTCAGCCTCTAGTGGGTGGGAGGGTCCGAATCCCTGCTATCGCTTTCCACACTCTGTAACAGTAGGTGGCGGTATGCACCTGACAGTTGTTAGTAACCCGCCATAGAAAATCCAAAGAAGAAGTGGATTCCTGATAGAACACTATAGTAGAAGCATCCATGTGTGGCCTAGCCATTCATTATGTTGGTGCACCAGCATAGCTAATGGGAAATAATCAAATGGCAGAGGAGTGAGTCCCATATAGTAATCCATCGGCTGGCATAGGTTTATGTAGTAGATTGTTAAGGCGGCAGTGTAGTATAATGGTTAAGGAACAGGACTTGTAACCGAAAGGTTGCAGGTTCGATTCCCAGCTGGACACTGCCGTTGTACCCTTGAGCAAGGTACTTAACCTGAATTGCTTCAGTATATATCCAGCTGTACGAATGGATAAATGTAATAAGAAGTTGTGTAAGTCGCTCTGGATAAGAGCGTCTGCTAAATGCCTATAATGTAATGTAAATTGTTGTAGCAATTCATATGACCCTGTAAATTGTGTGCATATTCTCATACATTCTCAGACCTAAACTACAGGTATATTTAAAATAATGGACACATTGTCTCTCCTGTTGCCACCTCCTAGCGCCCACCAGTCTCCTCCTGTCTCCCTGTCTCCATCTAGCCCCTCCGCTGCCTCTGCTCCTACTCCCGCTCCTGCTGCTACTCCCGCTCCTGCTGCTGCTCCCGCTCCTGCTGCTACTCCTGCCTCTACTCCCGCTCCTGCTGCTACTCTCGCTCCTGCTGTTACTCTCGCTCCTGCTGTTACTCCTGTTGCTACTCCCGCTCCTGCCCCTGCTCCCGATCCTGCTGCTACTCCTGCCTCTACTCCCGCTCCTGCTGTTACTCCTGCTGCTACTCCCGCTCCTGCTGCTGCTCCCGACCCTGCTCCCGCTCCTGCTACTACTCCCGCCGCTGCTCCCGCTCCTGCTGCTACTCCTGCTGTTACTCCCGCTCCTGCTGCTACTCCTGCTACCGCTCCTACTCCTGCTGCTACTCCCGCTCCTGCTGTTACTCCTGCTGCTACTCCCGCTCCTGCTGCTACTCCTGCTACCGCTCCTACTCCTGCTGCTACTCCCGCTCCTGCTGTTACTCCTGCTGCTACTCCCGCTCCTGCTGCTGCTCCCGACCCTGCTCAGGCTCCTGCTACTACTCCCGCCGCTGTTCCCGCTCCTGCTGCTACTCCTGCTGTTACTCCCGCTCCTGCTGCTACTCCTGCTACCGCTCCTACTCCTGCTGCTACTCCCGCTCCTGCTGCTACTCCCGCTCCATAGTGGTCTGTGTCTGTACTGTAACAGAAGCAAGGCTGTGTCTGTACTGTAACAGAGGCAAAGCTGCCAGTTCTGGCTCAATGGGGAGTGCCATGTTTGCATGTCAGGAGTCAAAATATGTTTAAATAAACATCAGATGCCTATTTGAAATGGGCACATAGTGAAAGTATACCCACCAGACACCCAGCTCTGTATTTTGAAGGTTGTCTCCCAGCCACTGAAAACATGGCTTTCCTATAATCCATTAAAGGCCCCACACAACGGAAGTCAGAGCACATATTTCCTAATGCTTCCTCCTAATGCTTCCTCCTAATGCTTCCTCCTAATGCTTCCTCCTAATGCTTCCTCCTAATGCTTCCTCCTAATGCTTCCTCGTGAAACCGGACGTTGGGGCGGGGCTTTTTTTTTTTTTTTTTTAATGGGCGGGCTGTCACGGTGGCTAGCTAGTTAGCTTCTGGATAGCAGTGCTCAAAAGAAAGCCAACGCACTAGCCAAAATGGATGACTGAGGGTACGTTTACATGCACACTAATACTCCAATCTGAACCCGGTTATGGCAATACTCTGGTTACTGAAATGGTCATGTAAACACCTTTTATCCGATAATGTAAGGTCATAATCCGTGTTTTCAAAACCCGATTAACACCCCTGGTTTTTTGGCCAAACTTTCGATTTTTTGGGGCATGTAAACACCTTTCTCCGGTTTCTTTCGGCTTTTCAAAACTACGCATGTCAGGCAGAAGAGGCGGTGTCAAAATTATTTCACCCGTCAACATTTGTTATGCCTGGGGTTCCTTCAGCATCTCACTTCCAGAATTTAATTATTAAATTAGCATTTCACCGGTGAAAATATATTGTTCAGTGTTACGTGCTTGTGTTTGTACTGGCTAGTTTGTGGCTAGCACATTAAATAACTGAAATTATTGGGAAATTAGCCAGATTTAAAGATCAGTAAAGTTAGCTAGTACAATAATATAAATCAACCACTAGTAGCAATTAGCTATAAATAATTAGCTATAATTACTAGCTAGCTATAATAATAGCCTACTTACGTAAATTTCTGACGGGCGGATCATTTTTGTCCTTACAACGGGAAGCAGTTAATAGCTACGTTTTCCACAGAGCTGATTATGGAGAGAATCATGTAAACGCGGCTTTTGGAGTAATCACATTTCTGTCCATGTGAACGCAATAAGTTACATACTGGCGTAAGCTGATCGTTTCCAGTAATTGGATATTGCTGTGCATGTAAACGTACTCATGGTGTCTCAAATTGAGGATCACTCTCCTCCTCCATCCCCATCAGTTGAGGAGGAGGAAACGTTGTTTCTGTGGGACAACGAGGGGCAGGAGGATGAGAACGAAGAGGGAGATGAGGACGGGGAGGGCGAGGATGGTACCGGGAGGGAGGGAGATCACTACGAGTATGGGGGCGGCTTCGCTCTATTGCGGCCCTATATGTTTGAGCCACCCCCTGTTGCTGCTGCTGCTGCCGGAGCTGCAGAAAATGCGGTCCACCCCCGAGAGAATCTTCATGTTTCTGAATGGTATGATAACAATTGTATGTAACGTCAACATCTGTAATAAATATTTGCCTATAATCCGGAATGCTGTATTGTTTTTTTATTAACGTTATGTTACCATTACGGCAATAACAGGATAGCAAATTGCTGGAGAACAAAAACTACTGTTTAATCATAACATTCATAATTTTAAACTAAAATCTGTGGACTATCAGTATAGTATTGACTGTCAAAGCTAGCATGACCCGGCAAAGCAAAGGGGGTTGAGATCTGCAGGGGAGTCGAAAAACGCCAGAACACCGGCGGTCAAATCCCACCTCGGAGCCCAAATTCTTCGTCTTTCTTACAGGAGAGAAACCGCAGTTCTTGAAGTGTAGATAATATAGCTAACATTACATAACTAGATAGCTACATATTATTTAGTGAGTCAACAACAAAACAAGCAATGGAAGCTACAGCTAACGCTACACCTAACTTAGAGGCAGCAGCTCCCAGCTCGCCTAGCGTAGTGGTAACGTTAGTAAAAGAAAGCAGACGCACCCAAACTCTATTTGCTGACGTGCCTAAGTTACCTCGAACGACAGAAATGAATGAAAAACAGCCATTATAAATAAGAATTTCAGCTCATCTAACATTATTAGCCTACCTTTACTTCTCCTAGGCACCTGCATCAGTTTCAAACCAGTTTCGACGGTGATGTAACCCACTCAGTCTCACACTGACATGCAACCTCTCTCATTTCTAGCTGCATAGCAAGATGATATATAAGGAGTTATAGCTAACTTTGCTATAACGTGAATTTGCTATAACGTGGTGAATTAAATATAACGTTATACAGAAATGCTAATTAGTTACTTTCAAAGGCAGTGAGGGACCATTGTAGTGGACGGTGGGAATGGCCCACTCAGTGAGGGAGTAGAAGCTCCCAAATCCCATCTGGACAGCAATTGCAGGGAAAGGAAACCGTTTTTACAGGTGCTACCTAGCTAGCCTATGTAATGTGCACCTACTGTAAATCATAGGAAGGAAATAAAAATACAAAGTCCTCGTCTCAACATAGCTATTAAATTATTACAATTTTACGTTACCGCTGCACATAGACGTGGCATGGCGATGTGATCTATAAACTGATGTTTTGGTAGAATGTTTGTGGGATACAATTCCAAGAGTGGGGGAAAAAAAGCACAAATTTGGATGTTTAGCTATGTATCTAATTATCTAGCTAGCTATGGTATCAGTTACGTTAAACATCCTTTCAAAAACGGACTCACTAACAAAAAGTCACATAACATAACACCGATTAATTTATTATTATTAAACAATGGTGGACAGGTATGGAGCAATCGATTTCAGGGGGAGGGTCTCTGTCTATTCACCCTATTTTGGAACATTTCATGGGCAAAGATTCTGAGATGGCTGTGTTTATGCCGTCATGTCCGTTGCAGTGTGAAACTTCCGTTTTACACAGATCATCATCCGCAGTAGGGGAGAAGAGTATAGTTTTACCATGAGTACAGTCAGAGGCGACGCAACAGGACAGGCAAGGCAGGCAATTGCCCGGGGCCCCGAGCTTTGAGGGGGCCCCCCGACGGCTGATCACATTACTCCTACGACAATGACAATCTAAAAATGTGGGAACACCCTTGAAACATCCGATGGGCAGTGCAGTGTGTAGCATACTCGGAAACCCCCCTAAACAGGGCCCCATTTCGTTAGTAGCACGACAGTTTGTTTGAATTAATAGGAGACTGTCAAAATGAAAAGGATTTACCCCACCGGTTATCAGAAGAGAAGGAAAAAAAACAAGAAGATTCAAATGACCGCTACGAGAGTAAGTTGTAGAAGTTAACGTTCTAATGCTGCTGTAACAATCACTACTGGACTGGTACTTGAGCTCGGGGAGTTCAGTAACAACATAAGCTACTTAGCTAATGGAATATCAGTAGGCTAATGTTCATGTAGCCGAAACACTCATTCGAGAGGGTTAAAACATTCAGGGACTGTTAACGTTAGCTACGAAGGTGTTTGCTCCATTGGTCTGCTCTCACATATGTGCTACTGCCAGCTGGATCCATACCATAGACTACAAAAAAAAGTAAGTTCAATCTAAACGTGCATGCACCTTGTAGGCTATTCATCATTGTATACATGCCACTATTTAGTTATATATTGACCAGCCAGAGTCTAGTACTGTTGGCTCTAATAAAAATGTGTAAAATTTGACTTTGTATCAAATAAAAGCATGCTTTGATTCTTATTCATATATGTATTATGGGTATAACTGGGTTAAAAATATGACTGTAAACCCTTTAGTTTGGTAGAAAAACGCAAGAGTTTCTTATGGGAACCATATTAACGTTAGTTGCTGAAACTAATGGCTCCTCTCGCCTGTCCAGTTCCTATATAGCCTAACGTTACTAGTTAATTTTTAGGTTTATATGAGATAGCCTATTAGTTATTCCCCTAAAATGCCTAAACAGAATTTGTGAAGCTTGCCGGTTATCGTTATAAATACATTTTGAAACGGAACCCATTACCCATCAGCAACGTAGCTAGCGAGTAGCTAGCCTCTCTGGTTTTATGTTCGCCTTTGGCTAATGCAATAGCCTGGACAATACAGACAGATATAATAGTTTACAGTTGGCTAGCTAGCTACATACTGTAACTTAATTGACTCTAAAGGTTAGGATTTTTTGATAAAGCTACAAAAGTGCAAGGTTTTTTTCTAATGATAGGGAGAAGCTTATATGAGAGTAATGTTATAACTCTGAGGGAATCCCCTGTCTCAACCATGGTCTCAACATGATTTCCTGCTCATGAAGGGTGATCACAAGTGAAAAGTGAATCAATGTGTATGTGAACATTTAGATGTATGCTATGGAATCTGGTTTTTAATTTCAATAAAAACCAAATCGCTGGTTAAATTTAATCTACAGGCCAGGCCTAAATGCCTGGCATTATAAAGCAATTTGCTATAAGCTGTCAAACTATGCACATTGCCATTGTCTTTGGGCATTGTCATCATCGCATACATTTTAGTTGATAGACGATGGTATCGTAGCCACATCAGCCCGACTCTATTGCTGTGTATCCAAGCAATTAAAGAAATATTCAACAACAATGGCAAATTATTTATTGAATTTAGGCCTTCTGCGGCTCTCAGAACTCATGGGGAACGACCATTTTGTGGCTGCTTTTTAAAAAATTTTCTTCTGGGGGTGCATGCCCCCAGCGCCCCCCTAGTAACCCCCTAAACATATATCTCTGGTGACGCCCCTGCCCTGAAGCCCCTCTGTGGGTGTGGAGCGCATTTCTCAGGCGATTACATCGCCTCCGTGCATTTTCAATGAAGACGACGCACCAATTACCCATTCAACCACCATTACAAAAGATACCTCCATCAAATCACCAACTTCAGGGTAAGGTAACGGTTATGAATGTTGTTTTGGGAAATAAATAAATCAGTCCGAAGGGCCCCATGCATGTTTTTGCCCGGGGCCCGCAGAGACACTAGAATCGCCTAGTTTAAACACACAAAATATCTTCTTTGCGTTACAAGCTTGAACTGTCATATTGGCTGTGCACAATAGTATCACCCTCTTTCTATTTGAGAAATTTGAAAGATTTTCAGACCGTCACTCCGAAGATAAAGAAAAAAACGTTTTTGCGGGGTAAGTTAGATCACCTAGCTTTGTTTCTGGATAGATTATTTTGCTTACGTGACCATAAAATTAAACTAAGATAGTCATGATCCTTGATCTATAAATGGCATATTTACTGATGTGTCAGGATGCTAGCTTTTTGTGAAATCGAGACAAATGTCCAAGGTGGTCAGTTGAGTATGGATCTAACACAACTGTACTCACGGTCGGAAAACACCAACAGCCCAAAATCACGCTCTGTGGTCCAGCAAGCGCTGGTAGAGACCAGCGCTGATTTAATTGGACATCCAGATGTCGGTTCAGAAATCAGAAAAAAATTTAAGCAAATTCATGTAAGGTGTATTTTTACATCAGATTGATACATTTGCAATGGAACATTATTGAATAGCAAACTGAATTGAACTTGAATAGCAAATATAGGAAAATTGTTGTGGAGGATAAAGCAATGTTATTTTGATTCGGCTACTACCTATAGTTTAGAGCTTTAAATGAGTGTTACAGCTGTCCCTGACATGATGACAATTGTAACAAATGTATTCCTTGTCTTTACACACTAATTGTGGAATATATTAACTATTTTTGACTCAAAATTGGTTGGGAGAGAGATGTAAGAAGCCTATTGTGTAAACACAAGTGTTTACCATTTATAAGTTTTTGTGTTATCATGCAAAAAGAAAAAAGTGTTGGAACTGCACTCGGTCTCAACGCAAAATTGATGTTGGGAACTCCAAAGCCCATAGAGAGCGACACAGTTTGCCAATTCATCTGCTAATTTTAGTTTAGTGATGAGTATCTGTCGTAGTTAAGGAACTAACCTACTTGGTCTGTGTTGGAGTGCAATAATTCAGAAAAAAAAACGACGATTCGTTTATAAATACTGAGGGCCCTCTTTTACACTCGGCGCTAAACCCAAACTCAAAGTGTCTTTGCCATCTTACACCTGGCGCAGGAGTCATTATAGCGCCTAGCGCTCACGTTGTTTAAATATCAGGTGATCTTGAGCCCATAGCAAGTGAACTGGGCGGGTTGGTCTTAAGATGAGGTGTGGCGTACTGCTATCTTGAGCCAGCAGAAAGCGCTTGCACTAAACCACCACAAAACTGGGTGGTATTTCATGAATTTATTTAGAATTTTTTATTTATTTAGAATTTTTTATTTTCTAATTTTTATTTCGCGATGAACCTGTAAACCTGGTTTATTTCAGTAAGTCTGGATAGATTCTCGGATAACTCTGTTTCACTAAGCAAGCTTGAATAGATGCCAGTTATGTCGCTAAGGCAACATATGCATTGGGGCTAGCCTGGTCGGGAGCAGGCTAACGTGGTTCAAGTTTGACTTATTTGCAGTCGGTGTTAGTGACACAGACTCGGACAGACCACTGGCTTCGATGTTTCAGACCCTTTTTTGTGAAGTTAATTCCTTTTTATGTTGTCATATTATTAAAACAAGTTAATTTATATCAAGTTTTTGACTTTGTTTTTATTTGCAGGCTATGCTATAAAATAATTCCCTTCATGTCGTAATATTATTAAACCATTTAAAATTAGTTTTTTTGGTAGGATATCTCAAAAAAAGCCATTCTGTAATGACATACAGAACGACATAGACATTCCCAACATAGATGGTCGTTAATGGAAATAATAGACCCGATTATGTAGTGTATAAAAACAAATGTGTCTGGTTCTGTTTCAATCATGACACGTCCGTTCATTGACAACTGTGTAGATGAGGGGGCACTGATAGTAAGGACAGCGGGGAGGGCGTTCGGAGATTGGATCTGCATGCAGTTATGAACACCAGCAGTGGTGGTGAGCGTGTAGCCCGGATGTTGTAGTCGTTTTAGTTGTTTTTTTAAAAATGTGTGTTTATTTGTTGGACATCATTTACCAATTTTATAAATTATTTTTAAATGTGACAACCCCTCTTTTGGGTGTTTTTAACATCTAGCTGCCTGAATATAGAAAAAAAATTTTCAGGCCATTGACTCCCTTTGTATTTTTTCAGAAAAGTGGCACCAGACGTTTGTCACCTAAGTGGGCAGGACTACGGACCCTAATGCGCACCTAATGTGTGAATTGTCATTCAATGGAAAACTCGCGCACTGCAACAGACCGACATTTGAGTTCTGAAAATGAACTTCAGATGTCATTGCAATACAGCTCTGTTTATCTAGGAATACAGCCTGTAAGTAAATAGAATGGTTTTGACTGAAAAAAGTAAAAAATCTTGTCCAGTGAATATTGCATTTATTGTTTTTCAAATAGCCTAGGCTAGCCTACAGTCCCTGGGATTCGTTGTGCATAGCAAAGTTTTTTTCGATAGATACACCATTTTAACTTATTCATCCTTCATATTTTAATTATGAAAATAACACGCCATCTACAGTGCTCTCCACAATTACTGGCACCCCTGGTAAAGTTGAGTAAAAAGGGTTATAAAAAATTCACCTTTTGGTGAATTAGCTTAATCTCACGCTGAAAAAATTAGAAAAATCCAACCTTTAATTGAAGTAAATTTATTCTGAGAAAACAAAATCCCTCAAGAAGTAATTATTTTTAACAAAACCACATGTGCCACAATTTCTCCAATTACAATTACAAAATAATACTGTGGTTTGTGGTACGAGCATAGCTATGAACCATGAATTGGAATTGTTCTATAGTAATTTTAATCATAAACACACATACCTTCACTATAATGCGAAACATCTGATTCAATTGAATGTCTTTATTTGACATGTTTGTGGGTCTGCCCCACTGTCTATGTCTGCTTTACTGCTGGAAACTACAACGGAAGTTCCCTAACGGGATAATAAAAGTTATTCTATTCTATTGATTGAGGTGGACCATTCAATAATTGCAAAACGTCAAGTTGAAGCCTATCTTTTTCATTGTAAAGAGAGGTAAAAAGCAGGCAGAGTGTGTGATATTCAGGTGTCACGAAGCGACAGCATATTAAGAGACACGATTAAGTAAGTCATTTTGTTGTGTCAGACCTTGCACTTCGCTTCGTGACACTGGAAAGATATCCCACCCTCTGCCTGTAATGAAATAGTGTTCAACATCGTTACTCTTTGCAATTATTTTCTGGTCGACCACAATCAATATAGGCCTAACAATCTACAATTCATAGCTATGATCGTACCACAATCCACAGTATTATCGTGTTCATTTAAACTGGAGAAATAAAGCAAAAGTATAAATATATCCTTTCTGGAGTGTCATTTTTCCTCAGCTGTTTACAGCATTCATTTAAATGTCTTTTTCATGAGGCAATTTTTTTTGTGACACAAAGTTCGAATGGCCACATCACATTCCAGACAGCACAGCTACATTGGGCCGACGTAGGCGCCCTGCCGCTGACCGTCTGCGGGAAATGATGCATCAGCAAACTACCGGCAATCTCCCACAGACAGAACAACGGTCTCACAGACAGAGCTGTGCTCAGTGTGCGGTCTGGGGTTAAGTGTTACAAATTGAGTCCGGGGTTTTATGGCCTACCTTGCAGTCATGTAGCTTTCAGAGTCATGAAACAATATTACGTGGGGTTTGCATGTGAAATGATAGAGAACGCATTTCAGAAATAGATCTGGACTGCCCACACAAAAAAAAGCAATAGTTTTAATTTTTTTGGCAATTACAAGTTAGGAAACCAACTTGCTTCCAAACAAAGATGGCGACAACCAAGTTTTAAAAACATTTTCTAAAATAGCATCATGAGTGCACTTCCTTATATGTTAATCAAAAACATTACATTTGCACATCATTTATTTTGCCTGTGTATCCTGCAATTTGCTACTTTGATCAGAAGTTGTTATTGGCAGATCAGATGTTATCCAATGGGGAGAATTGTTCTTCGTAGGCATGGAGCATTTGTGATGATGAAATTGGCAGGAAAGAAAAGGAGGAGAAAAATTTCTAAAGTAACCCAAGTTTGGGGCGTTATTGTGTAGATGTGTGGAGTTGTATCTCAATTCTGGGTTTACATGAGGTCAGAAGCTACAGAAGTTAATGTTCTTAAGGGCTGAGTGTCTGTGGTCATTGTGGTTATTTCTGTAGGAAACCCTGTAAAGTTCTAAACTCTCTGTGCTGTATAGGTATGGGGCTGTCTGGGTTGTGTCTGTACTGTAACAGAGGCAAAGCTGCCAGTTCTGGCTCACTGGGGAGAGCCATGTTTACATGTCAGGAGTTTTACATGAACCCTAAATCCAACTGCCATTTTTTGAACTTCCTTGGGTTAAAAAAAAGAAAAGAAAAAAGTTGTATAAAACGTGATCCAATTGGTCTGCCACATCAGAGGAACTACATTACCTAGAAGGAGCAGTAAAGGCAAATATTTTCTCCCCTGTGTGGACCCTTTGGTGAGTTTTAAGATTACCTGGATAGGCAAAGCTCTTCCCACACTCGTTGCAGCGGTGTGGTTTCTCCCCTGTGTGGACACTCTGGTGAGTTTTAAGATTACCTGGATAGGCAAAGCTCTTCCCACACACGTTGCAGCGGTGCAGTTTCTTCCCTGTGTGGACACTCTGGTGAATTTTAAGACTACTCATTTGGGTAAAGCTCTTCCCACACTTGCTGCAGTGGTACGGTTTCTCCCCTGTATGGACACGCTGGTGAGTTTTAAGATGACCCAGTTGGGAAAATCTCTGCCCACACTTGCTGCAATGGTGCGGTTTCTCCCCTGTATGGACACGCTGGTGAGTTTTGAATTTGCTTTTAGAGATGAAACCCTTTCCGCACAGTTTGCAGCTGAACTGTTTCCCTGAGCCGTGCTGCTCCTCGTGCGTCTTCAGTTGAAGAGCGTCCAAGAACGTCTTCCCACAGCGCGTGCAGATGAAGTCCTCCTGTCCCTCGATTGTCTGGTGACTCTTTGCTTCTGCTGAAGTGTCAAAACTCGCCTCACACGGGGTGCTTCCACCGTGCTCTCCCGGAGAACCCAGAGGCAATGGGATCTCTGCCGAAATGTCATCAGGCGGCGTGCTCCTCCACGAGGGGGCCGCCATTTTGTTTCTGCTCGAGGTGTGACGTTGGGCCCTCGTCCACCTCCAAGCACTGCCTCTGAGACGCTCTGTATTGGGGAGGAGAGAAGTCATCATCTAACTGGGCACCTCTGTGCTCCAAGCTTCCTCCAAACTGTCCATGTTTTTCCTGAACCGTTCCCAAGCCGCTGGCTTCGCTCCACGCACACTGGAGCTCCAGCCCCCAGTCTGCGGACCCCAACGGGGGGAGAGCGGGGGTGAGAGGCTCCTCCTCCGGCTCCTGCTTCAGTTCTGCCTGCAGCCCCTTTTTTTAACTGCAGTTAATTACGAATATGACAATTTGACTGGATTTGGCGCAATGGTCTTAGTAACTAACTGGTAATTACCAATTGCAAATATAACATTATTAATCTGAATGGGATATTACCACATGTATTCTCCAAACAGATCTTCTGTTCCACCTGTGATTGGCTCCTCCCCGGATCCTCTTCCAGCCTATCCTCGCTGAGCAGCAGAGATTCAGGCCAATCCTGCTCCCCGTCTAATGTTACAGGCTGACGAATCAGAAGAAAATTTGAAGCGCTAATATAGAAATACAGTGAGCACCATAATTAATTGGACAGAGACACATTGTTTTTGTTATTTTGGTTCTGTACTCTAGCACTGAGTTTTAAAGGACACAATGACAATGAGGTTGAAGTGCAGACTGTCAGCTTTTGCAATTTAGCTCAGTAGGAGTGTGACGCTACATTTGTAACATGTGACGATTGTAATAAACTCATTTCCCCGGACAATACTATAAGCACGGAAACGGAAATACGTTCCTATATGCCTTGTGCTGTCCACTAACTGACCTCAAAATACTAGCCTTCAACTTTTTATTTTATTTTTATAAACTGTTTTTTAGAATTCATGAATTGTGTTTTTTCGTTTGCACTTTGATGGTTGTGCTGATTAAACTAATCGTGTTATCTAACTTCAGAGACGTCTGTGTAATAAGGAGATGCGCGTTATGAGACCCGACCAGCTACTTTCAAAGTAAAAGCTGGAAAAATATCACGAATAGGCTAGAGGAACAGCAGCAAAAATTTATGTAAAATCTGTGGTGTGAGGGACAGATTCATAAAAGAAACCAACAAAATGATGTCCAGTGGAAATCAAGTAATTATTAAATATAGCCAATAGTAGTCTTGTGTTACAAGTATTCCACCTGGCTTTTTCTTACCAACTCGTATCCTACCTTTAAAAATATGCAATTTTACTGGGGTTAGCTTCGTAGCTGGGGAAAAATAGCTTCCTTATCCAGAACAGCTTGACTGAGAATGTATGTGTGATCCACCATTATAGAATTAGATGTGCATATGATATAGGTCATATAGGCTAGCTAGGCTATTGCACTGCGAAAGAGTGTAGGCTATAATGCAATAAAAATGAACATTATTATTAAAGTTTGGAGCAATAACTGCTCACAGTTATTTTTGAAGTACATTTGTATAGGCCATCATATGCCATGTAGTCAGCAGTATTAATCCACCACTTAAGAGATTTAATGCATTTACCATAGCTTATATCATAATCAGCTCTGACAACATGTTGACGACTCCTGTAGGCTATAATAGTTAAAATGGCGATTGACAAATAGCCTAGCCCTTCTGGGAAATTTGGAAATATAGTAGCATTATGCAGAAATTTCTCACTTTTATAAAAAGCCAAATACAATAAAAATAAAAACCTAATTAAAATATGGGTTCTTTGCTGCTCAAACTGAGAATGTGAGTAGGCTACATTATAAGCAAATTAACTTACTATTATGGCATAAATACAATATCTGCATCAAGACACATCAGCAAATATATAGCCTATAGCCTATGTATACCGTTGTGAAATGAGGGACGTTTAGCTGTAGGCTGCGAGTTGGTAAGAAAAGCGAAGGCATTCAAAGAATTCCAGCTCATTTTGTAATTATAGATGGGCTATATTTCTGCAGAATGCAATGTCCTGGAATAAGAAAATAGTTGTTGTAACCGCTGTCTGATTAATTAAGAACCTAACCTAGCTGATATCACGTTATGGTGGCACCCTCTTGTGTTGTATTTAAGAATTGTTTTCCCCCACACCCCAGTTGATATGCATGCAAATTCAAATCACCAACATTATGCTGCGATTTGTTTAAAATGAACTGTTTAACCGATAAGATTAATCGGTTAAAATTCCTATTGTCGGTTAACGGTTAGTCAGTTAACCATTAACATCCCTTAAGATTAATTATCAATATCTCGCTAATTTGAATCTGGAATCCCGAAAATTCTCCGTCTTTCTTACAAGGGAGAAACCGCAGTTCTTGAAGTGTAGATAATATAGCTAACGTTACACAACTAGATAGCTACAGATTATTTAATTAATCAACAACAAAACAAGCAATGTAAGCTACAGCTAACGCTAGTCTAACTTAGAGGCAGCAGCTCCCAGCTCGCCGAGCGTAGCGGTAATGTTACTAAAAGAAAGCAGATGCGCCCAAACTTTATTTACAGACGTGCCTAAGTTACCTCGAACGACAGAAATGGATGTTTATTATTTATTCTTATAAATAAGAATTTCAGCTCAGCTAACATTATTAGCCTACCTTTACTTCTCCTAGGCACCTGCCTCAGTTTCAGACCAGTTTCGACGGCGATGTAACCCACTCAGTCTCGCACTGATATGCAACCTCTCTCGTTTCTGGCTGCATTTCGGTTGAGGAGGAGGAGGAGGCATCGTTTCTGTGGGACAACGAGGGCCAGGAGGACAGGGAGGGCGAGAATGGTACCGGGGAGGGAAATGACTGAGTATGTGGACGGCTTTGCTCCACTGCCGCCTTATATATTTGAGCCACCCCTGTTGCTGCTACCGGAGCTGCAGAAAATGCGTTCCACCCCCGAGAGAATCTCAATGTTTCTGATTGGTATGATCAGTCGTATGTAACGTGAACAACTGTAATAAATATTTGCCTAGAATCCGGAATGCATTTTTGTGTTTCTATTAACGTTACCATTACCGCAATAACAGGATAGCTGTGTGCAAATTGCTGGACAGTCACAACTACTGCCAACTGATAGCAGTCGTAATATTTATAATGATCAATATCTCGCCAATTTGAATCTGGAATCCCGTTTTGTATTTCTACCATTATACCAGTTAGGTTAACTGTAGTTGACAGACAGCCTCCACTAAGACATTGTTTGATAACGTAGGCTACTACACTATCACTTTAATGTAGGATACTACACTATGCATACTTTAACGTAGGATACAACACTATGCATACTTCAGGTGTTTGTGGGGAAACTAAATAGGGTGTGCACTTTCATCCCATTTTGTTCGCACTGACAGTTGCTATTGTGAGTAACCTAAGTTGAAAATCGAGCAATGTAATTGGGAGGGAATACTTTGTTCGACGCCCGGCAGTGCAGGTATGCGTCATCAAAACATCACACAGTGGTTTCACAGGAAGAAGCTATATTTTGCATCGCAAATATCAACTTTAAATATTTTTTTCTTTTTTTGCCTACATCATTTCCATGAAGTAATTAAACTACAGCTAACCATTTCATCATAAAAGAGTAAATTTCACGTAAATGTTCATTGTGTGGGGTCTTTAAGGAAACGCGCAGGTGGGCAGGTGAAATGTGACCCATTTGGCGTTCCATACACGTGTTACAATTGTAGCGAATGGACCCGATAATCCATCTCCGTGAAGATGTCGCGGTATAAACTGCCCTAAAATTGATGATCATGTGAACACTTGGTTTCAACCTCACAAATGATTAGTAACTAAGCAACAAATTACCTAAAGCCTACAAAACTCATAATTGACTGAAAAAGGTTTCTTTACACGGACAAAATAACTATTTAAAATATGACGAAACCACATCCAATTAGGCATGCCTACCGTTTTTAGCAATAAACTAAAAAAAACAAGTAGTTACCTAATTGGTTGCTGGTTTAAACATCAATGTAGGATAATGCTCTTTTGAACCAACAGTGTTTTGTCCTGGAGAATATTGCAGATATTAACGATTTATGCAGTTTTTCATTGTTACAATTGGAGCTACCCATGTTACAATTGTTAAGTACATAGGATATTTCACACCTGTAACATTGGACTACGTTTACGTTTGTTTAAATTGTTCACGGAATTATTTGTGATCATCTCAAATTTAATGTGACTTATTGAAGCAAACAAGAGTACGCTCTTAGTAGTGGAATTTCGCCGCCTTTTATCGCATTACCTTTGAGTAATTGAGTAAGAAGTGAAAATTGTCTCCTCATGATCACGACTATATTAATTCACATCTATCCTGATCGAAATAACATAACATGGCCTAATTGGTAACTCATACACGGTCTTGTAACTTCTATTGAATTTACCTCGTAGATTATATATATCCAAGGCATCCGACGAAACCATTTTCTTCTCCACGCGGTCTTTCTGGTCATTTTCGGCCTGGCCTGTGGTCACTCGCTCGTCAAAGACTCTCTCTACGGCGGGAAAACGTCCTTTCCCTGCAACCTTAGCTATTGGAGGCAAAATACACATAAACAATCAACTACATGTCCACTCCTCAGCCAGACATTTGGCGACTAGTATGTGCATTATTAGATTTAGTAGGCTAGTGTAATCCTGCCATTCGTAGTCGTAAAGTGCCCCCCTCTCACACATGCATGCATGCACACATACACTGTGAAGGAATTGTCTGTTTTACAATATGTGTGTATTAACATAGAGACAATCACATGATTATCATTAAGCATTTAATATAATAGATCAATTATATTGAGTTAAGTAATTAAACAATGTATTTTCTGTGAACACTGAGTAGGCCATGGTTCACTCCCTCTGTGTCTCTCCTTCACAATCTGCAGAGACAGGCAGATGTTTTCGTTACTTGTTTTGAAGGTTATAGAAAGACAAAACACCAAGAAATGGATACCCTTGTCTCTGTATGTTTAGAAACCGCCCCTTGTGTATAAATCTCCTCTGTATGCTGTTTGTCAGGTTAGAGAGATTCTGATGAGACTCTCTCTCATCCTAAGTTTATCTCCAATAAACTGAAATTCTTTTTCTTATTCTATTACATCGTTTCGTTGTGGTTCTGTTTGAACAGACTTGCTCACTGTGGGTTGAAAGGGAAAAATCCACGACAACACGCAAAAAGAACGAAGAGCCGTTCTTTTGAATGGCTCTCGGAAACGAACGGAGCCATAAGATCCGGTTCCCTTAAAAGAGCCATAATTCCCATCACTAGTATAGATGGAGTGAAGTGCGTCTCAATTCAAATAACCCGCTCCGCCCTCGCTCCCTCCCACTCGCTAAACGCAAGTGTATACTCCTGTTTTATTGGTATGTGCGTCACATCCTCCCAAGTGAAGTTTGCAAGTGAAGTTTACGAGGGTGCATCAAAAACTGGATTGGGACGCAGCCAATGTCAATAAACACTTGAGGTAAATTTCCTCTCGTGAGCTGATCATAACATTGTGAGCCAAAGTACCAAAACCATCTCAGAAATCCAGAAAGACTGAATACAGCCTGCAGGATTCATGCTTGAAATCATCAACTGTGTTCACACACTTTACTAAACAACAAATTATGCTGTGTGCCATCAATGACTTGAACAGTCACAGATTACAACAATAACTTCCTTTCCATACGTTTCTGTCTGGTAGCAATATTGCAGTTTGTTGTGTCAACAATACTTGGGCCTAGGGTTGCCAACCGTCCCTTGAAATAAGGGACGATCCCTTATCAGTTCAATAAGGCTTATTGAACAGATAAGGGATCGTCCCTTATTTCAAGGGACGGTTGGCAACCCTACTTGGGCCACGTCAGAAAATGTACTTCCTCATAGTCTCAGGCCAAGAGTGGTAAATTGTAATGCAGGAAGTAATTGCAGTTACAGGTAGGCTAGGCCTAACCAGAGATTGTATAGTATCTCTCTCTTTGGGCTTTGGCCAAACACTCGCTCTGACTAAACAAACGAGCGTTATGTTCGTGCTTGATACGCTTACGTACACATCACATATCTCGGCTAATAACATTATTAACTTGGCATATCCTTATTCGTTAGTGGTTTGACAGCGTCAAAAACGCTCGTTCGCTATTTTTACAACCTGCGTTTGAATGATTGAAACATTTAAGTCCAATGTTCGCACTGGTATCGCTGGTTATGTTACTGTTTGAGTTTGTGTGCAGTTCAGTCACACGTTAAGCAAAGCTGCCAGCCCAGGCGGCGTCACATAGACCGTAAAATAAATAATATTGTGTACAAACAGCGTGTGGCCCAATGTTCATAGACGACTGCAATGAGCTAACAAAATGTTGCCAGTGTTTTTGCTCTTTAACTAACGAAACCTCTTCAGTGCGATAACAGATGGACCGTAGAGTTCCGTGAGATGGACCCTGATATGCGGTTTTCTTTATAGACATGTCAGGAGAAATTTTATCGGTGCTTAATGTAGCCGAGACTCGCATTGACATGGTGCTGCTTTTCAGTGGCTTGTCTGCTACACGGCTAAATACTGCCACCTTGTGGTACAGAAATATATTTCATTCAATTCTTACAAATAAAGTAGTTGCTGAATTCAATGTTATTGAAACTAGTACGAATTCAATACAATAGGATTCAGTCGACCACACCATGTAACAAATTACCAAATTACCACCGGCAAATTACCAGAGTGCATCTTCTTCCCTGCGTATCAAGAACTGTTTTAACCGTCCCGCGTAAGGTAGTGTCGTTTTTAAGCGTACTGGCCGCGGTTTGCGTGATTTTAATTAGACCTTGTTGAACGCTGATCATATTATTTGCATTGTTAGTTTGTGTTTGTTCCGTGATTGGCTGTTTGTTAGATTGACTAGGCTGTTAGTTTCGTGTTATTGTGCTTTTAAGTGGTAGCAATTATTTATCCGTGCTTGCGAAGTGTTTCACACAGCTGTTAGTCAATTGCAATCAGCTGTGCGCATTTCAAAAGACATCTGGAAGAACGACTGCTATATAGACTGAAGTTACACATTAACTTATCAGAGTGCATCTTCTTTCCTGCGTATCAAGAGCTGTTTTAACCGTCCCGCGTAAGGTAGTGTCGTTTTTAAGCGTACTGGCCGCAGTTTGCGTGATTTTAATTAGACCTTGTTTATGTGTGTTCTCCCTATCCGTTTGCTCTCTTCCTTTCAGAACCCGGTTCCAACGACGTGGACCTCCACGGCGACGCAACCCGTCCAACCTCCGCTACCCCTCGCTGACTCCCTGCGAGAACTTCACCGTCGCAGGGGGGCTCTGGAACTGCCAGTCTGCCACACGGAAAGCAGACTTCATCTCCGGCTATGCCTCCTTCCTGTCCCTCCAGTTTCTCGCCCTCACCGAAACCTGGATCACACCGGACAACACGGCAACTCCTGCTGCCCTCCTCCTCCTCCTTCTCTCACACCCCCCGGCCATCTGGTCGCGGAGGTGGTACTGGTTTGCTACTCTCCCCCTCATGGTCATTCTCTGTTCTCCCCCTCTCTGATATATCTATTACTAGTTTTGAATACCACTCTGTGTTAATCAACCACCCTATTAACATGTACATTATAGTTGTTTATCGCCCTCCAGGTCCCCTGGGGTGCTTCCTCGATGAGCTCGACACCCTGCTCCGCTCCTTCCCAGAGACGGCACCCCAACATCCATCTAGATGCCTCCCAGTCTGCAGCCTTCCTACCACTTCTCTGCTCCTTTGACCTCACCCTCCAACCGTCCCCCCCCACCCACAAGGCTGGCAACCTCCTAGACCTGGTCTTCCAGAGGAACAGCCCCTGCTCTGAGCTCACTGTTACCCCTCTCCATACCTCTGATCACCACTTCATTTCTTTCTCTCTTCCTCTTGTTCCACACCGCCCCCCCCCACCCCCCCCCCCACCACCACTGTCTCTGTCCGCCGTAACCTCTGCTTCCTCTCACCCTCCTCTCGCTCCCTGTGTCACTGCTTCCCTCCCCCCTCTCAACTCTGCATCTGACACCCTGCTCACAGCTCTCTCCACATGACTTAACTCTCTCTGCCCTCTGGTCTCTAGGCCCACACGCCCATCTCCTCCCTGCCCGTGGATGTCCGATGCCCTGCGCACCTCCAGGGCCGGTCTTCGCGCAGCAGAGAGGATGTGGAGGAAATCCAGAGACTCATCAGACCTCTCCTCCTACCAGTCTCTCCTAGCGGCGTTATCTACAGCAGTCACCGCTGCCAAGGTAACTTACTATCACACTAAAATTCACAAATACAGTTCTAACCCCCATCAATTGTTCTCCATCTTCTCCTCCCTCCTCAGCAAACCCCCTCCTGCTCCTCAATCCTCGTTCACTGCAGACGACTTCGCAGATTTCTTTGATGAGATCAGAAATCCGCAGCTCCTTCAGCTCCTCAGCCCCTCTCTCTATGCCCCCCCCCCCCCTGTTTCCCCACTCCCCCTCCCCTCAAGGACACTGTTTTCCACTCTCCTCCTCTCTCTACCCCTTCCGTGTCCCCCCCCTGCTTCTCCACCTTTTCTCCCCTGTCTGATACCGATGTATCCCACCTCCTACTCTCCCATCGCCCCACTACCTGTGCCCTCGACCCTATCCCTTCATCTCTCCTCCAGGCAATCACCCCAGATATCCTCCCGTTTGTGACCTCCCTGGTGAACTCCTCCCTGAAAAAAAATCATACTGACTACACTTGGTGTTTGAAATCGTATTTACCTTTTATGGTTGTTTTAACGCACTTGTTCCTAGTTTGAAAATGCACTAATGTACGTCGCTCTGGACAAGAGCGTCTGCCAAATGACTAAAATGTAATGATGGCTTTAACACTGTAGAAATAAATTTAGGGTAATTTGTGTTAGTTCTTACTATCACCTAAAATGGAGGGACAACACAAAAACTGCAACAGTAACATGTCACGTTCTGTACATTCTGCCCATATTCTACATTTGATCACAAATCCAAACTGCTTCATTATAGAGCAAATAACAAATGGCCCATACAAATATTTGATTAGATTATGTCCAACAAAACTGTTATTCTATCCATATATCTACATTCAAGAGATTGGCCTATATGCCAATTATTGCCGTGTGGGAAAATCTATTTGCTACAAATATCTGATTTCTTTTCATACACATTTGGAGGCATGCGGCCTCGTGTCTACGACCGTATCACAGCCGTGCTTAGCCTACACACAGTACACTATAGCACTCCATCTCGTGTGATATTGCTGAGATATTAGGCTACAACGGATGGAAAAGAAAAAAACTTCTATGAAACCACGGACTGATTCACTGATGTTTCATAAACACAGATATCAATTCAATTAAGAAAATACGTTCACTAAAATTGAATCCACGGATGTTAGTGCTAAACTGTCACTTTGATTAAGCTGTGCTTTCCCGCGGTACTTTTATTTATCTTTATTAATACCAAGTCACAACTCAGTTATTTTCCTGATATTAAGTCATCAGACCAATAAATACAGAATTTACGCTGGATTAGTGTCTGTTCGACACAATGGGCCTCATTCACAAATCACTCTACGAACAAATTTGTTCTTAAGACTTTCCTTAAAACGTTTATTACAAACATTTCGGGATTAACTGATGTTTGGGCTCTGAGCTGCTCTTCTACCCAAGAAAAATCCCAAATTAGAAAACATTGGTGAATGCCGGAATGTTCAAAAAAACTTTTAAAGAAAGTCTTAAGAACAAATTTGTTGGTAGAATGGTTGGTGAATGAGGCCCAATGTTCGGTCTGTCGTGTTTTTTCGTAAGGCTACAGTTGGTGTCAAAATATAGCCAAGCCTCTTTTAATCAAACGACAGGGTATGTGACTTCCGTCATATCCAACAAGGTAAAATCCTCATATAATAGGAATACTGGAGTAAACGTAAAACTTATTCAAAAGTAATTTTTTTTTAATTTTGTTTTTGGTCGCAAATGGGAAATTTGAACATAGCCTGGGCCTATTACATGTATTGCGCCATTTTGTCAGTTTTCTGTTTTACTGAATTAAGCGTGTTAGTGCGATTATACTCGCAGATTCCCATTCCTCCCGACACCCCTTCACCTTTAGCTTCTCTTCTCTCCATTCCACTCCACAACAGGCTACTTACTACTATTCCATTTTATTCCTTCTTTTACTCTCTTCTTTCTCCCCGGTCTTTAAATGGTGTTTGAGTTCGAAATACTTTGGGCCCTATCTTACACCCGGCGCTAAGCGGCGCTAACCCAAACACAAGTGTCTTTGCTATTTTACACGCGGCGCATGGTTCATTATAACGCCTTGCGTTCACGTCGTTTAACTACCATGTATTCTTGCGCCCATTACAAGTGAACTGGGCGTGTTGGTCTTAAGATGAGGAGTGGCCAGGATTATTTTTGGCGTATTGCTATCTTGGGCCAGCAGAAAGCGCTTGCGCTAGAACCACCACAAACCTGGTCTAAAGTCATGTCGCAGTTGTTTACATGCTATTTTAACAGTGCATATAAGTGCGTCTATATAGGCCTGTGCACAACGCGCGTACACCCTCCTGTCTGTTACACACAGGGGCGCGCACAAGCATGACTAAAAATATCAAGATTACAATGTGAAATATTATTATTGTGTAGGCTATATAAAAAAATGCATAAAAATGGATTTCCATTTGCCGATAACACCTATATCAAGCCTAATGCGCAAATTGTCATTTACACCTAATGCGTGAATTGTCATTCAATGTAAAACTTGCGCACTGCAATAGACGGACATTTGAGTTCTGAACATTAGGTGTAAATAACAATTCACGCATTAGGCTTGATATGGGTGTTAATGGATAGCCATTGTCCCGTAACAGAAGATTGACCCCACAGAAGATTACAGGAATTATTGGCAAATATAGGCTAAGTCATAGCTTGATCCAGGATAATTGCGAATAGTAACCTATATTAACCTTACACATACCATCGCACATTGATGTTGATGGAGTGGGCTGAAAGCAATTTAATGCAGCATTCCCCTTCGCTGAGGGACAGGTATGTGCTACACAATAATAATATTTCACATTGCAATCTTGATATTTTTAGTCATGGCGTCCCTGTGTGGAACAGACAGGAGGGTGTATGTGCGTTGTGTACACGCCTATGTAGACGCACAGTGGCGATTTTACCTACCGCGGGTGCAGGGGTGCATTTGCACCCCCTACTGTTGGGATGAAAATATTACAATTTTCAAATCAATGTCAAAAAACATTGAAAAGAAAATGATTTTTGTACATTTTGAAGTGATGTCAGATTTGTATATTCTATCATGTTTTGTTGTACTCTAATTATTCATTTCTAATTTTTCAAATAACCACGTAATGACCTCTAAACTCAGGCACGCGACGTAGCGTCCAACATCCGGTTGTTCAAGCGTTGTTGTTAATGTTAGCACAGTGCGAGCGAGTCATGGCAAAACGACGTAACAAAACGATCGATGCATTCTTCAGCAAGAAGAATAAAAGTTCCTCAACTGACAGTCCTTCTATCAACACCCAAAGCCAAGGTGAAGGAACTGCTTCAGCTTGCAATAATGAAGCAAATACTGCTGTTGCCAGTGAAGCTAGCACCTGTGGTGGGATTAGCGGTGGCCGGGCGGAGCTGCAAACTAACATCGCGCCAGCGCCGGCACCTGCAGAGCCTAATGAAAGGGATCCCTGCCTTGGTCCAGAGAACGCCCTTCAGAATATAGCATCTGGGCCATATCAACCCGTTATTGATGTCCCAGCAAAGTCCACAACAAATGATAAGATGCCAGTGCGTAAGTTTCGAAAGGAGTGGTATAGCGAATTGACTTTCTTAGAATATAGTGTTCGTGATGACCGAGTTCAGGGAAAGGGCTGAGGGGCACAATAGTGTTTGTTCGTCAGGTGTGCAATGCCTGTGCGCCACTTAGGAGCAATGCGAGTGCGCTATCTACTGTGGTGCTGGATCGCGTTGCATTATTGTGCGACCCGTAGGTGCGGTCACTGTCCGCGGTCCCGGTTCATTTGTGCATTTTTTTAGAACAAGATAGACTGACTTGGCCTTGTGGTGTAATCTAAGTATGCGTGACGAGCTACGTCAGCACGCATTAGAGTTGAGAGGACACATGACGTGCAGGGGCACCAGATGGAGTCTTGGTTAAGCTAGCACTACCACGTGTGTCGAGGTATTCTTAATAAAAGTAAAGAAAACGTACTCACTGTAGTTGTCCAAGTTATTAAAAGAACGCAACACGACATGGTGTCAGAAGTGGAGCTACTGTGAGTGAAAAGAGCGGCAGTTGCGAGAAGTTTGTTTCGACACGAGGGGAAGCATGGAAGAGCGACCGCAGCCACAAGCTCAACGTGGAGCGGAGCCGGCGGCACAACCGGCTAACACAACGGTCCCCAGCGCGACGTTCTCGATAAGCCCTCCGGAAGCCTTCGACTTCGCCAAACCGCAGGAATGGCAGAAGTGGATCAGGAGATTAGAATGTTTTCGAGTGGCAAGTAACCTCGACAAATCATCCGAAGCTAACCAGGTGAACACGCTAATTTACTGCATGGGGGATGAAGCAGATGACGTGTTACGTGGGCTAACTTTGAACGCCGAACAAAGGCAGCAGTACAGCAGCGACTGTTGACGTAGGGGTGAGGCACACAAAAGCCGATGTTACTGTGATGCCAGAGCAGGTGTACAGGGAAATAGCACAAGGAAGCACACGCAGACTTACTCCAGGGAAGAAAGCACTGTTTTTGGGCCTGGACGAACTCCGCTCACCGTAGTGGGGGTGGCTAGGGAAGTGCTGCAGTGCGGTGACAGGAGCACCACTGAGGACATATATGTTTTGAAGCACCTGAAGGTGGCGCTGCTGAGCAGACCAGCTTCAGTGAGACTCAGGTTAGTGGCTAGAGTAGACAGCATTGACCTAGCGACTGTAAAGCAAATTTACCCCAAGTTGTGTAGAGGGTTAGGCTTAATACAGCAAAAGTACACGATAAAGCTGAATCCAGACACCAAGCCAGTCTCCCTTAAAATGCCACGGCGTGTCCCACTGCCATTGATGGGAAAAGTGAAGAAGGAGCTGGAGCGCATTGAACAGCTCGGTGTCATCAGCCACATAGAGGAGCCAACAGAGTGGTGCTCAGGCATGGTAGTTGCACCAAAGAAGTCTGGCGAAATCCGCATCTGCGTTGACCTCTCACCCCTCAACAATGCGGTGTGCAGAGAAAAGTTTGTCCTTCCCTCAGTTGACCAGACCCTGGGCATGCCGTCAGACGCAGTGATCTTCTCCAAACTTGACGCCAACATGGGATTCTGGCAGGTCCCGTTGTCCCAAGAATGTGCACACTACACCACTTTCATAACACCATTTGGGCGTTATTATTTTAACCGTCTCCCATTCGGCATTGCCTCTGCCCCAGAGCATTTTCAGAACCGGATGGTGACGGAGGTGACTGCAGGCCTTGAGGGAGTCGTCTGCCAAGTGTGAACACAGCCAAGTGTGACTTCAGTAAGCCAGAGGTAAAGTTTCTCGGATACATCATATCCGCAGGTGGAGCGAGACCTGACCCTGACAAGACACGGGCGGTGCAGGAAATGAACCAGCCGTCAAATGTCAGTGAACTCAGAAGCTTCCTAGGCATGGTGAACCAGCTAGGTTCATACCCAACCTGGCGGAGAAGGATAAGGCGCTGAGAGACCTGCTGTCGAAAAAGAACCAGTGGTTCTGGGGGCCAGACCAGCTGAAAGCCTTTACAAGCCTCAAACATGAACTGTCCTCCACGTCAGTGCTGCAGCTGTACGACCCCAACAAAGACCTGAAGATATCGGCGGACGCGTCATCGTACGGTCTGGGTGCCGTAATCCTGCAAAAGCACCAGGATGTGTGGGTCTCCAGTGGCGTATGCATCCAGGTCGCTGACGAGCACAGAGCAACGCTACACACAAGTGGAAAAGGAGGCACTTGCCCTGACGTGGGCATGTGAGCGATTTTGTGATTTTATCATCGGTCTACACCTCAAACTTGAAACGGACCATAAACCACTCGTAAGCCTGCTGGGAGGTCAAGCGCTCGACTCGCTCCCACCAAGAATACAGAGGTTCAGGATGCGGCTCATGAGGTACTCGTATATCATCACACATGTCCCAGGGACGACCCTCACAACAGCAGACGCACTGTCACGAGCACCGCTGAAGCAGGGCGGAGCCACAGCAGGTGACGGGCTGATGGAGGAGACGAATATCTATGTGGACAGTGTAATGGAAAACTTGCCCGCAAGCGACGCTTACCTGACAGAGCTGCGGCAGCAGTTGAGCACTGACAGTGTGTGCTCGCAGGTAATGAAGTACTGCACAGAGGGCTGGCCGGATCGCAACAGACTGGAGGCGATGGTAAGACCATACTGGGTAGACAGAGCAGTATACACAATGGACTGTTGTTACGGGGCACTAGGCTTGTTATCCCCTCCCCTATGAGGAACAGTGTGTTAGAGAAAATACACGAGGGCCACCAAGGGGTAGTCAAGTGTAGAGAACGGGCTAGACAGGCAGTTTGGTGGCCAGGTCTGAGTAGTCAAATAAGAGAGTTAGTGTTAAATTGCAGGGCATGTGTTAAAGAGCGGGCCAATGTGACAGTGCCTTTAATTCCCTCTGAATTGCCGGACAGGCCATGGCAGAAGCTAGGGGCAGATTTATTCACACTGCACAGCACCAACTGTTTACTTGTAGTGGACTATTTCTCTAGGTCACAGACAAAACGGGCCTCAGTTTTCAGGTGGAGACATGAGTCTTTGCAGCAGACTATGGATTTGACCATGTAACGAGCAGCCCCAGGTACCCACAAAGCAACGGCGAGGCTGAACGTGCCGTTCAGACAGTTAAAAACCTGAAAAAAGCAGCCGACCCCCTACCGCGCGCTGCTTGCGTACAGAGCTACGCCACTGAGCAACGGCTATAGCCCGGCCCAGTTGCTCATGGGACGCCGTCTGCGTACCACCCTTCCGACCTTTCCTGCAGCGTTGGAGCCGGACATCCCGGACCTGCGGAAAGTCCAGCGCAGGGAAAGAGACAGGAGGTGGATGGATGTGAGTAACTACAATCAAAGACACGGGGTAAGGAATCGTTCCAATCTGGCACCAGGAGATCAAGTGTGGATCACCGACACCAAGACTACTGGCACGGTGACATCTGCACATCCTACGCCGAGATCGTATCTGGTCAACGGACCACAGGGTACACTCAGGAGGAACAGGCATCATCTAGTGCCGATGCCGCCAGCAGCAGACAGCAGCTGCGAGGCGCAGCAAGCACCCACCACAAGGTGGAGGTGGATGATCGCAACACCACAAGGGACACTCCTACAATGACTCCAGTGATTCCACAGGTCACACCTGCATTGGTCAGAACAAGATCTGGCAGAGAAGTAATCAAACCAAAAAGACGACCTGTGAGGGGGGGGAGATAATGTTTATGTGTAGGGAAGGGATGTTGTTCTATAACCTGTGAAAGAGAATGAAAGGGTTAATGGAAATTATAAAGAGAAATAATGCAAAATGTTTGGTTGCAGTATGGTTATATGTAACTGAAAAAAAAAAAAGGGTTAATGTTTGAAGTAACATTATTTCTGGGAAAGAGAGATGTGGTGTAATCTAAGTATGCGTGACCAGCTACGTCAACACGCATTAGAGTTGAGAGGACACATGACGTGCAGGGGCACAAGATGGTGTCTTGGTTAAGCTAGCACTACCACGTGTGTCGAGGTATTCTTAATAAAAGTAAAGAAAACGTACTCACTGTAGTTGTCCAAGTTATTAAAAGAACCCAACACGACAGCCTAAGTGATAAATTGACATGATGTCGTCTGTGATTGCTGTGATATGCGGCTGCATTATAAGCGCTCCTGTAGCACTCTCAGCTGGGATCTTAGGCTGCATTATAAGCGCTCCTGTAGCACTCTCAGCTGGGATCTTACGGTGTTCGTGACGACTGCGTTATTGGCTGTAATGTTGTAGGCTTTTTTTGGTGATGCACAGTTGTCATAATGTGTAACATTTAACCCTATGTATAACCAATAGGTGGTCATGTAGTTATTTAGCTATAGGCTACTTCGCTTTTCTCTCTTTCTTGCTCCTCTGCCCATTGCACCCCCTGTTTTAAAACCCTAAAATCGCCACTGTAGACGCACTTATATGCACCGTTAAAATAACATGCAAACAACTGCGACATGACTTTAGACCAGGTTTTTGGTGGTTTTAGCGCAAGCGCTTTCTGCTGGCTCAAGATAGCAATACGCCAAAAATAATCCTGGCCACTCCTCATCTTAAGACCAACACGCCCAGTTCACTTGCTATGGGCGCAACATCGCTTGGTATTTAACCGATGTGAGCGCTAGGGGCTATAATGAACCCTGCGCCAGGTGTAAGATAGCAAAGACACTTGCGTTTGGGTTAACGCCGGGTGTAAGATAGGGCCCAATGTGGGTCTGGTTTTGCTGTGACCAGTGTTTATTTGGGGTTCCCTCCAAAGAAAAAAAGAGCACTGAATGCTCTTTAATTAATTTTTTGGGAAAAATGAGCAATCCTAAAATCAGAAAAAAATGGTTGTGGTTAAAGGCTATAGATACAGCATTTTTATGAAGACAAAACATTTTGATGAAAGATGCAGAATAAAAGTATTGCTTTTCCCTAAAAATAAATAGTGATTATGAATGTAACATTGCAAAAATAGTTTTACGGGCCTTAAAAGAGCGCAGTGTTTATCTCTGTCTAAGACGTCAGAGTTTGGTTCCCGGTGTTGTGCCGCTCGTTTTTCCGGCCTCCCCTGCAGATCTCTACCCCCCCCCCCCTTCACTATAACCGCGCTAGCTAAGCTACGCGGTATGCTATGAACGCCTTGTGCTTCTCTTTTATTTCATTTCTCCAGTTAAAATGAAAACGATAATGGATTGGATTGTTGTTATGAAATGCAATCTCCATATGAGACACTAGAGGGGGTGAAATGCTGTATCTACAGCCTTTAACAACTTGCTAAGTAAGTGAACACGGGCTTTGTTAATCAAGCTCTGTGCGCGTGTCTGCAACAATGAGGAAAAAACACTGCTCCGTGCGCACCAATCATATATATATATATGGATAAACGTGAGGCGCCTGGTGCACAAAAGCACAGTAGAAAACGCTTCATATTCATTGAAAATAATTTGAAAAAAGGCGCCCCCAGCTGTTTAAAATGCGTCCAGTGTGATCGCAGCCTTACGGACGGAGATAATGGACGGATACAAAGAACATCAAACAATGATAATAGCAAAAAGAAACACCGTTGCCAACATCAAAAAACTCTTGATATCTTATTTTCTGGTACTCTTACAAGTGATACTATAACGTCTCTGCATTTGAATGGATCTCTATGGGAATTAGGGGGTGGGACTAGTTTTAGCTGTAAATTATGCTGGAACAGTATGAAATACATGATTGGTAAATGGCTGTTAGTCATCAAGGTATAGTATAGTATCGCTTGTAAGAGTACCAGAAAATAAGATATCAAGAGTCTTTTCATGTTTTTGGGTCACAGACATCAGGAAGTCATGGCATGCAAGGATATGCGACCAAATATGAAAAGGCACAGTCAACTTAGTGTATGTAAACTTCTGACCCACTGGAATTGTGATATAGTGAATTAAAAGTGAAATAATCTGTCTGTAAATAATTGTTGGAAAAATTACTTCTGTCATGCACAAAGTAGATTGCACAAAGTAGATTGCAGCGACCAAATTTCCTATACCTTACCGACTTCGTTGTCAACATAGCAAAGACAATATCGAAGTGTCGGAAATGTGGAAGTCCACGGCTAGAATACATGGGTATGATTGGTGTTTTGAAAAATCTTGTAATAATTTTCCATTTGAATTCCCTCCAGGTGTTTCAGCAGGTTACCAAGTGTGCTTCAGAGCTTATTTCCTCCCAAGTGGCAACTGATGTTCCTGCTGTACCTCAGCCTCCCATCTCTCTCTTATCTGTAATGAATTAGTAACTGATGTTCCTGCTGCACCTCAGCCTCCCATCTCTCTCTTATCTGTAATGAATTAGCAACTGATGTTCCTGCTGTATCTCAGCCTCCCATCTCTCTCTTATCTGTAATGAATTAGCAACTGATGTTCCTGCTGTATCTCAGCCTCCCATCTCTCTCTTATCTGTAATGAATTAGCAACTGATGTTCCTGCTGCACCTCAGCCTCCCATCTCTCTCTTATCTGTAATGAATTAGCAACTGATGTTCCTGCTGTATCTCAGCCTCCCATCTCTCTCTTATCTGTAATGAATTAGCAACTGATGTTCCTGCTGTATCTCAGCCTCCCATCTCTCTCTTATCTGTAATGAATTAGCAACTGATGTTCCTGCTGTACCTCAGCCTCCCATCTCTCTCTTGTCTGTAATGAATTAGCAACTGATGTTCCTGCTGTACCTCAGCCTCCCATCTCTCTCTTATCTGTAATTAATTAGCAACTGATGTTCCTGCTGTACCTCAGCCTCCCATCTCTCTCTTATCTGTAATGAATTAGCAACTGATGTTCCTGCTGTACCTCAGCCTCCCATCTCTCTTTTCTCTGTAATGAATTAGTTGGATTCATACATAAAAACTTCTGATATAAACTAGAGATCACCTTTATGTCTACATTTCACATTTGTAAATGCATCAGGTATTGCTCCACTATAGTGGGTTTTACAACTTTACCCCACTCCGTATGTGTTGCTAAAAAAATGTCTCAATTGTAAATATGATGAGTATCTCTGATGAGTTGGTATAGATATTGGAGCCCATAATTGGACCCATTTTTAAATCCCACATCCATATGGGACAGTATGAAATCCTTAATTGAGGAGAGATTTCTCTGGGTAAGCCAGATGATAACTGAATGGCTCTCCATATTCTCAAAGTGAATCTAGTCCACTCTCCCATTCTAGTTTCTTTTAATGAAATATCGAGAAATGCTAGCTGGAATAGAGGCTGTTGGCATAGATTTTTTTCAATATTGAGCCATTGATTATGTGTGCAATTCTTTATCTATGCAATCAGTAGTTTTAATTGTGCAGCCCCTAAGATTTTGGAAGCCCTCCAGTCTGTGTGGAAAGCTGTAGGGTTTTAAGCCTGATTCTTGGCCCCTTTCCTTGCCATATAAATCTGGAGATTAACCTGTCTAGTTTGACGAATGTAGATTTTTGGATTTCTACAGGTAGAATTTGAAACAGGAAGAGCAACCTAGGCAACACATTCATTCGTATACTCTCAACACGTCCCAATAGAGACATAGGGAGCGCCATAAATCGGTCCAAATCTCTGCCAATACATTATGTTTTTATAATTTACATCATACAATTTTTGTAGTGATATAGGAATATGAATTGGGAGATATTAATGCCTTCGTTAGGCCATTTAAAGTTGCTCTGAAATGTAACCTGTCGTGGGATTCTACCTCCATATCCATGGCCTCGGTTTTGTCCACATTAACTTTGTATCCTGAGCGGTATCCAAATAGGGAGATTATCTCCTTAACCTATGGTATGCTTGTTGTAGGTTCCGTCAAATAGAGTGTGAGCTCCTCCCCCTTTAACACCACACCCCTTATTCTGTCAAATAGAGCAGCACATCATCTGTACAGAGCGATAGTGTGAGCTCCTCCCCATTTAACACCACACCCCTTATATATGTATGATTGACATTCAGTAATGAACTGGGTCTGTATGATTGACATTCAGCAATGAACTGGGTCTGTATGATTGACATTCAGTGGGGTCTTTGTCCTCTTAGTGTATTACCACTATTGTAGCCTCTCTCCATGGGGGAGCCCTAATCCCTGATTTGAGAACATGGTCGTATGCTTGTAGTAATAAGGGGGATATGAAAACCTACAGGACGGTAGATCCTCTGCTGTAGTGTGAGGTGTTTACAGACAGAATCAAAACCATGAGTTTGAGACAGAACTGGAATAGTAGGGCCGAATGAGGTGTGGTGTTCTCCCTGTGAGGTTGGAGCAGAATCGTTTATTTGTGGTTCTGAAAATAACCGTCTTTTTGGGTCAGGTGGAGATCCCAGGGTGACAGGTCACAGAGAGCTCAGTGCTGCAATGCAAACTGTGCCTATAATATTTCTTAACCTAGAATATATTTTAAAAAATCTCTCTCCCTCGTCCCCTTTCTTCTTCTTGTGAAGGAGACAATTGCTTCAAACCTGTTTCTCAAAAAATTAAAAAAGATAAACTAATTTCTCAGTAAACATGAGTAACAGTTTAATTTGCTGATGCAGCATTATGTTCATTTAGTCACTTTTATTAGTTGTTGAGTTTTGCTGCATTTTCATGCATTTTATTTTGTAAAAATAAAAGAAACCAAAATGGCAAAAAAATTAAAAAAGGACAAATGAGGGTTATGCAAGCACAGATGAGTGGCAGTGTAACCAGGGGTTACCGTTGTGTGTGAGGGACCCCACCCACTGCTCCCCTCCAACTGCCAACAACCCTAACCCTAACCCACCCACTGCTCCCCTCCAACTGTCAACAACCCTAACCCTAACCCACCCACTGCTCCCCTCCAACTGTCAACAACCCTAACCCACCCACTGCTCCCCTCCAACTGTCAACAACCCTAACCCTAACCCACCCACTGCTCCCCTCCAACTGTCAACAACCCTAACCCACCCACTGCTCCCCTCCAACTGTCAACAACCTGCCCCTCTGCAGGGGCAGATATCATTGCCCTTTGAAGGGGCAGATATTGTTGACTGTAGATGACTTTACATCTATGTGTCTGTGTGTGTGTGTGTGTGTGCGCGCATTCCCTGCATGTGTGTGTGTGTGTGTGTGTGTGTGTGTGTGTGTGTGTGTGTGTGTGCATCCATGCGTGTGTGTAAGTGTGTGTGAGGTGGTTCTGCTCACAGTTTGATTGATGGAGTGTGTGTGTTAGAGAGACAACAAGAGAAAGAGACAAAGAAAAAGAAGGAATGAACAAGGGAAAGAGAAAGACAGACAGAGAGAACGAGAGGGATAGAGAGAGGGAGAGAGAGAGAAAGAGGGAGAGAGAGAGGGAGATGGAGAGAAAGAGGGAGAAAGAGGGAGAGAGAGATGGAGAGAAAGAGGGAGAGAGAGGGAGAGAGAGGGAGATGGAGAGAAAGAGGGAGATGGAGAGAGAGAGGGAGATGGAGAGAAAGAGGGAGAGAGAGAGGGAGATGGAGAGAAAGAGGGAGAAAGAGGGAGAGAGAGATGGAGAGGGAGAGAGAGGGAGAGAGAGGTGGAGAGAAAGAGGGAGAGTGAAAAAGAAGAGAGGGATGCAGACCCCTCCCACAGGAAACCATCCTTCAGCTCCTCGGATCCTTTTATGGTAAAAACTCCAGAAAAAGCCGTCAGGCCGCGCAGGGAGTATCAGCGCAGGGAGTATCAGCGCAGAGAGTATCAGCGCAGGGAGTATCAGAGCAGGGAGTATCAGTGCAGAGAGTATCAGCGCAGGGAGTATCAGCGCAGGGAGTATCAGCGCAGGGAGTTTCAGCGCAGGGAGTATCAGAGCAGGGAGTATCAGCGCAGGGAGTATCAGCGCAGGGAGTTTCAGCGCAGAGAGTATCAGCGCAGAGAGTATCAGCGCAGGGAGTATCAGCGCAGGGAGTATCAGAGCAGGGAGTATCAGCGCAGGGAGTATCAGCGCAGTGAGTATCAGCGCAGGGAGTATCAGCGCAGGGAGTATCAGCGCAGGGAGTATCAGCGCAGAGAGTATCAGCGCAGGGAGTATCAGTGCAGTGAGTATCAGCGCAGGGAGTATCAGCGCAGGGAGTATCAGCGCAGAGTATCAGCGCAGGGAGTATCAGTGCAGTGAGTATCAGTGCAGTGAGTATCAGCGCAGGGAGTATCAGCGCAGGGAGTATCAGCGCAGAGAGTATCAGCGCAGGGAGTATCAGCGCAGGGAGTATCAGCGCAGGGAGTATCAGTGCAGGGAGTATCAGTGCAGTGAGTATCAGCGCAGGGGGTATCAGTGCAGGGGGTATCAGCGCAGGGAGTTTCAGCGCAGGGAGTATCATCGCAGGGAGTATCAGAGCAGGGAGTATCAGCGCAGGGAGTATCAGCGCAGGGAGTTTCAGCGCAGAGAGTATCAGCGCAGGGAGTATCAGCGCAGGGAGTATCAGCGCAGGGAGTATCAGAGCAGGGAGTATCAGCGCAGGGAGTATCAGCGCAGGGAGTATCAGCGCAGTGAGTATCAGCGCAGGGAGTATCAGCGCAGGGAGTATCAGCGCAGGGAGTATCAGCGCAGAGAGTATCAGCGCAGGGAGTATCAGTGCAGTGAGTATCAGCGCAGGGAGTATCAGCGCAGGGAGTATCAGCGCAGGGAGTATCAGCGCAGGGAGTATCAGCGCAGAGTATCAGCGCAGGGAGTATCAGTGCAGTGAGTATCAGTGCAGTGAGTATCAGTGCAGTGAGTATCAGCGCAGGGAGTATCAGCGCAGGGAGTATCAGCGCAGGGAGTATCAGCGCAGGGAGTATCAGTGCAGGGAGTATCAGTGCAGTGAGTATCAGCGCAGGGGGTATCAGCGCAGGGGGTATCAGCGCAGGGAGTTTCAGCGCAGGGAGTATCATCGCAGGGAGTATCAGCGCAGGGAGTATCAGTGTGAGTAGCGGCCGGATTTAAAGAGACAGCGTCTGAGAAAGGCCAGCCGGAGCCACACCCCAGGGGCCTACAGCTCCTGAATCAGCCCAAATGTGTCAAGGACCCGATTCTGACCCCGCCCAAGACATCACAAACACCTTCCTCACGCTGGCTCATATCGCCCAATAAAAACGGCTGTGTAAACGCAGTGCACTGTGTGTTGGGAGTATCAAACGTACCGTTGGGCATTCTTCACAGTATCGAATCAGCAGGCTTTGGTTTCAGTCTCTGATGCGCGCACATCAGAATTTAGCGCATCCTAAAGGTGCTTTAGAGCGCACGCGAGCAGGTTCCACGTTTCTCCCTGTGGGGTCTCCACAGATGAGGCGAGGCAAATTTTTTCTTAGATTTATTTCCGCGTACGGAAAAACACGCTCCTGTGGCCAGTCTGACATTTATCTAAACTGAGTCACAGCAGTGTGTTGGTTGAATCACAGTCAGCAAATGGAGAGTATGAATATGGCTGCCATCTTTATTTCTACACTGTCTCCTCTCCTCTACAAACTATAGAAAAGCGATTAAAAACAGAAAAGTGAGATAAAACAAGGCAAAAATATTTTTCACAACATAAGATTAAAAAAAACAGATTCAAGAAAATAAATGAAAGCAGGTTAAATAAAATATCTACAGACAGCATTATCATTTAAGGCTCCATCTGATTGGAATAATTTACCTTATTTGCGATCTATTACTTATTTTGGTTTGTTTAAAACTACTTTATTTTCATATCGGAAAACCAATTGCTCATCTTTTTAATTCTTTGTGTCCCTTACTATTATTATTATTTGTATGTATATACAGATCCTTTCCATAAAATTAGAATATCATGGAAAAGTTTTTTTTTCTCCATAATTCCATTCAAAAAGTGAAACTTTCATAGATTATAGATTAATTACACACAAAGTGAAATATTTCTAGTCTTTGTTTAATTTTTCATAATTTTGGCTTACAGCTCCAGAAAACCCCCAAAACAGTATTTCAAGAAATTAGAATAGTGTGTCGAAAATCAGCATTTACTTCAGTTATTTCAGAGAATGAGTGGAGTGGCTTGACTCGAGGAATCCGACAGTTGTAGCCCATGTCCCGGATACGTCTGTACGTGATGGTTTTTGAAGCACTGACTCCAGCCTCAGTCCACTCCCTCTGCATCTCCGCCAAATTTTGGAATCGTCTTTGCTTGACAATCCGCTGAAGCCTACGGTCATCTCTTTTGCTTGTGCACCTTCTCCTGCCACATTTTTCCCTTCCACTAAACTTTCTATCGATATGCTTGGACACTGCACTCTGTGAACAGCCAGTCTCCTTAGTGATGACCTTTTGTTGCTTACCCATCTTCTGGAGGGTGTCAATGATGGTCTTCTGTCTTCCCCATACTGAACCAAACTGAGATAAACTTTGCAGGTGTTTTGAGTAAATTAGATGATAGTGTGACACTCAGTCTAAAACATTCATTCTCTGAAATAACTGAAGTAAATGCTGATTTTCGACACACTATTCTAATTTCTTGAAATACTATTTTGGGGGTTTTCTGGAGCTGTAAGCCAAAATTATGAAAAATGAAACAAATAAATGCTAGAAATATTTCACTTTGTTTGTAATGAATCTATAATCTATGAAAGTTTCACTTTTTGAATGGAATTATGGAAAAAAAAAAACTTTTCCATGATATTCTAATTTTTTGGAAAGGATCTGTATATATATATATATACTGTATATATATATATATATATATATATATATATATATATATATATATATTGTTTTGATGATGTACCACCCAAACTGTTTACTGGTTATTGAAGTCTAACTCTTGTGTATTGTAAACGAGATGTGACATCTCAAGGGGCTTATCCTGCCAATGAATAATAAAGGTCTATATATTATATCAAGCAGAAATAAAGCAGGTACTTCTCCTTTTTGGAGAAATGGACCTTTATCTCTCAGTTTACCATCTCAAAACTGCAATAGCAGCACTCTCGGGTTTTATTTCTCCTTTATTTTTTTTGGCCCTTATCCTTCTGTTTTCTGTTCTTTTTCATGTGAGTTTAACTGAGGTGACAGACGACATGTTCATCACCCCACTGTAATCCAGGGAAGGTTTGTGATCAAGGCACAGAAAGGAGGATTTGAGGAGGGCAAAGCAACACTTTTACATTCTTCACATGGATTAATCGAATGCTTTTTTTTGGCACAACGGTCCCATAATGCTCCTGGGAACAAGCCTATTTCCACACAAAAGACTGTCGGGACAGCATGTTTCTCACTGAAGATCCTCTCTCACATTGTAACATGGACGAGTGAAGCAGGCTGCTGCTTTCTGCCCTCTAGTGGTAAAACAGCGGTACTGTCATTTAGGGGGTGCCATAAACTTATGAAAAGAATAAAATGGTTTACTCTGGACGTGCTGTAAACCAGTCTTGTACAACCAACGCATGGTGGAAACTCACACTGTCCCAGACAAGGATAAACATCGGCAGAGCATTTGGCTCAACTCCTTGAAATGTTTTGTTAAAGTTTTTGGAGGAAACAATATAATAAAAATATAAAAAGAGGAATGTATTGAGCTCTGCTATCATGTGAAAATGGGTTCTAACCCGACACACTATCCTCACAGGCATGTCACTCACTCTCCAGTGTTCTAGCCCAGGTGTGTGTAATCAGCTCGTTTAATCACTTGCCTCTTCCAAGCAGGTGAGACCACACCCCTTTCACACAAGTCACATGAACCAGCCAAGATTCAATTAGTGATATGATTTTAATACCGCCTATTCTACTCACCATATTATTTTAAGTATTCTATTTCCAAAGCTCGCTCGCTACACTGGATGTCATACAAACCGCACTTCTGCCTTGATTTTGGCTTAGTGTTCTAATCCATTCCACTGATGTGCAGCAGATCCAGGTTCAAACCTACAGAAAAACCCATTTCTTTGAGAGAAACCATACCTGCTCAATAGACTAGTGACTTTTCAAAATGTATTGAATTGTGGTTACAGTGCAGGAACAGAAGCAACCACTCAGCAGATACTGCATAACTTGTTCTGTTTCTTATACTGGATTTAATTTACACTGCTATAGATGAACATCATTGCTTCAACTGTGCAGATTTTAGCCCCATCCTGATCTACTCATATTGAGCCCATACATAATCCCATACAGAATATGAAATGTGCTACTATGTCACAGGAGTTCAATACATCACACAATAGTAAATCATAACAGCAAAACATTCAATATTTTTAGAACTCAGGTTTAATCAGTGAAGATCATTGTCTGTAAATATAGAAAATTACAGCAACAGGTTCAAACTAAATAAACATGACACACTAAATAAGGAAACTGAATCCATTAATGTTTAGAGTAATGAAAGGAAATAAGTGCAATGCAGTGATCAGTCTGAATTCTCCCCATCAGCTGCATTTGCCCACAGAATTTTGCACATTGGAAAAATAAAAACTAATAAAATGCAGGTAAATAGAGGAGTTTGCCACTGGTTTCTTTCATACAAAGATGCAGATCAAGAAGACAGAATTATTACATCAAAAGCATTTTACCCTGCCATCTATGACCAGTATCACACTCTTAATATGTTATATTCATGTGTTAATCATCATACATACACAAAGACACCTTAGACATTTACAATATAATTTTATTAAAATGTAAAAACATAAATCATTAAATCATAATTAGATTAACCTGAACCTGCTAAAATATCTTATTCATATATACAGGGTTTAATCTGTACTGAGGTTAATATTGGGTACAGCTCAAATTGCAGTTGTATAAAGGCTGGGTTATTTTTTTATATTTTGGTCAAAGACGTTGTAGAAGGACAGTCGGCCGGCTGGCTGGCCGGCCGGACGGACCACACACACTCCTTCACCATCAGCACGTACGTGTATTTTGTTATTATTGTGCCTGACAGAGTATGCGAGAATGTGTGTGTGTGTGAGAGTATGTACGTTTGTGCATGTGAGTGTGTGTGTGAAAGACTATGTATGTTAGTGCATTTGTGTGTGTGTGTGACTCTACTCCAGTTGGCAGAGGGACACTGAGGCTTTATCCACATAAAATCCAGCAGAGGGGTGTGTGTTCAGTGAAGTGTGTGTGTGTGTGTGACTCTACTCCAGTTGGCAGAGGGACACTGAGGCTTTACGCATATAAAATCCAGCACAGAGGGGTGTGTGTTCAGTGAAGTGTGTGTGGAACGTGTGCAGGAGGGTCAGTGTGTCAGAGTCAGAGACGCTGTAGAAGGACAGAGTGCCGGCCGGACGGTCCACACACACTCCTACCCTGTACACACACACTCCTACACCATCAGTATGTGCTCCTGCTCTGCGGTAGGGGGAGAGGGCAGGTATGGGTGTGTCGTCCTTATTGTGCCAGACAGAGTAACTCTGATCACCACCATGATCATAACACCACAGACTCCAGGAGGTTTTATTCTGTCCAAACGCAGTATGTTGCTCCACTGCTTTATATGTCACTGCTATACGAACCTCTCCCCCACACTGAGACACACTGCACTCAGCCTCCCAGTAACAGCGCTCACACACACTCTCTCTGCACACAACCTGGCGCTCAGACTCAAATCTCTCTGGATGATCAGGATATGGCTCCTCTCTCCCCAGTGTGTGTGTCACCTTCCTGTTCCCCTCAGACAGAGACAGGTCTCTGCGCGCTGTGTTTGGATCCAGTGTGAACCGACAGCTGTCTGCACACCAGAGACATTAATGAGATTAATATCATTATTAATATTCACCTCATTATGTGTGTGAGAGAGAAAGAGCTGTGATAGTACCTGTGTCACACACA
This sequence comes from Synaphobranchus kaupii, assembly GCA_029718625.1. Lineage (NCBI taxonomy): Eukaryota > Metazoa > Chordata > Actinopteri > Anguilliformes > Synaphobranchidae > Synaphobranchus > Synaphobranchus kaupii. The sequence continues at coordinate 3,403,003 of JAINUF010000025.1, forward strand.
CACACACACACACACACACCAGAGCGTGTATCTATTGAAAGTGTTCTGTGTCGATACACACTCACATTTCCTGGGTCCTGGTTTGGTCATGTTCTCTCCTCCATGGTCCACACTGTAGGAGAACAGAGAGAGGGAGAGAGAGAGAAAGAGTGAGAGAGCATGCAGAGAGACACTGTGTGCGCATTTGTGTGTGTGTGTGTGTGTGTGTGTGTGTGCGTGCATTTGTGTGTGTGTGTGTGTGTGTGCGCGCATTTGTGTGTGTGTGTGTGTGTGTGTGCGTGCATTTGTGTGTGTGTGTGTGTGTGTGCGCGCGCATTTGTGTGTGTGTGTATGTGAGGTGCAGTGTGGAAACTCTGTCCTTACAGCAGCGTGTGTGTGTGTGTGTGTGTGTGTGTGTGAGGTGCAATGTGGAAACTCTGTCCTTACAGCAGCGTGAGTTTGTGTGTGTGTGTGTGTGTGTGTGTGTGTGAAAGAGGTTTAGTGTGGAAATTCTCTGTACTTACAGCAGTGTGTGTGTGTGTGTGTGTGTGTGTGTGTGTGTGTGTGTGTGTGGTGCAGTGTGGAAACTCTCTGTCCTTACAGCAGCGTGTGTGTGTGTGTGTGTGTGTGTGTGTGAGAGGTTTAGTGTGGAAACTCTCTGTCCTTACAGCAGCGTGTGTGTGTGCGTGCATTTGTGTGTGTGTGTGTGTGTGCGCGCGCGCATTTGTGTGTGTGTGTGTGTGTGCGCGCGCATTTGTGTGTGTGTGTATGTGAGATGCAGTGTGGAAACTCTCTGTACTTACAGCAGTGTGAGTGTGTGTGTGTGTGTGTGAGGTGCAGTGTGGAAACTCTGTCCTTACAGCAGCGTGTGTGTGTGTGTGTGTGTGTGTGTGTGTGTGTGTGTGTGTGCGTGTGTGTGTGTGAGGTGCAGTGTGGAAACTCTGTCCTTACAGCAGCGTGTGTGTGTGTGTGTGTGTGTGTGTGTGTGTGTGTGAGGTGCAGTGTGGAAACTCTGTCCTTACAGCAGCGTCTGTGTGTGTGTGTGTGTGTGTGTGTGTGTGTGTGTGTGAGGTGCAGTGTGGAAACTCTGTCCTTACAGCAGCGTCTGTGTGTGTGTGTGTGTGTGTGTGAGGTGCAGTGTGGAAACCCTCTGTACTTACAGCAGCGTGTGTGTGTGTGTGTGTGTGTGTGTGTGAGGTACAGTGTGGAAACTCTCTGTCCTTACAGCAGCGTGTGTGTGTGTGTGTGTGTGTGTGTGTGTTTGAGGTGCAGTGTGGAAACTCTGTCCTTACAGCAGCGTGTGTGTGTGTGTGTGAGGTGCAGTGTGGAAACTGTCCTTACAACAGCGTGTGTGTGTGTGTGTGTGTGTGTGTGTGTGTGCGAGAGAGAGCTTTAGTGTGGAAACTCTCTGTACTTACAGCAGTGTGTGTGTGTGTGTGTGTGTGTGTGTGTGTGTGTGTGTGTGAGGTGCAGTGTGGAAACTCTGTCCTTACAGCAGCGTGAGTGTGAGTGTTTGTGTGTGTGTCTGTGGTGTGCAGTGTGGAAACTCTCCTTACAGCAGCGTGTGTGTGTGTGTGTGTGTGTGTGTGTGTGTGTGTGTGAGAGGTTTAGTGTGGAAACTCTCTGTACTTACAGCAGTGTGTGTGTGTGTGTGTGTGTGAGAGGTGCAGTGTGGAAATTCTGTCCTTACAGCAGCGTGAGTGTGAGTGTTTGTGTGTGTGTGTGTGTGTGTGTGTGTGTGTGTGTGTGTGTGTGTGTCTGTGGTGTGCAGTGTGGAAACTCTCCTTACAGCAGCGTGTGTGTGTGTGTGTGTGTGTGTGTGTGTGTGAGAGAGGTTTAGTGTGGAAACTCTCTGTACTTACAGCAGTGTGAGTGAGTGTGTGTGTGTGTGTGTGTGAGGTGCAGTGTGGAAACTCTCTGTACTTACAGCAGTGTGAGTGTGTGTGTGTGTGTGTGTGTGTGTGTGAGGTGCAGTGTGGAAACTCTCTGTACTTACAGCAGTGTGAGTGTGTGTGTGTGTGTGTGTGTGTGTGTGTGTGTGTGTGAGGTGCAGTGTGGAAACTCTGTCCTTACAGCAGCGTGTGTGTGTGTGTGTGTGTGTGTGTGTGTGTGTGTGTGAGGTGCAGTGTGGAAACTCTCTGTCCTTACAGCAGCGTGTGTGTGTGTGTGTTTGTGTGTGTTGTGTGTGAGGTGCAGTGTGGAAACTCTCTGTACTTACAGCAGTGTGAGTGTGTCCGGTTTAGCAGCAGACAGCGCTCTCACTCCTGAGTCTCCTGGGTGATTGTATCTCAGGTCCAGCTCCCTCAGGTGTGAGGGGTTTGAACACAGAGCTGAAGCCAGAGAATCACAGCCTGTGTGTGTGACTCTACAGCCTGACAGCCTGCAGAGAGAAGGACACACACACATTACAGCATATTAACATAAGGTAACAGGGTTGTGTGTGTCAAATACATAGTAGTGTGTTACACACCTTATATAGCTGAATATAAAATAATAACAAGGATGTGTGTATCAAACACATAGCAGTATGTTACACACCTTCTACAGCTCAATATAAAATAACAAGGCTGTGTATATCAAACACATAGCAGTGTGTTATACAAAAATATTTAAAAAATGTAATGTGACATCAATTTGACCTTTAAAATGTGGCGTAGTGCCTTATTCTACCAAGAGGAGGAAGAGGAACATGCTCTTTTTAAAATTTTTATTTATTTATTCAGCACATAAAGTATCAGTGCTAGGAGGGGAAAGGAAGCCCAACGGGCTTGTGCATAGTTCCCCTCACATCACAAACAAGAATAAAAAAATAAGACAAATATCCTCAATACATAAAACAAAAACAAAAAAACAAAAAAAAGAAAGTTCTGTGGAGTGTATAGAACTCTTTTGTCTGTTTTCACATTAGAAACATTGACATTAGTGTTATATTTAGTCACATTGGAGCCCTTTTTGATTGAAGGGGTTTGTGTTTGTACTCACCCCAGTGTCTGCAGTTTACAGTGTAGGTCCTCCAGTCCAGCAGAGAGCGCTCTCACTCCTGAATCCTGCAGCTCATTGTCTCTGAGCTCCAGATCTCTCAGCTCTGAGTGAGGAGAACGCAGGACTGAGACCAGAACATCACAGCAGCCCTCTGTGAGATTACACCAACCCAGCCTGTGGAGAGACCACACACACACAAAATTGAAATGCACTGCTGATTGTAATTTCCTATTTGCTCATGCTGATCCTGGGAAGTACACACCAAAACAGGGAGAGGTTGTGTAAATTAGGTTCATAAAGTATTCCCACTAATCCACAAAAGTCTAAGGCTTCGGTTACACTAGTCAATTCTATGCGACTTCTAACATCCAATATCGCTCGGCTGCATGTAGTCTGGACGTAATCCGCCCTCTCAAACGCGTTAACCAGAAAAACGTCAATAATCAGTCCCATGTTTTACTCCAGGTCTCTCACTCAGGCTTCTGTACTGAGAGACTGGGCAACGACTCAAAAAAATGTAATATCTTCAGCTACATTATGTAGATATACTTGTGCCATTACATGTTGATTCATCTAAACAACGCCAAAGTAATGAACATGCACGTTATTAACGCTACTGTTCCAACTCATAGCGTTACACAACACACTGTAGCCCTGCATGTTATTATAGCTACTGTTACAACTCATAGCGTTACACAACACTGTAGCCCTGCACGTTATTATAGCTACTGTTTCAACTCATAGCATTACACAACACACTGTAGCCCTGCACGTTATTATAGCTACTGTTTCAACTCATAGCGTTACACAACACACTGTAGCCCTGCACGTTATTATAGCTACTGTTTCAACTCATAGCGTTACACAACACACTGTAGCCCTGCACGTTATTATAGCTACTGTTTCAACTCATAGCATTACACAACACACTGTAGCCCTGCATGTTATTATAGCTACTGTTACAACTCATAGCGTTACACAACACTGTAGCCCTGCACGTTATTATAGCTACTGTTTCAACTCATAGCATTACACAACACACTGTAGCCCTGCATGTTATTATAGCTACTGTTACAACTCATAGCGTTACACAACACTGTAGCCCTGCACGTTATTATAGCTACTGTTTCAACTCATAGCATTACACAACACACTGTAGCCCTGCATGTTATTATAGCTACTGTTTCAACTCATAGCGTTACACAACGCACTGTAGCCCTGCATGTTATTATAGCTACTGTTACAACTCATAGCGTTACACAACACTGTAGCCCTGCACGTTATTATAGCTACTGTTTCAAGCGTTACACAACACACTGTATCCCTGCACGTTATTATAGCTACGGTTTCAACTCATAGCGTTACACAACGCACTGTAGCCCTGCACGTTATTAACGCTACTGTTTCAACTCATAGCGTTACACAACTCACTGTAGCCCTGCACGTTATTGACGCTACTGTTTCAACTCATAGCGTTACACAACACACTGTAGCCCTGCACGTTATTATAGCTACTGTTTCAACTCATAGCATTACACAACACACTGTAGCCCTGCACGTTATTATAGCTACGGTTTCAACTCATAGCGTTACACAACGCACTGTAGCCCTGCACGTTATTATAGCTACACTTACAACTCATAGCGTTACACAACACACTGTAGCCCTGCACGTTATTATAGCTACACTTACAACTCATAGCGTTACACAACACACTGTAGCCTTGTGTCATGGCACCCTGGGCAGAGATATAGCAAGCCCCTCAATATTATCAATTGCCCATAATTAATCAATTAATAAACATATATCTGAAAAAACACCCAACCCAGGGCGGAGTGCAGCTAACATAGACACGGCTTGTCATGTGCAATATGAATGAATGAAGTTCCACTTTACTGGAAAAGGCGCTGAAAAACACACGGCGGGGAGCTTCTTTGGGACACGGGCCAACCTTTCCTGGCACCCCTGTGGCCGACCAGCCCTTGCGTTCAGTGACAATGGTATTCAGCTTGGCTTGCGGTGCAGTTAGCCAGCAAGCTCACTGATTCCGTTTAGTTTTCTAAAAGGTTCACGACTTCGGTTTCAGCTCGTTGATTTGTGCAATCTATGTTATTTTGACTGGAGCCTGGTGAAAGGCTGATGGTAGCGTTGTGGTAAAGTTGAGACCTCAGCACCTGTTGATCTCATCTGATCCATCTTCCTTTGTTGTCCACCCCTTCGCCAAGACCTCCCACAGAGAAATAGCATTCTTCGTACCCACTTCCAGGTCACGGGTCAAACTATCCCAACATCAATCATTCAAACATTCAATATTGCACATCAAGCCAGCTGAAGTCATTTATGAACCCACTAATTCTATAGAGGGGAATTTAACTAGATAATTAATAATGATAATAAGCTCTGAGGGACTAGCGAGATCGCATGGCACTCTTAAAGGGAATATATCTTGCAATCTCTTAAAGGAGAATGTCCTGTCCGTAACACCTGCATGTTATTATCGCTACCGTTTCAACTCATAGCGTTACACAACACACTGTAGCCCTGCATGTTATTATAGCTACTGTTACAACTCATAGCCTTACACAACAACTGTAGCCCTGCATGTTATTATAGCTACCGTTTCAACTCATAGCGTTACACAACGCACTGTAGCCCAGCACGTTATTATAGCTACTGTTTCAACTCATAGCGTTACACAACGCACTGTAGCCCTGCACGTTATTATCGCTACTGTTTCAACTCATAGCGTTACACAACGCACTGTAGCCCTGCACGTTATTATCGCTACTGTTTCAACTCATAGCGTTACACAACGCACTGTAGCCCTGCACGTTATTATCACTACTGTTTCAACTCATAGCGTTACACAACGCACTGTAGCCCAGCACGTTATTATAGCTACTGTTTCAACTCATAGCGTTACACAACGCACTGTAGCCCAGCACGTTATTATAGCTACTGTTTCAACTCATAGCGTTACACAACGCACTGTAGCCCAGCACGTTATTATAGCTACTGTTTCAACTCATAACGTTACACAACGCACTGTAGCCCTACACGTTATTATAGCTACTGTTTCAACTCATAGCGTTACACAACGCAGTGTAGCCCTGCACGTTATTATCGCTACGGTTACAACTCATAACGTTACACAACGCATTGTAGCCCTGCACGTTATTATAGCTTCTGTTTCAACTCATAGCGTTACACAACACACTGTAGCCCTGCACGTTATTATCGCTACGGTTACAACTCATAACGTTACACAACGCATTGTAGCCCTGCACGTTATTATAGCTTCTGTTTCAACTCATAGCGTTACACAACACACTGTAGCCCGCTCCACTCGGCTTCCCCCCAGAATATCTTCAGCCGGTTAAAGCTCATGTTGTTGTCCTCTGAAAACTTAAACCTTTATATAATGTTGAAATTTTGTTTAATTTAATTAATTTACGTATTTATTATTGATATCAGGGCCGTTTCTAGACTGCTCTGATTGGGGGGGCATCAAGAGATGTTGGTGGGGCACAAGAGGGAACAAAGTAGCGGAGGGTCTGGGTGTCCCCCAGAAAAATTTAAACATTTTAAAACTAATTTCCTGCATTTCTACACACCCTCACACAGGGTATTTTCGAAAATAAAAAAGTTTATTTGTGAACATTTTGGAGAAGATTTTTTTTCAAAGCCCTATAGAGGCGAGATTTGAGATGCTTTCATATAAAATTTAAACCATGGTACACGTTCAGAAAAAAAGGTATGAATAGTACCTAAAAAGGTACAAGCGTTTGTCACTGGGGTGGTACCCTGTAGGTACATAAAATTATACCCCTAGCAAGCAATACATCATTCATTTGTAACTTTCAAACTCATAGTAACTTATTTGTACCCAAATAGAACAATATTGTACTTTCTCGACACATTGTGGAAATTTGTACCTTAAAGAACAACTAGAGATAACCGCCTAGCGGTTGTATGCCTCCGCCAACAAGTCCAGTTGCAGTTTACATCCATGTCAGTCCAGACTCATAAAATATATGTCGTGAAGACTTTGAAGGAATTTAATTTAAAAGGTATGAAGTGTATTTGAGTCCAAGTAGACATTTGTGTGAAATGTTGTCATAATTAGCATAGGAATTCTTGAGTTATGGCCAATAACGTCTTTTGTGAGGTCACCCTTTGAATTTCTGGATATAAAATGTCATCTCTTCATCATTTTATCCTATTAGACATTTGTGTGAAATCTTGTCATAATTAGCGTAGGAATTGAGTCCAAGTGGAAATTTAGGCCAAATGTGAAAAAAATTCCCTCAAGGCGTTCCTGAGATATGGCGTTTGCGAGAATAAAAACGTCTTTTGTGAGATCACAGTGACCTTGACCTTTGACCACCAAAATCTAATCAGTTCATCCTTGAGTCAAAGTGGACGTTAAGGCCAAATGTGAAGAATTTCCCTCAAGGCATTCCTGAGATATGGCGTTCACGAGAATGGGACGGACGGACGGACGTACAACCCGAAAACATAATGCCTCCGGCCATGGCTGTCGCCGGCGTGGAGGCATAAAAACATACCTCCACTGTACCTCTATTACTGAGAGTGTAGGCTAATCTGTACACGAGTGGATAAGATAATTCTATTACATTTTAAACCAGCTGTAGTTCTCTACTTGGCTCTACCCCATGACGTGCCTATAGACTGCAATATGAGCCACATCTGGACTTCAGGGATTTCACAAAGTTGAACAAGGAAATTCCGCAAAAAACATGTACTTTCATCCGTATCATGAGCAAGAATAACCACATACTTTCATCCATATGAAGAGCCGATGTTCTGGCCTTCTCATGAGCAAGAATAACCAGGTACTTTCATCCATATGAAGAGCCGATGTACTGGCCTTCTCATGAGCAAGAATAACCAGGTTTTTATTTCTTTTCTTTTTCTTTCGAGGTTGTGTAGAAATGCAGGAAATTAGTTTTTAAAGGCTCTAAATCTTCTGCCCTTAAAGTCATAGGCACATGTAAAAATTCTGTAAAGTGAAGATGCTTTCAAAAATAATGACTTGATTATAAAGAGCAGTAAACAGTAAAAAACAAAATCAAATCAATATTTGGTGTGACCACCCTTTGCCTTTAAACCTGCATAAATTCTCAGTTTTATAAGAAAATCAGCTGGTAGGTTGTTCCAAGCATCTTAAAGAACTCGCCACAGTTCAGCTCTTGCAGAACTCGTTATTCTTCTTTTCACTGAAGATAGTTCAATTAATTTTTAGTAGAATGTTTGGAAATCTAAAATTAGCTCTTTTCTGCTGACACACTAATGCATAAGACAAAAACTAAACATCCAAGAAAAAAATGTATTAAAAAAATCTAGGGTGCCTAGATTGCGCAAAAGGCTACTGTACACCCCTACACAAATCGAATCTTACCGTTCCTTTTAATTTATGATAAAACGCTTTAATACATAAGAACACTCATTCTTTAGGATAAACAAAAGCCACGTTTATTCATGAATAGGCTAAAAAACGTTATAATTAACTCCTTTGCGTAGAAGGTGACGCCGGCGGAACCTTTTTGCTCAACTGAGACATTTGTTGCTACTGCAGCCAAACTATTATTGGAAATCACAAACTCTGTGTTTGAAATTTATTGGTAGATGGTTTGTGACGATTTCTGCCGAATATGGAGTTTCTAAGTGTCACTATTTCCCCGTAGCAAGTCCATTTAACAAGCAACCCCCGACCTAGTCTATACCTACCCATGCGTGACATAGTGGACAATAATAATGTTTGAGTTCATAAATATATTTATTCATCATATAAAATTAGAATAATGTCATAGCAACGAGATAAACCCAACAATAGACTGATCGTATGCCAGAAAAGCCGTGAAAAGCCCTGCTCACTCAAATGCTAAATAAACTGTGAAAGTACTGTCTCATTCTACCATGTATTCTACTAGCAATATATGCTACTAAATATGAAATAAATATACAATGCTACCATTGGTTTACACATCGAGATGTTCCTTTCAAAATTCAGTGGTCATTTATTGTCTGTTACAATCGGCTTGAGAAATATACAACAATTTATACCGCTATTACACTATCGGAAACGTCACCGCGTAATACCCCCATGCCCTGTAAGCCTGTCTCATTCATTACAGTTCATTCTGGTTTAATTGTTGGCTTTTTTATCCAATAGAGTATATTATAACCGTAGCAACAGCATATGCCATGTCTTTTTGGGTGCTTTGAGAAATTTACTACAGCCCAGTGTAACGGCAGTTTTCGTTTTAACTGTCTAGTATTACGCAAGCTCTATAGAATATGCATTAAGGAGGGGAGTTTCCCTTTTCCGATATGTAAGTATTTTTGCATCTAAAATGCCGTTGGTCTCGCTGGCTACATATGTACGTTCGTGTTTCCACTCGAGCACTGTCTTTCCAATATGTTTGATAGCCCTATTGTTAATTTCGCATTTTGAGTGCAGTTCACATACTGTAGTGCAATCGTTAAATGTATTTTTGATGTAGGCTACCGATGTTCATTGAAGATAGAACATTTGGCAGCATTTTGCAGATGGTGGAATACTATTTTATGTTCATGTTATCATACATAATATAGGCTATGGCGTATACTTGTCTCTTAGGGCATGACAAATGCTCATTCCAATTTACTGTGCGCTGATATGTGGTAGATTAAGGTAAAAATTGGAGTCATTATAAATAGGAAAATTAAAAAAAACTACAGAAAAATGCAATCCCAGGACAAAAGTATACATACTGTAGAGTACAGGGACAAGTGATGTTTTATTGAGGTACAAGAGTGAATGATTAGGCAACATATTTAGGTGTATGTAACACTGTGATATCAATGTTTTTTATTTTAAGCCATCAGAGGGAGCAAATGTATATGCGTTTAATGGACAAAACTAATTTTATTCATTTTATGACATGTTTTGCATAGAGGTTTTGGACCCACAGATATCTACCCCCCCTATACTGATGAAAATATGTAATTCCCACTTGGAAATTATGCAAAAGTGAGTTTTATGAGCCAAAACTGTTGATTTGTAGTTAAATATATCATAATTATTTTTTATTTACAGCAGTGCACAATTTAGCCATTTGGATAGATTTGGAGACACTAATGGACAACAGGGTACACTGCTATATTTTGCATCATAGACCTTTAGTAGTTCTGCATATCATCCTTAGATTTAGCAAAACTTGTGGACATGGAGTTTATGATCCAGGAAATGTACATATATTACCGATTTCACTTATGTAGCTCTCAGCAAACTAAAGAAAACATTTTTTTCCAAAATTTCTTTGCATTTGTGGCACTTTATTTTGACGTAAATTATGAAAATAAACAAATCTAAGTTTGTATTGTAAATGGTACACCTGTCTTGTTTCATTTAAGCCATTTACCAAGTTTATGTGATGCTCACACCTGGGGCTCTATCTTGGCGATCTTGGCGCTTGGTCTAAGCGCATGGCGTGAAGTCCATTTAGGGTGTGTCCAAGTCCACTTTTGCTATTTTAACGGTGCAGCGTACAAGTGGGCTGAACCTAGTCTCTTCATTAATTATAGGTGTGTCTTGGGCGTGACATGCAATAAACCAATCAAAATGTCATATCCCATTCCCTTTAAAAGCCTGCTTTTCCACCTTAGCTGATTGCTTATATGATGGTGAAACAGACATGCTCATGCGTGTTTAGTGCGATCAAGGACTAGGCTATATGGATCAATAGTAGCCTATGATCAGCACTCGAGTTGAGGGGGGATGAGGGGGGATGGCATCCCCCCTGAAATAAAAACGGTCAAAATTATCCCCCTTCTAAAACGGCCATCCCCCCTTTCCATCCCTTATGTCATTTTATCAATGAACGTGGTATTACTGCTATTTCAACATTAATTTTGCGCATATTGAGTAAAATACTGTGGGCGAGGGAGCACGCACACATGCAATGACATTTCTACCAAGTCACTGACGCTATGCTATGCGAGTGCCCTAGAGGCACCAGAGCGCCGTGATGCGCTTGTTTGATTGATGCTAGAAGCTGCATAGCAGCACGAGCGCAGGTAACGGTCATCACAATGGCCAAGCGACCAGGGGCCGGTTGCACCAGCTATACGTAAGTTCAAACGTAGGCTAGTTATAAAGTGTTTACTAAATTAAGGTTTACACATTACTAAATAAAAATGGGTTGCACCACACAAACTAGTTTGTACGTTGAGCTTAGTAGCTACTAAATATTTACACCTACCCCTAGGTATAAAAAAATACACAAACTGTAACCGTCTGTTCATCTAATTGGCTACCTCCGCCGTTTCTTCAGCAAACACTGTAAAAATAGTTGACGCGTGGAAAACGTTCAGTTTCAAAACAAAGTTCTTTATAGTTCAAAAGAGAGGCAAACAGAACAGTCCCGTAACTTAGGCTAAGTTTCCATATATTTTCAAAGCACATAATGGCTGTAACATAAATAAATAGGCTAAACAAACAAATAAGGATATTTTGAATTTTATTCTTAAAAACATAAACATGCACACATTGTAATTCTGTTCAATGTTCTATTTTTTTCCCCATGGAATGCAAAATAGACGTAGCCTGTTAAACTCAATGCAAGTTGATTTCCGTGTTTACATTGTTGCTTGTTGATTGATTGGTTATGGATTTGTTATCGTCATGATAAAGCGACAATGTTTACCTTAGTATTGAACTAAGCATTACTTAGTTTTCACTAGCTAAGACATTACTTACGTATTGGTGGTGCAACCGAATTTAGTAAAGCGATAGTTTGAAACTAACTAGTAGCAACTAAGGACCTAGTAAATACTTTACGCGCAAACTTAGTCACAAACTTACGTATGACCGGTGCAACCCAGCCCAGGAGGACAGCGCTCTCTGAGGGACTTCATATTTAAAAAGACAAAAAATAACATTACAGGTAAGTCAAGAGTCAGTAATCTTAGTCATTACTCATTACTTTAGTCACCAAAGGTGGAATCTCTGGACATAAGCAATAACAATGTTAGTTTGGAGCTTAGCTACGTTTTTCTCTCTTGTTAGCTAGCTAGCTAACTAATGCTAGCTAGCTAGCTAGCTAAAAGATCATTAACTAGGCTAGCATTAACGTCAGCTAATCATGTTCGGGGAGAGTGGAGTAGGCAGCCATTGACAAAATTGGTCCTATTTTGTATTATCTGTATAATTTTTAATATATTTTCATATTTTGTAAACAGTTTCAATTTGCACTTAATGCCCTGTTAAAAAAAAGTAACATTGGGAATGTTAACATAAAAGATTTGTATTTGAACTGCAATAAAATGATGATAGATCAATATTTTTCTAATTGTTTTCCTCCATTTTTTCATGAAGGGGTTCTTGTTTAATTTACATAATGATTTAATTAATCACGATTAAAAATTAACCCTTTAGATACCAGTTTTGATCATATACCAGTAACTGCTTTTTTGAAAAATACACTATAATTCAATATTCTAAAAACAAATTTGACTTTATTATTAGTATCATCAGCTGATCCATCTGAATAATAAATGAGAAGATTGATTTTGGTGCATTTTTACTTTTTGTATAATGTCAGATTGAACAAAAAGGTACGTTGGGACTGTTAACCTACAAGATTTGTACCAGACTTCCATTATAACCACATTTTTTGACCCCCTCCCCCACTTTAAATTAAAGTGAAAAAATGATTTTGCACTAATTGTCCTCTGCATTTGACCCTAAGTCAAATGTAAGTGGTGCCATGGCAGCCCGGGGACCGACTCCAATTCTGAGGTGCCTTGGTCAAGAGCAATGACAGGAGTATCTGACACCTAACATCCATAACATGCATGTTGTTTTAGGAGTATAATCATTATCTTTATGCTTTAACAATAATCAAAAGGGTACAGAGTTGGTCTCCCACCCTCTGCGCCGTTATCAGCACAAATGATGTCCCCATATGATAAAATCCACCATCCCCCCTGATTTTTTTTTACAACTTGAGTACTGCCTATGATAAATATTATTTGGACAAACCACTATGAGTTCCCGGTAATTCCCGATAGTGCTGTTATTTTACAAAATAGATGCGGTTAAATTTAGTTAAAGGCACCTGCAACAGCTGAGAATAAGCTACCAATGGCTTCCATCTCACCTTAGAAAACGCCAAATTAGCCTGCTTCTTTAACAAATTTCGTTTGCTTATGCAATTAACTCATGTTCAAGCTTCATCCGAAGTTCATTACCTGCATTCTAATTTTGATTAATAAAATAAATAACATTATTTTGCCTTAATGATGACAACAAATAAAATAAAGCTGTCAGGTTGGCAACCCATTGGTTCACGCATATTTTCCCTTGTTTTATAATGTCCTGCTTATGGAAATGTGACCAACCTGTTTTACTGGTAGCGTAATGCTTTCAAACAATCCACTTTCCCAGGAAGACCATTTACAGCAGGGGAACAAACCTGCTCCTGTAAAGCGCACATGCAGATAATGGTATTAAAATTAATTGTGAATTAATTGTAACGTGCTGCAAATTTGTTTTAGTTTCTAATTAGACGCTTAGTTCTCTTTAAAATCTTTTGTTCAGTTATGGAATAACAGGTGAAATCAGCGAGTTAACATGGTGACATTTATCTCTGTTTTTTAACCATAGGCTATCGAAAAAACCTTATGCACAGCGAACCCGCTGTAGCCTAGGCTATTTGAAAAACAATAAAAGCAATATTCACTGGACAAGGTTTTGAACTTTTTTCAGTCACAAACCATTCTATTTACTTACAGGCTGTATTCCTAGGTAAACAGAGCTGTATTCTAATGACATCTGAAGCGCATTTTCAGAACTCAAACGTCCGTCTATTGCAGTGCACGAGTTTTCCATTGAATGACAATTCACGCATTAGATGTAAATGACAATTTGCGCATTAGGCTTGATATAGGTGTTATCAGCTCCTTTTTAATGGATAGCCATTGTCCCGTACCATCGCACATCGCCTGGATATTGATGGAGTGGGCTGAGAGCAATGTAATGTGGCATTCCGCTTCGCTGAGGGAAAGGTATGTGGACCTATGGAACCTTTTACTATTATGCATTTTTGATATAGCCTACACAATAATAATATTTCACATTGTGATCTAGATATTTTAGTCATGCTTGTGCGTGCCCCTGTGTGTAACAGACAGGAGGGTACGCGTGTTGTGCACACACCTATGTAGACGCACTTATATGCGCCGTTAAAATAACATGTAAACAACTGCGACGTGACTTTAGACCAGGTTTGTGGTGGTTCTAGCGCAAGCGCTTTCTGCTGGCTCAAGATAGCAATACGCCAAAAAGAATCCTGGCCACTCCTCATCTTAAGACCAACACGCCCAGTTCACTTGTAATGGGCGCAAGAATACATGGTAGTTAAACGACGTGAACGCAAGGCGCTATTATGAACCATGCGCCGGGTGTAAGATAGCAAAGACACTTGCGTTTGGGTAAGCGTCGCTTAGCGCCGGGTGTAAGATAGGGCCCCAAGAGTTTTAAAGCCTTAAACAGAGCACCCCCTAAATAGGTGAAATTTGCCATCTGCGCCAAGGGGTTAAACGCATAAGCATAAGCATAAGCATACCATTTCTGATGGTTTTGTTTCCCCTATCATTCAGTTTGTTTGTTACTGCATAGGAAACGCAACCTTCGATTAACGTTAATCCGTGTCCTTTCAAAAACGTATTTAATTTTGCAGTATGTAGCCAATGCAATATGTCACCTTTAGCCTAGATGTTCATACAGTTGAATGCATCCGGCAAATAAAAATGGTTACATAACTCAAAAAAACAATCATGGCACATTTTCAACGGCAACAGCTTAACAAGCTGCCTTGCGTTCAAAACTTTTTTCCTCACTCTTGTATGACTGAGAAAGAATAATGTCATTTACATCTATTTATGTGCATTTGCTGTCTTTCACTGATGCAATTCATGTTTGAGAATCCGATATTTTGTATCATTTACCGTACATACTTCATGCCTGAAATACAGCGTCTGATAAAACGGTCGGCTACATCCCATTTTCAGTGCAAAAACAAGCTCTGAGAAACAAGCTCTGAGACAAGAACAATATGTTAAAAGCCCAATGACTCAGAAACACGTCATTAGCAATTAGCATTGCTTAAAATGACGCTTGACTGATCAAGGACGTTCCATTTGCTTAATACACGTGCCTCGATTCTTCCTCGTATCTCTTCCTCATGTCCTCCGTTGGGTGGAGCTTAGGAGCGAGGAGATTTTACAGAATTATATATCTTAACAAGGGGGACGGTTTTCCCACTTTCTTTTAACAAGGGGGACGATAATTCAAGCCCTGCCCATACCTATACTGCACCAAGAGTATGGCACTTTTCAGGGTTTCCTACAGAAATAACCACAATGACCACAAACAAACAGCCCTTAAAAACATTAAAGGGATAGTTTGGAATTTTGGACATAATGTCTCAATTACGACTTACCCATGATGTAGTTGATTGATGGAAACCATTTTCAGATAATTCCATGCTGTCCCTTCTTTTGGACATACACACATTGCTAATGCTAGCGCAACTCTAAGGTAAGTGCTAGCATCCACAACCAAACTAACTTAACTCCTTTGCGTAGAAGGTCCCGCCGGCGGCACCTTTTTGCTCAACTGAGACATTCGTTGCTACTGCAGTCAAACTATTAGTGGAAATCACAAACTCTGTGTTTTAACTTTATTGGTAGACGGTTCGTGACGATTTCTGCTGAATACAGAGTTTCTAAGTGTCACTATTTCCCCGTAGCAAGTCCATTTAACAAGCAACCCCCCACCTAGTCTATACCTACCCATGCGTGACATAGTGGACAATAGCGTCTATGTTTGAGCTCATAAATATATTTATTCATTATATAAAATTAGAATAACGTCATAGCAACGAGATAATCCCAACAATAGCCTGATCCTATGCCAGAAAAGCCGTGAAAAGCCCTGCTCACTCAAATGCAAAATAAACTGTGAAAGTACCGTCTCATTCTACCATGTGTGGAAGTTTCAATAATTATAAAAATTAAAATGATATAACCTGTATAATATGAGGGCTTTGTGACCTCGCTCTGGGCCTAGTTTGCGTGCTGCCAAGAGCTGAAAACTGTGAGCAGGATAATTGACTGAAGAAATGCTTTGAGTGTGTGAACTGAGGGAACTGCTTGGGAACCGAAACCATAATAAACTCTTCTCCCACCTGTGTCTGTATGCATGTCTGGAACCAGGGCCGTGATGTCAGGGGGGGCTGAGGGTGAGAAACAAGGTTGATGTTCCCAAAACAATTAAGGGTGGGAAAGGAGGACGGTCTCTATCCTGTTTTGTATAAGAAAAAGTGTATAAGTATGAAGGCTCGTTTTGTGAAACTTTAGAATGGACACTGACAGTGAACAATGTGTTTATTCTCCATGTATGCATGAATAGAAGTTCTTGAATTTCACCAGTCCGAACCTCAGAGTGGCTTTATTCCACAACACATATTTAGTAGCAATATATGCTACTAAATATGAAATAAATATACAATCCTACCATCGGTTTTACACATCGAGAAGTTCCATTCAAAATTCAGTGGTCATTTATTGTCTGGTACAATCGGTTTGAGAAATATACAACACTTTATACCGCTATTACACTATCTGAAACGTCGACGCGTAATACCCCCATGCCCTGTAAGCCTGTCTCATTCATTACAGTTCATTCTGGTTTAATTGTCGGCTTTTTTATCCAACAGAGTACATTATAACCTTAGCAACGGTATAGGTCATGTCTTTTTCGGTGCTTTTAACAATTTACTACAGCCCAGCGTAACGGCAGTTTTCGTTTTAACGCTCTAGTATTACGCAAGCTCTACAGAATACGCATTACGGAGGGGAGTTTCCCTTTTCCGATATGCAAGTATTTTTGCGTCTAAAATAGCGTTTGTCTCGCTGGGTACATATGTACGTTCGTGTTTCCACTCGAGCACTGTCTTTCCAATATGTTTGATAGCCCTATTGTTATTTTCGCATTTTGAGTGCATTTCACATACTGTAGTGCAATCGTAAAATGTATTTTTGATGTAGGCTACCGATGTTCATTGAAGATAGTGTTATATGGAATAACGGAAACTGAAACCGGGGCTGCAGTCGGAGCTTACTCCATTTAATTAACACACAGAATACATGTGGGCATGGCACGGAACGCACTGTCGTAACGGATAGAACATTTGGCAGCATTTTGCAGATGGTGGAATACTATTTTATGTTCATGTTATCGTACAAAATATAGGTTATGGCGTATATACTTGTCTCTTAGGGCATGACAAATGCTCATTCCAATTTACTGTGTGCTGATATGTGGTAGATTAAGGTAAAAATTTCCTTGGAGTCATTATGAATAGGAAACTGAAAAAGAAAATACAGAAAAATGCAATCCCACGGCAAAAGTATACATACTGTAGAGTACAGGGACAAGTGATGTTTTATTGAGGTACAAGAGTGAATGATTAGGCAACAGGTGTATGTAACACTGATATCAGCGTTTTTTGTCTTAAGCCATCAAAAGGAGCAAATGTATATGCTTTATAATACAATAATGAATAATTTTATTAATTTTATGACATGTTTTGCACTGGGGTTTTGGAACCACAGATATCTACCCCCTATACCGATGAAAATATAGTAATTCCCACTTGAAAATTATGAAAAAGTGAGTTTTATGAGCCAAAACTGTTGATTTGTAGATAAATATATCATAATTTTTTAAATTTAGTTATTTAGAGCAGTGCACAATTTATCAATTTGGATAGATTTGGAGACACTAATGGACAACAGGGTACACTGCTATATTTTGCATCATAGACCTTTAGTAGTTCTACACATCATCCTCAGATTTTGCAAAACTTGTGGACATGGAGTTTATGATCCAGGAAATGTATATATATTACCGCTCTCAGCAAAAACAAAAAAAAACAATTTAAAAAAAATATTTTTCCAAAGATTCTCTGCATTTGTGGCACTTTATTTTGACTTAAATTATGAAAATAAACAAATCTAAGTTTGTATTGTAAATGGTACACCTGTCTTGTTTCATTTAAGCCATTTACCAAGTTTATGTGATGCTCACACCTGGAGTTATAAAGCCTAAAACAGAGCACCCCCTAAATAGGTGAAATTTGCCATCTGCGCCAAGGAGTTAAACACTCCACAGTGCACCCAAAGCAAAGAAAATACGACGACAGTCTATCGGGGTTATTTTGAGTGTTTATACCATCATTTTTGAAGTCAAACTATCATTGAATCCTTTACTTTGTGCTGACCTATATTCTCTGTGGAAGTACGGCGGCAGAGCGAACGTGGCCATTGCAACTTGTTGCTCTTCTTTGTTGTTGTAATCGACCAGTGCCGGCACTACATTCATAGGTAACGTAAAGTATCGCTCCGCCGCCGTACTTCCGCCTTGATGGGCACGCTTTGACAGTTTGCATGTTCAGTTCGGAGTTTTGGCAGGGTTTTGGCGTGACCACGCGGAAATGATAATGTAAACGGACGCGATGCCATTGCATTTGAATTATGTCACTCTTGTGCCGCAAAGCATGAAAACGATATGTTAAATGGCAAATTGAATTATAATTTCCTTTTTGTCATGGATCATGCGACT
Source organism: Synaphobranchus kaupii (assembly GCA_029718625.1). Lineage (NCBI taxonomy): Eukaryota > Metazoa > Chordata > Actinopteri > Anguilliformes > Synaphobranchidae > Synaphobranchus > Synaphobranchus kaupii. Next base: position 3,421,658 of record JAINUF010000025.1, read on the forward strand.
ACAATAAGAAACTGCTAATGCAAATGTGGTTTTTAATTTTCATTTAAATTATGGCAGGGTTGTGTCGTAGAGGGCAAGAAAAAATAAATGTGAAATGGATTTGCATTACCATTTTCAAATTGTCAGATAAAGTGCATACATTAACTTGAAAATGAAAACGCAAAATGGCCTTTTGCATTTTCATTTGAATTATGTCATTGTTTTTGCGCACATTGAATGTAAACGAAATGCAATCACCGATTTGCATTTTCTTTTGAATTTTGGCGCAGATATGCTTCCATAGGTTGCTAGCTAATTAATAATTGCCAAAACATTAAAACTATTGCTTTTAGAGCTGTATAATCTTTGTGGAAATTTATATTTCCAAAATGCATGACTATCATAGGTGTCATTTTGGTAAGGCGCTCGCCATACCTTGGAGACGGGAAAAAAAAGTATTCATTCATAAAAAGTGATGATTTTGTTTTGACGTTCATTCAAGTAGCCTACATGATAAGTAATAGTTTGAAGAACTGACACAATCTCTCCTCATCATATTACAAATTATTGCCTAGGCGGTGGGCGGCGAGACAAGCTATAATAGGCTACCGTGTTATAGTTCACCAAACTAGAACGTGAATAAGCTCCGCCTCGTCCCGTCTCACACTAGTCAGTAAAATCAACAGTCTCGTCAACAAGCATGGAAATATTTTTTTACTGAGGAATATTTTCTGAGAAAAAACAAGTCGTCTATAACAAGCGACATCAACACAGTGATTTTTTAATGCCCAAAATGGTATACATAATCCACACACCAGCAAGCAGAGATTTGTTCTTTGTAAGACCACAGTATGACACACTCTCGTGTAATGAGTTGCAACTGACTGTGAGGTACATTGTAAAATAATGTCAATGTCATAAAAGTCTGTAAAATAGTGAAGGTACGAAATTGTAAACAGCTGAACTATAAATAGGGTAATTGTATTGTTTATGGTCAAACACATTTATATAACAACCTGCTACCGTATAGTTAACAAAATTGTTACCGTTATTTACCGTGTGTGTGTGTGTGTGTGTGTGTCAGTTCCCAGTGTGATCATGTAAGCTACACTTCTCTTTTCTATTGTTTGTCTATAAAGACCAAATGGGAGGATAATTGCAATTGTATGTGACATGCTGGCTAAATATATCCACTCAATTTGCACTTAATTTCATTTGATGAACTGGACACTATTTGAGCCATATTAGTCTGCCTACAGAGAGGGAAAGTAGTCATTGTGTAAGCTATATGTAATGGATATATAATGATCTGCATTATTTGATGAACTGGGTAGTATGCTCCTGATATCTCAGCCTATTGCAGCATTCGTTTGATAGTTGTCCTCCATGTGGCAGTGGTTTAATTGCATCCTGTGTTGCTTCAGAGCTAAAACAGTGAATTACAATTTTTGCATTTAAACTGAATTTATTCGATATTTTCCCTGGCAGTTTTATGTTAGCATATCTTCTTTTAGAACTCACCAAAATTGACTATTTAATAGCATCATTTTAAAAAGTATCCAGCAAAGGGGGGGAACCCCTTTACCCCATTTAAATTTATTTTTGTTTTGTGCTTTTTACAGAGAACTGTCACAAAGACGCAGTACAGAGAAACAGAAGAAGAAAAAACCAGGCCTGAACCCCCAAACAATTAGATTGAAGTGATTTTATTACAGAGAAACGCAAAGTAATGTAACGGGTAATATAACGCATTACCTTAATTGTAAAGTAATATCGTATAATATAATGCTTTACTTTTTTAAAAACTAACTAGTAATATGTAATATATTACAATTTTCAAGTAACGCCCCCAACTCTGCTTGTAATGTTTTTAGTTGTTCATATTTGTGATTTCTTTGAGGACTTTGAGTGTGAAAAATGCAGGAGCAACCAGGACTTAAGCCATAAGATTACCCTGCTGGAAGAATGCATTTGAACACTAAAGGAGAACTATGCCCTAAAGGACTTGGACGACTTGCAATCCAGTTCGGACTATGTTTTGTTGATTGGGGACTCTATTACCTGGAACGTGAGAGTTCCACCTGTTGACAGGGTAAGAGTGCATACTGAATGCTTGCCGGGTGCAAGGGTCCTTGAAGTAGCCAACATGGCAAAACATTTTTTTGGGTCTTTACATGACGCGATTAAAAGCCTTAACAAGAAGGTAATTGATCGGGTCCCCTCCCGGTATACAGGAGAGGCAGTGAAGCATTCAGTGATGTTTGGTTTGTAGAAAAGTAGCTCTCCTCCTGATTAAAATGAGCTCTCAGCCAACTTTCTACCTGTAGTGAGAGCAGAGACATAGCCCCAAACTACTGCACATGTACCAGGTACTTGAACTACAACAGCCACAAAGCTTACAGTTAAGACAATAGGTTGCTACACCCACTGAATGACGTTACAGAAGCGGAGGCCAAGGGGCTGGGCATTTTACTGCTAGTGTAGTGCCTGCCTGTCTGCAGCGTTTAGAGACTCAGAGATTAGAGAGGCCACATAACTCGCTGGCAAGTTAGCTCAATTACCAAAAAAAAAACGGGGGAAATACGGCCCTTTATTTATCTACGTTTGGTATCGTGAAAAAATTAGACAGCCTAGCCAGAAGTCTGTAACACTTAGCTAGGCTACGCACCCCGGTTCCATGTCAGAAAATCAACCCCGACCTCCCGTTTTTCAGTAGGAAATGCTAATGCTTGTGTATCGACCAACATGCTGACACAGAATATTAAACATATACAATTAAAAGTTAAAACGTCATTGTTGTAGGCTACTTGTTAGCCGTTTTAGCTATGTTTTCTAGCACAGCCAATGCAAATCGAACGCACTTATGTCAGTAAGAACATGAAAATGACGCATTAATCACCCCGATATCCATTAACGAATGCAAGGTTAGCTACTATAGCCTACTCCATGGCATACATTTTAAAACCAATTTGTTTATGCCTAACAACAGCTAATGCACTAGCCCAGAAAAAATACATTGCTTCTGTAATCGAATGCTCAGAGCGGAACCATTCAATTATGATCAGCTAGCTAATGTTAGTCTACTTAATGGTCATGGATACTACTTAATGGTCCTGTTTGGTTTAGTTTGCCAAAACATCTTAGGAAATAACGTAGCCTATCAATGTAATTTTCTGACATTATAATAAAATAGCAATGATAGTTTGCTTGATCTACGATGTGTCCCGTCCCTAGAACAGTGAGATGCAGGTAGCAATTCTTCCCTCGCTGGCTCCGCCTACTTGCTATGTCATTTACACGCCCACTTGAAAACACTTCAAAAACGAGGAAGTGGTAGAGATATACGTCAAAATTAATTTTCAACTTTATATTCAAATAACTCAGCACAGATTTTTTTTGGCCAGCCAAAGAAAGACTTAATTACACCTTGCACCTTGATCTGTTCAATAAGGTTAATGTTGTTTTTGGGTGGAATTACCCTTTAACGATTGGCTTTGTGGTTGGTGTGTAGATCAAAACATCGGTTTTATTGATAACTGGGATCTATTCTGGGAGAGACCTGCATTCTACCGCAGAGACGGCCTGCATCCAAATAGCCGAGGCTCAGCAAATCTGTCAGACAACATTCAGAAAGCCCTCAATGCCTGACTATACTGCAGTAGTGGATATGAAAACACCAGTGTTGTCCATTTCGATATCTGCTCCCCTTATATGAATACAGTATCCAGACAATAAGCCTGACATTAAGTGTATCCATGCAAGAACCATTTGTCGTGGAGTTAACATGGGTAACGTGAAAATCATCCCTCTACAAAGGGAATCCCATGTGAAACCTGTTTCATATTCTCTGCTCAGCTTTGTAAGGTGCAATTTTATTAATTCCATTTTTCCTGCCTCAAGCCCACACCCAAATTCCGCTGTTGGATTCACAAGGATTGTAAATAACAGCTGATTGGACAATCTAACAAGACATGGGACATCAAAGCCTTTTGGGTAAACATGGGACTGTTTTGTGACCCTTTGTCTCCTAATGACGCCAGGAACCCAGGGCTGTTCACAAGCCATAAAAGGCCTAGGTCCTTGGGATATATTCTGGACTGAACGCAGTTATGTATAAAGCATCATATGTATGTGCCTGTAAATAACTGTGGATAATATGATAAATGTGGTGGACTGGGATTAACACCAATTTAAATGAGGGGTATGTGAAAGTATAGGAGGGGGCAAACTACATGGGAAGGAATAAAGAATGTGTTTGGAAGGAGGATGTAGGTTATCAGGGATGTGCTTGTCCACATAAGTGTCTGGATCATAGAGTGGCCATCACCTGGACCTCACCTGGTTTCTAGAGAAATGATAGGTAAAATCATAAGATCACGCGCCGTCATCTTATTACTATCACTAGATCGGGGGGGGGGGGGGGGGGCGGGTGCCAATTCAGCACGATGATTTCTTTTCTTTCTCGATTTCTCCTATCAGTTGCGGGCTGCTGCTGTCTGCCTGCATGTTGGGAATGACGTGGTGACGTCAGACGTAGCTTGTTCATTCGAAAAATGGCGAAAGGCTCAAGTTAGCCAAGCTAGGTTACGAGAAAGATAAGAGACGCAGAACGTTTCTCCCTTTGTGGAAAAAAACATATCCGTGGGTGGAGAACGATGTCCAAATACCAGCTATGTACTCCACTGTCTGAAGACAATTCCTGGGCAAAGCAGATAAAAAAGGATAATTTTTCCGTGGCAATGACAGCTACAGAAAACTAAATTTGGAGAGCCATGCCAAATCCATTCCACACATGATTTGCATGGAGGCAAAAAAACGTCTGACTGTTCCTGGACCGATGGACCGTTGCATCCGAAGACTACACAAAGACAGCCACAACCAGCTTAAAAAATGAATTACCACAGCTTATCATGTCACAAAGGCCGAGCAGCCTTTCACCCAATACCTGGCACTGCTGGATCTGCAAGCGATAAATGGAGTGGACGTCGGGGCAAGTACAATCAAGCTTGCCAAAGGTGAGTGAATAATCTACCTTACTAACGTTAATGTTAGCTACTTTTCAATATCTGTAGGGAGGGGATAGTTAAACGAAATATACCATCATTAGTCATGACAAATTAACTAGCGCTATCAATAGCTCGTTTAGCTATCATAACGTTACTAAAACGCATCCGACCGACATAACAAATGAATCAACTAACGCTAATTAGTGAAACGTAATTGTATGGTTGAGTATGCAGCGTCGCTACGTGAACTTTTTGTGTTAATATTGTTTCCAGATTCGTTGAAGTAATTTATGATGACATCTGGGAGCCCTGCTACAACGACTTAAAGGCAGCCAGGTTCATTAGTGTCCTGGCTGGTGCTGCAACGGATGTCAGCATCAGGGACCTGGAGGGAATATATATCCGGTTTCTTAAGGATGGACAGCCAAACAATATGTTTGGAGCAGTTGAAGAGCTTAAATATGCCACAGCTACAGGACATTGTGAGGCCATTAATGCTGTTAAGATGATGCATCGATAAATTACTATATCAACAAGTTCATAAAAAAAGTTAGTTTTTTTGTGGATAAAAAAAATAGCATCAATAAAGTGAAGCATGAGTTTTAATTTATTACTTAATGGTAGCAATGTACAATAATAGATGTGTGTAACAGTTTTCACTATTTATGTTTTTAGCCCTAGAGAAAGTTGGACTAAATGACTGGAAGGAGAAGACAGTGGGCTTTGGCTCTGATGGGGCCGCTGTGAGTGCCAACGACGTGGGGGAGTGTCAACGCTTCCAATTCGTTTTAAGACAGTTTGGTATCGAGTCTACAATGGTTGAATAGTCCGGAGATATGTGATTGCATAACAGCAGTAAGGATTCTCTGGCTACGCCGCCAGCAACATAGCCGTTGTTGGGTCCTTGGGTAAAATAAGTGTTTAAAATCACCAAGAACAGTCCAATCACACTCCATAAAGCGAAATACATAGTTGCTACTTCAGTGCAAGCAAGGTGCGAAGTAAAAAACAATCACATCCGCGTAAACAAACACGATAAAACACACAAATGGCAAGCGTGAAACGCAGCAAGGCAGCCGCAGAGCAGCGCCACCTCCACCTCCGCCTCCTATTTTGCATTAATTATTTAATTATTTTCAAAACTCCCGGATGAGTAGCACCTTTACATGCTGGGATAGAAGGTCTTAGTGTCAGAGAACAATTAGATGAATGTCTGGTAGCAGTAGATAGTCTTAGTGTCAGAGAACAATTAGATGAATGTCTGGTAGCAGTAGATAGTCTTAGTGTCAGAGAACAATTAGATGAATGGCTGGTAGCAGTATAGTCTTGCTCTCTGGAGTTCAGGGTCTTACCGCCCGCTATTTCATAACCACACCCCAGTCAATGTGTGTATATGCGAACCCGTATTCACATAAACATCCATGTTACAGGTTCTGAGTCAGATAAACTTGTTTTCCTCCTTGCGACAAAATTTAATTCCTTACACCTTTGCATTATTAAATATTAGATCCCTGGCATCTAAAGTGTTTTTAATTAATGACCTTGTTCAAGACAATAAATGAGATTTTTTAAAAATTCTTAACAGAGACATGGCTAGGGACAGATGGTACTGTCTCGCTAATAAAGGCTTCGCCCTTTTCTCAAAAAATTAGGCAGAATAAGAGAGGAGGTGGCTTAGCAAATTTTATTCATGTGAATTTAAATACAAGCAAATGGACTTTGGTGACGACTTCTTTTGAATATCTTGCTCAGTTTTGATTCTCCTGTACTGATGGTGACCATCTATCACCCTCCAAGGCAAAACCCAGCATTTTTTCCTGAATTTGCTGAATTCATGTCTATCATATAAACTGATCATGAGAGAGTTCTTCTGGCAGGTGATTTTAACTTGCATGTGGATAATGTGTGATTCCAAGGCCATGGATTTTAAAAGCTTACTACTCTCTCTTGATTTTAATCAGCATGTTGCTGAGCCAACTCATAAGCATGGTCATACTCTAGATTTGGTCATTTCTAGAGGAATAAGAGTTTCCTCTGTTGTCGATCTCGCTATATCAGATAATTTCTGTGTATTTTTTCATGTCATGTTGTTAAAAGGAAAGAAAAAATCTGATGGCATTATAAAGAGGCACATTTTAAACTCTGCAGCAGCTGATAGGTTTGCACAACTTGTAAATCTTACACGTGTACCACTGAACCCGCTGTGAAATTCTTAAACTAAAGAGGAACTGTCAGAAAGCAGAGCGTAAATGGAGAAAGACAAAACTACAGGTACATCTTGACATCCTTAAAGAGCAACTTGCAAATTATAATAGAGCAATAAGAAACACAAGACAGACTTATTTTTCCAAGATTATTTGTGACAATAAGACTAATCCCAAAGTGCTTTTTTCAACAATTAATCGCTTGACCCTCAACCTCTGTATTTGGTCCTATCCCCACAAGACTTTTTAAACTGTTTTTAGTGGTTTGTCAGACAGTGTCTTGGCCATTGTAAACTCCTCTTTGGAGAGCGGCAACTTCCCAACTGCACGGAAGACTGCCATTGTAAAGCCTGTGCTAAAGAAAAGTAACGTGGATCCCTCAGTTTTTGTAATTTTAGACCCATATCAAACCGCCCTTTCTTAAGCAAGATTATTAAAAAAGTGGTTTTTAGACAGTTAAATGATTTTCTCAGTAAAAATACCATTCTTGAGAAATTTCAGTCAGGCTTCCGGTCAAACTACAGTACAGAAACGGCTCTAGTCAAGGTAGTCAATGATATTCCAATGTGCATAGATGCTGGTGGTGTGTCTGTTCTTGTTCTGTTAGATCTCAGTGCTGTATTTGACACTGTGGACCATAAGATTTTGCTACATTGACTTGAACAAGGGGGTAGGTCTCTCAGGAACAGTTCTTAAATGATTTTATTCATATCTGGCTGGAAGACATTTTTGTGTTGCCGTAGGGGATTCTGTATCAGAAAAAGCTTTTATTAACTGTGGGATTCCTCAGGGTTCTGTTATTGGCCCATTACTCTTTTGTTTATACATGCTTCCACTTGGTAAAATCATTAGTAACCATGGGGTTAATTTTCATAGCTATATTTCTGTATTGCCTGATGATGAAAGCCCAATCGGTTCCTTAGAAAACTGTCTGAATGATATTAATCTCTGGATGCCTCAGAATTTTCTTCAGTTGAATCAGGATAAGACTGAAATACTTATCATTGGATCTAAGGCCCAGAGAGAAAGATTATCGAAGAACCAAAAAATAAACCTCAAGTTAAGAATATAGGTGTAATCTTGGACGTTGACTTAAGCTTTCTGCCACATATAAGAAATGTAACAGGGGAAGCCTTTTTCCATTTGCGAAACATTACTAAAGTAAGGCCTTTCCTCTCGCAAGCTGATGCTGAACGGTAAATACATGCCTTTGTTACAAGAAGATTAGACTACTGTAATGCTCTCTTCTCTGGTCTTCCAAAAAAATATACAGAGCAGCTACAACTTGGTCATGGCAACCTAGCCTGGAGAAGGGAGGGGCTTAAGGTTTTGGGGGTGTGCCTGGGGACTAGGCAGTACACCTAAAAAACTGGGAGGGTGCACTGGACAAAGCGTGTGGCAGGATGTCTAAGTGGAAGTGGCTCCTCTCTCAGGTTTCTTTTAGGGGGAGGGTGCTGATCCTAAATAATTTAGTTGCCTCTGCTCTCTGGCATAAGCTTGCTGATTTAACACCACCAAAGTGAGCTACAAAAGACGATTGTAAAATTGTTTTGGTGAGGGCAGCACTGGCTCAGGGCAGCAGTGCTGTATCTGCCCTTGCAGGAAGGGGGCAGGATCTTATTGACCTGGAGAGCCGTGTGATGGCCCCTTGCTTGCAGGCTGCACAGAGGCTGTGTTACCATGCTGATGTGAGCTGGAGGGAGACCGCCTGTGCCCTGCTGAGGATGGCAGGGGGTTTGGAACTGGACTGGCATCTCTTCTTAATGAACATGCAGGGGGCAAGCACTGTGGGCCTTCCTGCGTTCTACACCTCTATGCTGAGGGTGTGGTCGGACGTTTTTATCGTGCAGCGAGGGGCCCTTTGGATCCTGGATGAGCCCCCTGCTGAAACTGTCACCGCAGGTGTTGGCCAGCCTTAGGGGTCACTTTGTGAGGGCTGGCTTGATGAAGCTGCTCACTTGTGGAGCACGGAGCACACCCCAGTCAATGCGCTTATATACAAACTCATATAAGCACAGTAGCACACCCCAGTGAATACACTTATATACAAACTCATATAAGCACAGTAGCACACCCCAGTCAATACGCTTATATACAAACTCATATAAGCACAGTAGCACACCCCAGTCAATACGCTTATATACAAACTCACATAAGCACAGTAGCACACCCCAGTCAATACACTTATATACAAACTCATATAAGCACAGTAGCACACCCCAGTCAATACGCTTATATACAAACTCACATAAGCACAGTAGCACACCCCAGTCAATACACTTATATACAAACTCATATAAGCACAGTAGCACACCCCAGTCAATGCACTTATATACAAACTCATATAAGCACAGTAGCACACCCCAGTCAATATGCTTATATACAAACTCACATAAGCACAGTAGCACAACCCAGTCAATACACTTATATACAAACTCATATAAGCACAGTAGCACACCCCAGTTAATACGCTTATATACAAACTCACATAAGCACAGTAGCACACCCCAGTCAATACACTTATATACAAACTCATATAAGCACAGTTAGCGTACCCCAATCAATACGCTTATATACAAACAAGTATTCACACATAAACATCTAGGTTAGTTTTTGAAAATTAAATTTTTTTTTTCCTCCCTGTGACAAAATTAAAACCCTTACACAGCCAAAATCACTAATTCTATTTAGTTAAGGTCACACAGTACTACTCACCCCAGTCTCTGTAGTTTACAGTTTGGACTCATCAGTCCAGCACAGAGCAGCTTCACTCCTGAATCTCCCAGGTTATTGTTGCTGAGGTCCAGATCTCTCAAGGGTGAGTTTGATAACTGGAGAACTGAGGCCACAATATCACAGGACTTCTCTGTGAGGTGACAGCTGTTCAGTCTGCAAAGAAGAGTTAATATATTATTGCCTAATAATATTAGGTATACATAAAACATGTAACATTTGAAATGTAACAATGATAGTGTTCAGTGATGAAGAGTGAAATTGAGGATTTTAAGGTTGATGATGCTCTGAGGAAGATGTCTGTGCTACACTCTCCAACTGTAGCACTTTGGACCTGAGAATTAGACGTCCTGCTGGAATGAAATCTGATAGTTCTACTGATGTAATTCTGACCCAAATGGCTCCTTTTCTTATACTGTAAGTTCTCTGAATTGGGGCTAAGGGTCCATCTACCTTTTCTATGATCTTTTCTCTGGGTTAACCCTCCCATCCCATCCCAGAAGTGCAGCTGCCATCTTTCAGAGTGGACAGTGGGTTAGTTTGTAATGCTGTGGGACGTTTGGCACAGCTACCACCAAAAGTAAAGATGTAAAAGATAACACACGTCTTTCAGAGTGGACAGTGAGTTATCCTGATTCTTTACTTTTGGTTTCAACTGTGGTCCCACAGCACTGCAAGCTAGCACACAGCTGAAGGTGGATTCACTTTAATAACAGGAAGCCTAATAACAGTGATCTGTTCACATATAGTCAGGTAGTGCACTGTGTCTGTTCTGCTGGTGTTACATATGACCAGGTAGTGCAGTGCGTCTGTTCTGTTGGTGTTACATATAACCAGGTAGTGCAGTGTGTCTGTTCTGTTGGTGTTACATATAATCAGGTAGTGCAGTGTGTCTGTTCTGCTGGTGTTAAATATGACCAGAATTGCGCAAATTGTCATTCAATGGAAAACACGCTCACTGCAATAGACGGACGGAAAATGCGCTTCAGATGTCATTATAACACAGCTCTCTAGGCCTACAGCATACAGCCTGTAAGTAAATAAACTCCTCAAAAAAAGTTCGGAAACGTTATTTCGGTCGATTATTCCTCCCCTTTAATAATACCAATTGGTATTGTATTTTATATCGCTGGAAAGCCTGATTAGTCACCTTTACAACGAGGTACAACTTGTAAGGATCATGCATTCGTGGAATGAGCAACACAGCTAACCGTGTGGGTAGCGGCCCAAAAAAATGTGCCAAAATCCCCTGCAATATTCTTCTGTTGGTATTCACTCTCGTTTTGAGTTGCTTGGTGGATTGGATGATTGCACTCTCCCACAGTAATAAGGAAAAAACAACACATATTGGCCATTTTTACACTTTATTCATTTTACACTGTCAGGGACCTCAGTAGCGTGTGGAAGATCCATACGCAGTCACAACAGCTTGGCACCTCCTCCTCATGCTGGTCACCAGCCTGGTCACACACTGCTGTGGGATGGCATCCCATTCCTCAACCAGGATTTGCCGCAAGTCAGCCAGCATGGTTGCGTTGGTCACTCTGGCACGTACAGCACGCCCAAGCTGATCCCACAGGTGTTCAATTGGGTTGAGGTCTGGACTCACGGCAGGCCATTCCATCCTCTCCACTCCCAAATTCTGGAGGTACTCTGTGATGATCCTGGCTCTGTGGGGGCGAGTGTTGTCATCCTGGAGGATGGAGTTAGGTCCCAGATTCTGGAGATATGGGATCGCCACTGGCTCCAGAATCTCATTCCGATATCTCACTGCATTGAGATTGCCTTCAATGATGACAAGTTCTGTTTTGCCTGTGAGAGATACCGCCCCACACCATGACACTGCCCCCATTGAAAGGTGTCACGCGATCTGTGCAGCAATCTGCATAGCGTTCTCCACGCCGTCTCCATACTTTGATCCTGCCATCCAGCTTCCGCAGACAGAACCTTGATTCATCACTGAACATGACGTTGCCCCACATTCTTAGGTTCCACTGTCGGTGCTGTCGACACCAGCGCAAACGGGCCTGACGGTGAAGGGCAGTCATTGCAGGCTTCCTGGCACCCTTATAAGCACGAAGACCGGCCATGTGCAGTCTGTTCCTCACCGTCTGATCAGAGATCTGTCTGAGGTACCGTTGTGCAAATCTTGCCTGTAAATCTCTGGAAAAAAGCCTACGGTTCCTCAGTGAAGCAAGGATGAGGAACCGGTCTTCTTGGAGTGTTGTCTTCCTGGGACGGCCACTTCGTGGTCTGTCTTTGACTTCACCAGTCTCACGGAACTTGGTCCTAAGTTTGGAAATGGTACCAGGGCTGACACAAAATAATGCTGCCACTCTGCGTACCGGAACACCAGCTTCCACTTGCCCTATTGCACGGGCCTTATCCTGAAGGGACAAACGTGGCATGTTTATGCTTGGAGCACACACAAACTCAACAAAGTTGCAGGACCCATGCACACTCGCATTTCCTCCGCCTGTCACGTTCCTTTCCCCACTTGCATTCCTCGCACTCTCTTCTCTGTTAATCACTGTCGCATACATTCTCACGCTGCACGCATTTATTGGCTAATTGACGCTCCTATATATTCCTCGGGTTTTCGTTGTCTTGTGCCGGTTCGTTAAGTGTTGTTGTGGCCGAGTTCGCTAAATGTTGTTTAGTCTTGTTGTTGAATTAACTCTTGTCTTGTCTCGCTTCGTGTTTGGAATTCTAGCCTTGTCTTGCCTGGCTTTTGCTGCCTCAAGTCTGCCTAGCCCAGCGTATTACGCTGCCTGTTTTGTTCTGCTTGCTATCATTAATGCCTTGTTCTACTTTGCATGTCCGCTAGCCTGCAGCTATCCATTCACGCAGCTCCTGTTTCCCGCATCCCATTCCTCCTCTGCTGCATCTGCCCAGGATTCCACCATCATCCAGCCCCTTGACAACTCCCACTCCCGTTCTGCCCCCCTGCTAACGCAATAAATTATCTGGATTTTGGATTTCTGTCTCTGAGTCGTGCATTTGAGTCCAGTCCCTTCTCAGACCATAACACTTTTAAAGGGAATGGGATATGACATTTTGATTGGTTTATTGCATGTCACGTCCAAGACACACCTATAATTAAAGAAGAGGCTAGGTTCAGGCCTTTTGCACGTTGCGCCGTGCTTAGCGCTCAAAAATCACGCCATCAAACTAGCAAAAGTGGACTTGGACACGCACTAAATGCACTTTACGCCATGCGCTTAGACCAAGCGCTAAGATCGCCAAGATGTATTTGAAAAACAAAAAATACCAATTTCACTGGACAGAGTTTGCAAATTTTTTCAGTCAAAACCATTCCATTTACCTACATGTTGTATTGTAATGTTCCAGACATCTGAAGCACATTTCTGCAGTCCACTCTGTTGTCTTGAGTTTTTGATTGAATGTCAATTTGTGCATTAGGCATGATATAGGTGTTACCAGCAAAGTTTTTATTGGATAGCCATTGTCCCCTAACAGAAGATTGTCCCCTCGGAAGATTACAGGAACTATTGGCCAACAGAGTCATAGCTTGATCCAGGAAAATTAGCGAATATGTGCATAACATTGTTCTGTTAGATCTCAGTGCTGTATTTGACACTGTGGACCATAAGATTTTGCTACATTGACTTGAACAAGGGGGTAGGTCTCTCAGGAACAGTTCTTAAATGATTTTATTCATATCTGGCTGGAAGAAATTTTTGTGTTGCCATAGGGGATTCTGTATCAGAAAAAGCTTTTATTAACTGTGGGATTCCTCAGGGTTCTATTATTGGCCCATTACTCTTTTGTTTATACATGCTTCCACTTGGTAAAATCATTAGTAACCATGGGGTTCATTTTCATAGCTATATTTCTGTATTGCCTGATGATGAAAGCCCAATCGGTTCCTTAGAAAACTGTCTGAATGATATTAATCTCTGGATGCCTCAGAATTTTCTTCAGTTGAATCAGGATAAGACTGAAATACTTATCATTGGATCTAAGGCCCAGAGTGAAAGATTATCGAAGAACCAAAAAATAAACCTCAAGTTAAGAATATAGGTGTAATCTTGGATGCTGACTTAAGCTTTCTGCCACATATAAGAAATGTAACAGGGGAAGCCTTTTTCCATTTGCGAAACATTACTAAAGTAAGGCCTTTCCTCTCGGAAGCTGATGCTGAACGGTAAATACATGCCTTTGTTACAAGTAGATTAGACTACTGTAATGCTCTCTTCTCTGGTCTTCCAAAAAAATATACAGAGCAGCTACAACTTGGTCATGGCAACCTAGCCTGGAGAAGGGAGGGGCTTAAGGTTTTGGGGGTGTGCCTGGGGACTAGGCAGTACACCCTAAAAAACTGGGAGGGTGCACTGGACAAAGCGTGTGGCAGGATGTCTAAGTGGAAGTGGCTCCTCTCTCAGGTTTCTTTTAGGGGGAGGGTGCTGATCCTAAATAATTTAGTTGCCTCTGCTCTCTGGCATAAGCTTGCTGATTTAACACCACCAAAGTGAGCTACAAAAGACTATTGTAAAATTGTTTTGGTGAGGGCAGCACTGGCTCAGGGCAGCAGTGCTGTATCTGCCCTTGCAGGAAGGGGGCAGGATCTTATTGACCTGGAGAGCCGTGTGATGGCCCCTCGCTTGCAGGCTGCACAGAGGCTGTGTTACCATGCTGATGTGAGCTGGAGTGAGACCGCCTGTGCCCTGCTGAGGATGGCAGGGGGTTAGGGACTGGACTGGCATCTCTTCTTAATGAACATGCAGGGGGCAAGCACTGTGGGCCTTCCTGCGTTCTACATCTCTATGCTGAGGGTGTGGTCGGACGTTTTTATCGTGCAGCGAGGGGCCCTTTGGATCCTGGATGAGCCCCCTGCTGAAACTGTCACCGCAGGTGTTGGCCAGCCTTAGGGGTCACTTTGTGAGGGCTGGCTTGATGAAGCTGCTCAGTTGTGGAGCACGGAGCACACCCCAGTCAATACGCTTATATACAAACTCATATAAGCACAGTAGCACACCCCAGTCAATACCCTTATATACAAACTCACGTAAGCACAGTAGCACACCCCAGTCAATACACTTATATACAAACTCATATAAGCACAGTAGCGTACCCCAATCAATACGCTTATATACAAACAAGTATTCACACATAAACATCTAGGTTTGTTTTTGAAAATTAAATTATTTTTTTCCTCCCTGTGACAAAATTAAAACCCTTACACAGCCAAAATCACTAATTCTATTTAGTTAAGGTCACACAGTACTACTCACCCCAGTCTATGTAGTTTACAGTTTTGACTCATCAGTCCAGCACAGAGCAGCTTCACTCCTGAATCTCCCAGGTTATTGTAGCTGAGGTCCAGATCTCTCAGGGGTGAGTTTGATAACTGGAGAGCTGAGGCCACAATATCACAGGACTTCTCTGTGATATGGCAGCTGTTCAGTCTGCAAAGAAGAGTTAATATATTATTGCCTAATAATATTAGGTATACATAAAAGATGTAACATTCGAAATGTAGCAATGATAGTGTTCAGTGATGAAGAGTGAAATTGAGGATTTTAAGGTTGATGATGCTCTGAGGAAGATGTCTGTGCTACACTCTCCAACTGTAGCACTTTGGACCTGAGAATTAGACGTCCTGCTGGAATGAAATCTGATAGTTCTACTGATGTAATTCTGACCCAAATGGCCCCTTTTCTTATACTGTAAGTTCTCTGAATTGGGGCTAAGGGCCCATCTACCTTTTCTATGATCTTTTCTCTGGGTTAACCCTCCCATCCCATCCGAGAAGTGCAGCTGCCATCTTTCAGAGTGGACAGTGGGTTAATTTGTAATGCTGTGGGACGTTTGGCACAGCTACCCACCAAAAGTAAAGATGTAAAAGATAACACACGTCTTTCAGAGTGGACAGTGAGTTATCCTGATTCTTTACTTTTGGTTTCAACTGTGGTCCCACAGCACTGCAAGCTAGCACACAGCTGAAGGTGGATTCACTTTAATAACAGGAAGCCTAATAACAGTGATCTGTTCACATATAGTCAGGTAGCGCACTGTGTCTGTTCTGTTGGTGTTACATATAACCAGGTAGTGCAGTGCGTCTGTTTTGCTGGTGTTACATATGACCAGGTAGTGCAGTGCGTCTGTTCTGTTGGTGTTACATATAACCAGGTAGTGCAGTGTGTCTGTTCTGCTGGTGTTAAATATGACCAGAATTGCGCAAATTGTCATTCAATGGAAAACACGCTCACTGCAATAGACGGACGGAAAACGCGCTTCAGATGTCATTATAACACAGCTCTCTAGGCCTACAGCATACAGCCTGTAAGTAAATAGAATGGTTTTGACTGAAAAAAAGTTCAAAACCTTGTCCAGTATTGCTTTTATTGTTTTTCAAATGGCCTAGGCTACGGCGGATTCGCTGTGCATACGTTTTTTTTCGATAGCCTACGGTTAAAAAACTGACATAAATGTCACCATGGTAACTGAATTTGAACCTTATTCTACGTCCTTCGTATTTTTTTTTAAATTACAGTGACAGGGTTTCCATAGTCTCAGCTTATTATTGTTCCATAACTGAACAAAACGATTTTAA
This sequence comes from Synaphobranchus kaupii, assembly GCA_029718625.1. NCBI lineage: Eukaryota > Metazoa > Chordata > Actinopteri > Anguilliformes > Synaphobranchidae > Synaphobranchus > Synaphobranchus kaupii. The sequence goes on from JAINUF010000025.1 coordinate 3,438,157, forward strand.
AGAGAACTAAGCGTCTAATTAGAAACGAAAACAAATTTTCAGCACGTTACACAATTAATTCACAGTTAATTTTAATGCCATTCTCTGCAGGAGCATATCTGTTTCCCCTGCTGTAAATCACACTTTTCACAGTCTTCCTGGGAAAGTGGATTGTTTTAAAGCATTACGCTACCAGTAAAACAGGTTGGTCACATTTCCATAAGCAGGAAATTATAAAACAAGGGAAAATATGCGTAAACCTATGGGTTGCCAGCCTGACAGCTCTATTGTATTTAGTGTCATTGTTAAGGCAAAATAATGGTATTTATGTTATTAATCAATATTAGAATGCAGGTAATGAACTTCGGATGAAGCTTGAACTTTAAGAACTCCATGAGAACATCCTCATGGAACTGATGTTTGACAATGTTTCATTGCATAATCAAATGAAATTCGTTAAAAAAGCAGGCTAATTTGGCGTTTTCTAAGGTGAGACGGAAGACATTGATAGCTTATTCTCAGCTGTTGCAGGTGCTTTTAACGAAATTTAACCAAATATATTTTGTAAAATAACAGCACTGTCGGGAATTACCGGGAACTCATAATGGTTAGTCCGAATAATATTGATCATACTATTGATCCATATAGCCTATTCCTTGATCGCACTAAATACGCATGAGCATGTCTGTTTCGCCATTATACATATAAGCAATCCGCCAAGGTGGAAAAACAGGCTTTTTGTGACACTCTCCTTACCCGTCCCCGTTGTGTTTTACCCTGTTCTCGCGTTTTGTGTCTTATTTTCATATTTTCTGTTTGTCCTCCTCGTGCTGGGCGTGGTTTCCCTTTTTGTTGTCACTAGTTCCCTCTCGCATTTCCTCCGCCTGTCACGTTCCTTTCCCCACTTGCATTCCTCGCGCTCTCTTCTCTGTTAATCACTCTCGCATACATTCTCACGCTGCACGCATTTATTGGCTAATTGATGCTCCTATATATTCCTCGGGTTTTCGTTGTCTTGTGCCGGTTCGTTAAGTGTTGTTGTGGCCGAGTTCGCTAAATGTTGTTTAGTCTCGTTGTTGAATTAACTCTTGTCTTGTCTCGCTTCGTGTTTGGAATTCTAGCCTTGTCTTGCCTGGCTTTTGCTGCCTCAAGTCTGCCTAGCCCAGCGTATTACGCTGCCTGTTTTGTTCTGCTTGCTATCATTAATGCCTTGTTCTGCTTTGCATGTCCGCTAGCCTGCAGCTGTCCATTCACGCAGCTCCTGTTTCCCGCATCCCATTCCTCCTCTGCTGCATCTGCCCAGGATTCCACCATCATCCAGCCCCTTGACAACTCCCACTCCCGTTCTGCCCCCCTGCTAACGCAATAAATTATCTGGATTTTGGATTTCTGTCTCTGAGTCGTGCAATTGAGTCCACTTTTAAAGGGAATGGGATATGACATTTTGATTGGTTTCTTGCATGTCACGTCCAAGACACACCTATAATTAAAGAAGAGGCTAGGTTCAGCCCATTTGCACGTTGCGCCGTGCTTAGCGCTCAAAAATCACGCCATCAAACTAGCAAAAGTGGACTTGGACACGCCCTAAATGCACTTTACGCCATGCGCTTAGACCAAGCGCTAAGATCGCCAAGATCTATTTGAAAAACAAAAAATACCAATTTCACTGGACAGAGTTTGCAAATTTTTTCAGTCAAAACCATTCCATTTACCTACATGTTGTATTGTAATGTTCCAGACATCTGAAGCACATTTCTGCAGTCCACTCTGTTGTCTTGAGTTTTTGATTGAATGTCAATTTGTGCATTAGGCATGATATAGGTGTTACCAGCAAAGTTTTTATTGGATAGCCATTGTCCCCTAACAGAAGATTGTCCCCTCGGAAGATTACAGGAACTATTGGCCAACAGAGTCATAGCTTGATCCAGGATAATTAGCGAATATGTGCATAACCTTACACGTAGCATTGCCCATCGCCAGGATGTTGATGGAGTGGGCTCCCTTATGTGTCACATATATAACAGCGTTCTCTGCTGGGGGAGAACCCCAGGAATTCCCAACTTCACCGTGAACTCCTGTTTTACCTGTTCTTGGCTGACAGGTGTGATGGGGACTTGAATGTATTCATTGCATATAGGAGTGCATATAGGGACAGCAGGAATTTGTCCCCAGCTCAGCTGCCAGGAGATGATAGAAGTTTGTTATCTGGTGGGATAAATGCAATTTAAGGCAGCATTGCCCTTCACTGAGAGACAGGTATGTGGTCCTTGACCGATGGACCCTTTTATTATTATGCATTTTTTGATGTACACAATAAAATTTCACATTGTAGGCTAATCTTGATATTTTTATGCATGTTTAGTGCGCACCCCTGTGTGAGTAACAGACAGGAGGAGGGTGTATGCAGGTTGTGCACGCGCCCATGTTAGACACATATTGCTATCTTAATATTGTACCGTTAAAATAACTGTGACATGACTTCAGACCAGGTTTGTGGTGGTGGTTTTAGTGCAAATGCTTTTTGCTGCCTCAAGATAGCAATACGCCAAAAATTATCCTGGCCAGACCATCTGAAGACCAACCCGCCCAGTTCAGCGCAAGTTTACTTGCTATTTAACTCCTTTGCGTAGAAGGTGACGCCGGTGGGACCTTTTTGCTCAACTGAGACATTTGTTCCTACTGCAGTCAAACTATTAGTGGAAATCACAAACTCTGTGTTTTAAATTTATTGGTAGATGGTTGGTGACGATTTCTGCTGAATACGGAGTTTCTAAGTGTCACTATTTCCCCGTAGCAAGTCCAATTAACAAGCAACCCCCCACCTAGTCTATACCTACCCATGCTTGACATAGTGGACAATAGCGTCTGTTTGAGTTCATAAATATATTTATTCATCATATAAAATTAGAATAACGTCTTAGCAACGAGATAAACCCAACAATAGCCTGATCGTATGCCAGAAAAGCCGTGAAAAGCCCTGCTCACTCAAATGCTAAATAAACTGTGAAAGTACTGTCTCATTCTACCATGTATTCTACTAGCAATATATGCTACTAAATATGAAATAAATATACAATCCTACCATCGGTGTTACACATCGAGATGTTCCTTTCAAAATTCAGTGGTCATTTATTGTCTGGTACAATCGGTTTGAGAAATATACAACACTTTATACCGCTATTACACCATCTGAAACGTTGACGCATAATAGCCCCATGCCCTGTAAGCCTGTCTCATTCATTACAGTTCATTCTGGTTTAATTGTCGGCTTTTTTTTATCCAATAGAGTACATTATAACCTTAGCAACGGTATATGCCATGTCTTTTTCGGTGCTTTGAAAAATTTACTACAGCCCAGCGTAACGGCAGTTTTCGTTTTAACGGTCTAGTATTACGCAAGCTCTATAGAAGACGCATTAGGGAGGCGAGTTTCCCTTTTCCGATATGTAAGTATTTTTGCATCTAAAATGCCGTTGGTCTCACTGGTTACATATGTAGGCTACACTCGAGCACTGTCTTTCCAATATGTTTGATAGCCCTATTGTTATTTTCACATTTTGAGTGCATTTCACATACTGTAGTGCAATCGTTAAATGTATTTTTGATGTAGGCTACCGATGTTCATTGAAGATAGAACACTTGGCAGCATTTTGCAGATGGTGGAATACTATTTTATGTTCATGTTATCGTACATAATATAGGCTATGGCGTATATACTTGTCTCTTAGGGCATGACAAATGCTCATTCCAAGTTACTGTGCGCTGATATGTGGTAGATTAATGTAAAAATTTCCTTGGAGTCATTATGAATAGGAACATAAAAAAATAAAAATAATACAGAAAAATGCAATCCCGATATATACATACTGTAGAGTACAGGGGCAAGTGATGTTTTATTGAGGTAGAAGAGTGAATGATTAGGCAACATATTTAGGTGTATGTAACACTGTGATATCAATGTTTTTTATCTTAAGCCATCAGAAGGAGCAAATGTATATGCTTTATATGCAAAACAAATTTTATTCATTTTATGCCATGTTTTGCATAGAGGTTTTGGACCCAGAGATACAGTCAAGCCGGAAAGTCTGCACACTACTTTCACCTTCTCCACGTTTTTATTACGTTACAGACATATTCTACAATAGATTGAGTTCATTTTTTGTCTCAAAATTCTACACAAAATAGCCTATAATGACAAAGTGAAAACAGGTTTTTAGACATTTGTGCTAATTTATTAAAAATCAAAATGTAAAATATCATATGTACACAAGTGTGCACACCCTTTGATATGACACCCAAAAGTGAGCTGAGGTGCATTTTGTTTCCACTGATACTGCTTGAGATGTTTCTACAACTTAATTGGAGTCCACCTGTGATAAATTCAATTGATTGGACATGATTGGGGATTGCCAACACCTGCCTATAAAAGGTCCCACAGTTGACAGTGCATGTCAGAGCAAACTCCAAGCCATGGGGTCAAAGGAATTATCTGCAGACCTCAGAAACAGGATTGTGTCAAGGCATAGATCTGGAGAAGGGTACGGAACAATCTCTGCAGCTTTACAGGTCCCAAAGAGCACAGTGGCCACCATCATTCGTAAATGAAAGAAGTTTGGAACCACCAAGAATCTTCCTAGACCTGGCCGCCCGGCTAAACTGAGCAATCGGGGAAGACGGGCCTTGGCCAGGGAGGTGAGCAGGAACCAGAGGGTCACTCTGACAGAGCTCCAGCGTATCCTTGTGGAGATGGGAGAACCTTTCAGAAGATCAACCATCCAGGCAGCACTCCACCAATCAGGCCTTTATGGTAGAGTGGCCAGACCTTAGTAAAAGGCACATCACAGCCCGCTTGGAGTTTGCCAAAAGGCACCTAGAGGACTCTCAAACCATGACAATCAAGATTCTCTGGTCTGATGAAACCAAAATTGAACTTTTTGGCCTGAATACCAAGCGTCACGTCTGGAGGAAACCAGGCACCGCTTATCACCTGGCTAATACCATCCCTACAGTGAAGCATGGTGGTGGCAGCATCATGATATGGGGATGTTTTTCAGCAGCGGGAACGGGGCGACTAGTCCTGATAGAGGGAAAGATGAACGCATGGGCTGTACACCGAGATCCTTGAAGAAAACCTGCTCCAGAGCGCTCTGGACCTCAGACTGGGGCGAAGGTTTACCTTCCAACATGACAACGACCCGAAGCACACAGCCAAGAGAACAAAGGAGTGGCTTCGGAGAAAGTCTGTGCATGTCCTTGAGTGGCCCAGCCAGAGCCCAGACCTGAATCCAATTGAACATCTGTGGAAAGAGCTGAAAATGGCTGTGTACCGACGCTCCCCATCCAACCTGACGGAGCTTGCAAGGATATGCCAAGAGGAATGGGCAAAAATGTCCAGAAACAAGTGTGCCAAGCTCGTAGCTTCTTTCCCAAGACGCCTTGAAGCTGTAATCGCAGCCAAAGGTGCAGCAACCAAGTATTAGGCTAAGGGTGTGTACAGATATGTAACCCCTAAATAACCTATTTTTGTCAGTAAAATAAAATTGCATATTTTCTAAAAACCTGTTTTCACTTCGTCATTATGGGTTTATTTTGTGTAGAATTTTGAGACAAAAAATGAACTCAATCTATTGTAGAATATGTCTGTAACGTAATAAAACGTGGAGAAGGTGAAAAGAGTGTGCAGACCTTCCGGCTTGACTGTATCTACCCCCCTATACTGATGAAAATATAGTCATTCCCACTTGAAAATTATGCAAAAGTGAGTTTTATGAGCCAAAATTGTTGATTTGTAGTTAAATATATCATATTTTTTTTATTTAGAGCAGTGCACAATTTAGCCATTTGGATAGATTTGGAGACACTAATGGACAACAGGGTACACTGCTATATTTTGCATCATAGACCTTTAGTAGTTCTACACATCATCCTCAGATTTAGCAAAACTTGTGGACATGGAGTTTATGATCCAGGAAATGTATATATATTACCGATTTCATTTATGTAGCTCTCAGCAAAATAAAAAAAACAACAATTTAAAACATTTTTTTTCCCCAAAGTTTCTTTGCATTTGTGGCACTTTATTTTGACTTAAATTATGAAAATAAACAAATCTAAGTTTGTATTGTAAATGGTACAATACAATACTGTCTTGTTTCATTTAAGCCATTTACCAAGTTTATGTCATGCTCACACCTGGAGTTATAAAGCCTTAAACAGAGCAACCCCTAAATAGGTGAAATTTGCCATCTGCGCCAAGGGGTTAAACAACGTGAGCTCTGGACGGTAAAAATGACAACTGCGCCGGTCTGAAACTGAAAAAGATGCTTGCGTCTGGGTTAATGCCGCTTAGCTCCGATAGCGCTAAGATAGAGCCCAGTGTGTTAGCGCCACAGCCAGCTGCTCATTTCAACATGGCCGAAGAGCAGGTTGGTCTCTACGAACCGTTACTCGCATATTAAAAGAAAGGTGACACTGAATATTCTTAATTTTTTTGATTTTTTTCCCCTTCAAACAAAATATATTTTCCATTTATGTTCCAGTGCTAAAACTATAATATACGGTTCCTGTGAACAATTGCGCAGGGTGAATATTCCCAGACTGGCCAGGAGCAAGAGGCAGCTGGCAGAGACACCCTCCAGTCGGCCTCTACATCGTACTGCTGATGCTACTGTTTCAACTTGGCAGCATCGCGCTTGTGAATCAGAGGACGGGAAAGAAGACGCTGCGTTTAGTTTGAATTTACGAAAGCTTTTTTGTTTCTTTGCTGTCAATTTTTTATTTAATACCACATTAAAAATAAACAAAAACATTTCACCGCTTCAACTAAGTTTAATTCACTTCAGACATGCACTTGATAAGATTAATGTACACTAACTAAGGAAACAGCTCCACAGTGTTCTGGGCTCAATATATTGAGTAAATAGCCACGATTTTAACAAATGCTTCTTTTACACTATTTGATGGGTGTAGAGCCGGTCTCCCACCTTCCTTGTGTCTCTCATTCAAGTAGCTCACACTATTGACACCATACAGATGCAGTGTCTAACTGGACTATGGACTGCATAACTAAACACAGCTTGCATTTCAAATAGTCAAATAGTCTCTCGCATCAGTGTTATACGTTCATGCAGTCATGTGTACCGCATTCATAACGGCACTAAAATAGCACAATACTACAGCGTTTGAGTTAAAACTGGTTTTGTTCGCAGAAACGCATAATTCAACACCAAACGTGCACAGTGCCGAATGTTTCTATTGACACAGCCCTTATTGCACTGCCCAATCCATGTTGACACGGGTTTACTGCAGACTAGGGGTGTGCCCGAAGGCGAAATCCGGAAGTACACGGATAGTGGGTTGGAAACGGATCCGAAGTTGCCAGTTCATAATTCGGATGCGGGAAATAATTAAATTGCAACAGGGAAATCTTGCCTCTTATGAACTTTACAGAATTAAGCATTGGATTGTTTATTGTTGATTAAAACATTAAAATATATCATTAGGGATGGAGCCGTTCGATATGGGCCATGTGACTCAATCGGCAGTCCCTGAAATTACGGATACTCAACCTATATCTTTAACGTGCTCGCTATAATCAAAGCAAAAGAAAAGGAAACAAAATGTTAAATGAAGAATCTCAACATCTTGCATGCAAACGACATCCCTTTAATGCTGCTCGCTTGAATTTAGCTGCCCTTAATCTCGCCACTTTTTCAGAACGCAAAAACACCTTTTAAAAGAAAGCAAAGGAACAGCTAGAATCAGTAACCTATGTCCCGTTTTGAAATGTCACTTACTGGCTATCGAAATCATTCTTTTATTTATTCTAGTAGTGTTGTTTGTATTTTTAAACTGTACAGACCGTCCGTTCTCCCTCCGTATTCCTGCGTAAGCAATTCCGTCAATCTCGCCATTCCATGAGCCCAAACTTTCAACGCAATTAATAAAACGAAAATGTGACGTTTTACACTGCAGAAAAAAATGTTTTAACTAGGCTTGTCAAGGTGATCAGTTTAACCAATGGTTATTAAAAGCTGTTGGAATGCAGCCATGTCCTGACTTTTTTTCATTTTCTTGAATTAAAAGCTTTTCAGGTGTTCTAGAACTTTGTTGTTACTGCTAGCTCAGAAATGCATCTTGTTGGACTGTTCACTTTTTTCATTTCGAGTGTTTTCTCAATAAATCATTAGGCTATAATCCTTCTCAAAGTCTTCTCCTTGAATCTTATAAAGCATAATAATAATAGTAATGATAATAATATTACTATACATAATCATTTATGTATTCAAGTTCATATAGTAAAATAAAAAAATAACAAAAAAGTACAATATGAAATCACAACAGGCAGAAAGGGCTGTTATTGTGGAAATAGTTTCCATTCAAATGTATAATGAAATGGTTTGATTTTTATAAAACTGCCTTTTCATTCTGAGTTGATTATATATTGTACCTCAGATTTCTTCCAGTTCTTATCCAAAATTATTGTTCAGTGTCCCCCAGTTAGGGGGTGGGGGGTTCAAATAGGTTAACAAACACAACCTTTAACAAAACAAAACAATAGATAAATAAGTATAAAGTACAGAATATAGTTCTTATAAAAAGTTTTGAAAAGAAAAAAAAGACAGTGAGGGTCGAAGTCACTTCCGGTCGAAGCCACGCCCATTTCCGGTTTCTAATCCAAATACAGATACGGATACAGATATTGTTAATGGTTGAACAGATACAGATACAGATAGTGGCATCGCTGCACACCCCTACTGCAGACCATAAAACTACCAAACCTGGCGCAGGTGAAATATATTCTGTTTCTGTGCAAGACACCAAAATGGGGTCCCTTATCTTAATATTATAACTTAATATAGCCTTTCTTTCATTTGAATTTTATGTTTTGACAAATGTTTACCCATCAGATTAATCTATCAACAAATTCATTGTTTATTTGAGAATTGGTATCTTGGAAAATAATAAGTAAATTAAATCAAATAAAATGAAGTTTTGGAGTTTTTGATGCTGCTTATATTCTCCATTCAGAACATTAAATGAGGGCATTAAGCTGTTTTAACATCTTAATTCAGAAATAATAATAATTGAACAAATTTTTATTTGCCCAACAATTTTATTGAACTTTATTCTCATTAGAAGTAGAAAGTGAGAAAATATGCTGTCAATAATCTTTATAATAAACTTGATGAATCACATAATACTCACATGGCCTTCCTGCAGGTCCTGACTACTGGTACCAGTCTCTGATAACCTTCTTCTGATGTGTTGTAGGTCTTCAAGTCAAACTCATCCAGGATCTCCTCTGACATCAGTAACACAAAGGCCAGACCTGAACATTGGTGTGGTTCCAGCTCTTCATCAGAAAGTATTCCTGATCTCAGGGAATTCTGGATTTCCTCCACTAGAGAGTTGTCATTCAGTTCATTGAGACAGTGGAACAGATTGATGGTCCTCTCTGCTGAAGATTCCTTTCTGATCTTCTCCTTAATGTACTGGACTGTTTCCTTAATGTTCTCTGATCTGCTTCCTGTCTCTGTCAGCAGTCCTCCTAAGAGAGTCTGAATGGAGTCCAGAGAGAGGCCAAGAAGGAATCGGAGGAAAAGGTCCAGGTGTCCATTCTTACTCTGTAAGGCCTGATCCACTGCACTCCTGTTTAACTCAGACAGCTGAACTCTGTCACTGTGAGGTTTTGATTCTTCTGCTCTGAGTATATTTCTGTTCTCATTTACACATGAATGAAACACAAACAAGGCAGCCAGATATTCCTGAATGCTCAGATGCACAAAGCAGTAGACCTTCTCCTGGTGTAACCCACACTCCTCTTTAAAGATCTCTGTGCACACCCCAGAGTACACTGAAGCTTCACTGACATCAATGCCACTCTCTCTCAGGTCCTCTTCATAGAATATCAGATTGCCCTTTTCCAGCTGTAGAAAAGCCAGCTGCCCCAGTTTCAGGATGATTTCTGTATCTGACTCTGACATTTTCTTTGGGTTTGTCTCATTGGTGCCATGATACTTCTGATTCTTGACATTAGTCTGAATGAGCAGGAAGTGTGTGTACATTTCAGTCAGAGTTTTGGGCAGATCTGCACTCTCTACTTCACCCAACACTGTCTCCAGAACAGTAGCAGAAATCCAGCAGAAGACTGGTATGTGACACATGATGTAGAGACTCCTGGATGACTTTATGTGTGAGATAATTCTGCTGGCCTGGTCCTGATCTCTGATTCTCTTCTTAAAGTACTCCTCCTTCTGTGGGTCATTGAACCCTCGTACCTCTGTTACCTGGTGGACGCACTCAGGAGGGATCTGATTGGCTGCTGCTGGTCGGGAGGTGATCCAGAGGAGAGCAGAGGGAAGCAGATTCCCCAGAATGAGGTTGGTCAGCAGCACATCCACTGATGATGACTCTGTTATATCACAGCAGATCTCATTGCTATGGAAATGTAGAGGAAGTCGACACTCATCCAGACCATCAAAGATAAACACAACTTTGACTTCATCACCTTCAACACTTTTGATCTCTTTCAGTTGTGGAAAGTAGTGCTGCAGAAGTTGCATCAGACTGAATTCTCTCTCCTTCTTCAAATTCAGATCTCGTAAAGGAAGAGTGAAGATGAAATCAACGTCCTGATTGGCTTTTCCTTCTGCCCAGTCCAGAATGAACTTCTGCACAGAGACGGTTTTCCCGATGCCAGCGATACCCTTTGTAAGCACGGTTCTGGGTTTCTCTTGTCCAGGTAAAGGCTTAAATATGTCATTGCAGAGGATTGCAGTCTCCTGTGTGGTTTGTCTCTTGGATGCTCTCTCAATCTGTCTGACCTCGTGTTCATTATTGACCACCCCACTCCCCCCCTCTGTGATATGGAGGTCTGTATAGATCTCATTCAGGAGGGTTGGGTGGTCCTTCTTTGCTAAACCTTCAAATATTAATTGAAACTTCCTCTTCAGATCAGTTTTCAGTGTCTGCTGGGCTCTTTTTATGGACTCATCTGAAGAGAGGAAATATGAGAAATAATTATGTTAAAAATAAGTTGAATTTATTTTTATTTTAACCATTATTTATATTATATTTATTCAGGAGATACCTCTTGAGATTAAAAATCTCATTTCCAAGAGTGTCCTGACCAAAAATTGGTAGCAGCAGTCACAACAAAGTTACAGACAGACAACATTTAACAAGTTAAAGCATAAGAAAAGAAAGATCATTAATTAATAGTCTTTGTGTGGCTAGAGCAGGTCAACCAACCCTGGCATATAAGGTGCAGTGATGTGTAAGAGCCTTAGAGATAGTTATGAATCGTAATGCACCATGGTAGATCATGTCAATCGAACTGAGACACTTTCCAGAAGCATGCAAATATAAAATGTCCCCATAATCAATGACTGGAAGAAAAGCGGCAGCAACAAGCCTCTTTTTAGCTTCAACAGAGAAGCACTTCCCATTCAACAACTTATTTCAAGAAGAAACAGTCAATAAAAATATTTATGAAGTCAGTTTTCATAGTACTTTACACACCTCAGAGTGTTACACTCCTCACATAGTGTGTTACACTCCTCTCATACAGTGTGTTACACTCCTCACACAGTGTGTTACACACCTCACATAGTGTGTTATACACCTCTCATACAGTGTTACACACCTCACAGTGTGTTATACACCTCTCACACAGTGTGTTACACTCCTCTCATAAAGTGTGTTACACACCTCTCACACAGTGTTACACTCCTCTCATACAGTGTGTTACACACCTCTCTCACAGTGTGTTACACACCCCCCACAAAGTGTGTTACACACCTCTCAATTAGGCCAATATTCCATCATGAATATAACAAATTATCAGAAACGTGCACACTATTGCATTTCAAGGATGAAGGGAAAAACACATTAAAACAGTGAAAATGTGTTTAATTGTCCTTTTAATTTCTCAGGTTTATGTTGTACACATATCCTTCTGGTAAATACTGTCTTCAAAGGTCACGTGATAATTTTAAAATCTAGTATTTAATCTTGAGTGCTCTTTAACTCTGGATACAAACTCAGAACATTCTGTATGATGGGGTTTAACCCTGCATACAAACTCAGAACATTCTGTATGATGGGATTTAACCCTGGATACAAACTCAGGGCAGTCTGCATGATGGGGTTTAACCCTGGATACAAACTCAGGGCAGTCTGCATGATGGGGTTTAACCCTGGATACAAACTCAGGGCAGTCTGCATGATGGGGTTTAACCCTGGATACAAACTCAGGGCAGTCTGTCTGATGGGGTTTAATCCTGGATACAAACTCAGAGCAGTCTGTATGATGGGGTTTAACCCTGGATACAAACTCAGAGCAGTCTGTCTGATGGGGTTTAACCCTGGATACAAACTCAGGGCAGTCTGTCTGATGGGGTTTAACCCTGGATACAAACTCAGGGCAGTCTGTATGATGGGGTTTAACCCTGCATACAAACTCAGAGCAGTCTGTCTGATGGGGTTTAATCCTGGATACAAACTCAGAGCAGTCTGTATGATGGGGTTTAACCCTGGATACAAACTCAGAGCGGTCTGTCTGATGGGGTTTAACCCTGGATACAAACTCAGGGCAGTCTGTCTGATGGGGTTTAACCCTGGATACAAACTCAGGGCAGTCTGTCTGATGGGGTTTAACCCTGGATACAAACTCAGGGCAGTCTGTATGATGGGGTTTAACCCTGGATACAAACTCAGAGCAGTCTGTCTGATGGGGTTTAATCCTGGATACAAACTCAGAGCAGTCTGTATGATGGGGTTTAACCCTGGATACAAACTCAGAGCAGTCTGTCTGATGGGGTTTAACCCTGGATACAAACTCAGGGCAGTCTGTCTGATGGGGTTTAACCCTGGATACAAACTCAGGGCAGTCTGTCTGATGGGGTTTAACCCTGGATACAAACTCAGGGCAGTCTGTCTGATGGGGTTTAACCGTGGATACAAACTCAGAGCAGTCTGTCTGATGGGGTTTAACCCTGGATACAAACTCAGAGCATTCTGTCTGATGGGACAGTGGTTTAGTTACTGGATTTTGAGCACAAGGTTGCTGCTTTGAATCTCTCTCAGGGACATTTAATCTCATGTGCATTTGCTGGCTCCCATAATCAATGCTTGATGCTATATGTTAATTAAAATGCCTTTGTGTACATGTTGCGTGTGATGTTTTCTATATGTAAGATTGTTAATGTAAAACACTATTTTGAAAGTGTGAATGTTATAAATCAGAACATTGTTCTCTGTTAGATTTGTTTGCTAAACTCATTTCTGTACTCTATTGGACATGCAGAAGCAATGAGAGAAAACTCTTACTGTGCTGCTCATCTCTCTCCAGTGAGGCGGTGAGATCCTTCTGCTTCATGTTCCTCAGGATGTGGAGTGTGATCTTCAGAGACCTCTCACTGCCACAGGTCTTCAGCATCTTCTCCACTATGTACAGAGCCTCAGGATCCTCCTGCTCTCTCTCACTGCATTCTGGGTAATACTGACTCAGATGGCTCTGAAACAGTTTCAACTTTTCATCCTTCTTCAGCTTCATCAGAGTGCGCAGGAGAGACTGAAATAAACACATGAAGAGGTGGGCTGTATCAGAGTGTGAAATAAACACATGAAAAGGTGTGCTGTATCAGAGTGTGAAATAAACACATGAAGAGGTGTGCTGTATCAGAGAGTGAAATAAACACACGAAGAGGTGTGCTGTATCAGTAACTGAAATAAACACATGAAGAGGTGTGCTGTATCAGAGTAACAGAAATAAACACATGAAGAGGTGTGCTGTATCAGAGACTGAAATAAACACAGGAAGAGGTGTGCTGTATCAGAGTGAAATAAACACATGAAGAGGTGTGCTGTATCAGAGAGTGAAATAAACACATGAAGAGGTGTGCTGTATCAGAGACTGAAATAAACACATGAAGAGGTGTGCTGTATCAGAGACTGAAATAAACACAGGAAGAGGTGTGCTGTATCAGAGAGTGAAATAAACACATGAAGAGGTGTGCTGTATCAGAGTGAAATAAACACATTAAGAGGTGTGCTGTATCAGAGTGAAATAAACACATGAAGAGGTGTGCTGTATCAGAGTGTGCAATAAACACATGAAGAGGTGTGCTGTATCAGAGTGAAATAAACACATGAAGAGGTGTGCAGTATCAGAGTGTGAAATAAACACATGAAGAGGTGTGCTGTATCAGAGTGTGAAATAAACACATGAAGAGGTGTGCTGTATCAGAGAGTGAAATAAACACATGAAGAGGTGTGCTGTATCAGAGAGTGAAATAAACACAGGAAGAGGTGTGCTGTATCAGAGTGTGAAATAAACACATGAAGAGGTGTGCTGTATCAGAGTGTGAAATAAACACATGAAGAGGTGTGTTGTATCAGAGACTGAAATAAACACATGTAGAGGTGTGCTATATCAGAGTGTGAAATAAACACATGAAGAGGTGTGCAGTATCAGAGACTGAAATAAACACAGGAAGAGGTGTGCTGCATCAGAGTGAAATAAACACATGAAGAGGTGTGCTGTATCAGAGACTGAAATAAACACAGGAAGAGGTGTGCTATATCAGAGTGTGAAATAAACACAGGAAGAGGTGTGCTATATCAGTGTGAAATAAACACATGAAGAGGTGTGCTATATCAGTGTGAAATAAACACATGAAGAGGTGTGCTGTATCAGTGTGAAATAAACACACGAAGAGGTGTGCTGTATCAGTGTGAAATAAACACATGAAGAGGTGTGCTATATCAGAGTGAAATAAACACATGAAGAGGTGTGCTATATCAGAGTGAAATAAACACATGAAGAGGTGTGCTGTATCAGTGTGAAATAAACACATGAAGAGGTGTGCTGTATCAGAGACTGAAATAAACACAGGAAGAGGTGTGCTGTATCAGAGTGAAATAAACACATGAAGAGGTGTGCTGTATCAGAGAGTGAAATAAACACATGAAGAGGTGTGCTGTATCAGAGACTGAAATAAACACATGAAGAGGTGTGCTGTATCAGAGACTGAAATAAACACAGGAAGAGGTGTGCTGTATCAGAGAGTGAAATAAACACATGAAGAGGTGTGCTGTATCAGAGTGAAATAAACACATTAAGAGGTGTGCTGTATCAGAGTGAAATAAACACATGAAGAGGTGTGCTGTATCAGAGTGTGCAATAAACACATGAAGAGGTGTGCTGTATCAGAGTGAAATAAACACATGAAGAGGTGTGCAGTATCAGAGTGTGAAATAAACACATGAAGAGGTGTGCTGTATCAGAGTGTGAAATAAACACATGAAGAGGTGTGCTGTATCAGAGAGTGAAATAAACACATGAAGAGGTGTGCTGTATCAGAGAGTGAAATAAACACAGGAAGAGGTGTGCTGTATCAGAGTGTGAAATAAACACATGAAGAGGTGTGCTGTATCAGAGTGTGAAATAAACACATGAAGAGGTGTGTTGTATCAGAGACTGAAATAAACACATGTAGAGGTGTGCTATATCAGAGTGTGAAATAAACACATGAAGAGGTGTGCAGTATCAGAGACTGAAATAAACACAGGAAGAGGTGTGCTGCATCAGAGTGAAATAAACACATGAAGAGGTGTGCTGTATCAGAGACTGAAATAAACACAGGAAGAGGTGTGCTATATCAGAGTGTGAAATAAACACAGGAAGAGGTGTGCTATATCAGTGTGAAATAAACACATGAAGAGGTGTGCTATATCAGTGTGAAATAAACACATGAAGAGGTGTGCTGTATCAGTGTGAAATAAACACAGGAAGAGGTGTGCTGTATCAGAGACTGAAATAAACACAGGAAGAGGTGTGCTGTATCAGAGTGTGAAATAAACACACGAAGAGGTGTGCTGTATCAGTGTGAAATAAACACATGAAGAGGTGTGCTATATCAGAGTGAAATAAACACATGAAGAGGTGTGCTATATCAGAGTGAAATAAACACATGAAGAGGTGTGCTGTATCAGTGTGAAATAAACACATGAAGAGGTGTGCTGTATCAGAGACTGAAATAAACACAGGAAGAGGTGTGCTATATCAGTGTGAAATAAACACAGGAAGAGGTGTGCTATATCAGTGTGAAATAAACACATGAAGAGGTGTGCTGTATCAGAGACTGAAATAAACACAGGAAGATGTGTGCTGTATCAGAGTAACTTAAATAAACACATGAAGAGGTGTGCTGTATCAGAGTGTGGAATAAACACATGAAGAGGTGTGCTGTATCAGAGACTGAAATAAACACAGGAAGAGGTGTGCTATATCAGAGTGTGAAATAAACACAGGAAGAGGTGTGCTGTAACTGAGTGTGAAATAAACACAGGAAGAGGTGTGCTATATCAGTGTGAAATAAACACATGAAGAGGTGTGCTGTATCAGAGACTGAAATAAACACATGTAGAGGTGTGCTATATCAGAGTGTGAAATAAACATAGGGAGAGGTGTGCTGTATCAGAGTGTGAAATAAACACATGTAGAGGTGTGCTATATCAGAGTGTGAAATAAACACATGTAGAGGGGTGCTGTATCAAAGTGAAATAAACACATGAAGAGGTGTGCTGTATCAGAGTGTGAAATAAACACATGTAGAGGTGTGCTGTATCAGAGTGTGAAATAAACACATGAAGAGGTGTGCTATATCAGAGTGTGAAATAAACACATGAAGAGGTGTGTTGTATCAGAGTGAAATAAACACATGAAGAGGTGTGCTGTATCAGAGTGTGAAATAAACACATGTAGAGGTGTGCTATATCAGAGTGTGAAATAAACACATGAAGAGGTGTGTTGTATCAGAGTGAAATAAACACATGAAGAGGTGTGCTGTATCAGAGAGTGAAATAAACACATGTAGAGGTGTGCTGTATCAGAGACTGAAATAAACACATGAAGAGGTGCGCTGTATCAGAGTGTGAAATAAACACTAATAATCGCACTACAATCCTTATGTGTCGTTTACTTTTGACGGCCAGGAAAAGGTCAGATACTTCCAAACTCCAAACATGCAGCAGATTTTGCCCCTGATTGACGATTTTGTCGAGATACTACTTGTGATAAATCATTAATTTCCTTAGAGTAATGGAGTTTCTCTGTGCAATACATTTAGTAAACACAAACTGAACTGAATGTTTCTTGTTTAAAAGTCTGTTTGGAGTCTTACTCTGCCACTTCCTGTAAATGGAATCTGAACTTGCCGTGAGCCAAGGAGGGCCAGGTAGCGCCCCAGAGCGTGATTAGATGTTAAGTTGTGTCTTTTGAGGAGTTAGATGTTGCAAATTAGCATTAGCACTAAGGCTTCTTTGGCACGGCCAGGAGCTTCACTTGCTGTTTCCACTCAGGATTCTGGTCTTACCAAATATTTCCTATTTTTAAATGCAGAGAAATTTTTATGTTTTTATGTTTTATGTTTAAAATGTGTTAATAAAAAGGTGGTTCATTATGGGAGTGTGATGTTACACTGTGGATGGTTATGAGAAATATTTGGCAAGCGTGCAATATGTTATTAATGTTAAGTGCAATATTTGCACTCTCAAGAGTCGGGGTCGACTCCCATCCTCTGTTTCAAGGAGTCGACTCCGCGATTAAACATTTATTTTGTATGTTCTATTCCACTGAGTCCAATTTATGACTGCCCTATGTAACTTCATTTATGCGTAGTCACTGAACATAAACGTAAGATTGACCTTTCTAAAAGCGTATCATAATGTCTGAACCTTAAGCACCCTCCTGCCCACCGCATTGTCATGTGAACTTAGAAATTAATTTAGTTGTATTTGAATGTCGGTGTCCATTTAGCATTTGGCCCACCACTCCTTCGTGAGAATGGTAGCTAAACCTTTTACACTACCTGGCTGCATTAGCCTAGGCTACATTTCAACTCGTCCTCCAATTTTGTAATTCAGTACTTTACTGTTTAAGCTGCCACACTTTAGATAGTTGCATAAGGTCCAATTTTACTGCTCCAACGGCCACATTGCAGCTTTACCTACTCTCGCTGGATTTCCCACTCCTCTGCTCTACAACTCTGAGCCATAAAAACAGCGGCGTCATAAACAGCAGCTGGAAAGACCATATAACTGGACATTGGAGGTAAACGGCATTCTGCAGAACATGGAGCAGTTTTGCGATGTTTGTTCCTCCTAATGACGCCGGCAACCCAGGCCTGTTCAGAGGCCGTAAAAGGCCTGTGAACAAGCACTCTATGTTCTTGGAATATAGTCTGGACTGAAAGAAAGCTGTATGTATAAAGCATCTTATGTATGTGCATGTGAATAACTGTGGATAATATGATAAATATGGTGGACCGGGATTAATATGAATTGAAATGAAGGGTATGTGAAAGTATAGGAGGGGGCAAAATACATGGGAAGGAATAAAGAATGTGTTTGGAAGGAGGAGTGTAGGTTATCAGGGATGTGCTTGTCCACATAAGTGTCTGGATCATAGAGTGGCCATCATCTGGACCTTACCTGGTATCTAGAGGAATGACAGGTAATATCATAAGATCACGCGCCGTCGTAAAAAGTGTCTTAATACTATCACTAGATCGGGGGGGGGGGGGGGTAGACTATACAGTTCCTCTTCCTGGAGGAGAGGGGGGGTCTCTTGGTGGTGAGGTGTTACAGCTCTCTTCCTGGCCAGACCTTATTTGGACAAAGGGAATTGTGGAGTGTAGAAGTGTAAGAATATGGTATTGGAAAGCACTAGGGTACAAATTTTTGTTTTCAGTATTGTTACATAAATATACCGTTTCTGCATTTTTTGTGGTTACAGATGATAGATATTATGTATGAAGAATTAACCTATCAAAAAAAATATATTGCGTAACCACCGTTTTTGTATAAAATTTTGTTAAAAATGGCGTCAAAAAAGGGGTCATGATTTTAGTCAAATTGGAGATGAAACAACAGCGCAGCCGTCTGAAGCGTGCGTGATTATACGATTTCGTAGTTGTGCTGACCAATATGTAAATTTAAATATGCGTGGTGGTGCATTTCAAAACGATCGCGTAATTCCACGAAAAATACCCTGAAAGAAGTGCCTAACATTCGTTACACGTAGTGTCCAAGTAGGCTTACAAATTTCAAGCATGCCTAAAATAAAATCATAACATTTCCCTTGTTTTACAAAGGTCCTACAATCTTAATAATACCTTGAAATGTCTATCCTATATAATACTCCTCAATAGTGCAAGAATCAATAATAATAGAAATTGACTATTTTACGAAAACGTGGTGTCAAACCTGTAACGAATGTTACGTGATAGAAAATTTACGTTGCGAAGGTAACATCACCCACTGCACTGAAGTATACAATTTCGGCTCGAATATCAGTGACCTAGATCACTTTGAGGTCATACGCCCGTAAATCAGAAATTCAACTCCGGGTCACTACATTCGTTACAATGGCGTCTTGCTTACGAATGTTGCAGTGGAGTGTAGCACCAAGTTTAACCACTTAGGAAGTGGCTGATGTGGAGCAAATTGCGTGAATAGAGGTATGTACGAATACTTTCATGTTTATTCTATCCATATTAATTATTTTTGGGGAAAGATGTTGTACTGTCAATTACAATTTTTGGACACCAAGACACCACTCTGTTTTCCAGTACCATATTCTTACACAGAAGGACTGCATTTAAGGGAAGTCCAATGGGACATTCAAGGAGAATCTGCTTAACAGTTCTCCTGGTACCATAGCCACACCGTACAGAATCATTTGGTTATATACTTTGTTGGTGAACTCTCAAAGCTCCATAATATCTCTCTTATAAAACTTCCCTTTCAGCTTGGTGCGGTGAGCCGGACATCTCTTACAGTGTGGCACTGCAATGTGTTTATTAATTTTCCCTCACCCTTGTCTATAAAAAATTCCTTACAGTTCTAACGGACTGCATATGATCTGCCTATGATATGAACATCTATTAAAAGCAAGCCATTAACAATTAATTTTGTGTGTTCCATTCCTTTGAGCCCTATTCATTAATTAATGCGACTGCACTAGTAATGTGTATAGTCACTGAACATAAACATAAGATTGACCTTTCTAAAAGTGATTTTAACAAAGAAGTTAATTAGGTGTTTAATTCGAGGCTAGGGGACTGTTACGGTCCTATGCTGCTTTGTGAGTGTGGCCCTTTAATTGTATGTAACTCGTTTCATTCGGCTCACCTGGGTAGTGATTGGCAATTGAAGACACCTGTGCCTGATTACCAGGGGAGCATATATACTTGCGGCATTTCTCTCATTAGGAGGTGATTCATGGTTTTGGACTCTGCTTTCTATGTACATTTTGGGAGGAAGCTCTCTTTTTTTATATAGTGTTGCCTTTTGATAGAAAGGAAGAAATTAGCTTAGTTTAGTAAGGCTGCGGAAGACTCATTTCCCTTTTGGTATTTTGTTTTCCGGTTCAGACTTAAATAGCTTTGATACTAAAGATTAGGTAAATTAGTTTGAGCTTCCTCTAGTTTTACCTACCATTGCTGCTGCTGAGTTCCTGCAAATTAAGCAAAACTATGTATTTGTAAGAAGGCTTACTTGAGTTGGCACACATCTTTGTAACTACTCGGTTATTGTAACGTGGGTGGGTTTCGGGTCGTAACAGGGACAATCTAAACGTGGCATCTAACATTAAATTATAACAAAACTTTTTCTTTTTAAAAAAAATAATAAAAAAATTTTCTGATTTTTTCCCATTTTATCCCAATTTGGTAGCCAATTGAACCCCTAATCTAATTCAATTCCCCCCGTGTAGCAACCGTTAGAGAATCATCGCTACACAACCCTGTAAGCCGGTAGTAGGAAGGAGGGTGCCACGCCCTCTCCAGGGCGCGACTCCTCAAACTCCTGACCGTGATTCCAACTCGCCCAGGGCCGTTCTGTGCGCAGCGATTCTCTCCGAGCCGCCAATTGCCGCTCCCACAGGGCACCGGGCATGCCCGGATCTGGCAGGACCGGGGATCGAGCCCCCGATCCTCGGGGTGCAACTAGTTGCACAGACAAGGCTGCACCACCACGGAGCCCAACTGTAACATAACTTAGTTGTGCAAACCATGAAACATGACGTTATATTCGTGGTCGTTGCTTAGTGTCACCAACCACGGTCGTGTCTTGATAGGATACAGACACGAACATAGGGTTACTAGTTTCCCCACCTTTTATTTGGGATTACCTTTCTGTCCAAACGATTTTTAGTTTGGTTAGCAAATGTGGTCAGGACACCACTCACCACTTCCTGAAATATCCTGTATCCCATCTAGACATGGCCGGGGTTGGTTTAATACAACACCAAAACAATTCCCTTATACCACCGGCCATCGCCATCTATTGTTTATATGCATTGATAGGATACCAGAAGTTATGTGGCTTTTATTGTTGTTTTTATTTGCTATGAACTGCACAGCTGCCATGCCACCCCATGATTATCAAATGCCTTACGATTTGGTTCTGGTGTCACGACACTGGCACCGGACTTGCCACATTCAAAGAATAAATGTTTCCATTACATCATTTAATGGGAGTCGAAGAGTCGACTCCATCGACACGAAACGTTGGAGTCGGGAGTCGGAGTCGACTCCAAAAATCCCGGAGTCGCACATCACTAGCATTTATGAACATAAAAGCATAAAAACAATCAGAAAAAGCAGATCTCACACCTCTTTTGGGAAAGATAATTTCTCCGAACTCTTCTCATCTAAACGGCTGGACTCAGGTGACCCCTGGATCCTGTGAACAAATCATGACAAACAGAATCCAGTTAAAATCATCCTCTTACTGCAGCTCTAACTCACAGCACATGGAGACAGAGCTTCCAGTAAATCTCATCCTCTTACTGCAGCTGTAACTCACAGCACATGGAGACAGAGCTTCCAGTTGACCTCATCCTCTTACTGCAGCTCTAACTCACAGCACATGGAGACAGAGCTTCCAGTAAATCTCATCCTCTTACTGCAGCTGTAACTCACAGCACATGGAGACAGAGCTTCCAGTTAACCTCATCCTCTTACTGCAGCTCTAACTCACAGCACATGGAGACAGAGCTTCCAGTTAACCTCATCCTCTTACTGCAGCTCTAACTCACAGCACATGGAGACAGAGCTTCCAGTTAACCTCATCCTCTTACTGCAGCTCTAACTCACAGCACATGTAGACAGCTTCCAGTTAACCTCATCCTCTTACTACAGCTCTAACTCACAGCACATGGAGACAGAGCTTCCAGTTAACCTCATCCTCTTACTGCAGCTCTAACTCACAGCACATGGAGACACAGCACATGGAGACAGAGCTTCCAGTTAACCTGATCCTCTTACTGCAGCTCTAACTCACAGCACATGTAGACAGAGCTTCCAGTTAACCTGATCCTCTTACTGCAGTTCTAACTCACAGCACATGTACACAGAGCTTCCAGTTAACCTCATCCTCTTACTGCAGCTCTAACTCACAGCACATGGAGAGAGAGCTTCCAGTTAACCTCATCCTCTTACTGCAGCTCTAAGTCACGGCACATCTGAATATGACATAATACCCCTTGCTTATACGAGAATATGATATAGTACACTAAACTACACCTGGATGTGTCTGAATACACCAATCTACACCAGAAAGGTCACAGTGACACTGAAGTATAATTAAACACTAGTGTCAATATGAACCAGTTTAATTACCTTGGATCTCCTGTAAATTCTCCTCTGAATTGAAGTGGAAGATCCATTGAATGATCACTCTTCATAGACAGACCACTGGGTACAGGTGACCCGGCTCTTTCTACCTGGACCCTGTGAACAAATCATGGAGACAGAGCTTCCAGTTAACCTCATCCTCTTACTGCAGCTCTAACTCACAGCACATGGAGACAGAGCTTCCAGTTAACCTCATCCTCTTACTGCAGCTCTAACTCACAGCACATGTAGACAACTTCCAGTTAACCTCATCCTCTTACTACAGCTCTAACTCACAGCACATGGAGACAGAGCTTCCAGTTAACCTCATCCTCTTACTGCAGCTCTAACTCACAGCACATGGAGACAGAGCTTCCAGTTAACCTCATCCTCTTACTTCAGCTCTAACTCACAGCACATGGACACAGAGCTTCCAGTTAACCTCATCCTCTTACTTCAGCTCTAACTCACAGCACATGGAGACAGAGCTTCCAGTTAACCTCATCCTCTTACTTCAGCTCTAACTCACAGCACATGGACACAGAGCTTCCAGTTAACCTCATCCTCTTACTGCAGCTCTAACTCACAGCACATGGAGACAGAGCTTCCAGTAAACCTCATCCTCTTACTGCAGCTCTAACTCACAGCACATGGACAGAGCTTCCAGTTAACCTCATCCTCTTACTGCAGCTCTGACTCACAGCACATGTAGACAGCTTCCAGTTAACCTCATCCTCTTACTGCAGCTCTAACTCACAGCACATGGAGACAGAGCTTCCAGTTAACCTCATCCTCTTACTGCAGCTCTAACTCACAGCACATGGAGACAGAGCTTCCAGTTAACCTCATCCTCTTACTGTAGCTCTAACTCACAGCACATGGAGACAGAGCTTCCAGTTAACCTCATCCTCTTACTGCAGCTCTAACTCACAGCACATGGAGACAGAGCTTCCAGTAAACCTCATCCTCTTACTGCAGCTCTAACTCACAGCACATGGAGACAGAGCTTCCAGTTAACCTCATCCTCTTACTGCAGCTCTGACTCACAGCACATGTAGACAGCTTCCAGTTAACCTCATCCTCTTACTGCAGCTCTAACTCACAGCACATGGACACAGAGCTTCCAGTTAACCTGATCCTCTTACTGCAGCTCTAACTCAGAGCACATGTAGACAGCTTCCAGTTAACCTGATCCTCTTACTGCAGCTCTTACGCACAGCACATGGAGACAGAGCTTCCAGTTAACCTCATCCTCTTACTGCAGGTCTAAGTCACGGCACATGGAGACAGAGCTTCCAGTTAACCTCATCCTCTTACTACAGCTCTAACTCACAGCACATGGAGACAGAGCTTCCAGTTAACCTCATCCTCTTACTACAGCTCTAACTCACAGCACATGGAGACAGAGCTTCCAGTTAACCTCATCCTCTTACTGGAGCTCTAAGTCACGGCACATCTGAATATGACATAATACCCCTTGCCTATACCAGAATATGATATAGTACACTAAACTACACCTGGATGTGTCTGAATACACCAATCTACACCAGAAAGGTCACAGTGACACTGAAGTATAATTAAACACTAGTGTCAATATGAACCAGTTTAATTACCTTGGATCTCCTGTAAATTCTCCTCTGAATTGAAGTGGAGGATCCATTGAATGATCACTCTTCATAGACAGACCACTGGGTAAAGGTGACCCGGCTCTTTCTACCTGGACCCTGTGAACAAATCATGGAGACAGAACTTCCAGTTAACCTCATCCTCTTACTGCAGCTCTAACTCACAGCACATGGAGACAGAGCTTCCAGATAACCTCATCCACTTACTGCAGCTCTGACTCACAGCACATGGAGACAGAGCTTCCAGTTAACCTCATCCTCTTACTGATCCTCTTACTGCAGCTCTAACTCACAGCACATGTAGACAGCTTCCAGTTAACCTCATCCTCTTACTGCAGCTCTAACTCACAGCACATGTAGACAGCTTCCAGTTAACCTCATCCTCTTACTGCAGCTCTTACGCACAGCACATGGAGACAGAGCACATGGAGACAGAGCTTCCAGTTAACCTGATCCTCTTACTACAGCTCTAACTCACAGCACATGGAGACAGAGCTTCCAGTTAACCTGATCCTCTTACTGCAGCTCTAACTCACAGCACATGGAGACAGAGCTTCCAGTTAACCTCATCCTCTTACAGTAGCTCTAACTCACAGCACATGTAGACAGCTTCCAGTTAACCTCATCCTCTTACTACAGCTCTAACTCAGAGCACATGGAGACAGAGCTTCCAGTTAACCTCATCCTCTTACTGCAGCTCTAACTCACAGCACATGGAGACAGAGCTTCCAGTTAACCTCATCCTCTTACTGCAGCTCTAACTCACAGCACATGGAGACAGAGCTTCCAGTTAACCTCACCCTCTTACTGCAGCTCTAACTCACAGCACATGTAGACAGCTTCCAGCTAACCTCATCCTCTTACTGTAGCTCTAACTCACAGCACATGGAGACAGAGCTTCCAGTTAACCTCATACTCTTACTGCAGCTCTAACTCACAGCACATGGAGACAGAGCTTCCAGATAACCTCATCCTCTTACTGCAGCTCTAACTCACAGCACATGGACAGAGCTTCCAGTTAACCTCATCCTCTTACTGCAGCTCTGACTCACAGCACATGTAGACAGCTTCCAGTTAACCTCATCCTCTTACTGCAGCTCTAACTCACAGCACATGGAGACAGAGCTTCCAGTTAACCTCATCCTCTTACTGTAGCTCTAACTCACAGCACATGGAGACAGAGCTTCCAGTTAACCTCATCCTCTTACTGCAGCTCTAACTCACAGCACATGGAGACAGAGCTTCCAGTTAACCTAATCTTCTTACTGCAGCTCTAACTCACAGCACATGGAGACAGAGCTTCCAGTTAACCTCATCCTCTTACTGCAGCTCTAACTCACAGCACATGGAGACAGAGCTTCCAGTTAACCTCATCCTCTTACTGCAGCTCTAACTCACAGCACATGGAGACAGAGCTTCCAGTAAACCTCATCCTCTTACTGCAGCTCTAACTCACAGCACATGGAGACAGAGCTTCCAGTTAACCTCATCCTCTTACTGCAGCTCTGACTCACAGCACATGTAGACAGCTTCCAGTTAACCTCATCCTCTTACTGCAGCTCTAACTCACAGCACATGGACACAGAGCTTCCAGTTAACCTGATCCTCTTACTGCAGCTCTAACTCAGAGCACATGTAGACAGCTTCCAGTTAACCTGATCCTCTTACTGCAGCTCTTACGCACAGCACATGGAGACAGAGCTTCCAGTTAACCTCATCCTCTTACTGCAGGTCTAAGTCACGGCACATGGAGACAGAGCTTCCAGTTAACCTCATCCTCTTACTACAGCTCTAACTCACAGCACATGGAGACAGAGCTTCCAGTTAACCTCATCCTCTTACTACAGCTCTAACTCACAGCACATGGAGACAGAGCTTCCAGTTAACCTCATCCTCTTACTGGAGCTCTAAGTCACGGCACATCTGAATATGACATAATACCCCTTGCCTATACCAGAATATGATATAGTACACTAAACTACACCTGGATGTGTCTGAATACACCAATCTACACCAGAAAGGTCACAGTGACACTGAAGTATAATTAAACACTAGTGTCAATATGAACCAGTTTAATTACCTTGGATCTCCTGTAAATTCTCCTCTGAATTGAAGTGGAGGATCCATTGAATGATCACTCTTCATAGACAGACCACTGGGTACAGGTGACCCGGCTCTTTCTACCTGGACCCTGTGAACAAATCATGGAGACAGAACTTCCAGTTAACCTCATCCTCTTACTGCAGCTCTAACTCACAGCACATGGAGACAGAGCTTCCAGATAACCTCATCCACTTACTGCAGCTCTGACTCACAGCACATGGAGACAGAGCTTCCAGTTAACCTCATCCTCTTACTGATCCTCTTACTGCAGCTCTAACTCACAGCACATGTAGACAGCTTCCAGTTAACCTCATCCTCTTACTGCAGCTCTAACTCACAGCACATGTAGACAGCTTCCAGTTAACCTCATCCTCTTACTGCAGCTCTTACGCACAGCACATGGAGACAGAGCACATGGAGACAGAGCTTCCAGTTAACCTGATCCTCTTACTACAGCTCTAACTCACAGCACATGGAGACAGAGCTTCCAGTTAACCTGATCCTCTTACTGCAGCTCTAACTCACAGCACATGGAGACAGAGCTTCCAGTTAACCTCATCCTCTTACAGTAGCTCTAACTCACAGCACATGTAGACAGCTTCCAGTTAACCTCATCCTCTTACTACAGCTCTAACTCACAGCACATGGAGACAGAGCTTCCAGTTAACCTCATACTCTTACTGCAGCTCTAACTCACAGCACATGGAGACAGAGCTTCCAGATAACCTCATCCTCTTACTGCAGCTCTAACTCACAGCACATGGAGACAGAGCTTCCAGTTAACCTCATCCTCTTACTGCAGCTCTGACTCACAGCACATGGAGACACAGCACATGTAGACAGCTTCCAGTTAACCTCATCCTCTTACTGCAGCTCTTACGCACAGCACATGTAGACAGAGCACATGGAGACAGAGCTTCCAGTTAACCTGATCCTCTTACTACAGCTCTAACTCACAGCACATGGAGACAGAGCTTCCAGTTAACCTGATCCTCTTACAGCAGCTCTAACTCACAGCACATGGAGACAGAGCTTCCAGTTAACCTCATCCTCTTACTGTAGCTCTAACTCACAGCACATGTAGACAGCTTCCAGTTAACCTCATCCTCTTACTACAGCTCTAACTCAGAGCACATGGACAGAGCTTCCAGTTAACCTCATCCTCTTACTGCAGCTCTAACTCACAGCACATGGAGACAGAGCTTCCAGTTATCCTCATCCTCTTACTGCAGCTCTAACTCACAGCACATGGACAGAGCTTCCAGTTAACCTCATCCTCTTACTGCAGCTCTAACTCACAGCACATGTAGACAGCTTCCAGTTAACCTCATCCTCTTACTACAGCTCTAACTCACAGCACATGGACAGAGCTTCCAGTTAACCTCATCCTCTTACTGCAGCTCTAACTCACAGCACATGGAGACAGAGCTTCCAGTTAACCTCATCCTCTTACTGCAGCTCTGACTCACAGCACATGTAGACAGCTTCCAGTTAACCTCATCCTCTTACTGCAGCTCTAACTCACAGCACATGGACACAGCACATGGAGACAGAGCTTCCAGTTAACCTGATCCTCTTACTGCAGCTCTAACTCACAGCACATGTAGACAGCTTCCAGTTAACCTCATCCTCTAACTGCAGCTCTTACGCACAGCACATGGAGACAGAGCTTCCAGTTAACCTCATCCTCTTACTGCAGGTCTAAGTCACGGCACATGGAGACAGAGCTTCCAGTTAACCTCATCCTCTTACTGGAGCTCTAAGTCACGGCACATCTGAATATGACATAATACCCCTTGCTTATACCAGAATATGATATAGTACACTAAACTACACCTGGATGTGTCTGAATACACCAATCTACACCAGAAAGGTCACAGTGACACTGAAGTATAATTAAACACTAGTGTCAATATGAACCAGTTTAATTACCTTGGATCTCCTGTAAATTCTCTTCTGAATTGAAGTGGAGGATCCATTGAATGATCACTCTTCATAGACAGACCACTGGGTACAGGTGACCCGGCTCTTCCTACCTGGACCCTGTGAACAAATCATGGAGACAGAACTTCCAGTTAACCTCATCCTCTTACTGCAGCTCTAACTCACAGCACATGTAGACAGAGCTTCCAGTTAACCTCATCCTCTTACTGCAGCTCTAACTCACAGCACATGGAGACAGAGCTTCCAGTTAACCTCATCCTCTTACTGCAGCTCTAACTCACAGCACATGTAGACAGCTTCCAGTTAACCTCATCCTCTTACTGCAGCTCTAACTCACAGCACATGGAGACAGAGCTTCCAGTTAACCTCATCCTCTTACTGCAGCTCTGACTCACAGCACATGGAGACACAGCACATGTAGACAGCTTCCAGTTAACCTCATCCTCTTACTGCAGCTCTTACGCACAGCACATGTAGACAGAGCACATGGAGACAGAGCTTCCAGTTAACCTGATCCTCTTACTACAGCTCTAACTCACAGCACATGGAGACAGAGCTTCCAGTTAACCTGATCCTCTTACAGCAGCTCTAACTCACAGCACATGGAGACAGAGCTTCCAGTTAACCTCATCCTCTTACTGTAGCTCTAACTCACAGCACATGGAGACAGAGCTTCCAGTTAACCTCATCCTCTTACTGCAGCTCTAACTCACAGCACATGGAGACAGAGCTTCCAGTTAACCTCATCGTCTTACTGCAGCTCTAACTCACAGCACATGGACAGAGCTTCCAGTTAACCTCATCCTCTTACTGCAGCTCTGACTCACAGCACATGTAGACAGCTTCCAGTTAACCTCATCCTCTTACTGCAGCTCTAACTCACAGCACATGGAGACAGAGCTTCCAGTTAACCTCATCCTCTTACTGTAGCTCTAACTCACAGCACATGGAGACAGAGCTTCCAGTTAACCTCATCCTCTTACTGCAGCTCTAACTCACAGCACATGGAGACAGAGCTTCCAGTTAACCTCATCCTCTTACTGCAGCTCTAACTCACAGCACATGGAGACAGAGCTTCCAGTTAACCTCATCCTCTTACTGCAGCTCTAACTCACAGCACATGGAGACAGAGCTTCCAGTTAACCTCATCCTCTTACTGCAGCTCTAACTCACAGCACATGGAGACAGAGCTTCCAGTAAACCTCATCCTCTTACTGCAGCTCTAACTCACAGCACATGGAGACAGAGCTTCCAGTTAACCTCATCCTCTTACTGCAGCTCTGACTCACAGCACATGTAGACAGCTTCCAGTTAACCTCATCCTCTTACTGCAGCTCTAACTCACAGCACATGGACACAGAGCTTCCAGTTAACCTGATCCTCTTACTGCAGCTCTAACTCAGAGCACATGTAGACAGCTTCCAGTTAACCTGATCCTCTTACTGCAGCTCTTACGCACAGCACATGGAGACAGAGCTTCCAGTTAACCTCATCCTCTTACTGCAGGTCTAAGTCACGGCACATGGAGACAGAGCTTCCAGTTAACCTCATCCTCTTACTACAGCTCTAACTCACAGCACATGGAGACAGAGCTTCCAGTTAACCTCATCCTCTTACTACAGCTCTAACTCACAGCACATGGAGACAGAGCTTCCAGTTAACCTCATCCTCTTACTGGAGCTCTAAGTCACGGCACATCTGAATATGACATAATACCCCTTGCCTATACCAGAATATGATATAGTACACTAAACTACACCTGGATGTGTCTGAATACACCAATCTACACCAGAAAGGTCACAGTGACACTGAAGTATAATTAAACACTAGTGTCAATATGAACCAGTTTAATTACCTTGGATCTCCTGTAAATTCTCCTCTGAATTGAAGTGGAGGATCCATTGAATGATCACTCTTCATAGACAGACCACTGGGTACAGGTGACCCGGCTCTTTCTACCTGGACCCTGTGAACAAATCATGGAGACAGAACTTCCAGTTAACCTCATCCTCTTACTGCAGCTCTAACTCACAGCACATGGAGACAGAGCTTCCAGATAACCTCATCCACTTACTGCAGCTCTGACTCACAGCACATGGAGACAGAGCTTCCAGTTAACCTCATCCTCTTACTGCAGCTCTAACTCACAGCACATGTAGACAGCTTCCAGTTAACCTCATCCTCTTACTGCAGCTCTAACTCACAGCACATGTAGACAGCTTCCAGTTAACCTCATCCTCTTACTGCAGCTCTTACGCACAGCACATGGAGACAGAGCACATGGAGACAGAGCTTCCAGTTAACCTGATCCTCTTACTACAGCTCTAACTCACAGCACATGGAGACAGAGCTTCCAGTTAACCTGATCCTCTTACTGCAGCTCTAACTCACAGCACATGGAGACAGAGCTTCCAGTTAACCTCATCCTCTTACAGTAGCTCTAACTCACAGCACATGTAGACAGCTTCCAGTTAACCTCATCCTCTTACTACAGCTCTAACTCAGAGCACATGGAGACAGAGCTTCCAGTTAACCTCATCCTCTTACTGCAGCTCTAACTCACAGCACATGGAGACAGAGCTTCCAGTTAACCTCATCCTCTTACTGCAGCTCTAACTCACAGCACATGGACACAGCACATGGAGACAGAGCTTCCAGTTAACCTGATCCTCTTACTGCAGCTCTAACTCACAGCACATGTAGACAGCTTCCAGTTAACCTCATCCTCTAACTGCAGCTCTTACGCACAGCACATGGAGACAGAGCTTCCAGTTAACCTCATCCTCTTACTGCAGGTCTAAGTCACGGCACATGGAGACAGAGCTTCCAGTTAACCTCATCCTCTTACTGGAGCTCTAAGTCACGGCACATCTGAATATGACATAATACCCCTTGCTTATACCAGAATATGATATAGTACACTAAACTACACCTGGATGTGTCTGAATACACCAATCTACACCAGAAAGGTCACAGTGACACTGAAGTATAATTAAACACTAGTGTCAATATGAACCAGTTTAATTACCTTGGATCTCCTGTAAATTCTCTTCTGAATTGAAGTGGAGGATCCATTGAATGATCACTCTTCATAGACAGACCACTGGGTACAGGTGACCCGGCTCTTTCTACCTGGACCCTGTGAACAAATCATGGAGACAGAACTTCCAGTTAACCTCATCCTCTTACTGCAGCTCTAACTCACAGCACATGTAGACAGAGCTTCCAGTTAACCTCATCCTCTTACTGCAGCTCTAACTCACAGCACATGGAGACAGAGCTTCCAGTTAACCTCATCCTCTTACTGCAGCTCTAACTCACAGCACATGTAGACAGCTTCCAGTTAACCTCATCCTCTTACTGCAGCTCTAACTCACAGCACATGGAGACAGAGCTTCCAGTTAACCTCATCCTCTTACTGCAGCTCTGACTCACAGCACATGGAGACACAGCACATGTAGACAGCTTCCAGTTAACCTCATCCTCTTACTGCAGCTCTTACGCACAGCACATGTAGACAGAGCACATGGAGACAGAGCTTCCAGTTAACCTGATCCTCTTACTACAGCTCTAACTCACAGCACATGGAGACAGAGCTTCCAGTTAACCTGATCCTCTTACAGCAGCTCTAACTCACAGCACATGGAGACAGAGCTTCCAGTTAACCTCATCCTCTTACTGCAGCTCTAACTCACAGCACATGGAGACAGAGCTTCCAGTTAACCTCATCCTCTTACTGCAGCTCTAACTCACAGCACATGGAGACAGAGCTTCCAGTTAACCTCATCCTCTTACTGCAGCTCTAACTCACAGCACATGGAGACAGAGCTTCCAGTTAACCTCATCCTCTTACTGCAGCTCTAACTCACAGCACATGGAGACAGAGCTTCCAGTTAACCTCATCCTCTTACTGCAACTCTAACTCACAGCACATGGAGACAGAGCTTCCAGTAAACCTCATCCTCTTACTGCAGCTCTAACTCACAGCACATGGAGACAGAGCTTCCAGTTAACCTCATCCTCTTACTGCAGCTCTGACTCACAGCACATGTAGACAGCTTCCAGTTAACCTCATCCTCTTACTGCAGCTCTAACTCACAGCACATGGACACAGAGCTTCCAGTTAACCTGATCCTCTTACTGCAGCTCTAACTCAGAGCACATGTAGACAGCTTCCAGTTAACCTGATCCTCTTACTGCAGCTCTTACGCACAGCACATGGAGACAGAGCTTCCAGTTAACCTCATCCTCTTACTGCAGGTCTAAGTCACGGCACATGGAGACAGAGCTTCCAGTTAACCTCATCCTCTTACTACAGCTCTAACTCACAGCACATGGAGACAGAGCTTCCAGTTAACCTCATCCTCTTACTACAGCTCTAACTCACAGCACATGGAGACAGAGCTTCCAGTTAACCTCATCCTCTTACTGGAGCTCTAAGTCACAGCACATCTGAATATGACATAATACCCCTTGCCTATACCAGAATATGATATAGTACACTAAACTACACCTGGATGTGTCTGAATACACCAATCTACACCAGAAAGGTCACAGTGACACTGAAGTATAATTAAACACAAGTGTCAATATGAACCAGTTTAATTACCTTGGATCTCCTGTAAATTCTCCTCTGAATTGAAGTGGAGGATCCATTGAATGATCACTCTTCATAGACAGACCACTGGGTACAGGTGACCCGGCTCTTTCTACCTGGACCCTGTGAACAAATCATGGAGACAGAACTTCCAGTTAACCTCATCCTCTTACTGCAGCTCTAACTCACAGCACATGGAGACAGAGCTTCCAGATAACCTCATCCACTTACTGCAGCTCTGACTCACAGCACATGGAGACAGAGCTTCCAGTTAACCTCATCCTCTTACTGATCCTCTTACTGCAGCTCTAACTCACAGCACATGTAGACAGCTTCCAGTTAACCTCATCCTCTTACTGCAGCTCTTACGCACAGCACATGGAGACAGAGCACATGGAGACAGAGCTTCCAGTTAACCTGATCCTCTTACTACAGCTCTAACTCACAGCACATGGAGACAGAGCTTCCAGTTAACCTGATCCTCTTACTGCAGCTCTAACTCACAGCACATGGAGACAGAGCTTCCAGTTAACCTCATCCTCTTACAGTAGCTCTAACTCACAGCACATGTAGACAGCTTCCAGTTAACCTCATCCTCTTACTACAGCTCTAACTCAGAGCACATGGAGACAGAGCTTCCAGTTAACCTCATCCTCTTACTGCAGCTCTAACTCACAGCACATGGAGACAGAGCTTCCAGTTAACCTCATCCTCTTACTGCAGCTCTAACTCACAGCACATGGAGACAGAGCTTCCAGTTAACCTCATCCTCTTACTGCAGCTCTAACTCACAGCACATGTAGACAGCTTCCAGTTAACCGCATCCTCTTACTGCAGCTCTAACTCACAGCACATGGACAGAGCTTCCAGTTAACCTCATCCTCTTACTTCAGCTCTAACTCACAGCACATGGAGACAGAGCTTCCAGTTAACCTCACCCTCTTACTGCAGCTCTAACTCACAGCACATGTAGACAGCTTCCAGCTAACCTCATCCTCTTACTACAGCTCTAACTCACAGCACATGGAGACAGAGCTTCCAGTTAACCTCATACTCTTACTGCAGCTCTAACTCACAGCACATGGAGACAGAGCTTCCAGATAACCTCATCCTCTTACTGCAGCTCTAACTCACAGCACATGGAGACAGAGCTTCCAGTTAACCTCATCCTCTTACTGCAGCTCTGACTCACAGCACATGGAGACACAGCACATGTAGACAGCTTCCAGTTAACCTCATCCTCTTACTGCAGCTCTTACGCACAGCACATGTAGACAGAGCACATGGAGACAGAGCTTCCAGTTAACCTGATCCTCTTACAGCAGCTCTAACTCACAGCACATGGAGACAGAGCTTCCAGATAACCTCATCCTCTTACAGCAGCTCTAACTCACAGCACATGGAGACAGAGCTTCCAGTTAACCTCATCCTCTTACTGTAGCTCTAACTCACAGCACATGTACAGCTTCCAGTTAACCTCATCCTCTTACTACAGCTCTAACTCAGAGCACATGGACAGAGCTTCCAGTTAACCTCATCCTCTTACTGCAGCTCTAACTCACAGCACATGGAGACAGAGCTTCCAGTTATCCTCATCCTCTTACTGCAGCTCTAACTCACAGCACATGGACAGAGCTTCCAGTTAACCTCATCCTCTTACTGCAGCTCTAACTCACAGCACATGTAGACAGCTTCCAGTTAACCTCATCCTCTTACTACAGCTCTAACTCACAGCACATGGACAGAGCTTCCAGTTAACCTCATCCTCTTACTGCAGCTCT
Source organism: Synaphobranchus kaupii (assembly GCA_029718625.1). Lineage (NCBI taxonomy): Eukaryota > Metazoa > Chordata > Actinopteri > Anguilliformes > Synaphobranchidae > Synaphobranchus > Synaphobranchus kaupii. The sequence goes on from JAINUF010000025.1 coordinate 3,472,871, forward strand.
AACTCACAGCACATGGAGACAGAGCTTCCAGTTAACTTCATCCTCTTACTGCAGCTCTGACTCACAGCACATGTAGACAGCTTCCAGTTAACCTCATCCTCTTACTGCAGCTCTAACTCACAGCACATGGACACAGCACATGGAGACAGAGCTTCCAGTTAACCTGATCCTCTTACTGCAGCTCTAACTCACAGCACATGTAGACAGCTTCCAGTTAACCTCATCCTCTAACTGCAGCTCTTACGCACAGCACATGGAGACAGAGCTTCCAGTTAACCTCATCCTCTTACTGCAGGTCTAAGTCACGGCACATGGAGACAGAGCTTCCAGTTAACCTCATCCTCTTACTGGAGCTCTAAGTCACGGCACATCTGAATATGACATAATACCCCTTGCTTATACCAGAATATGATATAGTACACTAAACTACACCTGGATGTGTCTGAATACACCAATCTACACCAGAAAGGTCACAGTGACACTGAAGTATAATTAAACACTAGTGTCAATATGAACCAGTTTAATTACCTTGGATCTCCTGTAAATTCTCTTCTGAATTGAAGTGGAGGATCCATTGAATGATCACTCTTCATAGACAGACCACTGGGTACAGGTGACCCGGCTCTTTCTACCTGGACCCTGTGAACAAATCATGGAGACAGAACTTCCAGTTAACCTCATCCTCTTACTGCAGCTCTAACTCACAGCACATGTAGACAGAGCTTCCAGTTAACCTCATCCTCTTACTGCAGCTCTAACTCACAGCACATGGAGACAGAGCTTCCAGTTAACCTGATCCTCTTACTGCAGCTCTAACTCACAGCACATGTAGACAGCTTCCAGTTAACCTCATCCTCTTACTGCAGCTCTAACTCACAGCACATGGAGACAGAGCTTCCAGTTAACCTCATCCTCTTACTGCAGCTCTGACTCACAGCACATGGAGACACAGCACATGTAGACAGCTTCCAGTTAACCTCATCCTCTTACTGCAGCTCTTACGCACAGCACATGTAGACAGAGCACATGGAGACAGAGCTTCCAGTTAACCTGATCCTCTTACTACAGCTCTAACTCACAGCACATGGAGACAGAGCTTCCAGTTAACCTGATCCTCTTACAGCAGCTCTAACTCACAGCACATGGAGACAGAGCTTCCAGTTAACCTCATCCTCTTACTGTAGCTCTAACTCACAGCACATGTAGACAGCTTCCAGTTAACCTCATCCTCTTACTACAGCTCTAACTCAGAGCACATGGACAGAGCTTCCAGTTAACCTCATCCTCTTACTGCAGCTCTAACTCACAGCACATGGAGACAGAGCTTCCAGTTATCCTCATCCTCTTACTGCAGCTCTAACTCACAGCACATGGACAGAGCTTCCAGTTAACCTCATCCTCTTACTGCAGCTCTAACTCACAGCACATGTAGACAGCTTCCAGTTAACCTCATCCTCTTACTACAGCTCTAACTCACAGCACATGGAGACAGAGCTTCCAGTTAACCTCATCCTCTTACTGCAGCTCTAACTCACAGCACATGGAGACAGAGCTTCCAGTTAACCTCATCCTCTTACTTCAGCTCTAACTCACAGCACATGGAGACAGAGCTTCCAGTTAACCTCACCCTCTTACTGCAGCTCTAACTCACAGCACATGTAGACAGCTTCCAGTGAACCTCATCCTCTTACTACAGCTCTAACTCACAGCACATGGAGACAGAGCTTCCAGTTAACCTCATACCCTTACTGCAGCTCTAACTCACAGCACATGGAGACAGAGCTTCCAGATAACCTCATCCTCTTACTGCAGCTCTAACTCACAGCACATGGAGACAGAGCTTCCAGTTAACCTCATCCTCTTACTGCAGCTCTGACTCACAGCACATGGAGACACAGCACATGTAGACAGCTTCCAGTTAAACTCATCCTCTTACTGCAGCTCTTACGCACAGCACATGTAGACAGCTTCCAGTTAACCTCATCCTCTTACTGCAGCTCTTACGCACAGCACATGGACAGAGCTTCCAGTTAACCTCATCCTCTTACTACAGCTCTAACTCACAGCACATGGACAGAGCTTCCAGATAACCTCCTCCTCTTACTGCAGCTCTAAGTCACGACACATCTGAATATGACATAATACCCCTTGCTTATACCAGAATATGATATAGTACACTAAACTACACCTGGATGTGTCTGAATACACCAATCTACACCAGAAAGGTCACAGTGACACTGAAGTATAATTAAACACTAGTGTCAATATGAACCAGTTTAATTACCTTGGATCTCCTGTAAATTCTCTTCTGAATTGAAGTGGAGGATCCATTGAATGATCACTCTTCATAGACAGACCACTGGGTACAGGTGACCCGGCTCTTTCTACCTGGACCCTGTGAACAAATCATGGAGACAGAGCTTCCAGTTAACCTCATCCTCTTACTACAGCTCTAACTCACAGCACATGGAGACAGAGCTTCCAGTAAACCTGATCCTCTTACTGCAGCTCTAACTCACAGCACATGGAGACAGAGCTTCCAGTTAACCTCATCCTCTTACTGTATCTCTAACTCACAGCACATGTAGACAGCTTCCAGTTAACCTCATCCTCTTACTACAGCTCTAACTCAGAGCACATTGAGACAGAGCTTCCAGTTAACCTCATTATCTTACTGCAGCTCTAACTCACAGCACATGTAGACAGCTTCCAGTTAACCTCATCCTCTTACTGCAGCTCTAACTCACAGCACATGGAGACAGACCTTCCAGTTAACCTCATCCTCTTACTGCAGCTCTAACTCACAGCACATGGAGACAGAGCTTCCAGTTAACGTCATCCTGTTACTGCAGCTCTAACTCACAGCACATGGACAGAGCTTCCAGTTAACCTCATCCTCTTACTGCAGCTCTTACGCACAGCACATGGAGACAGAGCTTCCAGTTAACCTCATCCTCTTACTGCAGCTCTGACTCACAGCACATGTAGACAGCTTCCAGTTAACCTCATCCTCTTACTGCAGCTCTAACTCACAGCACATGGACACAGCACATGGAGACAGAGCTTCCAGTTAACCTGATCCTCTTACTGCAGCTCTAACTCACAGCACATGTAGACAGCTTCCAGTTAACCTCATCCTCTAACTGCAGCTCTTACGCACAGCACATGGAGACAGAGCTTCCAGTTAACCTCATCCTCTTACTGCAGGTCTAAGTCACGGCACATGGAGACAGAGCTTCCAGTTAACCTCATCCTCTTACTGGAGCTCTAAGTCACGGCACATCTGAATATGACATAATACCCCTTGCTTATACCAGAATATGATATAGTACACTAAACTACACCTGGATGTGTCTGAATACACCAATCTACACCAGAAAGGTCACAGTGACACTGAAGTATAATTAAACACTAGTGTCAATATGAACCAGTTTAATTACCTTGGATCTCCCGTAAATTCTCTTCTGAATTGAAGTGGAGGATCCATTGAATGATCACTCTTCATAGACAGACCACTGGGTACAGGTGACCCGGCTCTTTCTACCTGGACCCTGTGAACAAATCATGGAGACAGAGCTTCCAGTTAACCTCATCCTCTTACTGCAGCTCTAACTCACAGCACATGGACAGAGCTTCCAGTTAACCTCATCCTCTTACTGCAGCTCTAACTCACAGCACATGTAGACAGAGCTTCCAGTTAACCTCATCCTCTTACTGCAGCTCTAACTCACAGCACATGGAGACAGAGCTTCCAGTTAACCTCATCCTCTTACTGCAGCTCTAACTCACAGCACATGTAGACAGCTTCCAGTTAACCTCATCCTCTTACTGCAGCTCTAACTCACAGCACATGGAGACAGAGCTTCCAGTTAACCTCATCCTCTTACTGCAGCTCTGACTCACAGCACATGTAGACAGCTTCCAGTTAACCTGATCCTCTTACTGCAGCTCTAACTCACAGCACATGGAGACACAGCACATGGAGACAGAGCTTCCAGTTAACCTGATCCTCTTACTAAAGCTCTAACTCACAGCACATGGACAGAGCTTCCAGTTAACCTCATCCTCTTACTGCAGCTCTAACTCACAGCACATGGAGACAGAGCTTCCAGTTAACCTCATCCTCTTACTGCAGCTCTAACTCACAGCACATGTAGACAGCTTCCAGTTAACCTCATCCTCTTACTGCAGCTCTAACTCACAGCACATGGAGACAGAGCTTCCAGTTAACCTCATCCTCTTACTGCAGCTCTGACTCACAGCACATGTAGACAGCTTCCAGTTAACCTCATCCTCTTACTGCAGCTCTAACTCACAGCACATGGAGACAGCTTCCAGTTAACCTGATCCTCTTACTACAGCTCTAACTCACAGCACATGGACAGAGCTTCCAGTTAACCTCATACTCTTACTGCAGCTCTAACTCACAGCACATGGAGACAGAGCTTCCAGATAACCTCATCCTCTTACTGCAGCTCTAACTCACAGCACATGGAGACAGAGCTTCCAGTTAACCTCATCCTCTTACTGCAGCTCTGACTCACAGCACATGGAGACACAGCACATGTAGACAGCTTCCAGTTAACCTCATCCTCTTACTGCAGCTCTTACGCACAGCACATTGTAGACAGCTTCCAGTTAACCTCATCCTCTTACTGCAGCTCTTACGCACAGCACATGGACAGAGCACATGGAGACAGAGCTTCCAGTTAACCTGATCCTCTTACTACAGCTCTAACTCACAGCACATGGAGACAGAGCTTCCAGTAAACCTGATCCTCTTACTGCAGCTCTAACTCACAGCACATGGAGACAGAGCTTCCAGTTAACCTCATCCTCTTACTGTATCTCTAACTCACAGCACATGTAGACAGCTTCCAGTTAACCTCATCCTCTTACTGCAGCTCTAACTCACAGCACATGGAGACAGACCTTCCAGTTAACCTCATCCTCTTACTGCAGCTCTAACTCACAGCACATGGAGACAGAGCTTCCAGTTAACGTCATCCTGTTACTGCAGCTCTAACTCACAGCACATGGAGACAGAGCTTCCAGTTAACCTCATCCTCTTACTGCAGCTCTTACGCACAGCACATGTAAACAGCTTCCAGTTAACCTCATCCTCTTACTGCAGCTCTGACTCACAGCACATGTAGACGGCTTCCAGTTAACCTCATCCTCTTACTGCAGCTCTAACTCACAGCACATGGAGACACAGCACATGGAGACAGAGCTTCCAGTTAACCTGATCCTCTTACTGCAGCTCTAACTCACAGCACATGTAGACAGCTTCCAGTTAACCTCATCCTCTAACTGCAGCTCTTACGCACAGCACATGGAGACAGAGCTTCCAGTTAACCTCATCCTCTTACTGCAGGTCTAAGTCACGGCACATGGAGACAGAGCTTCCAGTTAACCTCATCCTCTTACTGGAGCTCTAAGTCACGGCACATCTGAATATGACATAATACCCCTTGCTTATACCAGAATATGATATAGTACACTAAACTACACCTGGATGTGTCTGAATACACCAATCTACACCAGAAAGGTCACAGTGACACTGAAGTATAATTAAACACTAGTGTCAATATGAACCAGTTTAATTACCTTGGATCTCCTGTAAATTCTCTTCTGAATTGAAGTGGAGGATCCATTGAATGATCACTCTTCATAGACAGACCACTGGGTACAGGTGACCCGGCTCTTTCTACCTGGACCCTGTGAACAAATCATGGAGACAGAGCTTCCAGTTGACCTCATCCTCTCACTGCAGCTCTAACTCACAGAACATGGAGACAGAGCTTCCAGTTAACCTCATCCACTTACTGCAGCTCTAATTCACAGCACATGGAGAGAGCTTCCAGTTAACCTCATCCTCTTACTACAGCTCTTACGCACAGCACATGTAGACAGCTTCCAGTTAACCTCATCCTCTTACTGCAGCTCTTACGCACAGCACATGGAGACAGAGCACATGGAGACAGAGCTTCCAGTTAACCTGATCCTCTTACTACAGCTCTAACTCACAGCACATGGAGACAGAGCTTCCAGTTAACCTGATCCTCTTACTGCAGCTCTAACTCACAGCACATGGACAGAGCTTCCAGTTAACCTGATCCTCTTACTGTAGCTCTAACTCACAGCACATGTAGACAGCTTCCAGTTAACCTCATCCTCTTACTACAGCTCTAACTCAGAGCACATGGAGACAGAGCTTCCAGTTAACCTCATCCTCTTACTGCAGCTCTAACTCACAGCACATGGAGACAGAGCTTCCAGTTAACCTCATCCTCTTACTGCAGCTCTAACTCACAGCACATGGAGACAGAGCTTCCAGTTAACCTCATCCTCTTACTGCAGCTCTAACTCACAGCACATGTAGACAGCTTCCAGTTAACCTCATCCTCTTACTACAGCTCTAACTCACAGCACATGGAGACAGAGCTTCCAGTTAACCTCATCCTCTTACTGCAGCTCTAACTCACAGCACATGGAGACAGAGCTTCCAGTTAACCTCATCCTCTTACTTCAGCTCTAACTCACAGCACATGTAGACAGCTTCCAGTTAACCTCATCCTCTTACTACAGCTCTAACTCACAGCACATGGAGACAGAGCTTCCAGTTAACCTCATCCTCTTACTGCAGCTCTAACTCACAGCACATGTACAGAGCTTCCAGTTAACCTCATCCTCTTACTGCAGCTCTGACTCACAGCACATGGAGACACAGCACATGTAGACAGCTTCCAGTTAACCTCATCCTCTTACTGCAGCTCTTACGCACAGCACATGTAGACAGCTTCCAGTTAACCTCATCCTCTTACTGCAGCTCTTACGCACAGCACATGTAGACAGCGCTTCCAGTTAACCTCATCCTCTTACTACAGCTCTAACTCAAAGCACATGGACAGAGCTTCCAGATAACCTCCTCCTCTTACTGCAGCTCTAAGTCACAGCACATGGAGACAGAGCACATGAAGACAGAGCTTCCAGTTAACCTGATCCTCTTACTGCAGCTCTAACTCACAGCACATGGAGACAGAGCTTCCAGTTAACCTCATCCACTTACTGCAGCTCTAACTCACAGCACATGGACACAGAGCTTCCAGTTAACCTCATCCTCTTACTGCAGCTCTAACTCACAGCACATGGAGACAGAGCTTCCAGTTAACCTCATCCTCTTACTGCAGCTCTAACTCACAGCACATGGAGACAGAGCTTCCAGTTAACCTCATCCTCTTACTGCAGCTCTAACTCACAGCACATGGAGACAGAGCTTCCAGTTAACCTCATCCTCTTACTGCAGCTCTAACTCACAGCACATGTAGACAGCTTCCAGTTAACCTCATCCTCTTACTGCAGCTCTTACGCACAGCACATGGACAGAGCTTCCAGTTAACCTCATCCTCTTACTACAGCTCTAACTCACAGCACATGGACAGAGCTTCCAGTTAACCTCATCCTCTTACTGCAGCTCTAACTCACAGCACATGGACAGAGCTTCCAGATAACCTCCTCCTCTTACTGCAGCTCTAAGTCACGGCACATCTGAATATGACATAATACCCCTTGCTTATACCAGAATATGATATAGTACACTAAACTACACCTGGATGTGTCTGAATACACCAATCTACACCAGAAAGGTCACAGTGACACTGAAGTATAATTAAACACTAGTGTCAATATGAACCAGTTTAATTACCTTGGATCTCCTGTAAATTTTCTTCTGAATTGAAGTGGAGGATCCATTGAATGATCACTCTTCATAGACAGACCACTGGGTACAGGTGACCCGGCTCTTTCTACCTGGACCCTGTGAACAAATCATGGAGACAGAGCTTCCAGTTGACCTCATCCTCTCACTGCAGCTCTAACTCACAGAACATGGAGACAGAGCTTCCAGTTAACCTCATCCACTTACTGCAGCTCTAATTCACAGCACATGGAGACAGAGCTTCCAGTTAACCTCATCCTCTTACTGCAGCTCTTACGCACAGCACATGTAGACAGCTTCCAGTTAACCTCATCCTCTTACTGCAGCTCTTACGCACAGCACATGGAGACAGAGCACATAGAGACAGAGCTTCCAGTTAACCTGATCCTCTTACTACAGCTCTAACTCACAGCACATGGAGACAGAGCTTCCAGTTAACCTGATCCTCTTACTGCAGCTCTAACTCACAGCAAGATGGAGACAGAGCTTCCAGTTAACCTGATCCTCTTACTGTAGCTCTAACTCACAGCACATGTACAGAGCTTCCAGTTAACCTCATCCTCTTACTGCAGCTCTAACTCACAGCACATGTAGACAGCTTCCAGTTAACCTCATCCTCTTACTACAGCTCTAACTCACAGCACATGGAGACAGAGCTTCCAGTTAACCTCATCCTCTTACTTCAGCTCTAACTCACAGCACATGTAGACAGCTTCCAGTTAACCTCATCCTCTTACTACAGCTCTAACTCACAGCACATGGAGACAGAGCTTCCAGTTAACCTCATCCTCTTACTGCAGCTCTAACTCACAGCACATGTACAGAGCTTCCAGTTAACCTCATCCTCTTACTGCAGCTCTGACTCACAGCACATGGAGACACAGCACATGTAGACAGCTTCCAGTTAACCTCATCCTCTTACTGCAGCTCTTACGCACAGCACATGTAGACAGCTTCCAGTTAACCTCATCCTCTTACTGCAGCTCTTACGCACAGCACATGTAGACAGCGCTTCCAGTTAACCTCATCCTCTTACTACAGCTCTAACTCAAAGCACATGGACAGAGCTTCCAGATAACCTCCTCCTCTTACTGCAGCTCTAAGTCACAGCACATGGAGACAGAGCACATGAAGACAGAGCTTCCAGTTAACCTGATCCTCTTACTGCAGCTCTAACTCACAGCACATGGAGACAGAGCTTCCAGTTAACCTCATCCACTTACTGCAGCTCTAACTCACAGCACATGGAGACAGAGCTTCCAGTTAACCTCATCCTCTTACTGCAGCTCTAACTCACAGCACATGTAGACAGCTTCCAGTTAACCTCATCCTCTTACTGCAGCTCTAACTCACAGCACATGGAGACAGAGCTTCCAGTTAACCTCATCCTCTTACTGCAGCTCTAACTCACAGCACATGTAGACAGCTTCCAGTTAACCTCATCCTCTTACTACAGCTCTAACTCACAGCACATGGAGACAGAGCTTCCAGTTAACCTCATCCTCTTACTGCAGCTCTAACTCACAGCACATGGAGACAGAGCTTCCAGTTAACCTCATCCTCTTACTTCAGCTCTAACTCACAGCACATGTAGACAGCTTCCAGTTAACCTCATCCTCTTACTACAGCTCTAACTCACAGCACATGGAGACAGAGCTTCCAGTTAACCTCATCCTCTTACTGCAGCTCTAACTCACAGCACATGTACAGAGCTTCCAGTTAACCTCATCCTCTTACTGCAGCTCTGACTCACAGCACATGGAGACACAGCACATGTAGACAGCTTCCAGTTAACCTCATCCTCTTACTGCAGCTCTTACGCACAGCACATGTAGACAGCTTCCAGTTAACCTCATCCTCTTACTGCAGCTCTTACGCACAGCACATGTAGACAGCGCTTCCAGTTAACCTCATCCTCTTACTACAGCTCTAACTCAAAGCACATGGACAGAGCTTCCAGATAACCTCCTCCTCTTACTGCAGCTCTAAGTCACAGCACATGGAGACAGAGCACATGAAGACAGAGCTTCCAGTTAACCTGATCCTCTTACTGCAGCTCTAACTCACAGCACATGGAGACAGAGCTTCCAGTTAACCTCATCCACTTACTGCAGCTCTAACTCACAGCACATGGACACAGAGCTTCCAGTTAACCTCATCCTCTTACTGCAGCTCTAACTCACAGCACATGGAGACAGAGCTTCCAGTTAACCTCATCCTCTTACTGCAGCTCTAACTCACAGCACATGGAGACAGAGCTTCCAGTTAACCTCATCCTCTTACTGCAGCTCTAACTCACAGCACATGGAGACAGAGCTTCCAGTTAACCTCATCCTCTTACTGCAGCTCTAACTCACAGCACATGTAGACAGCTTCCAGTTAACCTCATCCTCTTACTGCAGCTCTTACGCACAGCACATGGACAGAGCTTCCAGTTAACCTCATCCTCTTACTACAGCTCTAACTCACAGCACATGGACAGAGCTTCCAGTTAACCTCATCCTCTTACTGCAGCTCTAACTCACAGCACATGGACAGAGCTTCCAGATAACCTCCTCCTCTTACTGCAGCTCTAAGTCACGGCACATCTGAATATGACATAATACCCCTTGCTTATACCAGAATATGATATAGTACACTAAACTACACCTGGATGTGTCTGAATACACCAATCTACACCAGAAAGGTCACAGTGACACTGAAGTATAATTAAACACTAGTGTCAATATGAACCAGTTTAATTACCTTGGATCTCCTGTAAATTTTCTTCTGAATTGAAGTGGAGGATCCATTGAATGATCACTCTTCATAGACAGACCACTGGGTACAGGTGACCCGGCTCTTTCTACCTGGACCCTGTGAACAAATCATGGAGACAGAGCTTCCAGTTGACCTCATCCTCTCACTGCAGCTCTAACTCACAGAACATGGAGACAGAGCTTCCAGTTAACCTCATCCACTTACTGCAGCTCTAATTCACAGCACATGGAGACAGAGCTTCCAGTTAACCTCATCCTCTTACTGCAGCTCTTACGCACAGCACATGTAGACAGCTTCCAGTTAACCTCATCCTCTTACTGCAGCTCTTACGCACAGCACATGGAGACAGAGCACATAGAGACAGAGCTTCCAGTTAACCTGATCCTCTTACTACAGCTCTAACTCACAGCACATGGAGACAGAGCTTCCAGTTAACCTGATCCTCTTACTGCAGCTCTAACTCACAGCAAGATGGAGACAGAGCTTCCAGTTAACCTGATCCTCTTACTGTAGCTCTAACTCACAGCACATGTACAGAGCTTCCAGTTAACCTCATCCTCTTACTGCAGCTCTAACTCACAGCACATGTAGACAGCTTCCAGTTAACCTCATCCTCTTACTACAGCTCTAACTCACAGCACATGGAGACAGAGCTTCCAGTTAACCTCATCCTCTTACTTCAGCTCTAACTCACAGCACATGTAGACAGCTTCCAGTTAACCTCATCCTCTTACTACAGCTCTAACTCACAGCACATGGAGACAGAGCTTCCAGTTAACCTCATCCTCTTACTGCAGCTCTAACTCACAGCACATGTACAGAGCTTCCAGTTAACCTCATCCTCTTACTGCAGCTCTGACTCACAGCACATGGAGACACAGCACATGTAGACAGCTTCCAGTTAACCTCATCCTCTTACTGCAGCTCTTACGCACAGCACATGTAGACAGCTTCCAGTTAACCTCATCCTCTTACTGCAGCTCTTACGCACAGCACATGTAGACAGCGCTTCCAGTTAACCTCATCCTCTTACTACAGCTCTAACTCAAAGCACATGGACAGAGCTTCCAGATAACCTCCTCCTCTTACTGCAGCTCTAAGTCACAGCACATGGAGACAGAGCACATGAAGACAGAGCTTCCAGTTAACCTGATCCTCTTACTGCAGCTCTAACTCACAGCACATGGAGACAGAGCTTCCAGTTAACCTCATCCACTTACTGCAGCTCTAACTCACAGCACATGGACACAGAGCTTCCAGTTAACCTCATCCTCTTACTGCAGCTCTAACTCACAGCACATGGAGACAGAGCTTCCAGTTAACCTCATCCTCTTACTGCAGCTCTAACTCACAGCACATGGAGACAGAGCTTCCAGTTAACCTCATCCTCTTACTGCAGCTCTAACTCACAGCACATGGAGACAGAGCTTCCAGTTAACCTCATCCTCTTACTGCAGCTCTAACTCACAGCACATGTAGACAGCTTCCAGTTAACCTCATCCTCTTACTGCAGCTCTTACGCACAGCACATGGACAGAGCTTCCAGTTAACCTCATCCTCTTACTACAGCTCTAACTCACAGCACATGGACAGAGCTTCCAGTTAACCTCATCCTCTTACTGCAGCTCTAACTCACAGCACATGGACAGAGCTTCCAGATAACCTCCTCCTCTTACTGCAGCTCTAAGTCACGGCACATCTGAATATGACATAATACCCCTTGCTTATACCAGAATATGATATAGTACACTAAACTACACCTGGATGTGTCTGAATACACCAATCTACACCAGAAAGGTCACAGTGACACTGAAGTATAATTAAACACTAGTGTCAATATGAACCAGTTTAATTACCTTGGATCTCCTGTAAATTTTCTTCTGAATTGAAGTGGAGGATCCATTGAATGATCACTCTTCATAGACAGACCACTGGGTACAGGTGACCCGGCTCTTTCTACCTGGACCCTGTGAACAAATCATGGAGACAGAGCTTCCAGTTGACCTCATCCTCTCACTGCAGCTCTAACTCACAGAACATGGAGACAGAGCTTCCAGTTAACCTCATCCACTTACTGCAGCTCTAATTCACAGCACATGGAGACAGAGCTTCCAGTTAACCTCATCCTCTTACTGCAGCTCTTACGCACAGCACATGTAGACAGCTTCCAGTTAACCTCATCCTCTTACTGCAGCTCTTACGCACAGCACATGGAGACAGAGCACATAGAGACAGAGCTTCCAGTTAACCTGATCCTCTTACTACAGCTCTAACTCACAGCACATGGAGACAGAGCTTCCAGTTAACCTGATCCTCTTACTGCAGCTCTAACTCACAGCAAGATGGAGACAGAGCTTCCAGTTAACCTGATCCTCTTACTGTAGCTCTAACTCACAGCACATGTAGACAGCTTCCAGTTAACCTCATCCTCTTACTACAGCTCTAACTCAGAGCACATGGAGACAGAGCTTCCAGTTAACCTCATCCTCTTACTGCAGCTCTAACTCACAGCACATGGAGACAGAGCTTCCAGTTAACCTCATCCTCTTACTGCAGCTCTAACTCACAGCACATGTAGACAGCTTCCAGTTAACCTCATCCTCTTACTACAGCTCTAACTCACAGCACATGGAGACAGAGCTTCCAGTTAACCTCATCCTCTTACTGCAGCTCTAACTCACAGCACATGGAGACAGAGCTTCCAGTTAACCTCCTCCTCTTACTTCAGCTCTAACTCACAGCACATGGAGACAGAGCTTCCAGTTAACCTCACCCTCTTACTGCAGCTCTAACTCACAGCACATGTAGACAGCTTCCAGTTAACCTCATCCTCTTACTACAGCTCTAACTCACAGCACATGGAGACAGAGCTTCCAGTTAACCTCATCCTCTTACTGCAGCTCTAACTCACAGCACATGTACAGAGCTTCCAGTTAACCTCATCCTCTTACTGCAGCTCTGACTCACAGCACATGGAGACACAGCACATGTAGACAGCTTCCAGTTAACCTCATCCTCTTACTGCAGCTCTTACGCACAGCACATGTAGACAGCTTCCAGTTAACCTCATCCTCTTACTGCAGCTCTTACGCACAGCACATGGAGACAGAGCTTCCAGTTAACCTCATCCTCTTACTACAGCTCTAACTCAAAGCACATGGACAGAGCTTCCAGATAACCTCCTCCTCTTACTGCAGCTCTAAGTCACGGCACATCTGAATATGACATAATACCCCTTGCTTATACCAGAATATGATATATTACACTAAACTACACCTGGATGTGTCTGAATACACCAATCTACACCAGAAAGGTCACAGTGACACTGAAGTATAATTAAACACTAGTGTCAATATGAACCAGTTTAATTACCTTGGATCTCCTGTAAATTCTCTTCTGAATTGAAGTGGAGGATCCATTGAATGATCACTCTTCATAGACAGACCACTGGGTACAGGTGACACTGCTCTTTCAACCCGGACCCTGTGAACAAAACATGGAGACAGAGCTTCCAGTTAAACTCATCCTCTTACTGCAGCTCTAACTCACAGCACATGGAGACAGAGCTTCCAGTTAACCTCATCCTCTTACTGCAGCTCTAACTCACAGCACATGGAGACAGAGCTTCCAGTTAACCTCATCCTCTTACTGCAGCTCTAACTCACAGCACATGGAGACAGAGCTTCCAGTCAAACTCATCCTCTTACTGCAGCTCTAACTCACAGCACATGGAGACAGAGCTTCCAGTTAACCTCATCCTCTTACTACAGCTCTAACTCAAAGCACATGGACAGAGCTTCCAGATAACCTCCTCCTCTTACTGCAGCTCTAAGTCACGGCACATCTGAATATGACATAATACCCCTTGCTTATACCAGAATATGATATAGTACACTAAACTACACCTGGATGTGTCTGAATACACCAATCTACACCAGAAAGGTCACAGTGACACTGAAGTATAATTAAACACTAGTGTCAATATGAACCAGTTTAATTACCTTGGATCTCCTGTAAATTCTCTTCTGAATTGAAGTGGAGGATCCATTGAATGATCACTCTTCATAGACAGACCACTGGGTACAGGTGACACTGCTCTTTCAACCCGGACCCTGTGAACAAAACATGGACAGAGCTTCCAGTTAAACTCATCCTCTTACTGCAGCTCTAACTCACAGCACATGGAGACAGAGCTTCCAGTTAACCTCATCCTCTTACTACAGCTCTAACTCACAGCACATGGAGACAGAGCTTCCAGTTAACCTCATCCTCTTACTGCAGCTCTAACTTACAGCACATGGAGACAGAGCTTCCAGTTAACCTCATCCTCTTACTGCAGCTCTAACTCACAGCACATGGAGACAGAGCTTCCAGTTAACCTCATCCTCTTACTGCAGCTCGAACTCACAGCACATGGAGACAGAGCTTCCAGTTAACCTCATCCTCTTACTGCAGCTCTAACTCACAGCACATGGAGACAGAGCTTCCAGTTAACCTCATCCTCTTACTACAGCTCTAACTCACAGCACATGGAGACAGAGCTTCCAGTTAACCTCACCCTCTTACTGCAGCTCTAACTCACAGCACATGGAGACAGAGCTTCCAGTTAAACTCATCCTCTTACTGCAGCTCTAACTCACAGCACATGGAGACAGAGCTTCCAGTTAACCTCACCCTCTTACTGCAGCTCTAACTCACAGCACATGGAGACAGAGCTTCCAGTTAACCTCATTCTCTTACTACAGCTCTAACTCACAGCACATGGAGACAGAGCTTCCAGTTAACCTCACCCTCTTACTGCAGCTCTGACTCACAGCACATGGAGACAGAGCTTCCAGTTAACCTCATCCTCTAACTGCAGCTCTAACTCACAGAACATGGAGACAGAGCTTCCAGTCAAACTCATCCTCTTACTGCAGCTCTAACTCACAGCACATGGAGACAGAGCTTCCAGTTAACCTCATCCTCTTACTGCAGCTCTAACTCACAGCACATGGAGACAGAGCTTCCAGTTAACCTCATCCTCTTACTGCAGCACTAACTCACAGCACATGGAGACAGAGCTTCCAGTTAACCTCATCCTCTTACTGCAGCACTAACTCACAGCACATGGAGACAGAGCTTCCAGTTAACCTCATCCTCTTACTGCAGCACTAACTCACAGCACATGGAGACAGAGCTTCCAGTTAACTCTCATCCTCTTACTGCAGCTCTAACTCACAGCACATGGAGACAGAGCTTCCAGTTAACCTCATCCTCTTACTGCAGCTCGAACTCACAGCACATGGAGACAGAGCTTCCAGTTAACCTCATCCTCTTACTGCAGCTCTAACTTACAGCACATGGAGACAGAGCTTCCAGTTAACCTCATCCTCTTACTGCAGCTCTAACTCACAGCACATGGAGACAGAGCTTCCAGTTAACCTCATCCTCTTACTGCAGCTCGAACTCACAGCACATGGAGACAGAGCTTCCAGTTAACCTCATCCTCTTACTGCAGCTCTAACTTACAGCACATGGAGACAGAGCTTCCAGTTAACCTCATCCTCTTACTGCAGCTCGAACTCACAGCACATGGAGACAGAGCTTCCAGTTAACCTCACCCTCTTACTGCAGCTCTAACTCACAGCACATGGAGACAGAGCTTCCAGTTAACCTCATCCTCTTACTACAGCTCTAACTCACAGCACATGGAGACAGAGCTTCCAGTTAACCTCACCCTCTTACTGCAGCTCTGACTCACAGCACATGGAGACAGAGCTTCCAGTTAACCTCATCCTCTAACTGCAGCTCTAACTCACAGAACATGGAGACAGAGCTTCCAGTCAAACTCATCCTCTTACTGCAGCTCTAACTCACAGCACATGGAGACAGAGCTTCCAGTTAACCTCATCCTCTTACTGCAGCTCTAACTCACAGCACATGGAGACAGAGCTTCCAGTTAACCTCATCCTCTTACTGCAGCACTAACTCACAGCACATGGAGACAGAGCTTCCAGTTAACCTCACCCTCTTACTGCAGCTCTAACTCACAGCACATGGAGACAGAGCTTCCAGTTAACCTCATTCTCTTACTACAGCTCTAACTCACAGCACATGGAGACAGAGCTTCCAGTTAACCTCATCCTCTTACTGCAGCTCTAACTCACAGCACATGGAGACAGAGCTTCCAGTTAACCTCATCCTCTAACTGCAGCTCTAACTCACAGAACATGGAGACAGAGCTTCCAGTCAAACTCATCCTCTTACTGCAGCTCTAACTCACAGCACATGGAGACAGAGCTTCCAGTTAACCTCATCCTCTTACTGCAGCTCTAACTCACAGCACATGGAGACAGAGCTTCCAGTTAACCTCATCCTCTTACTGCAGCACTAACTCACAGCACATGGAGACAGAGCTTCCAGTTAACCTCATCCTCTTACTGCAGCACTAACTCACAGCACATGGAGACAGAGCTTCCAGTTAACCTCATCCTCTTACTGCAGCACTAACTCACAGCACATGGAGACAGAGCTTCCAGTTAACTCTCATCCTCTTACTGCAGCTCTAACTCACAGCACATGGAGACAGAGCTTCCAGTTAACCTCATCCTCTTACTGCAGCTCGAACTCACAGCACATGGAGACAGAGCTTCCAGTTAACCTCATCCTCTTACTGCAGCTCTAACTTACAGCACATGGAGACAGAGCTTCCAGTTAACCTCATCCTCTTACTGCAGCTCTAACTCACAGCACATGGAGACAGAGCTTCCAGTTAACCTCATCCTCTTACTGCAGCTCGAACTCACAGCACATGGAGACAGAGCTTCCAGTTAACCTCATCCTCTTACTGCAGCTCTAACTTACAGCACATGGAGACAGAGCTTCCAGTTAACCTCATCCTCTTACTGCAGCTCTAACTTACAGCACATGGAGACAGAGCTTCCAGTTAACCTCATCCTCTTACTGCAGCTCGAACTCACAGCACATGGAGACAGAGCTTCCAGTTAACCTCACCCTCTTACTGCAGCTCTAACTCACAGCACATGGAGACAGAGCTTCCAGTTAACCTCATCCTCTTACTACAGCTCTAACTCACAGCACATGGAGACAGAGCTTCCAGTTAACCTCACCCTCTTACTGCAGCTCTGACTCACAGCACATGGAGACAGAGCTTCCAGTTAACCTCATCCTCTAACTGCAGCTCTAACTCACAGAACATGGAGACAGAGCTTCCAGTCAAACTCATCCTCTTACTGCAGCTCTAACTCACAGCACATGGAGACAGAGCTTCCAGTTAACCTCATCCTCTTACTGCAGCTCTAACTCACAGCACATGGAGACAGAGCTTCCAGTTAACCTCATCCTCTTACTGCAGCACTAACTCACAGCACATGGAGACAGAGCTTCCAGTTAACCTCATCCTCTTACTGCAGCACTAACTCACAGCACATGGAGACAGAGCTTCCAGTTAACCTCATCCTCTTACTGCAGCACTAACTCACAGCACATGGAGACAGAGCTTCCAGTTAACTCTCATCCTCTTACTGCAGCTCTAACTCACAGCACATGGAGACAGAGCTTCCAGTTAACCTCATCCTCTTACTGCAGCTCGAACTCACAGCACATGGAGACAGAGCTTCCAGTTAACCTCATCCTCTTACTGCAGCTCTAACTTACAGCACATGGAGACAGAGCTTCCAGTTAACCTCATCCTCTTACTGCAGCTCTAACTCACAGCACATGGAGACAGAGCTTCCAGTTAACCTCATCCTCTTACTGCAGCTCGAACTCACAGCACATGGAGACAGAGCTTCCAGTTAACCTCATCCTCTTACTGCAGCTCTAACTTACAGCACATGGAGACAGAGCTTCCAGTTAACCTCATCCTCTTACTGCAGCTCTAACTCACAGCACATGGAGACAGAGCTTCCAGTTAACCTCATCCTCTTACTGCAGCTCGAACTCACAGCACATGGAGACAGAGCTTCCAGTTAACCTCATCCTCTTACTGCAGCTCTAACTTACAGCACATGGAGACAGAGCTTCCAGTTAACCTCATCCTCTTACTGCAGCTCTAACTCACAGCACATGGAGACAGAGCTTCCAGTTAACCTCATCCTCTTACTGCAGCTCTAACTCACAGCACATGGAGACAGAGCTTCCAGTTAACCTCATCCTCTTACTGCAGCTCTAACTCACAGCACATTAAGTTTCTTATTCATATTTTTACCTCTTTCTCTCAGGGCTGCAGGTTCCATCTTTGTTCTCTCGCTTCCTTGAGAGACTCATTTTAGAAACAGCGCCCTCTATCTCAGGAGACTGGAACACGTCAGAGCAGATTAGACCTCAAGTGGCTTCTGCCCCAAATTAGCAATCCTGTAAACACACAAAATG
The DNA here is from genome assembly GCA_029718625.1 of Synaphobranchus kaupii. Lineage (NCBI taxonomy): Eukaryota > Metazoa > Chordata > Actinopteri > Anguilliformes > Synaphobranchidae > Synaphobranchus > Synaphobranchus kaupii. Next base: position 3,491,727 of record JAINUF010000025.1, read on the forward strand.
AGAACATACTGAACACACAGATACACACTCATACACACAGACACACACACACTCATACACACAGAGACATACTCATACACACAGAGACATACTCATACACACAGAAACATACTCATATACACAGAGACACACTCATATACACAGGGTATAGGTAACAGTACACAACAATGCTATGGACACTTGCAGGCTCATTAAGGGTATAGGTAACAGTACACAGTAATGCTATGGACACTTACAGGCTCATTAAGGGTATAGGTAACAGTACACAGTAATGCTATGGACACTTGCAGGCTCATTAAGGGTATAGGTAACAGTACACAGTAATGCTATGGACACTTGCAGGCTCATTAAGGGTATAGGTAACAGTACACAGTAATGCTATGGACACTTACAGGCTCATTAAGGGTATAGGTAACAGTACACAGTAATGCTATGGACACTTGCAGGCTCATTAAGGGTATAGGTAACAGTACACAGTAATGCTATGGACACTTGCAGGCTCATTAAGGGTATAGGTAACAGTACACAGTAATGCTATGGACACTTGCAGGCTCATTAAGGGTATAGGTAACAGTGCTGCCTCCAGATATGGCGGCTACCTATAATTGCTGACATGGAGCAATATCTTGCCAACTGCTTTGCCCACAATTTTTGCATTCCAGCTAATTGCAGACCCCTCACCACTAGTCTATGAATATTACCAAGGCTGCCAAATATAAAAACTAGTAACCTACATTTATAGCGGAGTTGTTCCAGAGCTGAAACCAGGGGCTGATACTTCATTACCTTTGTGAGGAAGGCTTCTTCTACACTGGAGTCTACAGCCGACCTCCGAAACAGACAATCTCCTCATCATTTGCAATATTATTAAATATAGAATGTGATACAGAATGATCAGCAGAGGGAAGACATGCTAGTTTCCCTGTAAATGTAGACCAGTCCAGTGTTGCTGTTGTTTGAGTTGTTGTAAGGCCATAAGGAGCCTCCAGCCGTTAGAAGATGGTAACTGGTGCTGCGAGGCCCGGTATCTAACAGTTGCTCTTACACTAGTGAGCTGATCAGTTATAATGTCCTCCTGTACCGAACAGTTGCTCTTACACTAGTGAGCTGGTCAGTTATAATGTCCTCTTAAACTGTAGCAGCACAGAGGTCATTTAGGTCAGGACAATCTGACCAGACCCCAAAGCCAGCAGAGCGTGTGTCCATCTTGCCGTTGGATTTCCTCTGGAAGCCCAGAAAGCCTGGATCAGACTCGCTGACCAGAGAACCTTGTCAGAAAGAACGAGGCTCTAGAAAGCTCTCTGACTGTTTAATCATCACTGTTCAGCAGGGTTGCCAGGCCCAAAATATAATGATGTTCCATTTAGGTGTTTTAAAGGGATACTTCAGTTTGGCTAGCTGTAACAAAAGCCATAGGCTGTAACCAATACTGGCTGTAACCATTCGTTTCCATTAGCATTGCTACAAAATGCAAACAAGCTTACAGTGGACGTTTCTCAAGAACCTTGGGAAGTGCGATATCAAACCCAAAATATATAAAAAAAGAAAGTATTAATTTAATAGAGATCATATTTGAACATTCTTTATTTTCCCTCCTTTTTTGTTTGTTTTAACAGCAAAATGTATTGAGTATGCCTATTTTTAAATGTTTTGAATGTTGTTACTTTATTCAAAAAGAAACTATGCTCACAACAACAAAAAGCTTAATTCAGTATGTACTTTAGAATTTATTTTATTACTGTGGACCCCCAGTAGCTGAAACTGCACACTTAGCTTTTCTCATCTTCCACAGTGCTCACTCCTCACCTCAAAATCTCCCTCTGCTCCATCTTCCTATCAAACTTTTTGTTACACAGCTCTATTCATTCTTTCCTTCTCTCCGTTCACAACCGTAATCTCCGACTAATAATGCAGTTCAATAACGTTACAGTGCGTGATTAAATAATTAAATATTTGCTCTCTCTTATGTCTGACTGTCTCCCAGAGCAGCGCAGTGGGAGCCGGGCCCCGCCCCACCCCCTCTCCCCGCCTCCAAATTTAGAAGTGAACGTAGTACGTAACGTAGCTATCAACGCTTTAAATGACGTGAATTCAAACCGCACCACCCACTTGCTCTCTCTCTCTCTCTACTGCAGCCCAGCACTGTATGTGCCTATCTCTGTTCTCTGGCCTGAGAGGTTGCCAGATTTTCAATATCATGTTCAAGACACATTCATAAAACGCTCAAATGAAAAAAATTCTGTCACTTTTGGCGACCGCGGTCAACGTTGAAAGTAGCCCAAAAAACCGCACACTGCGACCATGTAATTTTTACCCGCGACTGCTTTTTCAAACTAGCCCAATTTGGCGGGAAAACCGCGAACCTGGCAACTCTGCTGTTCAGCATGTTAAAAAGATGGGAGAGCCGTGTAGCAGTGTAGATCCATTCAGCACTCCCAACCCTCCCTCCTGTTTGGTGTGAAAAATAATGTCTCTGGTGGTGTGGGTATTTAAGCCAAACCATTTCCTGACTAACCATACAGTTTTATTATTCAGCTCAAATAACACGTTGCGTGGAATATGGACATTTGAGAAAAGATGTTGAATTTCAGACAGAGCCACCTGTCTAATTGCCTCGAACTTCATAGTCAGCGGTAGTGTGGAAATATCAATCATATGCAGCCTGGCAGTAAACTCAGAGATGATGTCATTAACCTGCTCCCTCCATTCACCAGCTATATTAAACTTATGTACAAGCTAAGTATATGTCTCATGAAGAGAATATACACTAATCTGGTTTGATGCTGTAGTGAACACAGGGCTTTTATCAGATTTCGAGTGATCCCAACGGTTGCCCCCACTCCTCCTCTCATACTAAACAGCACACCTAGAGCCCTTCACCTCCAAACCTGACCACTCAAAAAAAGAGTCAGTTGGAGAGAGCAAGCTCTTTATTACTCTCTCATCAGGAGAGGCTAACTGGACATCATCTGCAGACCCCTGTATGGGGGGAAATCACATTGGGAGGGGCACATAGACACTGCCACTATAACCACTGATTGATGCCAATCACAAAATTGACTGCACTCCATGGACAGCCTGTTTTATTGCCCACCTGGAGAGGTATAGGGTCTGTGAGCTGTTTTCCACAGATAACTTGAAGAAAATAGCCATTATACACATCATTAACAATGTCAATAAACACTTGAGGTAAATGTATTTCCTCTAGTGAGCTGATCATAACATTGTGAGCCAAAGTACCAAAAGCATCTCAGAAATCCAGAAAGACTGAATACAGCCTGCAGGATTCATGCTTGAAATCATCGATCCCTATTTTAAGACAAAACACGTGCTCATTCATTCCCTGCCTAATATAGGCCTTCTGCTTCGGGGAGAAGATATTAGCCTCAACCAGCCATGGAAGGACCCGGGCTAGAATACACTTCATGAACACATTATAGATGGTAGGGAGGAGAGATATACAGTATCTCTCAATGTTGATCAATCATTAGGCATATTGTCTTTTTTGGCATTCTTTGCACTAAGGCATACACACAGATACACAGTCTTACACACACACACACACACACACACACACACACACACACACACACACACACACACACACACACACACACACAGCATCTTAGTGCTGACAAGAAGTAATCTGGAATTAAAAATGAACCGTAAACAAGTACTATACTCGCCTCAAAAATCTATGGCACCCTTGGTAAAGGTGAACAACTGTTTTATATAAATAATGCCAGTGCTAAACTATATATTCATTGTGTACCATTTATGTACAGTGAGCACCATAATTCATTGGACAGTGACACATTGTTTGTTATTTTGGTTCTGTACTCTAGCACTTTGAGTTTGAAAGGATACAATGACAATGAGATTGAAGTGCAGACTGTCAGCTTTAATTTGAGGGTATTTTCATCCATATCGGATGAACCGTTTAGAAATAATAGAACCTTTTGTACATAGTCCCCCCCATTTTCGGGCATCAAAAAATATTGGACAGTTTAACATAATGTAGAATAAAGTAATCATTTTTAATATTTGGTCGCATATCGTTTGCCTGCCATGACTTCCTGATGTCTGTGACCCAACAATAACAAAAGACTCTTGATATCTTATTTTCTGGTACTCTTACAAGCGATACTATAACTTCTCTGCATTTGAATGGATCTCTATGGGAATTGGGGGATGGGACTAGATTTTGCTGTAAATTACACTGGAACAGTATGGAACACATGGCTGGCTAAATGGCTCTAAGTCATCAAGGGTCTGACATATCAAACAAGCCTTAAAGCATCACTCTGCTGCCAGATATGCAGTAGGTACGGATGGATAACTTGAAGGGTTTCTTCTCCTGACTTTTTTTCCCATGGAGTTCAAAAGGAAAATTTGTCAGGAGAAACAACCCTTAAAGTTATCTATCCATATGTACTGCATATCTGGCAGCAGAAGGATGGTTGAGGCTCGTTTGATACCTCAGACCCTTGATGACTTAGAGCCATTTCGCTAACCATGTATTCCAGCATAATTTACAGCTAAATCTAGTCCCACCCCCCATTTCCCATAGAGATCCATTCAAATGCAGAGAAGTTATAGTATTGCTTGTAAGAGTACCAGAAAATAAGATATCAAGAGTCGTTTGGTGTTGTTGGGTCACAGACATCAGGAAGTAATGGCATGCAAAGGATATGCGACCAAATATTAAAAATACTATTACTTTATTCTATATTATGTTAAACTGTCCAATATTTTTTGATGTCTGAAAATGGGGGGGACTATGTACAAAAGGTTCTATTATTTCTAAACGGTTCATCCGATATGGATGAAAATAGCCTCAAATTAAAGCTGACAGTCAGCACTTCAACCTCATTGTCATGGCATCTTTTCAAACTCAAAGTGCTAGAGTACAGAACCAAAACAACAAAAAATGTGTCACTGTCCAATGAATTATTGTGCTCACTGTATATTGATTGTGCAATATTTTATTAATGATTCAATGGAATTGATCAAAAATAATAATAGGTAATAATAATCAACTGAAATAAATAAAAATCAATAGCATCAACATACAGACTGGCAAATATATATTAAAAAAATTAAAATATTCAAAATAAATAACATGAACTCTCACATGAATTCAAACTAGTCATATAAAATAAATATTCAAATGTAAAATAAACCTTTTCGAGAACCTCCCTCGTGAGAATTAAAAATGCTGTTAGACAAGAGAAATCCACTGGTTTTAAAGAAAAATATTAATAAAAAAATAAATATTCAAAATAGTTTGTTGTATTGGAACAAAAGTGGCGGCGTCACATAGACCGTAAAATAAATAATATTGTGTACAAACAGCGTGTGGCCCAATGTTCAAAGACGACTGCAATGAGCTAACAAAATGTTGTCAGTGTTTTTGCTCTTTAACTAACTAAACTTCTTCAGTGTGATAACAAACAGATGGACCATAGAGCTCAGTGAGATGGACCGTAATCCCCCATATTAGCTAAGTGAGTTAGTAGCGCCCTCTGTGTGGCTATTATTCAAAATAGCTGTTATGTCCATGAATGCGGTTTTCTTTATTGACATTTCAAGATAAATTTTATCGGTGCTTTATGTGCATAATGTAGAGACTCGCATTGACATGGTGCTGCTTTTCAGTGGCTTTGAGATTACAGGCTTTTTACATTACATTACAGGCTACAGCTAAATACTGCCACCTTGTGGTACAAAAATACAAACATTTAATTAAATTCTTGCAACTAAAGTAGTTGCTGCATTTAATGCTATTGAAACAAGTACGAATTCAATACATTGGGATTCAAACAAGCACCATTTAACAAACGACCACCGACTTTAATATAGTAGAAATCAATTTAGGGTAATGTCTCTTAGTTCTTACTATCACCTAAAATGGGGGGGGGGGGGGGGCAACACAAAAACTTTTACAATAACATGTCACGTTCTGTATATTCTGCCCATATTCTACATTTGATCACAAATCCAAACTGCTTAAAAATGAATTGACCTGTGTCCACACATGGCCCATACAAATATTTGATATGTCCAACAAAACTGCTATTCTATCCATAAATCTCAATTCAAGAGACGGGCCTATAGACCAATTATTGCCGTGTGGGAAAATCTATTTTCTCCAAATGTGTCAATTATTTTCAGACACGTTTGGAGGCGGTCACGTGCCTGCGACCGTATCACACAATCACAGCCGTGGTGAACGGGAGGATTCTCACTCTCGTGTCATATTGCTGAAATATTACACCGGATGGACATGAACTTTTCCTACAAAACCACGGCCTGATTGGCTGATTTAATATGGACATTGTTTCATAAACGCAGATATCAATTAAATTAAGAAAATACGTTCACTCAAATTTAATCCACTGATGTTAGTGCCGAACTGTCACTTTGATTAGGCTGTGTTTTCCCGCGTAGCCTAGCCTAGCCTACTCTTTTAATCAAACGACAGGGTAGCTACGTGGTAAAAATGGTCACAAAATAGGCCTATCAAGAAAATAAAATAGGCTACCGAAATAAACGTAAAACTTTAAAAAGTAAATTTTTTATCTACTTTTAATTTTTGGCCCCAAATGGGAAATTTGAAAATAACCTGGGCCTATTACACCTACATTAGGCAGGACAACCGAAAAATGTATTTCGGGAAATCAACATAAATATTGTGCTTAAAATGTCAGTTTAACCTTAAATAAACGTATTATGGACAATAACTGTCCTCATATGTCATTTTAATGTGATATACGGACTGTTTTTGCGCCTTTTAAACGCACATTTTCCCAACATTTGATCAATGATAAGAGTAGGACTCTGACGGCACCGAACACAGATCAGCGCAGCCAGTATTCTGTTCTATTCAGTGTCTCGCGGTCATTCTGGCAGTTGATTTGATCAACTGTTAGAATTCTGAAAGACTGTCAGGTCAGTATTTTCGCTGGACACTGTATATCCCGCCTTATAACTTAAAAGTCCCAGCTTATTGGTGAAAGGTTTAAACGTATTCTGAAGATTGACATTTCAGGCTCCCAATTATGCTAACGGTGATGAGCGCACTATTACGTTTAGGTAGCCAATAACATGGCTGAATGTTTCTGACGTAATTTACATAGGCACTCTATGCCCAGATCATAGTGATGGGCAAAACAGTTCACTTCAGTGACTCGAATCACTAGAATCAGTTCATTAAAAAGATTCGTTCACCGAATCGTTCAGTGCTTGGGCGGAGCTCCGACTGCGTACTGCGTAGTCCGACTCACTCAGTGAACTGAAACCGAACGGTTCATGCGGAAGTGCTGTCGCTTTGACAAACGCGCCAAACTCCGTTTACAAATCTTGATATTTTAAAAGTTTCCTCGTTGAATATCAATATTGGAGGTGAACGCTGGTTTTCAATTACTTTTAAGTCTTAACTTGTTGGGCCTGATTCTGGCAGTTTGAGCCGCTGATTATCACTCAGGATCACGTCACGTTAACTCACTGTGTCTAGTAGCCTTCAGTGAACGAATCACGACACGTCGCTCGCAGAAGTCCACTCTGCACGCTCGCTGCCTCCCTCGGCGCCCGCCCGCCCGTGAATGATTCGTTCAGCACAGCAGAACTGGTTCGCAGGGGACGAATCACGTTCGCTCGCGGCAGTCCCTCCCCCTCCCTGCACGCTCGCTGCTGATCAGATCCGTTCGAGAGCTCAACTGAACTGAGAAATTAACGGATCTTTTCAGTAAGTGATTCAGTTCAGTTCGTTCACCCAAAAGATTCGGTCTTTTGAACGAATCGTTCGCGAACGACACAACAATGTCCCATCGACAGTGACCAAGGGAAGTTGATAACGATTCGAAAATATATACGATATATAGCCTATAACGATTTAATTCCATCTTCTAGTGGGACTTTTGCCGTATTGTGGTGGGTGTGACAGAAATTTTCGGTGCCACTGACCACGATCGAACGCTTTCACTTTTACGATTCGATTGAACAAGTAACGTTAGAAGTCAATTTTTTATGGGTTAGTGCTATTGGTTTCTGTTAGCTTCACCATTCTAGCCTCATATGGCGAACAATAAAGGCTAACAATAAACTAGCATTTACTTCTTGTAAGTTTGATCACCACAGCAATGAAGTAAAAAAGTCAATAAACTACGTTTTCTGTCAGAAATGTAGGCTATTGTCAAGCTCACGTGAATTCACTGCTGTATACGTTCCAAAGCTCTGGTTTGCCCTCCCTACCTACATTAGTACGCCATTTGTCGGTTTTCTATGTTAATCAATTAAGCGTGTTATTGCGATTAATAGCCTACTAGCAGAATCCCATTCCTCCCCACACCCCTTCACCTTTAGCTTCTCTTCTGTCCATCCCACTCCACAACAGGCTACTTACTCCGTTCTTTTATTCAATTTTATTCCTTCTTTTACCCCCTCTTCTTTCTCCTCAGTCTGTGAAATGGCGTTTGAGTTTGAAATACTTTCAGTTTGACAGTTTCACAATGACAGGCAGCAGGAAGTTAACACCACCCCACAGCCCTACAGCTATCCTGCGTTTCTCTTTTTGAGTGATTATTCCTACCAGCATGTAAGCAGACACACATTAGAGTTCCGGCTCTGAGCATCGATCGACTCATGTTGGTTGATCTGACCGTACTGGACAAACAGTAGTGTTGTGTAATGTTGTGTCGTTCGCGAACGATTCGTTCAAAAGACCGAATCTTTTGGGTGAACGAACTGAACTGAATCATTTACTGAAAAGATCCGTTCATTTCTCAGTTCAGTTGAGCTCTCGAACGGATCTGATCAGCAGCGAGCGTGCACCGTGCAGGGAGGGGGAGGGACTGCCGCGAGCGAACGTGATTCGTCCCTTGCGAACCAGTTCTGCTGTGCTGAACGAATCATTCGCATTTGCTTCTTCCTATTCCATTTCGGACGTATTGTTCTAAGTATTGTATAGCCGAAATGAGTACCGTGTTTGCGTGTTGTATACTAGAAAGTTTTTTTTTCTTTTTTTTTCTCTAATTTGTTTCCTAAATTGTTCGAAATAAAGTTTATAAAAAAAATAAAAAATTATTTAAAAAATTCACGGGCGGGCGGGCGCCGAGCGAGGCAGCGAGCGTGCAGAGTGGACTTCTGCGAGCGAACGTGTCGTGATTCGTTCACTGCGAATCCCCCGGGGGACGTTCGCGAACGACACAACACTAAATCCCCGAGTGATTGAAGTCATTCGTTCACAGCGATAGGATAGACTCACATGGGTCTATTTTCTCCGAGCTGACAGCTAATGGAGCCGGGCGTTAGCACATGATTGTTAAACTTACAAAGCCACATGAATTAACATAAACGCACACTTTCAAGTTCCCTGTTGTTTTAACAGACTTCCAGATAAACAAACTTAAAATGTTAGGCTGGCCCGTAATGAAAGGAGATTGTAGCGACAGACTCACCGGTGCAGGCAGGAGTGCATATTTCCAGAAAAAAAGAAAAGAAAAACGATGCCGGCAGGCTGCGATGAGAGAGGAGTGTGGGGTGCGTTCAAGTAATGATCCCGGAGGGAAATTACTTTGCCACAGCAACACACGTAGGCTACAGAAGCTACAGCACCACGTGACGAGTGTTGTTGTGTGTTGACATTCATATATATTTTATTCTGTCGCTAATTTCAATCACTCACTCATATTTTGTTCTGTTGCTACATGTTTAGAATCATGTAGCAATATAACAAAATATGAGTGAGTGATTGAAGTTAGTGGTAGAACAAAATGAATGCCAACAAAATTATGAATAGCATTAAAATATGTGAATTACAGCAATAAATATGAATGACAACTACATGACTGACTACATTCGGCTGACTACTGTAGTCAGACTACATGTCAGCAGAATAGATGCATGGCAACAAATATATGAATACACAATATGAATAGAAGACTTCATTGCAATGTAAATTGTAAGCCAAGCTTACAATTAAATTGCACTTCTATATAACAACTTTTTGTTTTCTTGAGTTTTTTTTTTTATTGCGTGGTGAAACCTGCAATATGGAAGAAAAAAAAACGTGTGGCTGAGACTGTCTCAGATCCTTAAACTGTGACGGAAGTTCGGAACGGTGCAAGTTGAGTGATCCGTTCACTGAAGGCTACTAGACACAGTGAGTTAACGTGACGTGATCCTGAGTGATAATCAGCGGCTCAAACTGCCAGAATCAGGCCCAGCAAGTTAAGACTTAAGTCATTGAAAACCAGCGTTCACCTCCAATATTGATATTCAACGAGGAAACTTTTAAAATATCAAGATTTGTAAACGGAGTTTGGCGCATTTGTCAAAGCGACAGCACTTCCGCATGAACTGTTCGGCCGTTTCAGTTCACTGAGTGAGTCGGACTACGCAGTAGGCTACGCAGTCGGAGCTCCGCCCAAGCACTGAACGAATCTTTTGAACGAATCTTTTTAATGAACTGATTCTAGTGATTCGTGTCACTGAAGTGAACTGTTTTGCCCATCAGGCATGTGCTGAGTTGTACAATGTACGCACTAATGTTTTTATCTTTCCTTCTTGGACTCTCTAAATGTGCTTTTTACAGCTAGACTTGGGGTTTTGAGTCTGGTCAAGCAACATTTAAACTTAGATGACATGAGATGGCAAAACGAGTTACTTTAACAAATGTAGGAAAACACGTTCCACCTCAGGCGGGGGGATATGAAGTGAAATCCGACAATATGAAGTCAATAGGCTTAGAGCTACAGACGATTCGGCCAATCATAAAAATGCCACATCGAAATAATATATTTCTCTAATATCTGATTGGTTGGTTTGGCCATATAAAATACGGAGACGCAGCGAGAGAGAGAGGTCAGTTTCTTTGATCAATCAATGCTGTTTCGTCTTGATAACTAACTTACACATTGCTTAGGATATAATATTCGCTAGCCTAGCTTACTGAGTGGCGAGTCTCCGTCTGGGAGATTCGATTTTAAATAGATTGATTACATGTTGCATCTAGCCTAGTTGTTATAGCTGCGATTCTGCGGCATCTTCAGAATTGCATTAGCTGGCTGCACGTGTGTGTGTGTGTGTGTGTGTGTGTGTGTGTGTGTGTGTGTGTGTGTGTGTGTGTGTGTGTGTGTGTGTGTGTGTGTGTGTGTGTGTGTGTGTGTGTGTGTGTGTGTGTGTGTGTTAGCTAGCCTACTGCTGCGTCTTGGCTAGTCAGCCCTACTTTCCTCAAACTTTGGAATACTTCACATATATAAAAATACAGTCATCTCTCTCTCTCTCTCAATTCAATTCAATTCAAAATGCTTTATTGGCATGACATATTTTTAAATATATATTGCCAAAGCACAATAGTCAATTATAATATAACAACAATTATAATATACAGTCAAGCCGGAAAGTCTGCACACCCCTTTCACCTTCTCCACGTTTTATTACGTTACAGACATATTCTACAATAGATTGAGTTCATTTTTTGTCTCAAACTTCTACACAAAATAGCCCATAATGACAAAGTGAAAACAGGTTTTTAGACATTTGTGCTAATTTATTAAAAATCAAAATGTAAAATATCATATGTACACAAATGTGCACACCCTTTGATATGACATGATTGGGGATTGCCAACACCTGCCTATATAAGGTCCCGCAGTTGACAGTGCATGTCAGAGAAAACTCCAAGCCATGGGGACAAATGAATTATCTGCAGACCTCAGAAACAGGATTGTGTCAAGGCATAGATCTGGAGAAGGGTATGGAAAAATCTCTGCAGCTTTACAGGTCCCAAAGAGCACAGTGGCCACCATCATTCGTAAATGGAAGAAGTTTGGAACCACCAAGAATCTTCCTAGACCTGGCCGCCCGGCCAAACTGAGCAATCGGGGAAGACGGGCCTTGGCCAGGGAGGTGAGCAGGAACCCGAGGGTCACTCTGACAGAGCTCCAGCGTATCCTTGTGGAGATGGGAGAACCTTTCAGAAGATCAACCATCCAGCCAGCACTCCACCAATCAGGTCTTTATGGTAGAGTGGCCAGACGGAAGCCCCTCCTTAGTAAAAGGCACATCACAGCCCGCTTGGAGTTTGCCAAAAGGCACCTAGAGGACTCTCAAACCATGAGAATCAAGATTCTCTGGTCTGATGAAACCAAAATTGAACTTTTTGGCCTGAATACCAAGCGTCACGTCTGGAGGAAACCAGGCACCGCTCATCACCTGGCTAATACCAACCCTACAGTGAAGCATGGCGGTGGCAGCATCATGATGTGAGGATGTTTTTCAGCAGCGGGAACGGGGCGACTAGTCCTGATAGAGGGAAAGATGAATGCAGCTAAGTACACCGAGATCCTTGAAGAAAACCTGCTCCAGAGCGCTCTGGACCTCAGACTGGGGCGAAGGTTTACCTTCCAACATGACAACGACCCGAAGCAGAAAGAACGAGGCTCTAGAAAGCTCTCTGACTGTTTAATCATCACTGTTCAGCATGTTAAAAAGATGGGAGAGCCGTGTAGCAGTGTAGATCCATTCCACATTCAGCACTCCCAACCCTCCCTCCTGTTTGGTGTGAAAAATAATGTCTCTGGTGGTGTGGGTATTTAAGCCAAACCATTTCCTGACTAACCATAGTTTTATTATTCAGCTCAAATAACACGTTGCGTGGAATATGGACATTTGAGAAAAGATGTTGAATTTCAGACAGAGCCACCGGTCTAATTGCCTCGAACTTCATAGTCAGCGGTAGTGTGGAAGTATCAATCATATGCAGCCTGGCAGTAAACTCAGAGATGATGTCATTAACCTGCTCCCTCCATTCACCAGCTATATTAAACTTATGTACAAGCTAAGTATATGTCTCATGAAGAGAATATACACTAATCTGGTTTGATGCTGTAGTGAACACAGGGCTTTTATCAGATTTCGAGTGATCCCAACGGTTGCCCCCACTCCTCCTCTCATACTAAACAGCACACCTAGAGCCCTTCACCTCCAAACCTGACCACTCAAAAAAAGAGTCAGTTGGAGAGAGCAAGCTCTTTATTACTCTCTCATCAGGAGAGGCTAACTGGACATCATCTGCAGACCCCTGTATGGGGGGAAATCACATTGGGAGGGGCACATAGACACTGCCACTATAACCACTGATTGATGCCAATCACAAAATTGACTGCACTCCATGGACAGCCTGTTTTAATGCCCACCTGGAGAGGTATAGGGTCTGTGAGCTGTTTTCCACAGATAACTTGAAGAAAATAGCCATTATACACATCATTAACAATGTCAATAAACACTTGAGGTAAATGTATTTCCTCTAGTGAGCTGATCATAACATTGTGAGCCAAAGTACCAAAAGCATCTCAGAAATCCAGAAAGACTGAATACAGCCTGCAGGATTCATGCTTGAAATCATCGATCCCTGTTTTAAGACAAAACACGTGCTCATTCATTCCCTGCCTGATATAGGCCTTCTACTTCGGGGAGAAGATATTAGCCTCGACCAGCCATGGAAGGACCTGGGCTAGAATACACTTCATGAACACTTTATAGATGGTAGGGAGGAGAGATATACAGTATCTCTCAATGTTGATCAATCATTAGGCATATTGTCTTTTTTTGGCATTCTGTGCACTAAGGCATACACACAGATACATAGTCTTACACACACACACACACACACACACACACACACACATCTTAGTGCTGACAAGAAGTAATCTGGAATTAAAAATGAACCGTAAACAAGTACTATACTCGCCTCAAAAATCTATGGCACCCTTGGTAAAGGTGAACAACTGTTTTATATAAATAATGCCAGTGCTAAACTATATATTCATTGTGTACCATTTATGTACAGTGAGCACCATAATTCATTGGACAGTGACACATTGTTTGTTATTTTGGTTCTGTACTCTAGCACTTTGAGTTTGAAAGGATACAATGACAATGAGATTGAAGTGCAGACTGTCAGCTTTAATTTGAGGGTATTTTCATCCATATCGGATGAACCCTTTAGAAATAATAGAACCTTTTGTACATAGTCCCCCCCATTTTCGGGCATCAAAAAATATTGGACAGTTTAACATAATGTAGAATAAAGTAATAATTTTTAATATTTGGTCGCATATCGTTTGCCTGCCATGACTTCCTGATATCTGTGACCCAACAATAACAAAAGACTCTTGATATCTTATTTTCTGGTACTCTTACAAGCGATACTATAACTTCTCTGCATTTGAATGGATCTCTATGGGAATTGGGGGATGGGACTAGATTTTGCTGTAAATTACACTGGAACAGTATGGAACACATGGCTGGCTAAATGGCTCTAAGTCATCAAGGGTCTGACGTATCAAACAAGCCTTAAAGCATCACTCTGCTGCCAGATATGCAGTAGGTATGGATGGATAACTTGAAGGGTTTCTTCTCCTGACTTTTTTTCCATGGAGTTCAAAAGGAAAATTTGTCAGGAGAAACAACCCTTAAAGTGATCCATCCATATGTACTGCATATCTGGCAGCAGAAGGATGGTTGAGGCTCGTTTGATACCTCAGACCCTTGATGACTTACAGCCATTTTGCTAACCATGTATTCCAGCATAATTTACAGCTAAATCTAGTCCCACCCCCCAATTCCCATAGAGATCCATTCAAATGCAGAGAAGTTATAATATTGCTTGTAAGAGTACCAGAAAATAAGATATCAAGAGTCTTTTGGTGTTGTTGGGTCACAGACATCAGGAAGTAATGGCATGCAAAGGATATGCGACCAAATATTAAAAATACTATTACTTTATTCTACATTATTTTAAACTGTCCAATATTTTTTGATGTCTGAAAATGGGGGGGACTATGTACAAAAGGTTCTATTATTTCTAAACGGTTCATCCGATATGGATGAAAATAGCCTCAAATTAAAGCTGACAGTCAGCACATCAACCTCATTGTCATGGCATCTTTTCAAACTCAAAGTGCTAGAGTACAGAACCAAAACAACAAAAAATGTGTCACTGTCCAATGAATTATGGTGCTCACTGTATATTGATTGTGCAATATTTTATTAATGATTCAATGGAATTGATCAAAAATAATAATAGGTAATAATAATAATCAACTGAAATAAATAAAAATCAATAGCATCAACATACAGACTGGCAAATATATATTTTAAAAACTCAAATATTCAAAATAAATAACATGAACTCTCACATGAATTCAAACTAATCATATAAAATAAATATTCAAATGTAAAATAAACCTTTTCGAGAACCTCCCTCGTGAGAATTAAAAATGCTGTTAGACAAGAGAAATCTACTGGTTTTAAAGAAAAATATTAATAAAAAAATAAATATTCAAAATAGTTTGTTGTATTGGAACAAAAGTGGCGGCGTCACATAGACCGTAAAATAAATAATATTGTGTACAAACAGCGTGTGGCCCAATGTTCAAAGACGACTGCAATGAGCTAACAAAATGTTGTCAGTGTTTTTGCTCTTTAACTAACTAAACTTCTTCAGTGTGATAACAGATGGACCATAGAGCTCAGTGAGATGGACCGTAATCCCCCATATTAGCTAAGTGAGTTAGTAGCGCCCTCTGTGTGGCTATTATTCAAAATAGCTGTTATGTCCATGAATGCGGTTTTCTTTATTGACATTTCAAGATAAATTTTATCGGTGCTTTATGTGCATAATGTAGAGACTCGCATTGACATGGTGCTGCTTTTCAGTGGCTTTGAGATTACAGGCTTTTTACATTACATTACAGGCTACAGCTAAATACTGCCACCTTGTGGTACAAAAATACAAACATTTAATTAAATTCTTGCAACTAAAGTAGTTGCTGCATTTAATGCTATTGAAACAAGTACGAATTCAATACATTGGGATTCAAACAAGCACCATTTAACAAACGACCACCGACTTTAATATAGTAGAAATCAATTTAGGGTAATGTCTCTTAGTTCTTACTATCACCTAAAATGGGGGGGGGGGGGGGGGCAACACAAAAACTTTTACAATAACATGTCACGTTCTGTATATTCTGCCCATATTCTACATTTGATCACAAATCCAAACTGCTTAAAAATGAATTGACCTGTGTCCACACATGGCCCATACAAATATTTGATATGTCCAACAAAACTGCTATTCTATCCATAAATCTCAATTCAAGAGACGGGCCTATAGACCAATTATTGCCGTGTGGGAAAATCTATTTTCTCCAAATGTGTCAATTATTTTCAGACACGTTTGGAGGCGGTCACGTGCCTGCGACCGTATCACACAATCACAGCCGTGGTGAACGGGAGGATTCTCACTCTCGTGTCATATTGCTGAAATATTACAGCGGATGGACATGAACTTTTCCTACAAAACCACGGCCTGATTGGCTGATTTAATATGGACATTGTTTCATAAACGCAGATATCAATTAAATTAAGAAAATACGTTCACTCAAATTTAATCCACTGATGTTAGTGCCGAACTGTCACTTTGATTAGGCTGTGTTTTCCCGCGTAGCCTAGCCTAGCCTACTCTTTTAATCAAACGACAGGGTAGCTACGTGGTAAAAATGGTCACAAAATAGGCCTATCAAGAAAATAAAATAGGCTACCGAAATAAACGTAAAACTTTAAAAAGTAAATTTTTTATCTACTTTTAATTTTTGGCCCCAAATGGGAAATTTGAAAATAACCTGGGCCTATTACACCTACATTAGGCAGGACAACCGAAAAATGTATTTCGGGAAATCAACATAAATATTGTGCTTAAAATGTCAGTTTAACCTTAAATAAACGTATTATGGACAATAACTGTCCTCATATGTCATTTTAATGTGATATACGGACTGTTTTTGCGCCTTTTAAACGCACATTTTCCCAACATTTGATCAATGATAAGAGTAGGACTCTGACGGCACCGAACACAGATCAGCGCAGCCAGTATTCTGTTCTATTCAGTGTCTCGCGGTCATTCTGGCAGTTGATTTGATCAACTGTTAGAATTCTGAAAGACTGTCAGGTCAGTATTTTCGCTGGACACTGTATATCCCGCCTTATAACTTAAAAGTCCCAGCTTATTGGTGAAAGGTTTAAACGTATTCTGAAGATTGACATTTCAGGCTCCCAATTATGCTAACGGTGATGAGCGCACTATTACGTTTAGGTAGCCAATAACATGGCTGAATGTTTCTGACGTAATTTACATAGGCACTCTATGCCCAGATCATAGTGATGGGCAAAACAGTTCACTTCAGTGACTCGAATCACTAGAATCAGTTCATTAAAAAGATTCGTTCACCGAATCGTTCAGTGCTTGGGCGGAGCTCCGACTGCGTACTGCGTAGTCCGACTCACTCAGTGAACTGAAACCGAACGGTTCATGCGGAAGTGCTGTCGCTTTGACAAACGCGCCAAACTCCGTTTACAAATCTTGATATTTTAAAAGTTTCCTCGTTGAATATCAATATTGGAGGTGAACGCTGGTTTTCAATTACTTTTAAGTCTTAACTTGTTGGGCCTGATTCTGGCAGTTTGAGCCGCTGATTATCACTCAGGATCACGTCACGTTAACTCACTGTGTCTAGTAGCCTTCAGTGAACGAATCACGACACGTCGCTCGCAGAAGTCCACTCTGCACGCTCGCTGCCTCCCTCGGCGCCCGCCCGCCCGTGAATGATTCGTTCAGCACAGCAGAACTGGTTCGCAGGGGACGAATCACGTTCGCTCGCGGCAGTCCCTCCCCCTCCCTGCACGCTCGCTGCTGATCAGATCCGTTCGAGAGCTCAACTGAACTGAGAAATTAACGGATCTTTTCAGTAAGTGATTCAGTTCAGTTCGTTCACCCAAAAGATTCGGTCTTTTGAACGAATCGTTCGCGAACGACACAACAATGTCCCATCGACAGTGACCAAGGGAAGTTGATAACGATTCGAAAATATATACGATATATAGCCTATAACGATTTAATTCCATCTTCTAGTGGGACTTTTGCCGTATTGTGGTGGGTGTGACAGAAATTTTCGGTGCCACTGACCACGATCGAACGCTTTCACTTTTACGATTCGATTGAACAAGTAACGTTAGAAGTCAATTTTTTATGGGTTAGTGCTATTGGTTTCTGTTAGCTTCACCATTCTAGCCTCATATGGCGAACAATAAAGGCTAACAATAAACTAGCATTTACTTCTTGTAAGTTTGATCACCACAGCAATGAAGTAAAAAAGTCAATAAACTACGTTTTCTGTCAGAAATGTAGGCTATTGTCAAGCTCACGTGAATTCACTGCTGTATACGTTCCAAAGCTCTGGTTTGCCCTCCCTACCTACATTAGTACGCCATTTGTCGGTTTTCTATGTTAATCAATTAAGCGTGTTATTGCGATTAATAGCCTACTAGCAGAATCCCATTCCTCCCCACACCCCTTCACCTTTAGCTTCTCTTCTGTCCATCCCACTCCACAACAGGCTACTTACTCCGTTCTTTTATTCAATTTTATTCCTTCTTTTACCCCCTCTTCTTTCTCCTCAGTCTGTGAAATGGCGTTTGAGTTTGAAATACTTTCAGTTTGACAGTTTCACAATGACAGGCAGCAGGAAGTTAACACCACCCCACAGCCCTACAGCTATCCTGCGTTTCTCTTTTTGAGTGATTATTCCTACCAGCATGTAAGCAGACACACATTAGAGTTCCGGCTCTGAGCATCGACTCATGTTGGTTGATCTGACCGTAGCCTACTGGACAAACAGGCATACTGAGTTGTACAATCGCATGTATGCACTAATGTTTTTATCTTTCCTTCTTGGACTCTCTAAATGTGCTTTTTACAGCTAGACTTGGGGTTTTGAGTCTGGTCAAGCAACATTTAAACTTAGATGACATGAGATGGCAAAACGAGTTACTTTAACAAATGTAGGAAAACATGTTCCACCTCAGGCGGGGGGGGGGGGGGGGGGGGGGGGGGTATGAAGTGAAATCCGACAATATGAAGTCAATAGGCTTAGACCTACAGACGATTCGGCCAATCATAAAAATGCCACATCGAAATAATATATTTCTCTAATATCTGATTGGTTGGTTTGGCCATATAAAATACGGAGACGCAGCGAGAGAGAGGTCAGTTTCTTTGACCAATCTATGCTGTTTCTTCTTGATAACTAACTTACACATTGCTTAGGATATAATATTCGCTAGCCTAGCTTACTGAGTGGCGAGTCTCCGTCTGGGAGATTCGATTTTAAATAGATTGATTACATGTTGCATCTAGCCTAGTTGTTATAGCTGCGATTCTGCGGCATCTTCAGAATTGCATTAGCTGGCTGCACGTGTGTGTGTGTGTGTGTGTGTGTGTGTGTGTGTGTGTGTGTGTGTGTGTGTGTGTGTGTGTGTGTGTGTGTGTGTGTGCGTGCGTGCGTGTTAGCTAGCCTACTGCTGCGTCTTGGCTAGTCAGCCCTACTTTCCTCAAACTTTGGAATACTTCACATATATAAAAATACAGTCATCTCTCTCTCTCTCTCTCTCTCAGTTCAGTTCAATAATGCTTTATTGGCATGATTGTACAAAAACAATATTGCCAAAGCAATTAACAATAAAACAATTAACAATGACACATGACATAGGACTAATACACTGGAATAATAAAAAATAAATAATGAATAATAATGTAAATAAATAATAAATAACCAAATCTACAGACAATCTAGATAAATTGTTGAACGACAACCACTAATAAGGACAGTAACAATAACAATTAACAATTAGGATAAAGGAGATGGTGCCTCACTGGTTGTCCCTCATTTTGTGACAGGAAGCCACGTAATTTGCAGCCAATGTCACACATTCGGTTTTCTCCCGGAGTATGTAGGGGAGCTTTTCGAGATTATTATATGTTGGGAATTTGGGTAACATTGTTCCAATTTTTGAAAAGAAATGTGTTCTAATTTCCTGGTATTTTGTGCATCCCATTAGGAAATGCAGCTCTGTCTCCACTGCCCCCTGATCGCAGTGGGAGCACAGCCTGTCCTCTCTGGGCAGCCAGGTCTGTCTGTGACGGCCGGTTTCCATGGCCAGGCTGTGCTCACTGAGTCTGTACATTGTCAATGCTTTTCTCAATTTTTTATCAGTCACCATAGTCAAATATTCTGCCAAGGTGTACTGTCTTTTTAGGGCCAAATAGCATTCAAGCTTGTGTTGATTTTTTGTGGTTTTGTTCCAATAAGTGATATAGTTTTCTTTTTCTTTCATCATAATTTGGTTTGGTTTAATTGTGTGAAATAATGCATTGCTGTCCCGAGGCTGATTGGTGTTAGTAGTGTTAGTATCTGTGAGTGAACTCAGCCTCAGGACCAGCAGGCTGAGGGGACTCCTTTCTATGTTCAGCTCTTGGCAGTGCAGGGCTTTGTAATGATATGATTTGGGGTTGCTCATTTTTATGTGTTTCCAGAATTTGATGGCTCTTTTTTGGATGTTTATTATTAGAGGATATTGGCCTAATTCTGCCCTGCGTGCATTGTTTGGGGTTTTACTCTGTATCTGGAGGATGCTTTTACAGAGTTCAGCATGCAGGGTCTCAATTGGATGTTTGTCCCATTTAACAAAATCAAAATGTGTAAGCGGACCCCACACCTCACTGCCATAAAGTGCAATTGGTTTGATCACCGATTCTAATATTTTGAGCCAGATCCTAATTGGAATTTTGATTTTGATTGATTTTTTGATGGCATAGAAAGCCCTTCTTGCTTTCTCTTTCAGTTCATTCATGGCCAATCTGAAATTTCCTGTGGAACTGATTTTTAAGCCTAAATAAGTATAATTAGTTGTTGTTTCTATATTATTTTTTCAGAGGGTAAAGTTTTTAGTGATTCTCTGAGATCTGGACCTGGAAAATTTATATTCTAGTTTTCTTTTGGTTAACTGTCAGGGCCCAGGTCTGACAGAAATGTTCTAACAGAGACAGGTTCTGCTGTAATCCCTCTTTTGTGGGTGACAGCAGAACCAGGTCATCTGCGTACAGAAGACATTTGATTTCTGTGTCGTGTAAAGTGAGGCCAGGTGCTGCAGATTGCTCTAGTAATTTTGTCAATTCGTTTATATAAATGTTGAATAGGGTAGGACTCAAACTGCAACCCTGTCTCACTCCACGCCCCTGAGTGAAGAAATCCGTTTGTTTATTTCCAATTTTGACTGCACATTTGCTGTTTGTGTACATTGATTTGATGACATCATAACATTTTCCCCCTACACCACTTTCAATAAGTTTAAAAAATAAGCCTTCATGCCAAATTGAATCAAATGCTTTCTGCAAAAATTTTGGTTTTGTTTTGGTTCACATATTTATCCACTAGGGTGTGCAGGGTGAAAATGTGATCAGATGTCCGGTGTTTTGGTAGAAATCCAATTTGACTTTTACTTAAGACATTGTGCTTAATAAGGAAGTCTATGATTCTTGCGTTTAAAATAGTGCAAAATACCTTCCCCAGATTACTGTTAACACAGATGCCTCTGTAGTTATTAGGGTCAAATTTATCTCCACTCTTGAAAATAAGGGTTATGAGTCCTTGGTTCCAGATTTCAGGGAAAAGACCCACACTCAGAACAAAATTGAACAGTTTTAAGATGACTAATCTAAATTTGTGATCTGTGTGTTTCAGCATCTCATTTAAGATGCCATCTGTCCCACAGGCCTTTTTTGATTGCAAAGCATTCAATTTTTCTGCAAGTTCTGATTCTGTAATTTTATAATCTAGAGGGTTCTGATTGTTTTTAATGATTTTTTCAAGATTATTCAGTTTTTCACATATTTGGTTTTGTTCTGGGTTCTTTATCGTCTGACTATATAATTGTTCAAAGTGATAGTTCTCCATTTTCGATGGCCAATTCGTCGTGGTGTGGTTTGTTTAAAGATTTCCAATTGTCCCAGAATTTATTTGACTTAATTGATTCTTCAATTTAATTTAGTTGGTTTTGGATGTACTGTTCTTTTTTGGTTCTGAGTGTGTTTTTATATTGTTTTAGTGTTTCACAATAAAGAAGGCGTAGTTCCTGATGTTCTGGCTGTCTGTGTTTTTGATTAGATCATTTTCTGAGAATTTTCCTCATGTTTTTGCAATCCGAATCAAACCATTTTTCATTTTTGTCCTTTTTTATATTATTTTTCAATTAATTCTTTGTCAAATTTGATATACATGCCAAACTGACAAATATGTTGTTTATATGGTTTACAGCCAGGTTTACTCCTTCTTTATTGTGAGGATATGTGTAGACCAGAAACCAGTCCAAGAGAGATTGGATTTCCGAATTGCCATTCGCTTTCTGGTAATGCTCTATACTGTTTTGGGCCCATCTGTATGGTTGCTTACTATTATACAGCTTACTGGGCTGGGCATGTTTGTTATTGTTTTCTGTCTTTTTTAGATACACAGTAATTTGACTGTGATCTGACAGAGGGGTTAGTGGCTTGACCGTGAATGCTCTCTAAGAGACTGGATCTAAATCTGTAATTGCATAATCTACTGTGCTACTGCCAAGAGTTGAGCTGTAGGTGGACCGTCCGAAGGAGTCCCCTCTTAACCTACCATTGACAATGTACAGACCCATGGCACGGCAGAGCTGCAGAATTTGATTTCCATTGGTGTTTGTAGTTTTGTCGTAGTTGTTCCTAGGGGAATAAATGGGAAAGTTAATATTTTTGCCAGTTATATATTTGTCTCCCTGTGTGCTGGTGAAGTCTGGCTCTTCACCAGTCCTGGCATTTAGGTCCCCGCAGATCAGAACATTTCCCTGGGCCTGGAAATGGCTGATGTCGGATTCAATATATGGGAAGATATTTTCATTAAAATAAGGGGATTCTGTTGGGGGGATGTAGATTGCACATATATAAACATTTTGGGCACTTGATATAATTTCTTTATTTATTTTCAACCATATGTGATTCTCTCCTTTTTTCACAAGTTGTATATAGTTTTCAAGTTCTGATTTAAACCAGATTAACATCCCCCCGGACTCTCACCTGGGTAACGCCTTTTAATTTTGTGGAAGGAACCACTAATTCCCTGTAGTTTGGGGGACAACCAGTGGGCTTGTCTCCTTTGCACCATGTCTCCTGTAAAATGAGGACATCAACATCTCCCATCTCTTTTATGAATTCTTGGTTTTTGCTCTTTAAACCAAACACAGAAGAGCTCAAACCCTGAATATTCCACGAGGAGATGCTAAAGGTTTTTTGTTTTTTTTGTTTTGTTTTTGTTTGTTTGCCATTCCAAATGAGAAAGTATTTAAAACCCATTGCAACTATTTGTAGTTAAAATATTCTCCAATATACTATAATTGATTATAATATTTACATTGATTTTGAACCTTATTGTGAAAAGAAAGCATGAACATTTCTACATTTTATTATTATTATTATCATTATCATTATAGGATTTGTACAACAGTGGTATAGCACTGCACCGGGGCTCTGCATACTTTTCTTACCACTGTCTTTGCACCATGAGCTGTGAGCAGATAAGGCTCAGCATCTGCTGGATGTCCCTGAGCTGGTTTGTGGCTGGGCCTGCTGCTCCACTGACCACCTGAGCGTAGCTGGGTGCTCCTGGCTGAGGTCCCTGCTGGGGTGGTGCTGCAGGGATGGAGGGGCAGTGCTGGTCCTGGTCCGGCTGTGTGCTGGCCCGGTGGAAAATATCCAGGGATTTCCTGTTGGCCTGGTTGTGGTGGATAGCCTGGGTGAGGGTGCTGAGGTCTGGGCTGGGGGGTCCAGCTCGGTGCTGGGGTGTGTCTCCCTGGCGGTGCTGTGTGTCTTGGTGCTGGGGCGTGTCTCCCTGGCGGTGCTGGGTGTCCTGGTGCTGGGGCGTGTCTCCCTGGCGGTGCTGTGTGTCTTGGTGCTGGGGCGTGTCTCCCTGGCGGTGCTGTGTGTCCTGGTGCTGGGGCGTGTCTCCCTGGCGGTACTCGGTGTCCTGGTGCTGGGGCGTGTCTCCCTGGCGGTACTCGGTGTCCTGGTGCTGGGGCGTGTCTCCCTGGCGGTGCTGTGTGTCTTGGTGCTGGGGCGTGTCTCCCTGGCGGTGCTGGGTGTCCTGGTGCTGGGGCGTGTCTCCCTGGCGGTGCTGGGTGTCCTGGTGCTGGGGCGTGTCTTGCTGGTCTCGGAGGACTGGGGGCGTGTCTGTATGTCCTGTAGCTGAAGGTGGTGTCGCGGTTGAGAGCAACATCCTTCAGTGTTTTGGCAAAGGCAGGAACAGCTTGCTTGTACAGATGTACGTGGTCATACAGACGGTCCATGCCGAGTGAGGGGTGGTGGGCCAGGTGGACATTAGGCCGCAGGGCACAGTCCCTTGAGATGCTGGCGTTGATTTTGTTTATTGTGAGCGGGTGGAAATCCTTCCTTGGCAGCAAGGTGGAAATGACTATTTTAGAGCTGGGGAAGGTGTGGCTAGCCTTCTCTATAACTGCCCTCAGTGATGTTGCTACTCTCTCTTGCTCTGCCCTCAGGTTGTTTGTTCCGGTATGTATTAGGATGTGACTGGGGCTGCCAAGCTGGGACTCAGAGAGCAGCTCCAAAGCTGTTTGGGTGGTCGGACACCAGAGTTTAGCCACTTTGTGTCTGGGGAAAAGCTTTTTCTCTTCAATAAACTTTCCGTTTGAGTCGATTAGTAGCACAATGTCCGCTTTCTCATTTGAGTGGGTCCTTTGGGTGCTGGGCTCTGGTGATGACTCTTGGTTGTGGGGTGCATCTGCGTTGATGGGAGTTGAGGGTGTCGCCAGAGTTTGGGCGTCTGGGCTGGTCTGGGTGGAGCTCACTGTTGTGTGGAGGTTTGGTTCAGTGGAGTGGATCTACATTACATTACATTATAGGCATTTAGCAGACGCTCTTATCCAGAGCGACTTACACAACTTATTATTACATGTATCCATTTATACAGCTGGATATATACTGAAGCAATTCAGGTTAAGTACCTTGCTCAAGGGTACAACGGCAGTGTCCTACCTGGGAATCGAACCTGCAACCTTTCGGTTACAAGTCCAATTCCTTAACCATTATACTACACTGCCGCCCTGTTCCCTGATGCTCTCTGCTGTATTCCCTCTATCCTGCAGTTCCTCTTTCAGTGCTGCCAGCTCTGTCCTGTAGCTGTCCCTGTCCTGCTGCAGCTCTCTGACCTGCTCTGCCAGTGCGGCTAGCTGCTCTATGTAGATGTCTCTGCCCTGCTGCAGCTCTCTGACCTGCTCTCTCAGTGCAGCCAGCTCTGTCCTGTAGTTCTCCCTGTCCTGCTGCAGCTCTTTAATGTGAGCTGATAGGGCACCAACCTGCAGGTCTGAGTCTCTGTCTGGCTGTTGTTTAAGGACCATCTCCCTAAGCTGTACTAACTCTATTTGCAGCTGTGTGAAATGGTCCTTTATTTGTGTCAGAGCTCTGTTGGCTAGGACGGACCCGGTCTGGTTGTGAGTTGGGGGGCTCACTCTCCTCCTGGCTCTGCTCCTCTGTGTGGCTGCAGACTGTACCTGCAGCATCTGGATCAGTGGGGGGGCTTAAAATGGCACAGGCCTTTTCCCTTGTAGCTATTTCTCTCAGAGCTGGGAAAGCTGTTTGGAATTCTCTGAGGTTGCCCTGCACCATTATTGTTCCATTTTTATATAGATTGACAGTCATAATAATACAGTCAAGTTCATCCGGTTCCTTTATCTTTACTTTCCACCCATTGCAAATTCCCTCTTTTTTGCTTGAAGGGTAGTGGATCAGAAGAGCTGTGTGCCAGGCTTTGGGCTGGTCAGAGTACAGAATGAGGTTGCTAACTTCCCCATTTTTAAAACAGTCAACAAAGACAGTCTCTGGCTTCTCCCTCAGAAGCTGTTGTTTAAACTGTTTTCTTTTGCTCTCGTTTGTGATTTCTGGGGGATAGTGAATTGGGCTGCAGTGTGGGTAGAGTGTATCACTGAGTGGATACATGCGCTCTGCTGGGCAGTGGGGGAGGGGCTGCTGCTCTTCTGATTGGCTCATTTATGCAGCCAATTTGAATGGTTACAGTGGAGCTAGAGTTTAACTGGTAGCCCAACTGTCACTTTTTTTTTTTAAGCCCAATTAACTGTCACTTAGCTAGCCCATTAGTTTAGTATTTAGCACTTAGCAATAGCAACAGATTGTAATTAAAAAATCCCAAAAATGTATACATAAAAAACACTACAGTTATATAGATTATAGGTTTTTCTGTATTTGAATAGGTTTTTCTGTTGGTTCCTAATGTACTCACTCCTGCTTTTTGTTTCTGATTTTCCTCCTCATATCTTTTGCTGTCCTGTTTGTATCGAATCGCTCCAGCCGAGCTTCGTTTTATTCAACGCTACCTTACCAGCTCTGAAAAGAGCCGTTGATTTGTTGCAGGATCCAGCTCAGCGTTGTTCACAGTTAGGAAGCACTTTTTACTAACCCCACAACCGCTTCAGGTACTGCCTTATATTAGAACTAGTCGACTGTGATTGGCGCACACACTTACACATTCCTAGCCAATCACAGCCACACACAACACAGTTAAACGACAGTTAAAGTTTACGATTACACAATACGCGGCTAACAAGCTAACAACACAATTAAAACACACACAGCACGTTATTTACAATTATCTACACATCGACCGGGTAGCGGCTCACTACCCGGTACTAGCTGGCCAGTTGACAACCCCCAGGCCGCCACATTGCCCCCACCCAAGGGGTCACAAGTCCCCGACGACCCCGCAGTCCACCCACAACTCACATCAAAGTCCCCAAAGTCCTCGCTGCTCACCTCCGGCTCAGCTGCATCAGGAGTTGCCAGGGGCCTGTAGGGTGCTAGCCGGTCTTGATGTAGCACCACCAGGCGCCCCCGGCCTGGCATCCTGATGCGATAATCCACCTCAGAGAGCCGTTCCACAACTTCCCCAGGCTCCCGCCAGCTCGCTCGCAGCTTGGGCGACAGGCCCTTCTTCCGCTCAGGGCAATAAACCCAGACCTGCTCTCCCGCTGCAAAGGCCCGTCCTCTGCAGCGCGTGTCGTACCACCGCTTCTGCTTAAAGCCGGCGGAGGCCTGGGCCTTGCGGGCAAAGTCGTGAGTGATGAGGAGGCGGTTCCGCAGCCAGTGGTAGTACTCCTCCCAAGTATGGCTGGGTTCTTCAGGCTCGGGCGGAGCCCCGAACACCAAGTCCACTGGTGTCCTGAGCTCCCGTCCGAACATCAGGGCAGCAGGGGTGAGTTGGCTGGACTCCTGCACGGCTGACCTGTAAGCCCACAGGACCAAGGGCAGGTGGCGATCCCAGTCCCGCTGGTGCTGGCTGGCTAAGATGCCTAGCTGGGTAGCTAGCGTGCGGTTAAATCGCCCGACGAGGCCGTCGCTTTGGGGATGGAGTGGCGTCGTTCGGGTCTTTGTCATGCCCAGCCGTTTGCAGACCTCAGCCAGCACCTGGAACTCGAAGTTGCGCCCCTGGTCACTGTGGAGCTCGGCAGGGGCCCCGAAATGGGTGAACATCTCCTCCACGAGCCTTTCCGCCATCGTCGCCGCACTCTGGTCTGGTATAGCGAACGCCTCCGGCAACTTGTTGAAGTAATCCATCGCTACAAGAATGTAGCGATTGCCAGAGTCAGTGACGGGGAAGGGCCCGAGAATGTCCACCCCCACCCGTTCCATGGGGGCCCCCACCAGGTGTTGTTGCAGGGGTGCTCGGGAGCATTGACTAGGTCCTTTCTGTGCCGTGCAGGAGTCACAGCAATGGACGTGGAGCTCGACGTCGTGACGACACCCCGGCCAGTGAAACTTCCCCCTCAGCCGGTGCAGGGTTTTGTTGTTGCCGAAGTGGCCCGCCCCCACCGAGCCGTGGACCAACCTAAGGACATCAGGGCGGAGCGCCCGTGGCACCAACAGCTGCAGGATGTCGCTGCCCCGGCCTGGGGCCTGCCACCGTCTGTAGAGGAGAATGTCGTGCTGCACCAAGCTGCTGTACAGGCTGTAGTAGCTCTTAAGCTCTGGGCTCTCTGCCGACACCACCAACCGCTCGGGACGCTGCCCCGCCTCCAGCCAGCCCCGCACCTTGCCCAGCATGCTGTCTGCTATCCTGGGCCTCTTGCAGCTCCATGGGCATCAGCGGCAGCCACCCCTCCGCGTCGCCGCTGGCCTGGACCACCGCCACATCTGGGCTCACCCGTTCCTCTTGGCGGCTACTGTAGCGACACTCCTGGGCTGCGCACGGCCGGCACGATAAAGCGTCTGCGTTCCCATGAAGTCGGAATTTCGAAATCATAGCCTTGCAGTTGTTCCAGCCAGTGAGTAACTTGCCCCTCAGGGTCTTTAAAATTTAGGAGCCAGGTGAGCGAGGCGTGGTCGGTGCGCAGGAGGAAGTGGCTGCCTTGCAGGTACGGCCGGAAGTGGTGCAACGCCCTGACCACAGCGAGCAGCTCCCGCCTGGTGACGCAATAATTGCGTTCCGCCTTCCCCAGGGCCCGGCTGTAGTAGGCCACCACTCCTGTGACAGGACGGCCCCCACTCCAGTGTTGCTTGCGTCGGTGTCGACGATGAAGGGTCGCTGGGCGTTGGGGTACGCTAACACCGGAGCTTCAGTGAGGGCCACCCTGAGCTGGTCAAAGGCCATGGATTGCCCCTCCTGCCACACAAACGGCCGGCACTTATCCATTAAGCGATGGGTAGCAAACCAGGGTAGCAAAGTCCCGGACAAAGCGCCGATAGTAAGACGCCAGGCCCAGGAAGCTTCACAGCTCACCCAAGTTGCCGGCCAGTCCCTCACAGCAGCCACCTTAGATGGATTGGTGGCTATGCCCCGCTCGCTGACGATGTGCCCTAGGAAGGCCGTCTCCCTCCGGAGAAGCTGGCACTTCTTTGGGTTTAGCCTCAACCCCGCCTGGCGGATTGCAGCTAGCACATCAGTCAGGTTAGCGAGGGCCTGCTGGAAGTCGCTGGCGTGTACCAGGAGGTCGTCTAGGTACACGACACAGCGACTGCGAGGGACGGCCGCTAGCACCCGCTCCATCAGCCGCTCGAACGTGGCCGGCGCGTTGCATAGCCCGAAGGGCATCACCCGAAACTGCCACAGACCCTGCCCGATAGTAAAGGCGGTCTTAGGCTTCGCTTCGGGTGCCAGCCTCACCTGCCAGTAGCCGCTGCGGAGGTCCAGCGAACTGAACCAGCTTGACCGGCTGATGTGGTCCAGGGCCTCATCGATGCGGGGGAGTGGGTAGGAGTCTTTGGTGGTCGCGGCGTTAAGACGCCTGTAGTCCACACAGAACCTCCACTCCCCGCTCTTCTTCTGGACCAGGACCGCAGGGGCTGCCCACGGGCTCTCAGAGGCCTTGATCACACCAGCAGCTGCCATTTCCTTCACCTTTTCCTCTGCCACCAGTCGCTTGGCAGGGGACATCCGGTGCGGCCGCAGACGGATGGGTTGAGCTGTGTCGGTGTTGATGGTGTGCTGCACCAGCTCGGTCTGGGTACAGTCCTCATCCCGCACCGCGAAAAGGTCTGCGTTTCCGTCCAGGAGGCTTTTGAGCTGCTGGCGCTGCTGGTGGTCGAGCCCGCTGCTGCTTCGTTGCCACAGGGCGTGGACAGCTGCTGTCGTCTCGGCAGGCAGAGCTGGTTTGGGCTGGGCAGGCAGTTTCTGTGTGGCAGGCTGGTGGTGGTGGGCGAGCGAGTGGTCGGGCTGGGGCACTGTGGTCAGTGACGGTGGCTTGGGTGCAGTGGCTAGCTGGAGTAGCTTGCTTGCTGGCCGGGCTGTGGTGGCTAGGTGGCGTGCTCGTCGGGCCGGTTTTCGTGTCGGGCCAGACTGTAGGGCTACAGTCTCCGTGCCAAGGGTGATGCTGGCCCTTGACACATCAACACAGGCTCCCCAGCGTTTCAGCAGGTCCAGGCCAATGATGCACGAGTCGGCGATGTCAGCTATGATGTCAGAGGTGTGACGGTGGGCGTCCACGCCCCGGGACGTTGGGGCCCGCCGGTGTTGTGGAGTACTCCAGGCCGGACAAGGGAGATGGTAGCCCCCGTGTCCACCAGGGCTTGGCAGGCCTGCCCGTCCAGCCGACAGTGGAGGTACAACCCACTGGCTTTGCCCAGCCGACCTACCCGTGGATGGGACTTATGCTCAGTCGCCTTTTTAAAGGCGCTTGTGCTAGCCTCCGCAGAGGTAGCTGGAATCTTTGCCACTGGGGCGGGTAAGGCCGGACTGGGTTTGGGCACAGAACTATATAAGAACTAGAAAGGAAACGTGGTCACGTGGTTCCATTCAGCCCTATTCAATTTGGTTCTTCCGCAATGGCACCGCCGCAAGATGGCTGCCATGGCCCGGAAATAGTATTACCAATGAGCTCTGCCATGTATTTCCTATGGAGCGTTGTGAAAGTCAACATAGTCGCCCCAGCAAAATCTAGGTATCAAAAGTTCACAATATGGTAGTCAATAGAAGCAGGCAATCACATTTTACATTTTTCCTGGGTTCAAATTTTTTTTAGCCTACACAGAAAAAAGAGAGGCATGATTTAAAAAAACTTAATCGGTGAGTGTTGAGTAGGCGCACTGAATTCTGATTGGTTAAGAACATTGTCACGTGGTAATTCTAGTTACGTCACAGGGCAATCATGTAAGGAGGCCTATTGGCATTTTCGCCTCAAATCCACAATAGCATCCATCTGCAGACTCGCAGACCTGGCCTCATTCGTGATCGGCCTCATTCGTGATTACAGGAAGTGCGCAAGTGCGCATGCGCTTACAAGACGAAGGGGGAAAAAACAGAAAGAGCAGCGTACAGGTAAAACAGTCGCTCGTAATTAATGGAACCTTCTGAATTTCAAAAGCAATGGTATCTAGCCTACTGAGTGAAAGTTTGAGAGTTATTCAGCTGAAGTTCGCTCGGTTGCCAGTTAGTGATAATATGCTAAAATGTACTCATTTTTATGTGAATGGTGCGTGTTGGCTCGGCTTCAGATTGTCAAAACAGCTATTAGCCATTAGTGTTAGCTATTATGTGTTATGTGCTTTATTGTTGTAATAAAAGAAAAGAAAAAGTCGCTAACACTTTGCAATAATGTTACATGAATTGAATTGTCTCTTAATAAAAATGTAAGGTGAAGATTACTGACTCAAGTATCATTCTTTCTTACATATTCCTCACGTACACTCAAAAACCTTGTATAAGGGAGTATTGTGTTTGACAGCAAGCTAGAAGCATGCTTGATTGGCTAAAAAGCCACAATGGGGCATTTAGTTTAAAGCTGCAATTAATGAAAAAGGCAATACAACATTAACTATATGGATTAAGAGTGGAAAACAAGGGTGCATCAGATATGTTTAATGATATTAAATCCAGGCTAATGATCTGTATGACAGATTACTCAAATTCAACATTTGCTTTATCTTAATGGTTCCTTAATTTCCAGCCCTAGATCAGGATCATTGTAGGTCTCATCCCATAAAGACTGCCCACCAATAATGTAATGTAATAATCATATTCTCTCAATTCGATTGAGTCGATTTTGGCCTTTTTTGTAAAACATCTCCATTCGTCTCAAAATATCGATTCAGTGGAGAAATGCAAATGAGCATAACATACTTAAAAAAATTTGATCCAAGGCATTTGAAATAAGCTTATATACTGTACACATACCAATCAAAACAGTGTAATTACCCTGAATGGTGTGCCAGAAAAGCATGCATGGTATCAAGAGGTGATTTAAAACACTATGGGACAGATCCAAACAAACTGTGATAAACTATGTAACATTTTATGCATAATTGTATGCTAAGGAAGAAAATTTGCTGATGAGGTCACCGGATAGCAGTCTGACACCGGGTCCTAAAACACTTATCAGTGCACCGTCCACTTCACAACCTGGACAGGCCGCTGATGGCCTCATGACACAGGTTCTCATTCCACTGGGCATGGCCGCCAGCTTGAGCTGCTGCCCGGGGCCAGGGATGACTGTCACCCCCTGGGGATCACCTGCAGCTGGCCCGTCGTTTGGCCTTGGATGACCACCTTCAGGCCCTGGTTTGAGAGAGCTTCCAATCAGGGCAACTATCTACAAACAAAATATCCTCCCCGTAGAATAAACCCCTCCCTGTCTCTGCATGTGCACTGGAGCAAAATTAGTTAATGTATTTGTCAACTGTTTATTAACAGTAGGCTACAATCCGTAATGTCTGCGCCGCGCTGTGTTTAGCTGAATAGTACAACACGAGCTGCTACTGACAACAACGTTTCATCTTAGTCCTGGTGGCTCATCCGAAGTTGATTCAGAAGCTGACGATGTTTTCTAGCTAAGAAAATGATTAGCTAGCTAGACCACTTATATACACGTCTGACCAAAAAAACAGCAGCAGTTGTGAGGCGGAATTTGATTAAGGATTTTAGCATTAACTAATGATAAATTAAGTCCATTATCATGGGCTAAACTTAATTACCATTAGTTAGTTAACGGTTGACAAATTACATTACATTACAGTCATTTAGCAGACGCTTTTATCCAAAGCGACATACAATAAGTGCATACAGAAACAAATACATTAGCTAAAGGTTTGTACTTTCAATAAGGGTACGAAATAATGAAAAGTTAATCGAATGCTTTGTTAATGGATTTGCACATCATTAATTAATGTTAGGAACTACATAGCTACATTAGTTAATGGCAATTCATGTAGCCTAACATTATTGCAAAGTGTTACCGACTTTTTTTCTTCTTTAATTACAACAATAAATCACGTAACACGTAGGCTAATAGCTAACACTAATAGTTTATCACTAACTGGCAACCGAGCGAACTTCAGCTGAATAACTCTCAGTAGGCAAGATAGCATTGCTTTTGAAATTCAGAAGGTTCCATTAATTACGAGCGATTGTTTTATTTCAGTGTGGCTTTACCTCCATGATGGTCTTTCTATTTTTTTCCTTCGCCTTGTAAGCGCATGCGCACTTGCGAACTTCCTGTAATCACGAATGAGGCCGATCACGAATGAGGCCAGGTCTGCGGGTCTGCAGATGGACCCTTCTCTGCGTACTTGCAGATTTGTTTTGTCCTCGTAGATTTGATTCGTAGCTGTACTAAACACATCTGCGAGTACAAAACAAATCTGCGAGTATGCAAAACGCAAATACAAAATGCAAAAGGCAAAAAGCAAGATGCAAAACGCAAGTACTTTTGTCCCACATTTGACACTTCTTCCTGAATAGCCAATGGGGATGCTCAGATTAACATATCATTTGACTATCCAATCAGGAATATAATTTCACTATCCAATCACGAAGCCAGGGGCAGTATGTGGGTGCAACCAAACTTACCTTTTGGAAGATTCAAAACCCGAAAGATCTGACCACCGAGATCTGGCAATACTGGTCTTATGACCTGCTTACGACACTTCCTCAGTGCGGTTGGAAAATAGTATGGCGGATATTTTTTGCGGACTGCTAAACAGTGCAAATTAAACAGCACACTTCTGCCAGTGCACTGTACACAGGAGACAGGGCGCAGTAGATAGGGCTCTGATTCGGACACAGCCCTGGGATAGTGTTACCATGTCCGCGGTTTTACAGCTAAATTGGAATACTTTCAAAAGTGCAGTCACGGGTAAAAATGAAGTCGCAAAGCACGCACTTATTTTAAAAAGTAAAAACATGATGATTTCTATTTAAAATATGTTGGTTTCGGTTAAAAATAGCCTATAATTTCGCCATTTCGCTGGAAAGTCTTATAAGATCTGGCAACCCTGCGCCCCACTCTTGCGCTGCCATGTCACGTGTTGTTTTTGTTGTATTTGAAGGAAAACGGCTGCGAAGCTGTGCCTCATTTTTTTAAAACGAAGCTTCACGTCATATTTATGTGACCAAAATGTTTGTGTACTTCTTGAAAAGTGTGCTCCCGAATGTACTCAGCGAAACCCCGGAAGTAAGTGTGTCATCTGGGTGTTTGAAGTATACTGCAATTAGAAAATTTTTCGCGTACTCTACGACTTTCTCACCTTATCTACTCACCAAGGCTACTCAACAGTGTGGAAGAGTGCTGATTCGGACACGGCCCGGGCCTTCCACCGCACTCCTATTAAATAGCATTGCCCTTTCATTAAAGGGATTGCCAACTCTGGTGAAAAAGTGGTTTTCTTTATTTGACATTACTCCTCGTTATTGAAATAATCATCCACCAAAATTTCAGCCTTCAAAAATGTCTACAGCTGAAAAAAATTAAGATTGAATAGTGTCACTTTCTGCCGACTATGCAGTTCTCAGGACTGGGTGGGAGTGAAAGCTAGTTAATATTCAAGCCACGCCCAAGAGCCTCTAGTCTAAAAAAGAAAGCGCGAGGTGCAAGTTGCGACCATATGATATGTTTGAGCCACTGAACTAAAGAAGATCCGTTCACATAATACTAACGTTAAGCTCAGAGACCCACGTTACCGGTAGGCTACAGCGTAGCTTGCGTATTAGCTAAACTTAGCTAGCTAGCTATCGGGGCTAAATACAGCTAGACCCTTCTCCTTTCAGCAGTCAATCGGGCTAATGCAATGACTTCAGCCTCCCGGCCCGCTTAGAAGAGCAGGGGCCAGTATGTCACTCCATCCAGGCCTGAAAATTGTGTATCTAAATTGGTTATTACAACAGCTAGCTGAGAATTCATTCAGAACCAGAGGGGTGTACTACGAAGCGAGATTAAGGCGATAGCGAGCTAAATTAAGCAACCTTGGGTTTTCTGTATCACGGAAGCCGACTCACTTTTAATCGCGGTATATTGCCTCACTTTTAATCGCGGTATATTGCCACAGCAATTTACTCTGCACGGCTAACCTGTTTATGTTCAGGATCACAAATTGAAACATATAAAAGCACCGCCCATTGACCAATCAACTCATTGGCTTTGGAAAAAGGCGTCTCCATTCCAAAGGATCCCGTAGAGATATGTGCAGATACTGAGGGAATCTCTTCGTAGGGCGAGATTAGTGAGTTCCGCAAAAGATTTTCTGAGTTCCGGAAAATGCTTTTTTAATGAAAAAACGTTGATGTGATTGCTTCAGCAATATTTTAAACATGATGTAGCAAGTTTAGGAGCTCTAGAATTTAGTAGTACAGTTGTCACATTAGAAATAAGCTGTATGACAATGTACTGAGAGTATTGATTTGCCGGTCTGATATGGAGGACCAGAAATGCCAAAATTAGGAATTTATAAATAAATAAATATTGCAATAAATACATAAATGGATAAAAGTATGAGGAAATAAATAAATGAATGAATAAATAGACACAAAAAGTAAGAAATGAATAGATAAAATCACAATAAATGTTTATTTCTAGTTTGGAGAGAGTTTTGTGGGATTTCTTTGCACACTGCTTGCAAAGTGAGGGGACAGGGCACATAGTAGACAGTGGACCGTGAACAAGGGTCCTATTCGGACACAGCCTTGGTTTTCTGTTTCACAAAGCCGGTTCACTTTTAATCGGGGTATATTGCCATGGGCCGTGGCCGAATATGATCCCTTCACCCATTTTGAGGGCGCATATTTGAGTCAACTTCGCCAAAAATCTTTTGAGTGGGCGACATTTCCTCACAAATGGGGGCACTTAAAATCCCAGGATGAAACCATTATTTCCGGGGTTTTGTTGAGGGGATTCAGGAGCACACTCATCTGACAATTTCAGGAAGTAAACCGGAAGTAAACTTGTAGTACAAGAGCGGGTCATATTATCTCTTTTTATTTTTGTTAATTCTGTCTTCATTCATAATCTACACTTTGTAACCATTGTCATATGTAAACTAATTGATATTCTCAATAATAAAAATAAAAAAACAACAAAACATATTACGACCTTCTTCATCACTAGTTTGGAAAGAGTTTTGTAGAATTTCTTTTGCACATGGCTTCCAAAGTGAGGGGAGAGGGCACATAGTAGACAGGGAGAGGGCACATAGTAGACAGGGAGAGGGCACATAGTAGACAGGGAGAGGGCACATAGTAGACAGGGAGAGGGCACATAGTAGACAGGGAGAGGGCACATAGTAGACAGGGAGAGGGCACATAGTAGACAGGGAGAGGGCACATAGTAGACAGGGAGAGGGCACATAGTAGACAGGGAGAGGGCGCATAGTAGACAGGGAGAGGGCACATAGTAGACAGGGAGAGGGCGCATAGTAGACAGGGAGAGGGCGCATAGTAGACAGGGAGAGGGCACATAGTAGACAGGGAGAGGGCGCATAGTAGACAGGGAGAGGGCACATAGTAGACAGGCAGAGGGCACATAGTAGACAGGGAGAGGGCACATAGTAGACAGGCAGAGGGCACATAGTAGACAGGGAGAGGGCACATAGTAGACAGGGAGAGGGCACATAGTAGACAGGGAGAGGGCACATAGTAGACAGGGAGAGGGCACATAGTAGACAGGGAGAGGGCACATAGTAGACAGGGAGAGGGCACATAGTAGACAGGGAGAGGGCACATAGTAGACAGGCAGAGGGCACATAGTAGACAGGCAGAGGGCACATAGTAGACAGGGAGAGGGCACATAGTAGACAGGGAGAGGGCACATAGTAGACAGGGAGAGGGCACATAGTAGACAGGGAGAGGGCACATAGTAGACAGGGAGAGGGCACATAGTAGACAGGGAGAGGGCACATAGTAGACAGGGAGAGGGCACATAGTAGACAGGCAGAGGGCACATAGTAGACAGGGAGAGGGCACATAGTAGACAGGGAGAGGGCACATAGTAGACAGGGAGAGGGCACATAGTAGACAGGGAGAGGGCACATAGTAGACAGGGAGAGGGCACATAGTAGACAGGGAGAGGGCACATAGTAGACAGGGAGAGGGCACATAGTAGACAGGGAGAGGGCACATAGTAGACAGGGAGAGGGCACATAGTAGACAGGGAGAGGGCACATAGTAGACAGGGAGAGGGCACATAGTAGACAGGCAGAGGGCACATAGTAGACAGGGAGAGGGCACATAGTAGACAGGGAGAGGGCACATAGTAGACAGGGAGAGGGCACATAGTAGACAGGCAGAGGGCACATAGTAGACAGGGAGAGGGCACATAGTAGACAGGGAGAGGGCACATAGTAGACAGGGAGAGGGCACATAGTAGACAGGGAGAGGGCACATAGTAGACAGGGAGAGGGCACATAGTAGACAGGGAGAGGGCACATAGTAGACAGGCAGAGGGCACATAGTAGACAGGGAGAGGGCGCATAGTAGACAGGGAGAGGGCACATAGTAGACAGGGAGAGGGCGCATAGTAGACAGGGAGAGGGCGCATAGTAGACAGGGAGAGGGCACATAGTAGACAGGGAGAGGGCACATAGTAGACAGGCAGAGGGCACATAGTAGACAGGGAGAGGGCACATAGTAGACAGGGAGAGGGCACATAGTAGACAGGGAGAGGGCACATAGTAGACAGGGAGAGGGCACATAGTAGACAGGGAGAGGGCACATAGTAGACAGGGAGAGGGCACATAGTAGACAGGGAGAGGGCACATAGTAGACAGGGAGAGGGCACATAGTAGACAGGGAGAGGGCACATAGTAGACAGGGAGAGGGCACATAGTAGACAGGGAGAGGGCACATAGTAGACAGGGAGAGGGCACATAGTAGACAGGGAGAGGGCACATAGTAGACAGGGAGAGGGCGCATAGTAGACAGGGAGAGGGCACATAGTAGACAGGGAGAGGGCACATAGTAGACAGGCAGAGGGCACATAGTAGACAGGCAGAGGGCACATAGTAGACAGGGAGAGGGCACATAGTAGACAGGGAGAGGGCACATAGTAGACAGGGAGAGGGCACATAGTAGACAGGGAGAGGGCACATAGTAGACAGGGAGAGGGCACATAGTAGACAGGGAGAGGGCACATAGTAGACAGGGAGAGGGCACATAGTAGACAGGCAGAGGGCACATAGTAGACAGGCAGAGGGCACATAGTAGACAGGGAGAGGGCACATAGTAGACAGGGAGAGGGCACATAGTAGACAGGGAGAGGGCACATAGTAGACAGGGAGAGGGCACATAGTAGACAGGGAGAGGGCACATAGTAGACAGGGAGAGGGCACATAGTAGACAGGGAGAGGGCACATAGTAGACAGGCAGAGGGCACATAGTAGACAGGGAGAGGGCACATAGTAGACAGGGAGAGGGCACATAGTAGACAGGGAGAGGGCACATAGTAGACAGGGAGAGGGCACATAGTAGACAGGGAGAGGGCACATAGTAGACAGGGAGAGGGCACATAGTAGACAGGGAGAGGGCACATAGTAGACAGGGAGAGGGCACATAGTAGACAGGGAGAGGGCACATAGTAGACAGGGAGAGGGCGCATAGTAGACAGGGAGAGGGCACATAGTAGACAGGCAGAGGGCGCATAGTAGACAGGGAGAGGGCGCATAGTAGACAGGGAGAGGGCACATAGTAGACAGGGAGAGGGCACATAGTAGACAGGCAGAGGGCACATAGTAGACAGGGAGAGGGCACATAGTAGACAGGGAGAGGGCACATAGTAGACAGGGAGAGGGCACATAGTAGACAGGGAGAGGGCACATAGTAGACAGGGAGAGGGCACATAGTAGACAGGGAGAGGGCACATAGTAGACAGGCAGAGGGCACATAGTAGACAGGGAGAGGGCACATAGTAGACAGGGAGAGGGCACATAGTAGACAGGGAGAGGGCACATAGTAGACAGGGAGAGGGCGCATAGTAGACAGGGAGAGGGCACATAGTAGACAGGGAGAGGGCACATAGTAGACAGGCAGAGGGCTCATAGTAGACAGGGAGAGGGCACATAGTAGACAGGGAGAGGGCACATAGTAGACAGGGAGAGGGCACATAGTAGACAGGGAGAGGGCACATAGTAGACAGGGAGAGGGCACATAGTAGACAGGGAGAGGGCACATAGTAGACAGGGAGAGGGCACATAGTAGACAGGGAGAGGGCACATAGTAGACAGGGAGAGGGCACATAGTAGACAGGGAGAGGGCACATAGTAGACAGGGAGAGGGCGCATAGTAGACAGGCAGAGGGCGCATAGTAGACAGGGAGAGGGCACATAGTAGACAGGGAGAGGGCACATAGTAGACAGGGAGAGGGCACATAGTAGACAGGGAGAGGGCACATAGTAGACAGGGAGAGGGCACATAGTAGACAGGGAGAGGGCACATAGTAGACAGGGAGAGGGCACATAGTAGACAGGGAGAGGGCACATAGTAGACAGGCAGAGGGCACATAGTAGACAGGGAGAGGGCACATAGTAGACAGGGAGAGGGCACATAGTAGACAGGCAGAGGGCACATAGTAGACAGGGAGAGGGCACATAGTAGACAGGGAGAGGGCACATAGTAGACAGGCAGAGGGCACATAGTAGACAGGGAGAGGGCACATAGTAGACAGGGAGAGGGCACATAGTAGACAGGGAGAGGGCACATAGTAGACAGGGAGAGGGCACATAGTAGACAGGGAGAGGGCACATAGTAGACAGGGAGAGGGCACATAGTAGACAGGGAGAGGGCACATAGTAGACAGGGGACATATTCGGTCACAGCCTAATTCACGCTGCATGGCTAAGCTGTGCCGGGGCAGGCTATGCTCAGGCTAACAGATTGAAAGCACTGCCCTTTCCTTAGCTTTGGAAAGAGGCGTCTCCATATCTCGAGGATTCCATAGAGAAAGGTATAGATAGAGGATATCCCAGAGGATACGCTATATGAAATACCGATATTCTCAACAAAGGGATTCTCGTAAGCTGCATATGCAAGATTCTCGAGCCCTACGTGTCCATATCCACTTATCCCTTAATTATCAGACAGAGATAGGCCCGAGTCCCATAATTCTTGAGTTTATGAATAAACTTGTGTGATTGCTTCAACAACATTTTAAACATGCTGTATTAACCTCTAGAATGTGCAGTTCTCACATTAGAAATAAACTGTTGGACAATATAGTGAGAGTCTAGATTTATTTGTGATGAGTGCTAATGTAAATAGGGTATTAACTAACTTACAAGATGAGAAAATTCTTTTTTGCAAAAGTTCCTCGCTGGCTTTGATGGAAGCAAGTGTTGCTTTTTGCAATAATAATAATTTTATGTTCTTCGTATCCATCCATTATATCTGTCCATATCAGTCTTTTTTTCTCTGGGCCCTGGGGCTGTATTACAGAAACATCGTATCTTAAATCCAAAGTTAAGATGTGACAAGTCTA
The DNA here is from genome assembly GCA_029718625.1 of Synaphobranchus kaupii. Classification (NCBI taxonomy): domain Eukaryota; kingdom Metazoa; phylum Chordata; class Actinopteri; order Anguilliformes; family Synaphobranchidae; genus Synaphobranchus; species Synaphobranchus kaupii. Next base: position 3,531,903 of record JAINUF010000025.1, read on the forward strand.
AGATAGTATTTTTCACAAATTTGTCTTACTGAAGCAAATCTTAACGTATGTTAGGAATCGTATCTTATCTCAGGTTAGGAAATCAGAAATACTCAATCAGAAATAGTTGATCAACTTTCACCGACTCCTTTTTTTCATCTCACGCACAGCTGATCGGCTGGGTAAATAAACAAACCAACATTAGTTTATCAGTAGTTTTAGCATTAGAATTATTAACGCTAGTCCAGTCTGCCATAAGCCTTTCCACAATTACATGCTGCCTAATGACATTCTCCTCATTTTCCTAAAGTCATAAAAGAACAGCCTTTATGGAGTTAGCCAGCTTGCTAGTGTTAACGTTATCTTTTTAATTCCAACAGCGAACAAAAATTAACCCCAACAGGGTTATCCTAAAGTTAAGACACTTTATTTGATATTTTAGCAAGTTATGATGCTTCTGTAATACACTTTTCCCATCTAGAGTTAGGACAGGAAAATGGACTTGGGAACTTTTGTTCTGTAATCCCTTATGGAAATGTAATATACTGCAGTATATTTTAAATATATTGTGAAGATAAATTAGATATATTTACAATATACTGCAGTGTATTCTTTTTCCATAGGGATGGCTATTTGCCTAAATCAGTTCCTAACTCAAAATACCATGGTCACTCTACCCCTGGTCATCAGCCGTAGGATTGAAGTGTCCAAAGCTCTTTCTACTCTAGGAACTGAGGGATGGGTAGTCTCCTGTACAATTTTGCTGGTGCTCAATTAATGCACTCGAGTCTTTGAAGCCCTTCCCACACTGGAAGCAGCGGAACAGGCAATCCCGCCAATGAACTCGATGGTGCAATGTCAGGCTTCCTGATGTTGTGAAGCTCTTCCCACACTGGGAGCAGGGGAACAGGCGATCCTGTCTATGAACTCGCTGGTGCAGTTTCAGGCATTGTGAATTCATAAAGCCCTTCCCACACTGGGAGCAGTGGAACAGGCGATCCTGTCTATGAACTCGTTGGTGCGTTTTCAGGCTTCCTGAAGTTGTGAAGGTCTTCTCACACTGGGAGCAGTGGTGTGGGCGCTCACCTGTATGAATTTGCTCATGTATTGTCAGGTTTGATTTAGATATGAAGCTCTTCCCGCACTGGGAGCAGGGGAACAGGCGATCCCGTCTATGAACTCGCTGGTGCAGTTTCAGGCTTAATGAAGTTGTGAAGGTCTCCCCACACTGGGAGCAGGGGAACAGGCGATCCCGCCTATGAACTCGCTGGTGCACATTCAGGCTTCGTGAATTCATGAAGCTCTTCCCACACTGGGAGCAGTGGTACAGGTACTCTCCTGTATGAATTTGCTCATGTTTTGTCAGGTTTGATTTAGATATGAAGTTCTTCCCACACTGGGAGCAGGGGAACAGGCGATCATGCCTATGAACTCCCTGGTGCACATTCAGGCTTCGTGAATTCATGAAGCTCTTCCCACACTGGGAGCAGTGACACAGGCAATCGCTCAAGTGAACTCGTTGGTGCACATTCAGGCTTCGTGAATTCATGAAGCTCTTCCCACACTGGGAGCAGTGGTACAGGTACTCTCCTGTATGAATTTGCTCATGTTTTGTCAGGTTTGATTTAGATATGAAGTTCTTCCCACACTGGGAGCAGGGGAACAGGCGATCATGCCTATGAACTCCCTGGTGCACATTCAGGCTTCGTGAATTCATGAAGCTCTTCCCACACTGGGAGCAGTGACACAGGCAATCGCTCAAGTGAACTCGTTGGTGCGTTTTCAGGCTTCCTGAAGTTGTGAAGCTCTTCTCACACTGGGAGCAGTGGTACGGGCGCTCTACTGTATGAATTTGCTCATGTGTTGTCAGGCGTGACTTGGATCTGAAGTTCTTCCCACAGTGGGAGCAGGTGTGGGCCCCTGGAGTGCCTGTGTGGGACTGTGTTGGGGTGGGGAGTGTCTTAGGGGGTGTGGGGTGCTGGTGTGTGCTGCTGGGAGGCAGTGGGTTCTCTGCTCCGTTTCCTCCAGACCTCAGAATCCTGCTGTGCTCCTCTGGGTGAACCTTCTCAATGTGCTGGTGAAGCTTCACTTCTTCCATGTGAACGAATGGACACTGGGAGCAGGCAAACACCTCAGACTGTCCTGTAGAAAGAGAAGACAGGATATATTTGCTATCACATATCAGCATACTGTAAGAGAAGTGAGGACTAAGTAAAAATGTGTATTTCCTGAATCCAGCAGTTTTAACAGCCAATGAGAGCGTTTATTGTTCAGCACTCTGAATACAGAACACAAGTGGCATCAACGGTTAAAACTCCTCACTTATCCAACACTTAATATAGATTTATTTGATTTAATTTGTTATTTATTAGGAATGATATGAATGATCAATTAAATCTCCAAATTTGTTGACAGGCAGAGCAACCTGTTGGATCAAACTTTATCAAAATGTACAACTCACAGATTCAAATTAAGAGATTTATTTAATTACAACAGAGTATTCAATGTCTAATCTAAAGACGAAGGTTCATCTATCTTAACAAACAATGAATGTTACAGACATAGACAAGTTACAGTCACAAAATAAATGAATGAAAGAAGACACAAAACCACAGCTCGTCAGGTAATCCCCAGAATGTACAAAGACCAAATTCCAAAAAAAGACAAGACAGCAGGATATTCCAAAAGATCAGGGATGAAATGTAATTTATGTTGTTGGAAGCAGGACTAAGAACCATGATATTATTATTAAAAGATGCAGGGTTTTAGCCTCTTCTTAACGAGACCAAACATGAGTATGTTAGGAAGTATTATTGCTCAGCTATTGAATACCTACTCAAAAATGGAAATTTACTCAAGTTTTTAATCACACAAGTGATGTTTGTGGGCCACAATTATCAAATTGAGCCAATGGACCATTCACAAATTAATTGCCTCTTTTGTGCCTGTTGAGTGGAGAGGGAGAGAGAAAGGCAGATCCTAGGTCAGGTCAACCAGAGCAGGCCTCTTAATAACAAGGTACTATTGAGTTGACTACAAGCAAGTTTGTCACATGTAATTATACTCTCTCTATCGACGGCCATAATGTAAAAGCTATATACCCGACAATACTCATAACTCAGTACAGAACAGAACTCACTGAACAGATATATAAATAAAAAATATGTGAGAACTGGTAAATGGTACACGGCTTGACAATAACAGTAGCTCAGTATCAGTTGAAGAATGTTCAAACAGTCAACAAAACAGGAAATCTTTCTTCACCTGAATTACCTTTACTGGAGGAGATGGCAGGAGATCCAGGGGAGTGTACTCTCGGCTGCTTGAGCAGACAGGAAGTACCTGGAGGTGAGAAGCCCTTCTCTTCCTGTTTCTTGCAGTCTAATATCCCATCTTCTTTCAACCATCTGTCAGTTTGGGGCGTTTGTTCCATTTCGTCTCCCTCCCTGCATTCATCCCTCTCTTTTTCATATCTCTCCACCTCTTCATCTTTCACACCATCCTCCCTCTTCATCTCCTCACCTTGCCTCTCCCCACCGTCCTCCTCCTCTTCCTTTATGTTGGAGAGAATGGGATTTTCCTCCCTGCTCATCCCATATCCATTCTTCCTCTCTATACTCTCCTCTGTGTCTTCACTTTTAATCAAACTGGATCTCAACTCCTCCCCTGAGTAATCTGTGCTGTCCATCACAGGTTATGTCTGCTTCACATGAAGAGGCACTGCTTAAAGCTCTTAGAGTGAAGCACAGATTCTGATTGGATATTTGCTCTAGTGAGCTCTGTGGAATCCGCTAATCTTCTAAAGGTAGGGAAGGACAGAGAGGAGACAGTCAGTCATGGACTGAGGAGTTTCTGAGGACAAAAGAGAGAGTTATTGGAAATCTCTTTGTGCAGATCTACCAGGGGTGTGCAGAGGCAGGAATGCAGTGATAAGACCTCTCCTTGTTAATTCACCTAATTCAATGGAGTTCCATTCAACCACTGTGAGTGAGGATGCTAACTGATCTAAAACATAAGAGTGAAGAAATATAAAATGGTAGCTTATTTAATAGTGCCTTGTAAATAAATGAGGTCTGACTGTTGATAGGGAGGTCGAACGTTCTGCCCGCAATGTAGGTTAATCACAATGGGCATTCCACACACAAAAAACTAAATTGACGTCTGGGCTCATTTCAACATGTAATTGAACAAGGAAATCTACTAAATGAGAGTAGATGAAGCTATTAATTTGTTTCAGAAGTGTACTACTTACACTTCAACAATGTTATTTTTTTTAAATATAGAAGCTAGCAATTATGCTAATTTGACTGTTTACGAGCGCTTGTGCCTGTACGTAACGCTGTACCGAAATCAATGAGATCATTATAAAAAATCTTAACTACATTGAAGTCATTAATACACATTTTATTACAAGAAAAACTCACTGCGAAATGTTTTAGGTGTTAATCGATCGTTATGTATCGATACTTTCGTCTATTTAGGTGTCCTGAGAACGCTACATGTGCTGCCAGATATAGTAGAGGGGTTTACTGATTGTAGTGATATAGAGGATGCAAGCTTTCATGTTGTAAATTAGTTATTTTGTGACTTTCATCTTAGTCTGTTACACCAAGCCAATAACAGTAGGTAAATGGGATAATTAGGTGTTTGGCACTGAGAGGTAGCAAGCGTGGTACCCAGACAACAAATAGTGAGGGTGGAGATAGTTTATTTTAATGAGTTAACGTCAGCTAGGATAAGGAAATAACGCAACGTTATTTTCCCACAAGTACAATGCTAAATAAAATACATTAACAGTTAATTGGAGAATATAGGCCTACAGAATAACTACCATATTCTAACTGAAATATACCTTACAATTGGCTAAAACGATTAGCCTACTTTGGTAAAAAAAGAAAAATTTAAATTCACGGACATTTTACACGTTAACACAAATAATTTGTTAACAAGCTACATGAGTGCCATCACTAAATGTGAGCTAGCAACACATCTCAACATCACAATCAAACGTCAGAATAGATGAGCAATAGGCTACAAGAAGGTTGTGAATACAATGGAATTCTGAAGCCGCCGGACTCAATTTATAAGTTTGAAATTGAGACGTATGGCGTTTTGGGAGTAGGCTACACATTTCATTGAATGTCGCATCCCATGACAATATATACGAGTAAATGTGTAGAGTATATTCGCTTTCCTGTAGCAATACCACAAAATATCGGTTATTCTTGTTGAAAAAATAAAGATAACCGTATCCTAAAATCAACACAGATGATAATGCGTTTCCGTCCAACGAGAGTGATTACACGGAAGTGCAAGGGGCTAACGTCCTTTTTTCTGGCAAGCTAGGGATTTGTATATTGTTATTTGATCATATTGTAGAATTTAGGACAATATACATGAAAAATAAGCTGGCTAAATGTTTTCTGAAAAATCACGAAAACGGGTTTGACCTCCCAACTGTAGAACTAAGAAGCCGTAAAAGCGTAGCCTGCACATGGTATGCTCAGCCTATTCTTTTTTATTGACAGTGTACACCTAGCTCTCAGACAATGCAACGTGGAAGGAAAGGGTTACATAGAAAAATCCACACGTTCGCTAACGTAAAAGTGAACATAAAATATATAGGCTACGACCGCCAGCTCAATAACGATTCTCGCTTTGCTTTTGGTTATCGCGAGCTAAAGCTAGCCACCTCCGTTTCCCTGCGTTGTTTTTCAACACAAAACACAGTCCGGACGGCTAGGTAGCAGGCGGTTTGCAATATTTACTTGCCACGTAACGTTGCTGTTGAATGTATTTACTCACCACGGCACGGTTTAATATAAACAGTCACAGACGAAGCTGGGCATGGTCGGTAGTGTTGTTATACTGTTGTCTAAACATTTACCACAGACTTGCAGTTGCGTCTGAAAACATTGAGGTCTTACACCAGTCTCTCTCAAACAGTCCTATATCGCCACCTATCCCGGCGTATAAACCACACGTGTGTGCAGTAGGCATATCAAGTTGAATTGCATTTTGGATAAAGTCAACAAAGTAGCCTACAGGATTTATAGTACGTTATATGTGCATGAAACCATGATGAATGTAATCAATTTAGATGGAACATTACACAAAACTGCAATTAGGCAGAAAAAATGTGATTTAGGTACATTTAAACAATTAACACTTGTGCTTGGTTTTATATTTGTTTATAAACCATCGTTTCATTACTGTTTGCAGACTGCACAGCTGAATGAATGTCTTATCACACTGGGAGCAGTGGTATGGGCGCTCCCGTGTATGAATAGGCTACACATGTACTACAGTTGAAGTCGGAAGTTTACATACACTGAGATTTAAGTCATAACTCATTTTTAACCACTCCACAGATTTAATTTTAGCAAACTATAGTGTTGGCAAGTCAGTTAGGACATCTACTTTGTGCATGACACAAGTCATTTTTCCAACAATTGTTTACGGACAGATTATTTCACTTTTAATTCACTATATCACAATTCCAGTGGGTCAGAAGTTTACATACACTACGTTGACTGTGTCTTTAATTTTTTTATATTTGATCGCATATCCTTCGCATGCCATGACTTCCTGATGTCTGTGAGCCAACAACATCAAAAGCCTCTTGATATCTTATTTTCTGGTACTCTTACAAGCGATACTATAACGTCTCTGCATTTGAATGGATCTCTATGGGAATTGGGGGTGGGACTAGATTTAGCTGTACATTACGCTGGAACAGTATGGAAACACATGGTTGGCTAAATGGCTAAGGGTCTGATGTATCAAACAAGCCTTAAATCATCACTCTGCTGCCAGAAATACAGTAGATATGGATGGATAACTTGAAGGGTTTCTTCTCCTGACTTATTTTTCCATAGAGTTCAGTAGGAAAATTTGTCAGGAGAAACAACCCTTAAAGTGATCCAGGAGAGAATGTGGTTGTGGAGGAAAGGAGGGCGCATTTTTCGAGCATTGGGACGCACCCGGGGAGTGAAGAGTATTGGAACACACCAATGGCGTCCGAGGTTTAAATCAGTCCTGTATTGCAGTACCACTACTGGCCTCGAGGGGCAGAGTTGAGGATCACTGGCCTAGAACCTTTAGAAAAACAGTCAAGGGAAACATGTCATTTAGGTAAAACAGATGTAATCTTGTGTAATGTTTATTTTCTTTATTTTACCTTTCACACATGCTGAAAAAATGAAACACTGGTACTAATGGACTTAAATTGCATCAGCATCAAATTAAAACTAAAATACAACTAAAGTGATTGACATGAGACTGAGTGAGTGATACACAGCAGCCCAACAGCCTTTAAACTGATCTAGCCATAGCCATTTGAATGCTGCACGATCATGGACAGAACTGAACACGAGAGTGGAAACTGGTGACACTATATCATGTCTCTTGGGAAAAACACAGGTTGAGAAAAACCGATACTACATCAGAAGCATAGGGGAAGTGGTGCAGTTTGTGGCTGTGAACGAACTTGCTTTTCGTGGAAGCACTGAAAGTCAGTCCGAAATAAACGATGACAGTGATATCTGCTGGGCTGTTCCTGAAATTGTTTGAGTACACTCTGGCTAAGGATTCCAAACTTGCTGAAATAGCAAAAAACATCCCTCAGAATGCAAAGTACACATCAAAAGGCATTCAGAATGAGATAATTAACACTCTAGCCAGTATGGTGTTGCATGAGGTGAAAAGAAAATATGATAATGCAGATACAGTAGGGTTCTGCATCAAATGTGATGGAAACAGAGACAGGTGCAATGTTGAGAATCTTTCACTTGTGATTCGGTTTGTCTGTAATTCGGTTCCTGAGGAGCATTTGATTGGTTTACTGGACTTGAGTGGGTTGGATGCAGAATATATAACAACAGAAATGCTCAAACACCTGTCCAGTGAAGGTTACAGTGCTGATAATATAATCAGCCAATGTTATGATGGCGCATCAGTCATGAGTGGGATCAGGGGTGGGGTTCAAGCATTGTTGCAACAGAAGCTTGGCAGGCTCATTCCTTATGTACATTGCTACAACCATCAGCTGCACCTAGCAGTGGTGCATGCCATTCAGGAAGAGCCATGCGCCAAAACATTCTTTGAACTCTCCGGCTCACTACATTCCTTCGTTCGCCATCATTATGTAGCCCAGAACTATAATGCACCCTCTCTTAAAAGGTTACTCGAGATACGGTGGACCAGTCATTATGATGTACCAAAATGTCTTGTAGACAATGAGGATGCCATCTTGAACATTTTGTCAGCAATTTCTGAAGATAGTGTGGCAGCAATGGCTTTATGCACAGAGGCATCAGGGCTCCTAGTACAACTCAGGAAGCATCATTTGTTTGAAATTGGTAAATTCCTCATCAAAACTTTTGGTGTCTTGAAGCCAGCAAATTCTATTCTGCAGGCTAAGGCTGTGGATCTTTGCAGTGCTGGGGAGGTTATCAGTGCCTCACTGCAAGCTTTAAAAGATATCCGAGAAGATGATTCATGGGATAATTTCGAGATATTAGACTTGAGGACAGGTTTTCGAGGAGAAATATTGACCTGATGAGGGCAGTAAGCTGTCTTGTTCCCCAGAAACCGCTGCAGCTACTTGCCAGTACTGATGCAACAACCAATAGTCTGAAAAATGAAATTGATGTGGCAAAATCCATGTTGCTCAAGAGGTTCTCCACTGACGCGGACCTGTCAACAGTGTGTCGACATATACAGGGCTATAAGGAAGCCTTTCCAGAGCTACATGCAGTGTATGCAACTGCACTGGTGATTGGAGTATCCTCAGCATCATGTGAGAGTTATTTCTCCACTCTGACACGTGTCCTAACACCCTTCCGCTGCACAATGCTGCATGAGAGAAAAAGGAATTTGGTGATTCTGGCACATGAAAAATTAATAACCAAGAGTATTGATTTGGATGAGTTTGTTAAGGCTTTTATGAAAACAAACAGAAGACTCATGCTTTGAGGCAATTACTTTGTGTTTTGCAGTGGGAATAGCTAGGCCTTCTTTTTTCTTTTAACCATATTGTTAGAAATCTCCAACAGTTTTAAGAGAAACCATAGCCTACAAATCTTTTTTTTTTTTTGACATTACCTTTGTTTGTAAAGTGCTTGCTGCTTTATTTTTTGAAAACAGTCCTGATTCGGTGTAGTGGTAGTTCAGCGTAATCACTGAATGGGTGATGTAGGCAACTGTAAGCTCCATGTTTGGGACAAAGACTTTTTTTTTTCTTGATTTAGCTAAAGAGCACACAGCTTTTATTTAAAGGGATAACCTTATTTCACTTTGGTACAACATAATAAATTTTGTGGAGCTTACCCCATTTTATTTGCATAAAGCAGCTGTCATTTGCCAGGGTGGTATACAATAGTTAGCCTTCTACTTTTGCATAACATGTAAGACTGTTGTTATACTTCAAATATTATGTTAGGCTATTATAGAAAAGTGAGTTAAATGATTTAATATTCCAACAATAGGAATGTCAGTGCCAAAAAACAGTATTGTCTGCCAAGTTTCCTTCTTTTTTTGTTGCAGAGCTGCAAACTGTGCTAACTTCATTTTTATCTGAATACAAACACGCATAATTAGGCCTCAAGAAATACAAAGTGGCCTCTCTGAACACCCCTACACACATAACATAACAAGGAAAGACGAGAACAGGCCATTCAGCCCAACAATGCTTGTCTATTCTTACCTCTAAACTGTATTAATAGTGTCTAACACTGAATCAAGCCGGGCCTTGAACACCCCCAGTGTTTCTGCCTCCACCACATGTTCAGGCAAGCTATTCCACATATTAACCACTCTGTGTGAAAAAATATTTCCTAGTGTCTGTGAGAAATGTATTCTTTGCCAGTTTCCATTTATGTCCCCTCGTTCTGCTAACCGAGCTCAACTTGAATAATTTCCTGTAGTTCACTTTGTTGATCCTTTAATAAATTTAAACGCCTCAATCAAATCCCCCCTAAGTCTCCTTTTACTAAGCTTGAAAGGTCCTAGCATTTCAAGCCTTTCCTCATAAAACGTATCTTTTATACCCGGGATAAATCTGGTTGCCCTTCTTTGGACCTTTTCCAGCGCCTCTATATCTTTCTTGTAGTAAGGTCCCCAGAACTGCAGACAGTACTCTAAGTGTAGTCTGAAAAGGGCATTGTATAGTGTGAGTATGATCCCCTTAGATTTATACTCAATACTCCTGGCTATGTATCCCAGCATCCTGTTAGTTAGTTTTTTTTACCGCAACAGCACATTGACCAGACCCTGATAGGCTTTGATTGACTATTACTCCCAAGTCTTTTTCTGCATGTGCACATTCTAGTTTTGTACCCCGCATAAAGTAATCCTGCCCTATGTTTTTATTCCCCACATGTAGAACTTTACATACAGTTATATTGAATTTCATTTGCCAGGTTTCTGCCCACTTCTGGAATTTGTTTAAATCTTCTTGGATTACCTTAGTAGCTTCCAGACAGTTGGCTAAACCTCCCAGTTTTGTATCATCCGCAAATTTAACTAATGTACTTTCAATATCCGCATCTAGGTCATTTATGTAACTGAGGAAGAGCAGTGGACCCAGAACCGAACCCTGTGGAACTCCACTTCCCACTTTACCCTGCTCAGATAAGATCCCTCCTACTACTACCCTTTGTGTTCTATCCAGTAACCAGTTCCAAACCCACTCTGAAATGCATTTGGAAGTCTAAGTATATAATATCATAGGCCTTGCTCCCATCTAGACACACGTGCGTGTGGTTGCAAGGATACACACACACACACACACACACACACACACACACACACACACACACACACACACACACACACACACACACACACACACACACACACACACACACACACACACACAAATATATGCAAACGAGGGGAAAAAGCCTGGGAACTGTATGGCACACACAGTGCCCTAAATAAAAAGGTGCCCCCCCTAAATTTCTGTCTGCCCCCCCCAATCACAGCAGTCTAGAACCGGGGCTGTTTTACAGCTAAATTGGGATACTTTCAAAGTGCAGTCACGGGTAAAAATGAAAAGTCGCAAAGCACGCACTTATTTTAAAAAGTAAAAACATGATGATTTCTATTTAAAATACGTTGGTTTCGTTTAAAAATAGCCTATAATTTGGGCTAGTTTTGAGTCGCCATTTCGCTGGAAAGTCTTACAAGATCTGGCAACCCTGCGCCTCACTCTAGCGCTGCCATGTCACGTGTTGTTTTTGTTGTATTTGAAGGAAAATGTCTGCGAAGCTGTACCTCATTTTTTTAAAACGAAGCTTCACGTCATATTTATGTGACCAAAATATTTGTGTACTTCTTGAAAAGTGTGCTCCCGAATGTACTCAGCGAAACTCCGAAAGTAACTGTCATCCGGGTGTTTGAAGTATACTGCAATTAGAAATATTTTCGCGCACTCTACGACTTTCTCACCCTATCTACTCACCAAGGCTACTCAACAGTCTGGAAGAGTGCTGATTCGGACACGGCCCAGGCCTTCCACCGCACTCCTATTAAATAGCATTTCCCTTTCCTTAAAGGGATTGCCAACTCTGGTGAAAAGGTGGTTTTCTTTATTTGACATTACTCCTCGTTATTGAAATAATCATCTACCAAGATTTCAGCCTTCAAAAATGTCTTCAGCTGAAAAAAATTAAGATTGAATAGTGTCACTTTCTGCCGACTATGCAGTTCTCAGGACTGGGTGGGAGTGAAAGCTAGTTAATATTCAAGCCACGCCCAAGAGCCTCTAGTCTAAAAAAGAAAGCGCAAGGTGCAAGTTGCGACCATATGATATGTTTGAGCCACTGAACTAAAGAAGATACGTTCACATAATACTAACGTTAAGCTCAGAGACCCACGTTACCGGTAGGCTACAGCGTAGCTTGCGTATTAGCTAAACTTAGCTAGCTAGCTATCGGGGCTAAATACAGCTAGACCCTTCTCCTTTCAGCAGTCAATCGGGCTAATGCAATGACTTCAGCCTCCCGGCCCGCTTAGAAGAGCAGGGGCCAGTATGTCACTCCATCCAGGCCTGAAAATTGTGTCTCTAAATTGGTTATTACAACAGCTAGCTGAGAATTCATTCAGAACCAGAGGGGTGTACTTCGAAGCGAGATTAAGGCGATAGCGAGCTAAATTAAGCAACCTTGGGTTTTCTGTATCACGGAAGCCGACTCACTTTTAATCGCGGTATATTGCCTCACTTTTAATCGCGGTATATTGCCACAGCAATTTACTCTGCACGGCTAACCTGGTTATGTTCAGGATCACAAATTGAAACATATAAAAGCACCGCCCATTGACCAATCAACTCATTGGCTATGGAAAAAGGCGTCTCCATTCCAAAGGATCCCGTAGAGATATGTGCAGATACTGAGGGAATCTCTTCGTAGGGCGAGATTAGTGAGTTCCGCAAAAGATTTTCTGAGTTCCGGAAAATGCTTTTTTTATGAAAAAACGTTGATGTGATTGCTTCAGCAATATTTTAAACATGATGTAGCAAGTTTAGGAGCTCTAGAATTTAGTAGTACAGTTGTCACATTAGAAATAAGCTGTATGACAATGTACTGAGAGTATTGATTTGCCGGTCTGATATGGAGGACCAGAAATGCCAAAATTAGGAATTTATAAATAAATAAATATTGCAATAAATACATAAATGGATAAAAGTATGAGGAAATAAATAAATGAATGAATAAATAGACACAAAAAGTAAGAAATGAATAGATAAAATCACAATAAATGTTTATTTCTAGTTTGGAGAGAGTTTTGCGGGATTTCTTTGCACACTGCTTGCAAAGTGAGGGGACAGGGCACATAGTAGACAGGGGTCTGAGTAGACAGGGGACAGGGGACAGGGCACATAGTAGACAGGGGTCTGAGTAGACAGGGGACAGGGGACAGGGGACAGGGCACATAGTAGACAGGGGTCTGAGTTGACAGGGGACAGGGGACAGGGCACATAGTAGACAGGGGTCTGAGTAGACAGGGGACAGGGGACAGGGCACATAGTAGACAGGGGTCTGAGTAGACAGGGGACAGGGGACAGGGGACAGGGCACATAGTAGACAGGGGTCTGAGTTGACAGGGGACAGGGGACAGGGCACATAGTAGACAGGGGTCTGAGTAGACAGGGGACAGGGGACAGGGCACATAGTAGACAGGGGTCTGAGTAGACAGGGGACAGGGGACAGGGCACATAGTAGACAGGGGTCTGAGTTGACAGGGGACAGGGGACAGGGCACATAGTAGACAGGGGTCTGAGTAGACAGGGGACAGGGGACAGGGCACATAGTAGACAGGGGTCTGAGTGGACAGGGGACAGGGGACAGGGGACAGGGCACATAGTAGACAGGGGTCTGAGTTGACAGGGGACAGGGGACAGGGCACATAGTAGACAGGGGTCTGAGTAGACAGGGGACAGGGGACAGGGCACATAGTAGACAGGGGTCTGAGTGGACAGGGGACAGGGGACAGGGGACAAGGGTCCTATTCGGGCACAGCCTTGGTTTTCTGTTTCACAAAGCCGGTTCACTTTTAATCGGGGTATATTGCCAGGGGCCGTGGCCGAATATGATCCCTTCACCCCTTTGAGGGCGCATATTTGAGTCAACTTTGCCAAAAAGCTTTTGAGTGGGCGACATTTTCTCACAAATGGGGGCACTTAAAATCCCAGGATGAAACCATTATTTCCGGGGTTTTGTTGAGGGGATTCAGGAGCACACTCATCTGACAATTTCAGGAAGTAAACCGGAAGTAAACTTGTAGTACAAGAGCGGGTCATATTATCTCTTTTTATTTTTGTTAATTCTGTCTTCATTCATAATCTACACTTTGTAACCATTGTCATATGTAAACTAATTGATATTCTCAATAATAAAAATAAAAAAACAACAAAACATATTACGACCTTCTTCATCACTAGTTTGGAAAGAGTTTTGTAGAATTTCTTTTGCACATGGCTTCCAAAGTGAGGGGAGAGGGCACATAGTAGACAGGGAGATGGCACATAGTAGACAGGGAGAGGGCACATAGTAGACAGGGAGAGGGCACATAGTAGACAGGGAGAGGGCGCATAGTAGACAGGGAGAGGGCGCATAGTAGACAGGGAGAGGGCACATAGTAGACAGGCAGAGGGCACATAGTAGACAGGGAGAGGGCACATAGTAGACAGGGAGAGGGCACATAGTAGACAGGGAGAGGGCGCATAGTAGACAGGGAGAGGGCACATAGTAGACAGGGAGAGGGCACATAGTAGACAGGGAGAGGGCACATAGTAGACAGGGAGAGGGCACATAGTAGACAGGGAGAGGGCACATAGTAGACAGGGAGAGGGCGCATAGTAGACAGGGAGAGGGCGCATAGTAGACAGGGAGAGGGCACATAGTAGACAGGGAGAGGGCACATAGTAGACAGGGAGAGGGCACATAGTAGACAGGGAGAGGGCACATAGTAGACAGGGAAAGGGCACATAGTAGACAGGGAGAGGGCACATAGTAGACAGGGAGAGGGCACATAGTAGACAGGGAGAGGGCACATAGTAGACAGGGAGAGGGCACATAGTAGACAGGGAGAGGGCACATAGTAGACAGGGAGAGGGCGCATAGTAGACAGGGAGAGGGCACATAGTAGACAGGGAGAGGGCACATAGTAGACAGGGAGAGGGCACATAGTAGACAGGGAGAGGGCACATAGTAGACAGGGAGAGGGCACATAGTAGACAGGGAGAGGGCACATAGTAGACAGGGAGAGGGCACATAGTAGACAGGGAGAGGGCACATAGTAGACAGGGAGAGGGCACATAGTAGACAGGGAGAGGGCGCATAGTAGACACGCTGCATGGCTAAGCTGTGCCGGGGCAGGCTATGCTCAGGCTAACAGATTGAAAGCACTGCCCTTTCCTTAGCTTTGGAAAGAGGCGTCTCCATATCTCGAGGATCCCATAGAGAAAGGTACAGATAGAGGATATCCCAGAGGATACGCTATATGAAATACCGATATTCTCAACAAAGGGAATATCGTAAGCTGCATATGCAAGATTCTCGAGCCCTACGTGTCCATATCCACTTATCCCTTAATTATCAGACAGAGATAGGCCCGAGTCCCATAATTCTTGAGTTTATGAATAAACTTGTGTGATTGCTTCAACAACATTTTAAACATGCTGTATTAACCTCTAGAATGTGCAGTTCTCACATTAGAAATAAACTGTTGGACAATATAGTGAGAGTCTAGATTTATTTGTGATGAGTGCTAATGTAAATAGGGTATTAACTAACTTACACTATGAGCAAATTCTTTTTTGCAAAAGTTCCTCGCTGGCTTTGATGGAAGCAAGTGTTGCTTTTTGCAATAATAATAATTTTATGTTCTTCGTATCCATCCATTATATCTGTCCATATCAGTCTTTTTTTCTCTGGGCCCTGGGGCTGTATTACAGAAACATTGTATCTTAAATCCAAAGTTTGTCTTACTGAAGCAAATCTTAACTAATGTTAGGAATCGTATCTTATCTCAGGTTAGGAAATCCGAAATACTCAATCAGAAATAGTTGATCAACTTTCACCGACTCCTTTTTTTCATCTCACGCACAGCTGATCGGCCGGGTAAATAAACAAACCAACATTAGTTTGTTAACAGTAGTTTTAGCAGAGAGAAGATGCGCAGCGATATCAACCTAAAAATTTACCAGAAACAACGTGCTTTTAATTTCAAACCTGTCGCATTAGAATTATTAACGTTAGTCCAGTCTGCCATAAGCCTTTCCACAATTACCTGCTGCCTATTGACATTCTCCTCATTTTCCAAAAGTAATAAAAGAACAGCCTTTATGGAGTTAGCCAGCTTGCTAGTGTTAACGTTATCTTTTTAATTCCAACAGCGAACAAAAATGAACCCCAACAGGGTTATCCTAAAGTTAAGACACTTTATTTGATATTTTAGCAAGTTAGGATGCTTCTGTAATACACTTTTACCATCTAGAGTTAGGACAGGAAAATGGACTTGGGAACTTTTGTTCTGTAATCCCCATATACTGCAGTATATTTTAAATATATTGTGAAGATAATTTTGATATATTTACAATATACTGCAGTGTATTCTTTTTCCATAGGGGATGGCTATTTGCCTAGATCAGTTCCTAACTCAAAATACCATGGTCACTCTACCCCTGGTCATCAACCGTAGGATTGAAGTGTCCAAAGCTCTTTCTACTCTAGGAACTGAGGGATGGGTAGTCTCCTGTACAATTTTGCTGGTGCTCAATTAATGCACTCGAGTCTTTGAAGCCCTTCTCACACTGGAAGCAGCGGAACAGGCAATCCCGCCAATGAACTCGATGGTGCAATGTCAGGCTTCCTGATGTTGTGAAGGTCTTCCCACACTGGGAGCAGGGGAACAGGTACTCTCCTGTATGAATTTGCTCATGTTTTGTCAGGTTTGATTTGGATTTGAAGCCCTTCCCACACTGGGAGCAGGGGAACAGGCAATCCCTCGCGTGAACTCGTTGGTGCGTTTTCAGCCTTCCTGAAGTTGTGAAGCTCTTCCCACACTGGGAGCAGTGACACAGGCAATCCCTCGTGTGAACTCGTTGGTGCGTTTTCAGGCTTCCTGAAGTTGTGAAGGTCTTCCCACACTGGGAGCAGTGGTGTGGGCGCTCACCTGTATGCATTCGCTTGTGTATTGTCAGGTTTGATTTAGATATGAAGCTCTTCCCGCACTGGGAGCAGGGGAACAGGCAATCCCGTCTATGAACTTGCTGGTGCAGTTTCAGGCCTAATGAAGTTGTAAAGGTCTCCCCACACTGGGAGCAGGGGAAGAGGCGATCCCGTCTATGAACTCGCTGGTGCAGATTCAGGCTTCGTGAATTCATGAAGCTCTTCCCACACTGGGAGCAGTGACACAGGCAATCGCTCAAGTGAACTCGTTGGTGCATTTTCAGGCTTCCTGAATTTGTGAAGCTCTTCCCACACTGGGAGCAGGGGAACAGGCGATACTGTCTATGAACTCGTTGGTGCTTTTTCAGGCTTCCTGAAGTTGTGAAGGTCTTCCCACACTGGGAGCAGTGGTGTGGGCGCTCACCTGTATGAATTTGCTCATGTATTGTCAGGTTTGATTTAGATATGAAGTTCTTCCCACACTGGGAGCAGGGGAACAGGCGATCCCGTCTATGAACTCGCTGGTGCAGATTCAGGCTTCGTGAATTCATGAAGCTCTTCCCACACTGGGAGCAGGGGAACAGGCGATCCTGTCTATGAACTCGCTGGTGCAGATTCAGGCTTCGTGAATTCATGAAGCTCTTCCCACACTGGGAGCAGTGACACAGGCAATCGCTCACGTGAACTCGCTGGTGCAGTTTCAGGCTTAATGAAGTTGTGAAGGTCCTCTCACACTGGGAACAGTGGTGTGGGCGCTCACCTGTATGAATTCGCTTATGTCTTAGCAGGCTTGATTTAGTTGTAAGGCTCTTCCCACACTGGGAGCAGCGGTAAAGGAGCCGCAATTTATGCACTTGCTGGTGTCTTTTCAGAATTGGGTTTGATGTGAAACTCTTCTCACACTGGGAGCAGTGGTATGGGCGCTCTACTGTATGAATTTGCTCATGTGTTGTCAGGCGTGACTTGGATCTGAAGCTCTTCCCACAGTGGGAGCAGGTGTGGGCCCTTGGAGTGCCTGTGTGGGACTGTGTTGGGGTGGGGAGAGTCTTAGGGGGTGTGGGGTGCTGGTGTGTGCTGCTGGGAGGCAGTGGGTTCTCTGCTCCGTTTCCTCCAGACCTCAGAATCCTGCTGTGCTCCTCTGGGTGAACCTTCTCAATGTGCTGGTGAAGCTTCACTTCTTCCATGTGAACGAATGGACACTGGGAGCAGGCAAACACCTCAGACTGTCCTGTAGAAAGAGAAGACAGGATATATTTGCTATCACATATCAGCATACTGTAAGGGAAAGTGAGGACTAAGTAAAAATGTGTATTTCCTGAATCCAGCAGTTTTAACAGCCAATGAGAGTGTTTATTGTTCAGCACTCTGAATACAGAACACAAGTGGCATCAACGGTTAAAACTCCTCACTTATCCAACACTTAATATAGATTTATTTGATTTAATTTGTTATTTATTAGCAATGATATGAATGATCAATTAAATCTCCAAATTTGTTGACAGGCAGAGCAACCTGTTGGATCAAACTTTATCAAAATGTACAACTCACAGATTCAAATTAAGAGATTTATTAAATTAGAACAGAGTATTCAATGTCTAATCTAAAGACGAAGGTTCATCTATCTTAACAAACAATGAATGTTACAGACATAGACAAGTTACAGTCACAAAATAAATGAATGAAAGAAGACACAAAACCACAGCTCGTCAGGTAATCCCCAGAATGTACAAAGACCAAATTCCAAAAAAAGACAAGACAGCAGGATATTCCAAAAGATCAGGGATGAAATGTAATTTATGTTGTTGGAAGCAGGACTAAGAACCATGATATTATTATTAAAAGATGCAGGGTTTTAGCCTCTTCTTAACGAGACCAAACATGAGTATGTTAGGAAGTATTATTGCTCAGCTATTGAATACCTACTCAAAAATGGAAATTTACTCAAGTTTTTAATCACACAAGTGATGTTTGTGGGCCACAATTATCAAATTGAGCCAGTAGACCATTCACAAATTAATTGCCTCTTTTGTGCCTGTTGAGTGGAGAGAGAGAGAGAAAGGCAGATCCTAGGACAGGTCAACCAGAGCAGGCCTCTTAATAACAAGGTACTATTGAGTTGACTACAAGCAAGTTTGTCACATGAAATTATACTCTCTCTATCGACGGCCATAATGTAAAAGCTATATACCCAATACTCATACCTCAGTACAGAACAGAACTCACTGAACAAACATATAAATAAAAAATATGTGAGAACTGGTAAATGGTACACGGCTTGACAATAACAGTAGCTCAGTATCAGTTGAAGAATGTTCAAACAGTCAACAAAACAGGAAATCTTTCTTCACCTGAATTACCTTTACTGGAGATGACAGGAGATCCAGGGGAGTGTACTCTCGGCTGCTTGAGCAGACAGGAAGTAACTGGAGGTGAGAAGCCCTTCTCTTCCTCTTTCTTGCAGTCTAATATCCCATCTTCTTTCAACCATCTGTCAGTTTGGGGCGTTTGTTCCATTTTGTCTCCCTCCTTGCATTCATCCCTCTCTTTTTCATATCTCTCCACCTCTTCATCTTTCACACCATCCTCCCTCTTCATCTCCTCACCTTGCCTCTCCCCACCTTCCTCCTTCTCTTCCTTTATGTTGGAGAGAATGGGTTTTTCCTCCCTGCTCATCCCATATCCATCCTTCCTCTCTATACTCTCCTCTATGTCTTCACTTTTAATCAAACTGGATCTCAACTCCTCCCCTGAGTAATCTGTGCTGTCCATCACAGGTTATGTCTGCTTCACATGAAGAGGCACTGCTTAAAGCTCTTAGAGTGAAGCACAGATTCTGATTGGATATTTGCTCTAGTGAGCTCTGTGGAATCCGCTAATCTTCTAAAGGTAGGGAAGGACGGAGAGGAGACAGTCAGTCATGGACTGAGGAGTTTCTGAGGACAAAAGAGAGTTATTGGAAATCTCTTTGTGCAGATCTGCCAGGGGTGTGCAGAGGCAGGAATGCAAAGTGATAAATAAGACCTCTTCCTTGTTAATTCACCTAATTCAATGGAGTTCCATTCAACCACTGTGAGTGAGGATGCTAACTGATCTAAAACATAAGAGTGAAGAAATATAAAATGGTAGCTTATTTAATAGTGCCTTGTAAATAAATGAGGTCTGACTGTTGATAGGGAGGTCGAACGTTCTGCCCGCAATGTAGGTTAATCACAATGGGCATTCCACACACAAAAAACTAAATTGACGTCTGGGCTCATTTCAACATGTAATTGAACAAGGAAATCTACTAAATGAGAGTAGATGAAGCTATTAATTTGTTTCAGAAGTGTACTTACACTTCAACAATGTTATTTTTTTTAAATGTAGAAGCTAGCAATTATGCTAATTTGACTGTTTACGAGCGCCTGTACCTGTACCGAAATCAATGATATCATTATAAAAAATCTTAACTACATTGAAGTCATTAATACACATTTTATTACAAGAAAAACTCACTGCGAAATGTTTTAGGTGTTAATCGATCGTTATGTATCGATACTTTCGTCTATTTGGGTGTCCTGAGAACGCTATATGTGCTGCCAGATATAGTAGAGGGGTTTACTGATTGTAGTGATAGAGGATGCAAGCTTTCATGTTGTAAATTAGTTATTTTGTGACTTTAATCTTAGTCTGTTACACCAAGCCAATAGCAGTAGGTAAATTGGATAATTAGGTGTTTGGCACTGAGAGGTAGCAAGCGTGGTAGGCTACCCAGACAACAAATAGTGAGGGTGGAGATAGTTTATTTTAATGAGTTAACGTCAGCCAGGATAAGGAAATAACGCAACGTTATTTTCCCACCTAGTACAATGCTAAATAAAATACATTAACAGTTAATTGGAGAATATAGGCCTACAGAATAACTACCATATTCTAACTGAAATACACCTTACAATTGGCTAAAACGATTAGCCTACTTTGCTAAAAAAAAGAAAAATTTAAATTCACGGACATTTTACACGTTAACACAAATAATTTGTTAACAAGCTACATGAGTGCCATCACTAAATGTGAGCTAGCAACACATCACAATAAAACGTCAAAATCGATGAGCAATAGGCTACAAGAAGGTTGTGAATACAATGGAATTCTGAAGCCGCCGGACTCAATTTATAAATTTGAAATTGAGACGTTTGGCACGTATGGCGTTTTGGGAGTAGGCTACACATTTCATTGAATGTCGCATCCCATGACAATATATACGAGTAAATGTGTAGAGTATATTCGCTTTCCTGTAGCAATACCACAAAATATCGGTTATTCTTGTTGAAAAAATAAAGATAACCGTATCCTAAAATCAACACAGATGATAATGCGTTTCCGTCCAACGAGAGTGATTACACGGAAGTGCAAGGGGCTAACGTCCTTTTTTCTGGCAAGCTAGGGATTTTTATATTGTTATTTGATCATATTGTAGAATTTAGGACAATATACATGAAAAATAAGCTGGCTAAATGTTTTCTGAAAAATCACGAAAACGGGTTTGACCTCCCAACTGTAGAACTAAGAAGCCGTAAAAGCGTAGCCTGCACATGGTATGCTCAGCCTATTCTTTTTTATTGACAGTGTACACCTAGCTCTCAGACAATGCAACGTGGAAGGAAAGGGTTACATAGAAAAATCCACACGTTCGCTAACGTAAAAGTGAACATAAAATATATAGGCTACGACCGCCAGCTCAATAACGATTCTCGCTTTGCTTTTGGTTATCGCGAGCTAAAGCTAGCCACCTCCGTTTCCCTGCGTTGTTTTTCAACACAAAACACAGTCCGGACGGCTAGGTAGCAGGCGGTTTGCAATATTTACTTGCCACGTAACGTTGCTGTTGAATGTATTTACTCACCACGGCACGGTTTAATATAAACAGTCACAGACGAAGCTGGGCATGGTCGGTAGTGTTGTTCTTCTTCTTCTTTTTCTTCTTTGTGTTTTTTGGCGGTATGCACTACCAACTTTAGGTGCATACCGCCACCTACCGTACCGGAGTATGTAGAACAGGATTCCAGGAAAAAATAAATAAATAAATGAATATAATTATTTCTTTATTCTATGATATTAACTTAAGTTAATAAATAAAATTATAAGTATAAAGTAAAATTCTATATTCTATTAAACAATCCTGAACCTATTAAGAACTCTATTATCCCTCTCTGTACTTCCCACACCTTATCTCCATTTGTTCCTAATATCCCTTCCAAATCCCAACCTCGTCCAACCTCTCTTACCCTTTGTTGCAAACGCTCCCTTTCATCTTTATATTTTATGCAATGCATTATTATATGTTCAGTGTTTTCAATTATACCACAATGTGCAGAACTATGCGAGTTCACTTTACCCAATAAAAATAAAGTTTTATTTAGACCAGTATGGTCAAATCTTAGTCTTGAAATGACTACCTCCTCTCTTCTGCTTCGCCCTTTAACACTCTGTGCTCTAACGGACTTTTGTACCCTATAATATGTTCTACCCTTACTGTCCTCGTCCCATTTTTTCTGCCAGCATTCCAATATTTTCTTTTTAATTAATGCTTTACCTTCCCCTATTCCAAATGATATATTAATTATGTGCGTCATATTTAGCGATCTTTTTGCCATCCTGTCTGCAATTTCATTACCCTCTAATCCCACATGTGCAGGTACCCAACAAAATATTATTTCTATTCCCATTCTCTGCGTTCTAAATAGACATTGAAACATTTCATATACTAGGTCTTCCCTAATTGAGTTCATTGTCTGTAGGCTAAAAAGAACTGCTGCACAGTCAATACACAGCACCACCCTGTCTGGTCTCACTTCTTCCACCCATTGGAGACTAACAATCACTGCCATCATCTCGGCTGTATATACTGATAATTTATCAGAAATTCTCTTCCCTATATGTATTTTAAATTGTGAGATATATACTCCTATTCCTACATGGTCATTTTGATCTTTTGATCCGTCAGTAAAGATATGTAGGTAATTAGAATATGTGTTTATTATATGCTGGTTTGCACAGTATCCTATTTCATGTTCCGCCCAATTTTTCTTTAGTTCCAGGATACTAAAATCAACTTTAGCTTTAGGGAAGAGCCATGGGGGAACATTACTTATTGGAGTAGGGGAATTGAAATGTATTCCATCTAGGTCATATTCCGGTAGTGTTGTTATACTGTTGTCTAAACATTTATAACAGCCTTGCAGTTGCGTCTGAAAACATTGAGGTCTTACGCCAGTCTCTCTCAAACAGTCCTATATCGCCACCTATCCCGGCATATAAACTACACGTGTGTGCAGTAGGCATATCCAGTTGAATTGCATTTTGGATAAAGTCAACAAAGTAGCCTACAGGATTTATAGTACATTATATGTGCATGAAAACATGATGAATGTAATCAAATTAGATGGAACATTACACAAAACTGCAATTAGGCAGAAAAAATGTGATTTAGGTACATTTAAACAATTAACACTTGTGCTTGGCTTTTATATTTGTTTATAAACCATCGTTTCATTACTGTTTGCAGACTGCACAGCTGAATTAATGTCTTATCACACTGGGAGCAGTGGTATGGGCGCTCCCGTGTATGAATACACTCATGTAATACAGTTGAAGTCGGAAGTTTACATACACTGAGATTTAAGTCATAACTCATTTTTAACCACTCCACAGATTTCATGTTAGCAAACTATAGTGTTGGCAAGTCAGGACATCTACTTTGTGCATGACACAAGTAATTTTTCCAACAATTGTTTACGGACAGATTATTTCACTTTTAATTCACTATATCACAATTCCAGTGGGTCAGAAGTTTACATACACTACGTTGACTGTGTCTTAAATTTTTTTATATTTGATCGCATATCCTTCGCATGCCATGACTTCCTGATGTCTGTGAGCCAACAACATCAAAAGCCTCTTGATATCTTATTTTCTGGTACTCTTACAAGCGATACTATAACGTCTCTGCATTTGAATGGATCTCTATGGGAATTGGGGGTGGGACTAGATTTAGCTGTACATTACACTGGAACAGTATGGAAACACATGGTTGGCTAAATGGCTAAGGGTCTGATGTATCAAACAAGCCTTAAATCATCACTCTGCTGCCAGTAATACAGTAGATATGTGAGGGGCCGTGAATAAAGGACTTTAATGAAAATGCTGAGCTGATAACCATATACGTATATCTTTTAAGTGCTTAAAGAATATGTTTAACCACATATTATTCTTTTGATTTAAGTTATTCTTTATTTTATATTCATTATATATGTTTAATTCACATTTATCCGCAGTATGTAATCTTTAAACTAACAGGAGTGTGTCGCAGTTGAATCTGTATGAAGCAAGACTCACATGTTTGTGCAGAAATAACAACAGAGTACATCTTGCCCGCTCTGCGACCCTCAGATTTACGGAACCAAAAAGGGACAGACGGGGAGAAGCGGTGGCAGAGCCTCTAGCTTCCCCTTTCTGACTCATCCAGTAGGCCAAGATTAAACCTATGGCCCCTGAGCTAGGTCAAAGGGGAACCATATATTTAATAAAAAGAATGTACTAACCAAGGCTACCCAAATAAAGCCTATGAAATAAATAAGGATGTACTAACAGTGGCTATTCGAATGGAGCCTATAACGTTAATGATTGATTGATGATTAAATAATTGTTGTATTAGGAAATGACGATATATATTAGTTAAAGGTGAAAACAAGTTAAGTTGTTGTTTTATAATACATAAGACTACCTCCATATTTCATGATATCCCTGTGGTAATGAGTCATGTCATTGGTAAATAGACCAACAAAGGGAGTAGAACATCTGGTATGTATAAGCATTGATCAGTAAATCCTGCAAAGGCAAGCATGTTTAAAAAAAAAAAATCCAGACACTGATGACTAAATGTACCCAAAAAGAGCGAGGTACAGGAGGGGGTGGAATTGCTGACATAGCATCAGCATCTTGTGATTTATGAACTCACCCCTCCTTCCTGTAAACCTGTTTGAAATGGTATAAAAAATGTGAAGGAACAACAGATGAGCAGCTCGCTTGAGCACTGAACTTTGCCTTCTGTGGGCTCTGCTTCTCTGGACCAGACTACTATCACAATAAAGAACCTACTATTCACCAGCCCCGGAGAGTTTGACTCTTTTCCTGAACAACCGATCTGTCAATATGGATGGATAACTTGAAGGGTTTCTTCTCCTGACTTATTTTTCCATAGAGTTCAGTAGGAAAATTTGTCAGGAGAAACGACCCTTAAAGTGATCCAGGAGAGAATGTGGTTGTGGAGGAAAGGAGGGCGCATTTTTCGAGCATTGGGACGCACCCGGGGAGTGAAGAGTATTGGAACACACCAATGGCGTCCCAGGTTTAAATCAGTCCTGTATTGCAGTACCACTACTGGCCTCGAGGGGCAGAGTTGAGGATCACTGGCCTAGAACCTTTAGAAAAACAGTCAAGGGAAACATGTCATTTAGGTAAAATAGATGTAATCTTGTGTAATGTTTATTTTCTTTATTTATTTTACCTTTCACACATGCTGATACTGGTACTAATGGACTTAAATTGCCTCAGCATCAAATTAAAACTAAAATACAACTAAAGTGATTGACATGAGACTGAGTGAGTGATACACAGCAGCCCAACAGCCTTTAAACTTTTAATAACTAAATAATTAATTTATTTCACCAATAAAGACACACAGGTGGTCAGCATTGCTGGCCATAAAACTGCCAATATTACTATTACTATATTACTCCTGCCAATAATTTTGAAACCTATGTTTTACAGAAAAAATATTGCACTACTCAGTAAAACTTTTTGTGTTTGAAAAATCACTGCGTTTAAAAGTATAGGGCTCCACCTTGCTCTCCCCTTTTACAATAATTCTTGAGTTGAATGTATATACAATGATTTGGCCTAAACGGAGCACTTCAAACTTTAGAGGACATAGGCTACACACAATCGGAGTTTCTGAATTTCCCTCACAATCTCATTGTTAGCTACAGATTATCATGGTCAAGTTTGCAGGTGCTGTAAATTGCATACATCACCTTTTACTAGTGTTACAGGTAATTGAAAAGGATTCTATTATGGAAGGGGCTTTTAACAAATAGCTTTAGGTGGCAAGCAAGCGAGCTTAGCTGAATGACACAACCAATATTAAGATTGTTTGGTGTGAACTGACAGGAATCTGGGAAATCAATTGTATTAATGTAATAAACGTATCTACTGTTGTTTTATTAATTGTTTAATTCATTATTTATTTATTTTTCCTACAAAGTGTGTGAACCTCCAAGTAAGTCATCATAGTGTGTATAAATTGAGGACGAGGCTAAGGCTCAAACAATGTGCAGTGTCTGGTAAGCGTAGTTTCACATTGAAGATCAATAAACCAATTTAAATAACTCTCATTAATGTTCATAATGGATAAGTCTACACGTAACAGTTAACCACAATAAGAGAAAACGAAAATAAATATCAATGCATTGCAGTCCCACCCTGCCTACTGTGATTGATGCTTACATAGTCTCTTTACCCTGCCAATTGATGCTTACATAGTCTCTTTACCCTGCCTATTGATGCTTACATAGTCTCTTTACCCTGCCTATTGATGCTTACATAGTCTCTTTCTGCACTTTGGCTTATTGTCTGAAAAAAGTAGGATAGCTACTTTGACGTTTTATAACATGGAGTTGTTTGATTCCATTCCAGTACAGGTAGTTTCCCTGTATGAATTCAAGGTAAGTATTTAAATAGATTAAGAAAGAAAAGGACAGCATTCTTAGCCAGTTTCTTTCTTTTATTAGCCTATACACGATAAAGCCTTCCTCAGCGTGCGAGACTTAATGTATTCATCCACCAAGGATTCAGCACCTACTACATTATAAAGCCTAAATAGTTCAGCACGTTGTTTTTGATAAGCATTTAAATAGAACAGGAGAAACCACATACACTAACAAATTCAAAAGCCATTTACCAATTCAGTCTTACTAAAAAGAGAGTATCCAGCCTGGATTTGAACACCCAGAGGATATTTGCCTCTACTGCATGACCTGGCAAGCTGTTAGTAACTGGAATTTGTTCTCCAACAAGTGGTTTGGTGTATTGGAAGATCATATGCCTGGGTGCTGGGTACCAATTGGCAGGAAGTCAGGATGAGTGGCAGGCTGGGTGTTGTTGTCCAGGTGGTCCAACAGGCAACGATGAGCGGCAGCTAAAAGCTCCTTATCCTACCAAGGCACTTTCTCAGGAGAGTCCTCTTCCAGTAGTCCCCCTTTTCGCAACACTAGCTATTGCAACAAGATGCAGCGAACAATTGCGCTCCATTCCCAACTCTTGATCCAGTTGATTTTGAGTTCATCGTTGCACATCCACAATGTCTGTAGTCAATGTTACATAATAAATCATATCAATGACAATACTGCAAACTAATGAAATGTGCTAACAAATTCTGCTCATTAATTTCAATTTAGTTGACTCCATCACGTGTGGCTGAGCTCTCCTATGCAATATCACTGTTGGGCTATCGGCTGTGTGACTGAGCTCTCCTACGCAATATCACTGTTGGGCTATCGGCTGTGTGACTGAGCTCTCCTATGCAATATCACTGTTGGGTCATCAGCTGATGAATGCAGTAGATATGGATGGATAACTTGAAGGGTTTCTTCTCCTGACTTATTTTTCCATAGAGTTCAATAGGAAAATTTGTCAGGAGAAACAACCCTTAAAGTGATCCATCCATATCTACCGCATATCTGGCAGCAGAGTGATGGTTTGAGGCTTGTTTGATACCTCAGACCCTTGATGATTTACAGCCATGTAGCCAACCATGGGTTACATATTATTCCTGTGTAATTTACAGCTTAATCTAGTCCCACCCCCCAATTCCCATAGAGATCCATTCAAATGCAGAGAGGTTATAGTATCGCTTCTAAGAGTACCTGGAAATAAGATATCAGGAGTCTTTTGATATCCTTTTATACAGAATCATGATGGCATCACCTGTTTACCTGTGGAATACCTGTTTACCACAGAAGTTGTTTGAGAGAATGGCAAGAATGTGCAAGGCCGTTATCAAGACAAAGGGTGGCTACTTTGAAGAATCTAAAATATATGACTTTTTTTAAATTTGTTTAACACTTTTTTGGTCTTTGCGTAATTTAATTTGTGTTATCTCATAGTTTTGATGTCTTTACTATTCCAAAATGTGGAAAACAGTAAAAATAACGGAAAAAAACCTTCTATGAGTAGGTGTGTCCAAACTTTTGACTGGTACTGTAAGTGGAACTTTACTGCCCAGAAGGAGTAGCAAAATAGAGTTTTACTCCTTACTCAGAGTGAGTACAAATGTGTTTCTGAAGACTGTTTTTCTGGGAGAAACTCCTTCCGCACAGTGTGCAACCGAACGGTTTCTCCCCAGTGTGGACCCTTTGGTGAGTTTTAAGACCACCAAGATGGGCAAAGCTCTTCCCACACTCGCTGCAGCAGTGCGGTTTCTTCCCAGTGTGGACCCTTTGGTGAGTTTTAAGATTACATAGACGGGCAAAGCTCTTCCCACACTCGTTGCAGCGGTGTGGTTTCTCCCCCGTGTGGACACTCTGGTGATACTTGAGATAGCTTTTTTTGGTGAAACCCTTTCCGCAAAGTGTACAGCTGAATTTTTTCCCGTCATGATGGGCCAAGCAGTGGTCTTTAAGTTGGTCTTTGCGGCGGAAGCATTTTCCGCACTCCGCGCAAACGTACGGTTTCAGCCCCGTGTGAATGCTTTCGTGCGCTTTGAGAACTCGCCGCTTGGAGAAGCTTTTGTCGCACCCCGAGCAGGCGAACGGTTTCTTCCTGCTGTGAATAGTTTCCTCCTGCTGGTGCAGTAAACTCACCTCGCAAGGGGTGCTTCCACCGCTCTCTCCCAGAGGGACCGCCATCTCTGCCCAAATGTTATCAGGCAGCCCGCAGGAATGCTCCTCAGTGAGGGGGCCGCCATTTTGATTCTGCTTGAGGTGTGACGTTCGGCCCTCGTCCACCTCCGAGCACAGCCTCTGAGACGTTCTGTATTGCGGAGGAGCGACGTCGTTGTCTTCGTGCTCCAAGCTTCCTCCAAGCTGTCCGTGTTTTTCCTGAACCGCTCCCGAACCGTTAGCCTCACTCCACGCACACTGGAGCTCCAGCCCCCAGTCTGCGGACCCCAACGGGGGGAGAGCGGGGGTGAGAGGCTCCTCCTCCGGCTCCTGCTTCAGTTCTGCCTGCAGCCCCTTTTCTGGGTCTCCTGCAGGGCAGGGCTGCATGTGCAGCTTCTCCTCTCCACAGAGGGGTCCTGCACTGCCATCAGCACCAGCTGCAGCTGCCCCCAAAGTGCCTGCACAAAAATACAAATATCGTGTTCACTGCAGTTAATTACAAATTACATAACTTGACTGGATTTAGTCCGATGGCCTTAGCAACTATAAGCAGTGATTACTAATATAACTAATTACAAATATAACATTACACTAAAATATTACCACATGCGTTTGCCCCACTTTTCTTCTGTTCCTCCTCTGATTGGCTGTTGCCTGGATCCCCTTCCAGCCAATCCTCGCTGAGCAGCAGAGAGTCAGGCCAATCCTGCTCCCCGTCTACAGGCTGACAAACAGGAAGTGTTAAGATTCTGTGCATCTGATGCTCTAAACACCAGCAAATCACCAGAGCCGTGACCGAATATGACCCTTCACCCCTTTGAGGCGCATATTTGAGTCCACTTCATCAAAAAGCTTTTCAGTGGGCTGCTTTTTCTCACAAATATGGGTACTTACAATCCCAGGATGAACCCCCTATTTCCAGGGGTTTTGTTGAGGGGATTCAGGAGCACACTCATCCACAGAACTGTGCACTCATCTGACAATTTCGAGATCCAAACCGTAAGTAAAAACTACAACTTGTAGTACAAGAGCGGGATATATTACGAACTACTCTCTTTTTATTTTTTGTTATACTTTATCTTCATTCATAATCTACACTTTGTAACCATTGTCATATGTTAACTGATTGATATTCTCAATAAAAAAAATATATACCAACTACTTCCTCACTAGAAAGAGTTTCGCGGGATTTATTTGCACACTGCTTGCAAAGTGAGGGGACAGGGCACATAATAATAGACGGTCTGAGTGGACAGGGGACAGGGATCGGTCATGGCCTAGGGCTGCATCCCAATATTCGTCACTCCCCACCTCCTTTCCTCCACTCCCCCACTACCACTCCTCTCCTACCGAGAGGTATGCAAACTGTCGGAGCGTTTAGTACAAGTAGTTGCATGTACAGTATACAATGTACCTGACATTGCTGTTTGTGTCAAGAAAGACATTAATTAAATTGTTACCATGAATATGTAATTAATATGTAATCGGCAACATTAGATTAGGGCACAAAGATCGGTTTCCGGAGCACGGAGGAGAGGAGGTGGTAGAGGAGGGAAGTAGGATGCATTTTTCGAGTATTGGGACGCACCCCTGGGCTGTAACCGAATCAAAGCCCTATCTACGTCCTGTAAACTATGCACTAGCATACTGTATACTGCAGTACTTTCCAAGCCTCTAGCACTAAGACCAGTGTTTCTTCATCTGAACCATAGACTGTATCTGAACACGCATATATAAAGTTTCAGAGATTTTAACTGGGATCGATGGATTCAGTCCAGAGTTCTAACCATTAGACCATGGAACCCCTACAGAAAACCCTTTGTGATAGCCAAACAGCTTTCCTGCACTGAAATCTGCATTATGATGAATAAAGCACGTAAACAACGAGTGAAACGTTAACGGGACTAAACGCCACTGTAACAACCAACGGTATGAGCATTTTGAAAGTTATTCCAAAGAATATGTAATAAAAAATGACTTAACTGTTCAAATGCGCGCAAACAAAATAAATAAATAAGAATTGCAAAGTTGATTCACATCTATCCCAATTGAAATTGAGCCTAAATGTTAACCCATGCTGCATGAGTCATGCACAATCCTTTAAGTTCTATGGAATTTACCTCGCATTTTATGTCCAATGCTTCCGACGAAACCATTTTCTTCTCCACGGGGTCGGGGACGTTCTGGTCATTTATGGCCGGACCTGTGCTCAATCGCTCGTCAAAGACTCTCCCTGCGGGAGTAAAACTTCCTTTCCCAAACTTACCTATTGGAGGCAAAATACACAATCAACTACACATCAGCAACATTATCACTTTGCTTCTACATTAGAACTACGACCGAAACATTGTGATGTGCTCCAACTAGCCGCCTCTCTGCAAATAAACAGCCAGAATCGATATTAAAGCACGTTTTTTTTCTCGAAAAGTGCAACCATAGGCTATTTGCATGCAATAAGATGTGCAACTTACATGTTGGTGCTTCTCTGAATTCGTCGCAAAACTGAACTTCCAAAGCGATATTTAGAGAATTATCTGGAGCTCCCTCTCCGTATCCTCGCGCAGCCCCGAGTTCTCTCTCTATCTGCAGTAACTTTCTCTTTAGCGCTTCGTTCTCTCTTTGGCTTCTGCACATTTCCAATCGTAACGCAGCAGACCCATCGTCCACTAGTTTAGTAATTTCTGCTACTGCGGTTTTAGTTAAAACCTCCATGATAGAGGCCATCTGAACCTGAAAAGAAGCACAAGTCGACATTTCCTGCAAATGTCTGTTAACTAGACAGAACAACCGCAGTGAAGCAAAACAATAGGCTACAGTGAGACCAATGTTGCAGACCAACAGCATGCAAGTGTACTACTGTGGTGACCTGGCCGGCTCAACTCTCCAGGTAGGGAGGTAAAACCCGTTTTCGTGATTTTTCAGAAAACATATTTTGCCAGCTTATTTTTCATGTATAGCTATTGTCCTAAATGCTACAATATAATCAAATAACAATATATAAATCGCTAGCTTGTCAGAAAAAGGACGTTTGTTCGCTTTAAAATTATTTTTTTAAATTAGCCCGTTTCACTTCCGTGTAATCACTCTCGTTGGACGGAAACACATCATCATCTGTGCTGCTTTTAGGATACCGTTATCCTTATTTTTTTCAACAACAAGAAACCGATATTTTGTGGGTATTCGTACAGGAAAACTAATATACTCTACACATTTACTCACATATATTGTTATGGCGTGTTGTATTTAATTAAAATATGTACTCCCAAAACGCCGTACTTGCCAAACGTCTGTTTCAAACTTGGGTCCCCGCGGCTTCAGAATTCCACTGTATTCGCAACAGTAACATAACATTGATTAGCCTACTTAATGCGTCTGGGTCTGACCCATGTTCCCTTTTCATGTTAATAAAAAAAAACACCCATTCGCAATATTAATAATGCTTTATACCATACTGTAGACGAGATTTTGATGAAGATCTTCATGTAAAAATGTCGTTGTTCATATGGAGTTTTACCAGCGATATGGTCCAGAGAAAAATATAGCAGCGAGCGACTTTAGCTGGCACTGGTTATCAGAATTATCAGTTTTTGGATTCGGAATCTATAAGGTGCATGTTCCCTTTTCATGTTAATTTAAAAAAACACCCATTCGCAATATTAAAATGCTTTTATACCATACTGTAGACGAGATTTTGATGAAGATCTAGCCTACATGTAAAAATGTCGTTGTTCATCTGGAGTTTACTGACCTCGCCACATCAGAAAACATTTCAAAGCGCCTCTTTGCCAGCATATCTTGGACCAATCGGATTTGAACAATCGGTATGATGTCAAGACAGGGGTTGGCCACAATTTGAATAACATTTCATTTCACTATTACAAAATCCCTTCTGGAGTTAGTTCGAATAAGGTGGCGATCGCCTTATTTTTTTTGGTGCCATTTTGCTTCTGAAGTGGCTGTAAAATTCTAAGTCCCGCAGGACGCGCGGGCACATATAACGTTTTCAGGACACCTAAATAGACGAAAGTATCGATACATACCGATCGATTAACACCTAAAACATTTCACAGTGAGTTTTTCTTGTAATTAAAATGTGTATTAACGACTTCAATGTGGTTGGATGTTTTATAATGACCCCATTGATTTCGGTACAGCGTTAAGTATTGGCACAAATGCTCGTAAACAGTCAAATTAGCATAATAATGTCTGGCTTCTAAAGTAAAAAAAATAACATTGTGTTGAAGTGTAAGTACACTTCTGAAACAAATGAATAGCTTCATCTAATCTCGTTTAGTAGATTTCCTTGTTAAAATGACATGTTGAAAATGAGCCCAGACGTCAATTTTGTTTTTTGTTTTGTGTGTGGAATGCCCATTGTGATTACATTGCGGGCAGAACGTTCGACCTCCCTACTCCAGGTAGGTCCAGTTTGTAGACTCCCACGACAACACGCCCATAGATGCAAGACACGCCCACCACACAGACACATCCCCTTACGCAAATACGCGAACGTGGACGCTTCGAGCTACGCAAAGTCAATTTCGGCTATAGCAGTCAACAGTTAACAACTTTCTTGTTTATGCCATTAGATTAGTGGCAATAATAATTGATACTGGAAAAATAAGAATTGATCTTGAAAAAATAAGAACTGACATTGAAAAAAAGAATTTATACTGAAAAAATACCTAGTGGTAGTCTAGCTAAACCACTGGATCACTGCTCTAACAAGGAAATTATCACATAAAATAAATGTGATATTATCCGTAGGCCCTAATGCTTCGCCTGATACATATGACCTTTACTGTGTCATTATTTGTTATAATTTTGAATTAGCCAAAAGAAAAAAAGGACAAATAGGCCTAAATAAGAACAAAAAAGAGAATCCTTAGCTTGTTCAGTAGCCTAGTCGTAGGCATAGTAGTGACAGAAATGTTTTAACCCAAGTGTTGAGCAGCCAATAGGATATGATGGCACTCACACGTTAAAAATGGACAACTGGCCAAACAGGTCAAAAACACGTGAAATTAACGTCTGGAATTACGCGTTGTCTACGTGTTGAGAAATCAACACGTTAACACGTAGACAACGCATGATTCCAGACGTAATTTTTCACGTTTTTGACCTGTTTGGCTTTCCATAGCTCACGTCACAGGCATTCGCGCACATGCGCACTTCCTTTTTTAAGCCACAGGCTTCGCTCTCGCGTGGCTTGCCTCTGGGATTTGGCTACATTTGCGCGCATGCACACGTTTCCTTGCTCATGCCTCTGGGATTTGGCTTCTCTGACCCTCCAGCTGGCTCTTATTGCCACTGGCTGCATACAGGCGTCCGGGCTGATCTGGGCACGTTTCCCTTGCGTGTACAATACTTTTTCACTCTCGCGGTCAAGTAAGATGACTTGACCGAGTGAAAAAACATTGTACGCACAAGGGAAAAAACCAAAGGTGAAAATAAGATTTTCCATCAAAGAAAATTCAAAAGTGAATACAAAATAATTATTACCAATAATCAATATTTTTTTCAATATAAATTTTAATTTTTTCAATATCAATTCTTATTTTGTTCAGTACAAATTCTTTTTTCAATGTCAATTTATATTTTTTCAGTATCAATTCTAACCATTAATCTAACGCCATTAATCTAAATCCATTAATCTAACGCCATACTTTTTCTTTTCTTTTTCTCTGGTTTCTTTCACTAATGTAATGGCAAAAGAAAAGCTGTTTGCGAAGATTGAAGCATCCACTTTGTAGCCATGTTTCGGCCCTTTAGTAGCGTCTAGAACAGAGTGGAGAGAGTAGACAAGAAGACACAAACAAGGCATTAATATTTATCTACAGTCTATAGTCCTTCATTAATATCTATCTACAGTCTATAGTCCTTCATTAATATTTATCTACAGTCTAGAGTCCTTCAAAATTGAACCAGGGGTGCCTTTCATAGGGCATATAGGAACTGGATGGGTGGGAGGGGCCAGAGCTTTCTGCCTATTGAAGAAATGGCGAAAACCAAGTTGATTTGACAACCTAAGAAAACCTAATCAGTCAATGTTTTTTTGATCATAAATTTCATTATGTATAGAAGTTTGTCAAACAATGATTGTTTTGGTCCAGAAGTGTTTGGGAAATATTGATTAAAATTACATTGTCCTAAAAATTGAACACATTGTAGCAATCGCGCGAAGAGACAAGCCAGGCGGATCTTGACCACCGTTCATTTTGCTGCTTCTCAATGTTTACAGAACAAAGCTGAATGCAAGACGGACCCCGCAAGCCCTTGGCTGACAGGCCTTCTTATCCCCTCCCAGGCTGTTGTATGCAGATTACAGTGATGTTCCCGAAAATGCTTATTTTTCCAGAGTTCAATAGAAAATGAGTCAGGAGAAACAACCCTTAAAGTGATCCATCCATATCTACTGAATATCTGGCAGCAGAGTGATGGTTTGAGGCTCGTTTGATACCTGAGACCCTTGATGACTTACAGCCATTTAGCCAACGATGGATTCCATACTGGTCCCATGTAATTTACAGCTTAATATAGTCCCACCCCCCAATTACCATAGAGATCCATTCAAATGCAGAAAGATTATAGTATCGCTTGTAAAAGTACCTGAAAATAAGATATCAAGAGGCTTTTGATGTTGTTCGGTCACAGACATCAAGAAGTCATGACATGCAAAGGATATGCAACCAAATATTAAATGTGATAACTTTATTAAAGTTTATGTTAATTTGTCCTTTTGCTTGTTTACTTTCGGTGCCCTGAAATGTATAAAAATGGCTACAATTGCTACACGGTTCACCCGATATGGATGTAAAAAACCATCAAATCAAAGCTGAAAGTCTGCACTTTAACCTCATAGGCACTGTTCCATTTCAAATCCAATGTGTTGAAGTACTGAGTGAATACAACAAAAATGTGTCACTGTCCTAACACTTTTGAAGTTCACTATGTTTAAATATGGTCAGAATCAGATGCCTATTTGAAATGGGCACATCCTGAAAGTATACCCACCAAGACACCCAGCTCTGTATTTTGAAAGTTGTCTCCCAGCCACTGAAGACATGGCTTTCCTATGTGGCGCACTGAAAATCCATTAAGAGACATGACCAAAGACAGTACTGTGGCAGTGGCTATCGGGTACTACAATACACACAGGAAAGTCCCGTTACCAACTGGGAACCTTCTGGAATTAAAGAACAGAGAGGATCTGCAGCTGAGTATCTGATGATCTATAGAATCTGTGGTTCTAGGATCAGAGAATTGAAAAAGCCCTACAAAGTAAGCTCTGTATAAAATAACTGGTCTGGTCTGTGCAACACAAGTGGAAGTCCATTGCCCAGAAGAAGCAGTAAAATCCCAAGGACCCCAAAGTCTTACTGCTCACTTAGAGTGAGTAAGTTTGTGTTTCTGAAGAACGTGATTCTGGGAGAAATTCCTGCCACACAGTGTGCAACTGAACGGTTTTCTCCCCAGTGTGGACCCTTTGGTGAGTTTTAAGATTACATAGATGGGCAAAGCTCTTCCACACACTCGCTGCAGAGGTGCGGTTTCTCTCCTGTGTGGACACTCTGGTGAGACTTGAGACTGCTTTTGGCGGTAAAAACCCTTTCCGCACAGTGTACAGCTGAACCGTTTCCCTCCGTGATTGGCTAAGTGGTGCTGTTTAAGGGCATCTGCGCTCTTGAAGAATTTCCCACAAAGCTTGCAAATTAAGCCCTTCTCTCCAGCATGGATACGCTGATGATGCTTAAGGACGTGGAGATATGCAAAGGTCTTATTGCACATTGTGCAGCTGAAGCATTTCCCTCTGGAGTGAGTAATCTGGTGAGTTTTAAGATTGCAGATCTGCGAGAAGCGCTTTCCGCACTGCACGCAAGAGAAGGGTTTTTCTTTGGTGTGAACGCGCCGGTGGATCTTAAGGTAGCCTTTGTAGCGGAAGCGTTTTCCGCACTCCGCGCAAACGTACGGTTTCAGCCCCGTGTGAATGCTTTCGTGCGCTTGGAGGACTTGCCACTGGGAGAAGCTTTTGTTGCACTCCGAGCAGGCGAACGGTTTCTTCCTGCTGTGAATGCGCTGGTGCTTTTCCAGGACCCTGGAGGAAGTGAAACCCTCGCCGCACTCCGAACAGCTGAACCGTTTCCCTGAGCCGTGCTGCTCCTCGTGCGTCTTCAGTTGAAGAGCGTCCGGGAACGTCTTCCCACAGCGTGTGCAGATGTAGTCCCCCTGTCCCGCGATTCTCCGGTGACTCTTTGCTTCTGCTGAAGCGCTGAAACTCGCCTCACACGGGGTGCTTCCACCGTGCTCTCCCGGAGAACCCAGAGGGTTCGAAATGTCATCAGGCGGCCCACGGGAGTGCTCCTCTGCGAGGGGGCCGCCATTTTGTTTCTGCTTAATGTGTGACGTTCGGCCCTCGTCCACCTCCAAGCACTGCCTCTGAGACGCTCTGTAATGCAGAGGAGCAAAGTCGTCATCTAACCGCGCGCCTCCGTGCTCCAAGCTTCCACCACGCTGTCTGTGTTCTTTCGGAACCGTTCCCGAGCCTTTGGCCTCACTCCACGCACACTGGAGCTCCAGCCCCTCTGTGGACCCCAACGGGGGATGGCTGTGGGCGAGAGGCTGGCCCTCGAGCTCCTGTTTGAGTTCTGCCTGCAGCCCCTTTTCTGGGTCTCCTGCAGGGCAGGGCTCCCTTTGGAGCTCCTCCTCTCTACAGAGGGGTCCTGCGCCGCTGTCAGCACCAGCTGGAGTTGCCCCCAAATTGCCTGCACAAAAATACAAACATATTGAAATCTTAACTGCAATTAATTACTAATATGACTTAACGTTACTGGATCTGGCTTGATGGCCTTAGCAACTATAACCGGAAATTACAAATATAACATTATTACTCCCAATGGGATATTACCACATGTATTCTCTCCACTGATCTTCTGTGCCACCTGTGATTGGCTCCTCCCTGGATCCTCTTCCAGCCTATCCTCACTGAGCAGCAGAGATTCAGGCCAATCCTGCTCCTCGTCTACAGGCTGACAGAAAGTGTTAAGAAACATGCCAAGACTATTGTTATCTGTCAAGATTACTTGTCCTGAAGCTATCCACAGAGAAAATGTAAGCTACTCTTATCTACTCCTACAGCTGGTGAACCAAAGACAAGACTAGTGTTAGCATTGCATGCTATATTAAATGATACGGCCTGCAGGCTAAAAGTGTGTTGGTAAAATTCTAAAACGTAAGGATGGTTAAAGTTTAATTTAAATATTGGTTTAACCGTTGAATTTAAATATTCAATGGTGCTGAATTTAATTTGTTTTTAGGTTTTTCAAAATTCACATGAATAACAGGTATTATTTATACCTAAATATAGTGGGCTACACAATTAACATTGCCCCCAACATTACGAGAAACGACCCTGCGAGAAAGTATTTTCAATCAATTTATTCTGAATTGCATCTGAATAAAATCATGCGCACGTCATTGCATTACTTAAGAATAATTAAGTATTATAATTAATAATTCATAAAGAAATTTTCTCAGCAATCATAAAATACAGGTTCCACCGAGATTTGAACTCGGATCGCTGGATTCAGAGTCCAGAGTGCTAACCATTACACCATGGAACCCCTACAAGGAACTCTTTGTAATAGCGAAACAGCTTTCCTGGACCGTAATCTGCACAAACTAATTATAACGCACATAAATACAGGGAAAGGTTAATGAGACAAAACGCTACTGTAATAACCAACGCCGGTACCACCATTTTTGAAAGTCATGCTTTGTAATAACACTCATATGTAGCCAATTGTAAAAAATCGACTAAATTTTAACCGTTCATTACAGAGTATATCGGAGGCCACCAGTGTAACGTTAATGCATGCATGCGTTAATGTCCTGACCAAAATCACATGACATAATAAGAAACGCATACACGGACCCTTAACTTCTAAGGAATTTACCTCGTACTTTATATCCAAGGCATCCGGTGTAGCCTCTTTTTTCTCCACGAGGACGTTCCGGTCATCTTTGGCCGGACCAATGCTCAATCGCTCATCTAAGACACACTCTGCGGTAGGAATAGTTCCTTTCCCTCCAACCTTAGCTACTGGAAGCAAAATACACAATCCATCAACTAACTTATACGTCAACAACACGTTGTCTTCTTGCTTCTACGTTAGACCTACACCTGAAACATTGTTCTGTGCTCCCTCTAACTAGGCTAATTACCTCTGCAAATAAACGGCCACGGCTGACACCAAAACACGTTTTTCACGAAAAGTGCGAAGGTTACCATATTTGCATGCAATAAGATGTGCATCTTACGTCTTGGCGCTTCTCTGAATTCGTCGCAAACCTGAACTTCAAAAGCGATGTTTAGAGAATTATCCGGAGCTCCCTCTCCGTATCCTCGTACAGTCCCGAGTTCTCTCTCCATCAACAGTAGCTTCCTTCTTAGCGCCTCGTTCTCTCTTTGGCTTCTGCACATTTCCAACCGTAAGGCAGCAGACCCATCGTCCACTAGTTTAGTAATTTCTGCTACTGCGGTCTTAGTTAAAACCTCCATGATAGAGGCCATCTGAACCTGGAAAGAAGCACAAGTCGACATTTCTTGCAAATTACGTTCCTAGACAGCCGCGAGTGAAACCAGTCTGCACACCAACGGAGTGTGAATCCAGCAAGCCAGCCACATTCCCAACAAAACGAAACGACTTCCGGTAACCAAGCGGGCGCAAAAATAAAAAATAAAAGACAATTCTTTTTGCTAGTTTACTGGAATTCAGCCGTTAAAAATCTTGCTGTACTACAAACGCAATGGATAATGAGTTCTTATAGTAAAAGTAAAAGAGTGAAGCGGATTCTCATAATGATTTTTTGTTGGTCTTTTACTTATAAACTGCTTGTGACCATCATTCTTGCAAATCATGCTTAGCTCTACTAAGTCCCTGGTGGTCTAGTGGTTAGGATTCGGCGCTCTCACCGCCGCGGCCCGGGTTCGATTCCCGGTCAGGGAATGTGTTTTAGTCTTTACCAATGTTTACTTGTAGTTCGAGTCCTGACCAACTCTCCGTGTATTCTGAAGAAGTTGTACCATTGATGAGGTCACTTTCATGGAAGATTGCTGACTGTGCAGCAACCTCACCTGGCAAACCCACGTCCACCAAATTCACCTGATGCCCCTCCACAAAGTGGAAAAAGGAGAAGATAATGGAGAGGAGAAGAGTTATTGGGATGGTAGGTATGCCATCCGCCAAGTTACGGCTTGGCGGGGCATGCCCCATAACTACAAAGCACAGAGAGTTTGGCACTTTTCAGGGTTTCCTACAGAAGTAACCACAATGACTATAGACTCTCAGCCCTTAAAACATTAACTTCTGTATGTTCTGACCTCATGTAACCACACAGCATTCAGATAGAACTTCACACATCCACACAATAAAGCCCCAAACTTGCGTTATTTTGCAGTTTTTCTAGTTCCTCTTCTTCTTCTTCTTCCCATTTTCCTGCCTACCCAGAGACCCTCACTACCTGCCTACCTCCGTACCCTCAAAGAATAATTCTGAAGGTCATACATTTTTCAATCATTTTGTAAAACAATCTACAACATATTTCAACAACATTTTATAAGGAATACGTAAGGTTAAATGGTCCTAATAATTTAACACTGATTTAAGTTATTTTATGACAGGTAATATAACGCATTACCTTAATTGTATAGTAATATAACGCTTTACTTTTTAAAAAAAGTAACTAGTATCTAATATATTATAATTTTTGTCCAAACAGGTGGACTTAGAGTTTTCTGCAAAAAAAGTACGGATGGACGGGTTTTGCAGCAAAAAGCAGTCAAATTTTATAAAAAAAAGAATGAATTGAATAAAGTTACATTTTTGGAAAATATGACATTTTATTCAGTGATGAATAACCTTTTCATTGCAATTAAAGTGAAATTAGTGAACCTGAACATAGAAACCTAATAAAAAATCGCTCATTTAAAACAAAAGATGTCAGGGGGACTTAGGCTGCCTTTACACTACCTGGTAAAAGTGACCCAATTCCGATTTTTTGCGGAATGTGGCACAGATCGGATATGTATTATGAACGTGTAAACAGGAAAAAAGCACATGGAATCGGATATTCTCAGATCCGTTTCAGGCCTCAATCATATGTGGAAATAAATCTGATATGAATCGGATATCTGCCAATGCGACTGCCATCTAAACGGACAGATCGGATATTCCCTGTCATTGTGATTCTCACGTCATTGAAAATGCGACGATCTTGTACTTTTTTGCATTTTAATGACGTATAACGTTACTTTCACGTGCACAACTACTCTCCGGTGGAAAAAAACGGCGCAAGTGAAATTATATATATATATTTTGCGGACCTCTAAAGATGCTTCGGAAAGCAATTGCTTGAATTATTATTTCGGTCTCGTTTGCGTCCATTGCGAGAAAGTGCCGGCTGGTTGTTTACTTTCGTTTTT
Organism: Synaphobranchus kaupii; assembly: GCA_029718625.1. Taxonomy (NCBI): domain Eukaryota; kingdom Metazoa; phylum Chordata; class Actinopteri; order Anguilliformes; family Synaphobranchidae; genus Synaphobranchus; species Synaphobranchus kaupii. The sequence continues at coordinate 3,572,954 of JAINUF010000025.1, forward strand.
TCGTTTCGGTAACCAAACCCTCTTGTACGCATGCGGGTTGTTTCAAGTGTTAAGCAAGTGTAAACACAGGTGTCGGATATGGGTCACTTTCAAAAGTAGATGTAAACAGGCGGTCAAAAAAATCGGATATAGGCTAAAAATCGGAACTGGGCATCAAGACCTGCAGTGTAAATGCGGCCTTAGAGGCTTTTGCGTCTGAAGTCTTCATTTATTTATCTAATGATGTAAAGTAGTCCTAAGCAATATATCATACTACATACTCCGGTACAGTAGGTGGCGGTATGCATCTTATAAGTAATGGTTGAAACCCGCCATAAAAACAAAGAAGAATAAAAATAAGAAGAAGAAGATCGCCGGACTGGTTTTCTGCAGTCTATGGTTTCACTGCGGTTGTTATGTCTAGTTAACGGACATTTGCAAGAGATGTCGACTTGTGCTTCTTTTCAGGTTCAGATGGCCTCCATCATGCAGGTTTTAACTAAAACCGCAGTAGAAGAAATTACTAAACTAGTGGACGATGGGTCTGCTGCCTTACGGTTGGAAATGTGCAGAAGCCAAAGAGAGAACGAGGCGCTAAGAAGGAAGCTACTGTTGATGGAGAGAGAACTCGGGTCTGTGCGAGGATACGGAGAGGGAGCTCCGGATAATTCTCTAAACATCGCTTTTGAAGTTCAGTTTTGCGACGAATTCACAGAGGTACAGAGACGTAAGTTGCACACCTCATTGCCTCCAAATACGATTGCACCTTTTCATGAAAAACGTGTTTCGGTGTCAATCGTGGCTGTTTATTTATAGAGGTAGCTATACCTCAGTTGGAGCACAGCACAACGACAACAGTTCAGTTGTACTTCTAATGTAGAAGCAAGATGACAAAGCGTTGGTGTATAGCTGACTAGCTGTGTATTTTGCCCCCAAAAGCAAAGGTTCCACGGAAGGGAAGTGTTTCGAGCGTCTTTGACGAGCGATTGAGCACAGGTCCGGCGAAAGATAACCAGAACGTCCTCGTGGAGAAGAACAGGGTTTCGTCTGATGCTTTGGACATAAAGTACGAGGTAAATTAAAAAATATAATTGAATGAAAGCATGTTTCCACACTAATGTTATAGGATTTCCGATCAGGACAGATGCGAATTAATATCAGTGTGTTCATTATCAAGCTAAATTGCATAACTTCGTTGGCCTTGCATTGCCCAGCTGTTAAGCTTATTGTGGTCAGGCATCAAGTAGTGTCGTTCTATATTATTTTATGTCGTTGTTCTTATTTTAGGTATCAACGTTGCTATTCTTATTTTCAAATTCACCGTTTTAATTTTTTTGCATGCATTACACTGGCGACCTGCAAATACCCCTGACAAAAAAACTAGTAGCCTAAAGTTGGCTTTTCAGTATAATAATTTTGATAAACTATTAGTGGGCTAAATTGGCCCACTTTTAAAGTCATAACAGTGTAGCCTACTTAAAGTAGGCTATGCTTGCTGTTCTTCAGAGGTTCAGATGCACAAAATCTTCACACTTCCTGTTTGTCAGCCTGCAGATGGGGAACAGGATTGGCCTGAATATCTGCTGCTCAACGAGGATAGACTGGAAGACGGTCCAGGGAGGAGGCAATCACAGATGGAACAGAAGATCAGTGAGGAGAATACATGTGGTAATATTCCTTCAGGATTATTCATGTGAGATTTGTAATTAGTAATTAGTGGTTATAGTTGCTAAGGCCATCAAGTCATATCCAGTCAAGTTAAGTCATAATTGTAATTAACTGCAGTTATATTTGTATTTTTATGCAGGCACGTTGGGGGCAGCTTGTGCTGACGGTGGTGCAGGACCCCTCTGTGAGCAGCCCTGCCCTGCAGGAGACCCAGAAAAGGGGCTGCAGGCAGAACTGAAGCAGGAGCCAGAGGGGGAGCCTGTCACCCCTGCTCTGCCCCAGCTGAAGGTCCAGTGTGCGTGGACCGAAGCCGACGGCGGCTCGGGAACGGTTCAGGAAAAACAAGGACAGCCTGGAGGAAGCTCGGAGCATGGAGGCGCGTGGTTCGCTGAAGGCTTCGTTCCTCCGAAACGCAGAGCTTCTCGCAGGCTGCGCTCGGTGACGGACAAGGGCTTAACGTCACACCATGGGCAGCAACAAAATGGCGGCCCCCTCGCGGAGGAGCACTGCCGTTGGCTGGCTGATGACATTTCGGCAGAGATGGCGTTCCCTCTGGGTTCTCCGGGAGAGCCTGGTGGAAGCACCCCGTGCGAGGCGAGTTTCGACACTTTGACAGAAGCACAGGAGCAGCATGGCTCAGGGAAACTGTTCAGCTCTTTGGAGAGCGGCGAGGGTTTCACTTCCTCCAGGGTCCTGGAAAAGCACCAGAGGATTCACAGCAGGAAGAAACCGTTCGCCTGCTCGTGGTGCGGCAAAAGCTTCTCCCAGTGGCACGTCTTCCAAGCGCATGAAAGCATTCACACGGGACTGAAACCGTTCTCCTGCTCGTGGTGCGACAAAAGCTTCTCCCACTGGCACGTCTTCCAAGAGCACAAGAACATTCACACGGGGCTGAAACCGTACGTTTGCGCGGAGTGCGGAAAACGCTTCCGCTACAAAGGCTACCTTAAAGTCCACTGGCGCGTTCACACCAGAGAAAAACCCTTCACTTGCGTACAGTGCGGGAAGAGCTTCTCCCAGATAAGCAATCTTAAAACTCACCAGAGTCTCCACACGGGAGATACATTATTGAGCTGTGTAATGTGCAATAAGACCTTTGCTTCTCTTGCTGATCTTCAGGAACATCAGATTGTCCACACAAGGCAGAAGGGCTTAATTTGCAAACTTTGTGGGAAATTATTGGAAAGTGCAGAGTCCCTGAAAGAACACCGCTTAGCCTATCACAGAGGGAAACGCTTCTGCTGCACACTTTGCGGAAAGGGTTTCAGCACAAAAAACAATCTAAAAACTCACCAGATTGTCCACACCGGAGAGAAGCCGCACCGCTGCAGCGAGTGTGGGAAGAGCTTTGCCCATCTATGTAATCTTAAAACTCACCAAAGGGTCCACACTGGGGAGAAACCGTTCAGTTGCACATTGTGTGGAAAGGGTTTTGCCCACAAATGTGCTCTTCAGAGACACTCACTTTCTCACAGTAAGGAGGAAAACTAGGGGATTTGTGATCTTTGATTTTATTGCTTCTTCTGTGCAATGAAATTCCACTTATGCGGCACAGAGCAGACCAATTAGATCACGTTTTATACAGAGCTTACTTTGTAGGGCTTTTTCAGTTCTCTGATCCTAGAACTACAGATTCTATTGAGTCCTCAGATACTCTGCTGCAGATCCTCTCTGTTCTTTAATTCCAGAAGGTTCCCAGTTGGTAACGGGACTTTCCTGTGTGTATTGTAGTACCCGATAGCCACTGCCACAGTGCTGTCTTTGGTCATGTCTCTTACTGGATTTTCAGGGTGCCACATAGGAAAGCCATGTCTTCAGTGGCTGGGTGACAACTTTCAAAATACAGAGCTGGGTATCTGGTGGGTATACTTTCCCTAACGTGCCCATTTCAAATAGGCATCTGATACTGACCATATTTAAACATATTTTGTAAAGGAACATTCTACATGGATTTTATTGTATCATTTTTTAACCAAAGGAAGATCAAGAAATTGCAGTTGGTTTCAGTATTTGAGCGAAACTCCTGACCGCCCAGTTTTAATCGTTGGGGGAATTCATCAACTGACAATAATTATTTTGTTGGAAACAAACTTGTCTAGGTCAGTATTAGCTGGTTTAATTAATAAATAAATGCTGATTAGGACAAACGGCCAAACCTGTTAGTTATAATGAAATAAATAAGTGAGCCTTGTGTCAACTTCTTTTAGATTTTGAGAGATCTTCCTTTTTCTTTTTGATTAGATAGATGGAAAGATAAAACAACTTTATTGATCCCCGAGGGGAAATTGAGGTGTCCAGTGCAGAAACAAAAAAAGCACAGGCAAAATTAGAAATATGGGTACCAAATAAAATAGAGATTTAAAAACAAAAGTGCATTCTCTAAAACAAGTATGCTAAATAGATAGATGGATAAATAAATAATAAATATAGAGTGTATAGGGTCTACGGAGCCTGCAGTCGTGTCGGAGTCAGGGTCCTAGCCCTAGACCCCTGGCCACACCTGTTGTGGAACCAAATGGCCGTTGGCACAAAGGACAGGCAGAGTCGGTCTTTGGCGATCTGTGGGGGGATAAGCCTGTTGCTGAACGTACTCCTCATACCCACCAGTTCATCATAGAGGGGGGGGTGGCGGGGGTTCTCCAGGATAGAGATCAGCTTTCTCCTCGTCCTCACCTCCGCCACCACCTCCACGCTGTCCAGTTCAACTCCCAGTTCCTCACTAGCTTGTTCAGCTTGCCGGCATCTCCTTTCCTCATTTACCCCGCCAACATGCAACTGCAAAGAATAGAGCACTGGCTACTACCGCCTGGTAAAACATCTGTAGCAGCCTGTTGCACACGTTAAAGGACCCGAGCCTCCTCAGGCAGGACAGCTTGCTCTGTCCCTTTCTGTAGAGGGCCTCAGTGTTGTCCGACATGTCCAGTTTATTGTTCATGTGTACCCCCAGGAACTTGTAGGTGTCCACCATCTCCATCCCCCGATTGTTTTAATTCAATGCACCAAAGGGTATTAAGGCTACTTGATGTTCATGAGAATCTGTTCAGAACTATGGGGTTATTCTTGTCTTAATAGTTAAATAATATGAACCTTACAAATAAAATGAGATTCACAAATATCGTTGGCTCATAAATATGTTTTTGCACTCACAAATGAATCTCTTGGCTTTTTGAGAGAGCAACATGCATATCAGCAGATGGCGACATTATATCCGGTACTCAGGTTGAGCCGAAAGCTGTCCCCTTGGTTATCGGATCTAAAATGTTCCGGCTGTCTAAATTGGACCGGGGCGTCTTCAGGGTCTTGCTTCAGGCGCACAACTTGATCATTTTTTGTCATTTTAGACAGCTTTTGGCCCTGCCAGTGTAACTATACCACAATGTGAACTTGCAACAAATTCTATTATTAAATTGATGCATTCACCATGAAAATGTGTTGAGTGTAATGAGCTTGCTGGCTAGCACATTAAATAAATAAAATTATCGGGAGATTATACATATTTAGTAATGAGTAACTAGCTAGCTAGCTATACTGCTAGCTACCTTGGGCACATTAAAGGTGACATTAATTTCAATTCAATTTGTATCATGTAAATGTTGGATTTATCGAATGTTGACACTAACAAATTGCTTTGAATGCGCTGTAAAGCTTTGGTTGTGCTTACTTATGTACAATTACAACTATGCTAGTTCTAATAATTACCTGGCAAATACGCAAGTGTGAAACTGCACAATGGTGCGATAACATTGTGTCCAATAAGGGGTTGTTGCATCACAATGGTGCGATTACATTGTGTCCAATAAGGGGTTGTTGCATCACAATGGCGACTGAACCGGGAATCCTCCAGGAGGAGCTGACTGTGGAGTTACATGGGCTTCACACGGGTGTGGGCGGGGCCAAGGGGTGTTATGACTTCGAAATGTTTTGACAACAAATGCGACTTCATTAGCTCCAAGGCCAAGAAAATGTTGAACGTTTAGAATGTTCTGGAATAACATTATGGAGATTCCCACGCTACAAAGAGGACGAGAAGGCGGGAGTAGTCCGGTTATCAGTGCTTGGAATGTTGTGTGTGTGTGTGTGTGTGTGTGTGTGGTTCCACAGAATAACTCTGAGGTGATTTTGGAAAGAAATACAGTGAAACAATCCTCCCGGAGTAAGGGTGGGGGTGGTTAGGTGTATGGTGGGCGCGGTGGAGGTGGGACTAGGCTGGAGACAGTTTCTTTCGGCAATATGTTTATAACACGGCGAAGAGGGTTTTGTGCTTGTGGAAGAATTTAACAGATTGTCTTCTCTCTTGTTGAAAATAACAACGTTCAAGATGACATATTTTTGAGTGTTTTTCTATATGCTCAATTGAGTGCTGCCAAATATGTAACCTCATGCTGTTGGATAGATGAAAGAAACTTAATTGTGTCCTCCACAGCCTGGCTAAAAAAAAAAAGAGTTGCCGTTGCACCCGTCATGCACAGTGCCCACTGTACAAGCCTCTGGAGGCAGTGTTATGATCTGGGGTTGCTTCAATTGGTCAGGTCTAGCAACGTTATGCAGCAATAAAATGAAGTCAGCTGAGTACCTGAATGGACTGAATGACCAGGTTATCCCATCAATGGGCATATTCCAGGACGACAATGCCAAGATTCATCAGGCTCAAATTGTGAAAGAGTGGTTCAGGGAGCATGAGGAATCATTTTCACACATGAATTGGCCACCAGAGTCCTGATCTTAACCCCATTGAAAGTCTTTGGGATGTGCTGGAGAAGACTTTACGGAGTGGTTCGGCTCCCCTGTCATCAATACAAGATCTCGGGCAAAAATTTTATAAATGTGACGTTGCATAAAGTTGTCTAAACAATACCACAACAAATGTGTGCCGTAATCAAAGCTAAAGGCGGTCCAACGAGATACTAGTGTCAGACTTTTTTTTTGGCCAGGCAGTGTATATGACCTAATTTGTGGTCCTGATCTCTGCATGAACAATAGGTTTTCACTCCCCAGAGAGGGAGTATAAATCTTACTGAGAAACTGTATTCTCAGAGAACGGTAGACTGCCTGTCTCTCCATGATGCCATGTACTAAAACTTGACCCTTATTGAAGTCTCTGCGTAGAACTCAATTATTTCTTGACAAATTGAACTGAATTATTTCCTCGACAAATTGCCGTCACAAACAGGATGTCAAGAGTATTCTCGCGCTTTGATAAGATTTGGGGGTCGTCATCAACGTCCCCCCCGCCCCCCACCCACCCCCTGATCTAAACCTGGGGTGATTCCCAGTACTCAAAAAATGCACCCTCCTTTCCCCCACTACCACCTCCTTTCCTCCACTACCACCTCCTCTCCCCCACTACCACCTCCTCTCCCCCACTACCACCTCCTTTCCCCCACTACCACCTCCTTTCCCCCACTACCACCTCCTTTCCTCCGTGCCCCGGAAACCGATCTTTGTGTCCTAATCTAACATTTCTGATTACATATTAATTGCATATTTATGGTTACATATTAATTAATGTCTCGACGCAAACCGCAATGTCGGGTACATTGTATACTGTAAATGCAACTGCCTGTCAATCGAAGAGGTGGAGGTGGCCCCCCAAAGCCCATGAGGTGAGCATCAAAGTAAGGGTCACGCCCAAGCGTCGCCACGGTTACCGTACTAATCCTGTATCTGAGAGTAACTGCTTGTGCTCAGGAGACGTTTTTCTCAGTATTATCTATTTTTTAAAAAATCAGTTTGGTGTGTGTGTGTATGAGTGTGCGTGCGTCTGTATCTGTGTGCGTGCGTGTGTGTGTGTGTGTGTGCGCGTGTGTGGGTTGAGACTGGACAGAGGCTGTTGTCTGACATGTTTGGGACAGATAGTGCAACACACCCCAGTGGCCACAGACTTGACCGTACTGGAATTAAACAAACACCTGGAAGGCGGCATCCACGCCTTCCCCATCGTCCTGGAAACGAGGGCTCCGCCGTTGTGGAAAACGTCGGTCCTGGAGTCTCCAAATTCTCCAAAGGTGAAGTTCTGCAGAGTTTTCATCACCACGTGAAGTCCGACGCGTTCATAGTTACGCTAACGATTTATACAGCCCCATTCACTATGTAGGACTTGCCTGTTTTGCACTCGAGTTGTTTGTTGGGACTCAAAGTGTTACGCTAACGAGCCCGATCCTGCACTCCTGTGTGTTTCCCCAGGCGATGCAGTCATCCCTCTTTTTGCCGCTCAGTGCGGGGAGTGCAAACTCTGCCTTTAGGCTGATAGTGTTGTTTTTCTCAGCGCTGTTAGACTGATGCACTGCAGGCTTTAGGCTGATAGTGTTGTTTTTCTCAGCGCTGTTAGACTGATGCACTGCAGGCTTTAGGCTGATAGTGTTGTTTTTCTCAGCGCTGTTAGACTGATGCACTGCAGGCTTTAGGCTGATAGTGTTGTTTTTCTCAGCGCTGTTAGACTGATGCACTGCAGGCTTTGGGCTGATAGTGTTGTTTTTCTCAGCGCTGTTAGTGTGATGCGTTCCTGTCCTTCAGGCTGGAAGAGTGTGGAGAGTGTGCCCAGGCGGGTGGATGACTACATGAAGAAGAAGCTGAATGTGGATGAGTTTGTGACCCACAACCTTCCCCTTGAAAAGATTAATGAGGCTTTTGACCTCATGACAAGTGGGAAAAGGTAAAATGTATTTAAAAGGAAGTAACAGCAAGTAAATCAGTGGTAGTATATGTGAACTGACCCACAGGTACCCATTATACACTCTATAATTATGGGTACACAATATTGCTACTGCTCGATGAATGTCTGATTTCACTCAGTGATCTTTGTTCATGCTCTCCAGCATTCGAACGGTCATCAAAATGGCCCCCGTAGGAGAAGCGGAGAGACAGCTTCCCCTACACGCACCCCCGTTGGCTCCTACATGAAGCAACGACGACATGCATGAAGTTAAACAGCAGCTCTGCCTTAAGCATGATTATGGCAAGATTTATATGCATGATAATGGCGAGTTTAATATGGGTAGTTTATGGACAGTTTTAATATCAGATTTACTGTATATTAGAGAATGTGGTTAGTACGATTCAGGTTTTAAAGTATAGTAAGCAGATCCAAAATAATTTAAAATACATTAACACCAAATTACTGAAACATCTTTTCAGATGAGTTGCCAGTTCACCCCGGGGCCTCGACCCCTTCCCCACCCTGACTTTGCAGACTGGTCCTGCCCTGTCCCTCCTCTGGGTTATGCCCACGCCTTGATGCAACCGGAGTCCTAGATGTACCACCCCGCTAGGCCGTAACATGCTCAACCCACTTGATTATTTGTAGTGTAGTATCATTACATTTCTATTACCATCCATTCCACCTTTAGTTTAAACCGGGCCGGCCATTTAAGGATGGGTCCCCTCTCTAGCCAGGTTCCTTCCCAGATTTCTTCCCGTTAGGAAGAGTTTTTTCTCACCACCGTTTGAGTGTTTTCTTCCTAGTGGGAAGTTTCTCTGAAAAAGCGCAAATAAATAAAATTTAATTGAAATGTTTGCTGAATGATCTTGACAGCAGATTAAAACTGGATATTTAGGGTGTGTGCCAAGAGGCGTATGTAGCTAAAACATTAACCTTTAATGCAGCAACATACCTCACAGCCTGGATCTAATCCAAATGTCTGACCCCTATGTGACATGCACAGCGACTTGCATCTGGTTGTGTGAACTGACTCTCCTTTGGCAGAATAAAGAAGACTGATTATTTACAGTTCCTGCCTCGTAAAATTATGAGTGGTTGTTAAAACCCTCCCTTGTCGAAACTTTTTCTACAAAGTCTTGGGAGCCTTACATTTTGGCGTGGCGGTGATATTGGTGGAATGCGACCGATTGTTTTCTAGTAATGTAATTCACTTTAGCCTAACGTTATCTTTCTACTTGTATAAATTGCGTGGTTCAAAAATCGCAAATTTTTTTTTTTTGTGGGGATTATCTTAACAAAACGTGAAACTCTCTTAGGCTTATATTAACCACAGACCTTATATTCGGCATAACCCCAAATCCCTATTGGAAAAAAGCATTGGGAATGTGCAGAGGGAACCAATGGCGTAAGAAAGGCGGAAAAAATGAAATTTTCCAAAAAGATTTAACTCATTGTAGCGATCGCGCTCAAAGACAAGCCAGGCGGATCCTGACCACGATTCATTGATGCTTTATTGATGGTTCTGAATGTTTACAGAACAAAGCGGATCGCAGGACTGGGCTGACAGCCCTTCTTATTACACCCCAAGCTCTCGAGTGCAAATTACTGTGAGTGCCAGGGGGTGGGACTAGATTTAGCTGTAAATTATGCTGGAACAGTATGGAATACATGGTTGGTAAAATGGCTCTAAGTCATCAAGGGTCTGAGGTATCAAACGAGCCTCAAACCATCACTCTGCTGCCAGATAAGCAGTAGATATGGATGGATCACTTTAAGGGTTGTTTCTCCTGACAAATTTTCCTATTGAACTCTATGGAAAAATAAGTCAGGAGAAGAAACCCTTCAAGTTATCCATCCATATCTACTGTATTTCTGGCAGCAGACTGATGATTTAAGGCTTGTTTGATACGTCAGACCGTTGATGACTTAGAGCCATTTAGCTAACCATGTGTTTCTATACTGTTCCAGTGTAATTTACAGCTAAATCTAGTCCCACCCACCAATTCCAACAGAGATCCATTCAAATGCAGAGAGGTTATAGTATCGCTTGTAAGAGTACCTGAAAATAAGAGTCTTTTGATGTTCTTGGTCACAGACATCAGGAAGTCATGGCATGCAAAGGGGTGGGGGCGCTATGTGTAACAATGGCTGCACGTTTGACCGATACCCCTACATCCAGGTTGGAGGAGGCTTGCTTCCATATTACGGTTGAGGCTTGCCAGGGGTGCATAAGGCATGCAAGGGGTCTTTTCCCCTGCTGCCTGGCTAGGGCTAATATTGCCTGTGATGTTGATGAGAATCTCTGGCCTGACCCAGACCAGAGACAAGATGCTAAGGCAGAATAAATGTGATTTCTTTCTTTATGTACAAACTGTTTTTTGTTTTTTTTCCCCATTGGTAAATACATGGAAATTATTTTACTGTATTCTACGTTCTTTATGTATCAGTTGCATATTTATATACAGTACATTTACTTTTTCACTCAATTTCAGTTTATTTTACAACAGTACATTCAGGAATAAAAAAATTTGCTAATTTATACATGTGTTGTGTCTTTATATTGTGTTCATGTAAAGAGGTTGTTCTGGGGGAAAACCATAAGCACCATTATTCATTGAAGTAACAGGTTTTTACGGTAGTGTTTTGAATTGATCTCACCAGTGTGTAATGGCCATTTTGTAGTGTATGTGTATTTGACTTGGCTTTTGTGTGATGTCTGAAGGCAAAGTTTGGTTTAGATGTAAGATTACATGGTTTTGAGTGGAGAGTTTGGTTTTGACATGCAAGTTTGAAGTTTGTGAAGATGTGTGCACAATTATGCATTTGTGTTTAGAGTTTTGGGAAATTGAGCATAATTTCAAGAAATGTGTCTTGGCAATCAAAAAAAACTAAAGAGACAATATCAAAGACAGTACTGTAGCAGTGGCGATCGGGTACTCCAATACACACAGGAAAGTCCCGTTACCAACTGGGAACCTTCTGGAATTAAAGAACAGAGAGGATCTGCAGTATCTGATGAGTCTATAGAATCTGTGGTTCTAGGATCAGAGAATTGAAAAAGTCCTACAAAGTAATAGAGGTGGAGCCGGAGCCGAAAGCACGAATAATACGTTGGAACAGATATTTTTTTTCTCGTTAATATTCGTTAAAAAAAATTTTTTTTAAAAGAGGCACTAATTCGGCACAGCTAGCTATCCGCCAGAGATATAATTCATTGAGATGGCCACTAACAGGACTGAGTAACACAAATACCCTATCAAAATCAGCATTATAAAACCAAACTGACTTAATGTTTATAAAGATATTTTGCGTATACTCTACGTATTACTCTAGATCAGGAAGGTCTCCTGTATGCTATTGATAGACTAGCGTATGTTAGCTACGTTAACGTTACAAGTCCACAGTGTGGATTCATTGCGAGTTGAATGTTAAACAATTTGGGTAGACAAGCATTCACAGAATCCGTGATATAGGCTAAATAATCATTTTAATTAAGTTACCACAGTGCGATTGTGGCGAATATGTACCTACATGCGAATCTACTTTTGATGTTGTTTTCTCTCCACCCATTAATCAGCACAGCAGCCGAGAGCTGGCTCAAGCTGGAGCAAGCTAACATGTACAGTAAGCTGAAAGTTTAACGAATGAAACGGTTACGGTTACGGCAACGCAGTGGAGACATACAACAAGTTTGTTCAGATCAAGCATCCCCTAGTTTTACTCCTTACTGTGAGAAAGCATGTGTTTCTGAACAGCACAGTCTTGGGAGAAACCCTTGCCACACAGTGTGCAACAGAACGGTTTCGTGTGGACCCTTTGGTGAGTTTTAAGATTACCTAGATGGGCAAAGCTCTTCCCACACTCGCTGCAGCCGTGCGGTTTCTCTCCGGTGTGGACACTCTGGTGAGTTTTGAGATTGCCTTTACTGGTGAAACCCTTTCCGCACAGTGTACAGCTGAACCAATTCCCCCCGTGACGGGCCAAGCGGTGCTGTTCAAGGGAGTCTGCGCTATCGAAGACCTTCCCACAAAATGTGCAAATTACGTACTTCTCCCCAGCGTGGGCACTCTGATGATGCTGAACAAGAACAGTGAGAGAGGCAAAGGTCTTATTGCACATTGTGCAGCTGAAGCGTTTCTCTCTGGTGTGATTAATCTGGTGAGTTTTAAGACTGCTCATATGCCTGAAACACTTTCCGCACTGGAAGCAAGAGAAGGGTTTTTCTCTGGTGTGAACACGCTGGTGAGTTTTAAGATGGCCAATCTGCGAGAAGCACTTTCCACACTGGAGGCAAGAGAAGGGTTTCCCTCTGGTGTGAAAGTCCTGGTGGATTTTGAAGCTGCCTTTGTGGCGGAAGCGTTTTCCGCACTCCGCGCAAACGTACGGTTTCAGCCCCGTGTGAATACTTTCATGCTCCTGGAAGACTTGCCACTGGGAGAAGCTTTTGTCGCAGTACGAGCAGGCGAACGGTTTCTTCCTGCTGTGAACCTGCGGGTGCTTTTTCAGGACCCTGGAGGAAGTGAAACCCTTGCCGCACTCCGAATAGCTGAACAGTTTTCCCGAGCAGTGCTGCTCCTCGTGTGTCTTCAGTTGAAGAGCGTCGGGGAACGTCTTCTGGGAGCGTGTGCAGATGAAGTCCTCCTGTCCCTCAATTCTCCGGTGACTCTTTGCTTCTGCTGAAGTGTGGAAACTCGCCTCACACGGGATGCTTCCACCGTGCTCTCCCGGAGAACACAGAGGCAACGGTATCTCTGCCGAAATGTAATCAGGCGAACCGTGGGAGTGCTCCTCCGCGAGGGGGCCGCCATTTTGTTGTTGCTCGAGGTGTGACGTTGGGCCTTCGTCCACCTCCAAAAACAGCCTCTGAGAGGCTCTGTATTGGGGAGGAGAGAAGTCATCATCTAACTGGGCACCTCTGTGCTCCAAGCTTCCTCCAAACTGTCCGTGTTTTTCCTGAACTGTTCCCAAGCCGCCGGCTAAGCTCCACGCATACTGGAGCTCCAGCCCCCAGTCTGCGGACCCCAACGGGGGGAGAGCGGGGGTGAGAGGCTCCTCCTCCGGCTCCTGCTTCAGTTCTGCCTGCAGCCCCTTTTCTGGGTCTCCTGCAGGGCAGGGCTGCGTGTGCAGCTCCTCCACTCCACAGAGGGGTCCTGCACCACCATCAGCACCAGCTGCAGCTGCCCCCGAAGTGCCTGCACAAAAATACAAATATTGCGTTTACTGCAGTTAATTACGAATATGGCAACTTGACTGGATTTAGTCCAATGGCAACTATAACCAGTAATTACTAATAACAAATACAACATTACACCAGTCTTGCAAACTATTAAGTACGTTCTAGCTAGTGTAATTGGAAGTGTGTACTGTCTAGCATGCAAGTATGCATAATGGAACACAGCCGACATTTAGAGAATATTTCGCCTACTTAACGACTTTTTCGTCCAGTCTCCTCAACAAGCCTACATAATAGTATGGAAGTGCGCTGACTCGGACACACCCCAGCTTTCCAAGCCTTTAGCACTAAGACTAGTGTTTCTCTGAACAGGCAGATATAAAGGTTAAGAGATTTAAACTCGATCGCTGGATTCAGAGTCCAAGGATCTAACCATTACACCATGGAACCCCTACAGAAAACCCTTTGTGATAGTCAAACAGCTTTCCTGCACTGAAATCTGCATTATGATTAATAAAGAGCGTAAATAACGAGTGAAACTTTAACGGGACTAAACGCTACTCTAACAACCAACGGGATTTTGAAAGTCATTCCATATACAGAAAGAATGTATAATAAAAACAACTACATTTACTTAACTGTTCAATGAAATGCGTGCAAGAACGAAAACGGTGAATTTTCTTTTAAAGAGTTGATTCACATCTATCCCGATCGAAATCCATAACATAGCCTAAATGGAAACTCATGCACAATCCTGCAAGTTCTATTGAATTTACCTCTTAGCCTACTTTATATGTCCAAGACATCCGACAAAACCCTTTTATTCTCCATGAGGTTCTTTCTGGTCATTTACGACCGGACCTGTGTTCAGTTGCTCGCCGACGACACTCTCTATAGCGGGAAAACGTCCCTTCCCTGCAATCTTAGCTATAAGCCGTTTCGCAAATATCGCCATCTTGGCTAATCACGTGGTAGGTGAAATGCATGGTGGGATTGTTTGGGAACATCGCTGTAGCCACGGTCCTCTGGTCCCATGGCTGTGAGTGTAGAGGACAGTTTAATTAGGAGGTGTAATTACCATTCTTGAACCCGATATCCTCCAGTCTGGTTGGGACGATAGCCCATCCAGCTATCCCCATATATTACAAAGTGGTTTTGAAAACTACTTTGACAAAAGTAAGGGTTGTGAATCCTAATGTGTGATTATGTGGTTAAGAATATTCAGCGAAAATTATGTCACATTCACCTAGTAGCCCCATGAAACTATATTGATAAAATCAGACACTTTAATTGTATAGCACTTTTTAAAAAATATTTAAAAAATATGTCCGAATTAGAGCCCGATCTACTGTGGCTACTGTGGCATAGCCTACAGTTTAGTGATAATATGCGAAAAATATCCTCCATACTATTATCAGCGAAAACCCGGAAATCATCCAGGGATAGGCTATTAAGAACGCTCAATTTTCAGAATTGTTTTTTTAAAGTATAGCTTACTCAACTGGCATACTCAATAGTAGGCAAGTGCAGTGATTAGGACAGGGTTATGAAAGTAGTTAAATACCACACATACATAGGTTACATCAAATAAAAAGACATAGAAAATAGAGGGAGAGGAAGATAAAAATTTCTATCCTTAATCTAATATCCCAAATACGCTACTATCAATAATATTAATATCCTTATTACATAGATATTATTGATGATTGATGTTTTAATAAATTAATTTTAATTATTTTTTTTAAATCACAGTTTGCATTATGTACTTTGATATGATGAACAACATTTGGATTATTTAACATGATTTAACACATGGATATAGTCAAATATTTGGATGTAGGCTAAATATAGGCTATGTACAGTAGGCTAAATGATGCTAAATAGCAATAGCCTAAAACATGAATTGCTTCGGTAAAAGACAACAAATGCACATAAATAGATTGAAACTGGAAATTCCGATCGCTGAGCAATCAGGAAAAAAGCCTTCCCCTGTCTGACCTTCCACTGCCTTGGTTTGTTTTTCTTCCCAACGCACTGCAATTCCCATTTCAATATAAGACTCACCACAGGAGAACTATGTCTTGTAACTATGTAGATATGTTGGGACACTGAGATGGGTAAATTCTGCCTGGCTGTTAAGTTGAAATCCATGTTGAAAGTATTGAATAACCGGGCTATATGCATTTCACCCATTTACACTATGGCATAGATTTAATGCAAACCATGAGTATATATAGACAATTTTAGCCCCAAAAAGTACCAATGTTTGTTGCACCTCTTTTTGAATGTATCCATATGACTTTGACCTCTGACCTATATAGTTGTCATTTGAGAAATATGTGCCCAGTGTCAAGTGTCAAGTGGATACTTTGTTTGTCCCGATCGGATATATAGTTAGAGTTATCAGCAAAAACATGTTTTCCAAGATGGCCGCCCTACCGGTTTAGACTTGTTTTGCAACTAGCCCAAACCCCCCTATACAGAATACCATCTTTATGTAAGCGTGTCATAAGCCGGTCAAGGCGATGCCCGGCACAGAATATCATGCTTACATAGTCAGAACAGGGCCCTTACTCTGGACATACAGTGGTCTGTAGTGATACATTATATATATATATATATATATATATATATATATATATATATATACTTAGATGCAATCATACATATACATATATACAATACATCGTGTATAATCAAATATAGTGGTCATATATTGTTTTTAGGCCTCATCATTCCCTTTTATACATTTATG
Organism: Synaphobranchus kaupii; assembly: GCA_029718625.1. Classification (NCBI taxonomy): domain Eukaryota; kingdom Metazoa; phylum Chordata; class Actinopteri; order Anguilliformes; family Synaphobranchidae; genus Synaphobranchus; species Synaphobranchus kaupii. The sequence goes on from JAINUF010000025.1 coordinate 3,589,187, forward strand.
TGTAAGGATACCTGGGTGGAAGATGAGGGGCACTCCCTCAATCTCCCTGCCCTTACACCCTGCACAATGCCTACCAGGATTATGTCATTACTGTTTATACTAGTACTATTTAGACACATTCTGAATGATTATTCTCATACCTGAATTTTATTCCACACGTGCTTAATTATAATGTTTTTGCCTGTGGCTGAATTTTTTTCTAGGGCAGCCCCTGGTAAATTAAAACCCCGGCGCCTATGAGTACGAGTCCATATGCATACACCAGCTGCAGCAAGAGCGATGTTCCCAAACAATCCCATGATGCATTTAAAATATCACGTGATTAGCCAAGATACGGCTGGATATTGCAGGCAAAATACACAATCAACTAGCCTACACATCAGCAACACTACCACTTTGCTTCCACATTAGAACTACAACTGAAATATTGTGCTGTGCTACAACTAGCTACATCTCTGCAAATACACAGCCAGTATCGAGATTAAAACAAGTGCAACCATATTTGCATGCAATAAGATGTGCAGCTTACGTCTTTGTGCTTCTCTGAATTCGTCGCAAAACTGAACTTCCAAAGCGATGTTTAGAGAATTATCCGGAGCTCCCTCTCCGTATCCTCGCGCAGCCGCGCGTTCTCTCTCCATCTGCAGTAACTTTCTCTTTAGCGCCTCGTTCTCTCTTTGGCTTCTGCACATTTCCAACCGTAACGCAGCAGACCCATCGTCCACTAGTTTAGTGATTTCTGCTACTGCGGTTTTAGTTAAAACCTCCATGATGGAAGCCATCTGAACCTGAAAAGAAACACAATTCAACATGTCTTGCAAATTAAGTTAACAAAACACAACAGACACGGTGAAACTAACAGCGTAAACCAAGCCAGTGGCTTCTTCTTCTTCTTCTTCTTCTTCTTCTTGTGATTTCCTGCACAACGCATCTCTGGCGTGTTGCTGCCCTCCTTAGTTCATTTATAGTTCACAGGTAGAGATGATTAGATCTTTTCTCTTCTTTCCATATCTCCTGCCCCTCATTTGTCACCTCTTCATTTATACAACTTCTGAACTCCCCTATTCCATAAGAAATATTGATGTCCATGTTATCTTTTTTTGAAGGGGACATGAAGCACTCGGTAAAGTGGGTCTGCTTCGTTAGCTTTTTACCTTAAATGAGATATGGGGGTGCGTTCTCAAATCGACCCATATTTGCTGGAATAAGAAGTTCAAGTTTGCCGTTTTTCCACTAGGGCGCAGCCATCTTGGACCAACAGCGGTCGTGACGTCACTAGGTTGGTTCGTCTCAACGAAAGAAAAGAAAATAAACAAAATAATACTCATTAATTTAGTCGAAGATTTCGACAGGTGAAATGACAAATTCTCTCCCAAAACAACAGCAGAAATCTCGTGCCCAAACTTTTCCACGCAAGTCGTTCCTAACCTCGAGCTAGAGAACACTGAAAATACTTATGCTCTCTGGAAATGCACAACAGGTGTCTGCAATTTCCAATCAAACTTCCAATTTCCAATCCAAACTTCTGCTCGAAGGCAGTGTTGCATCTTCGCCAAACGTGACGTTTTGCATTGCGCCCAAACAACTCCAACTTTGACTCATCGGTCCAGAGTACATTTTCCCAGAACTTTATCCAGATGTTGTTTGGCAAAGTTCAGTCGTGCTTTTATATTATTTTTGGAGAGCAGGGGCTTCTTCCGTCCTATCCTCGATGTCGGCCAAGTTTGTGCAATCTCTTTCTGATTGTTGACTCATGCCACGTTAACTGTGGCTAGTGAAGTCGTCCTTAGATGTTACCCTTGTGTTGAGGTGCATCTTTCGGTCAGCTCTTGGGGTGAATTTGGTGGGACGGCCTGTCCGGCATAGATATCCGGTGATGTGGAATTTTCTCCATTTGGATATGATGCGTTGAACAGTTGAATGTTGTACTTCAAACTGCTTTGAAAAGGCTTTGTAACCCCTCCCATTCTCATGAGAATCAATAATCTTTTTTTCTCAGGGCTCCGACTAGCTCTTTTGACCTAGGCATGATATGTTAGTAGACACCTCGATGATTAGGTCCAAACCAGACCAATTGTCTGTTTTTATGTAAGCATAGGATATGCTTTTTTATCTAATAATTGGACAATCATTTACATCTGTTTTGTGTACCAGACATCAATTTTAATCAATATATTTGATAGTAAAGGTAGGGGTGTGCTTACTTTTTCCTCATGAGGAATTTGCATTTATGTTCATTTCAATTGCTTAAGTGATTCCAAAGTCTACTTTTTTAGCATCATTTGTTGAATTAGTTTACCTTCATCAATCAATATGTTTGAAATTAAAATAAAATAAACTTGTGTCCAGATATGTCAAAAAACTGACTACCATTTGAGGGTGTATTACTTTTGTGTATGTGTACTTGTATCAAGGTACACTACCATTCAAAGGTTTGGGGTCACTTAGAAATTTCCTTGTTTTTGAAAGAAATTGATACTTTTATTCGCCAAGGTAGCATTAAATTGATAAATAAATACAGTGCAGACATTGATAATGGTATAAACTACTATTTCTATTTAATTCTATTTCTACTTTAGCAATTATAGCCCTTTTTACACATAGTCCCCCCATTTTAGGGCACCAAAAGTAGTTAACATGAATTTAAATAGTCATTATATTTTATATTATTATATTATATTTTACACGAGAATAGTATGGAACACATGGTTGGCTAAATGGCTGTAAATCATCAAGGGTTCTCCTGACTCAATTCCTATTGAACTCTATGGAAAAATAAATATACTAATAACCCTTAAAGTGATCCATCCATATCTACTGCATATCTGGCAGCAGAGTGATGGTCTGAGGCTTGTTTGATACCTCAGACCCTTGATGATTTACAGCCATTTAGCCAACCATGGGTTCCATAATATTCCTGTGTAATTTACAGCTTAATCTAGTCCCACCCCCCAATTCCCATAAATTCACAACAATTTCTTTCACAAGGAAATTTCTAAGTGACCCAAACTTTTGAATGGTAGTGTACATCAGAAGTAAATTCTATCCTTTCCCGGCAATATTTACAGATGGTTCGGAGTGTTTAATCCAGAATTTAATTCAAGACTGAGCAGGGGACTGTCGGATAGTTTATCATATACAGCTGAATTTATGGCAATTGTGATGAGACTGCAATGGGTTGAGGAGGTTCAACCGGATAGAGTGGTTATATATTGAGTTTAATCATCAGCACTGAAGCGGTCTACACTCTTATAATTCAGGCAGGGGAGATCTGCTACTAGAATTCTATATACAGTACCAGTCAAAAGTTTGGACACACCTACTCGTAGAAAGTTTTTCCACATTTTAGAATAGTAAAGACATCAACACGATCAGATAACACAAATGGAATTATGCAAAGACCCAAAAAAAAAGTGTAAAACAAATAAAAAACGTCTTATATTTTAGGTTCTTCAAAGTAGCCACCCTTTGCCTTGATAACAGCTTTGCACATTCTACCTGGAAATAAGGTATCAAGAGTCTTTCGATATCCTTTTATACAGAATCATGATAGCATCACCTGTTTACCTGTGGAATACCTGTTTACCACAGAAGTTGGTTGAGAGAATGGCAAGAATGTGCAAAGCCGTTATCAAGGCAAAGGGTGGCTACTTTGAAGAATCTAAAATATAACACTTTTTTTGATTTGTTTGCATAATTTAATGTGTTATCTCATTGTTTTGATGACTTTACTATTCTAAAATGTGGAAAACAGTAAAAAAAAACTTCAAAAAAACCTATGAGTAGGTGTGTCCAAACTTTTGACAGGTACTGCATTGCAATTCAGACTCCATAGGATTTAATTCTTCTCTGTGGCTGGTGGGGAGACGCATAGATGGGTTGTGTGAGATTTGTATGGTACAGGAGTTTGTTGAGCATGTTTTAATGGTGGGTGGTAAGTTTGTTAACGAAAGGGCGATGCTATTTAATAGGATAGTGGAGGGCGGTGGAAGGCCTGGTGATATTAGGGATATTTTGGGTGAGGGGGAAGGTTCAAGTTTGCTGTGGTGCAAATACCTGTTGGGAACGAGTCTTACTGGCCTGGGCTGCGTTTCCCGATAGCGATCAATCTTAGGTTAAGTGTGATTTCTACAAGCGATTCAACGAAGGCTCTTTCATTTGTAACACGCGTTTCCCAAAACAGTTCTTAAAAGCGTGAACGCGCAGTCACCTCTTAAAGCTACTTAACCAGAGGTGTAAAATCCGGGTTCAGAAAGTAAAAAGTCCTCCCCAGTATTTAGTTCCAATCACCTGGATTTACTCATTTGCACAATTATTCAGCCAGGAGGTAGAACTCATTAGTGAAATCAGCTGGCTGAGTTCATGGGTGGAAGAAACACATAGCAGGACTTTTCCTTTCTGATCCCTGGATTTTACATCTCTGTACTTCTGTCTGTGGTGCTGCTGATACGAGAGGAGGAGGGGCGATAGTTTGGGGGACGCGAACCCCATTGTGATGCCCAATACATGGCCGGTTAGGCACGTCAAAGTTTCTTTTGAAATAAAATCTTTTCCCCACTGATTTTACTTGTCTCAAACTTATTTATTTATAGGGCTATTTAAGGAATGAATTTCCAAATATATATAAAAATAAGTAAATGAAAAATAAATAAAGAAATAAACGTACCCTAAATATTGTTGCCTCTAGCATCACTATAAAAAAACAGTCAGTGGTTATGGTAACCGTAAAATGAAATGAACACTAACACGAAAAATCAAATAAAGTATTTGATTTACGGGCTTCTAAAACGCACTTAACCGTCTACGACTGGTCTGGAGTAATCGTTAATCTACGAGGGTTTCTAAGGCCGCATTTACACTGCAGGTCTTGATGCCCAGTTCCGATTTTTAGCCTATATCCGATTTTTTTGACCGCCTGTTTACATCTACTTTTGAAAGTGACCCATATCCGATACCTGTGTTTACACTTGCTTAACACTTGAAACAACCCGCATGCGTACAAGAGGGTTTGGTTACCGAAACGAAAAAACGAAAGTAAACAACCAGCCGGCACTTTCTCGCAATGGACGCAAACGAGACCGAAATAATAATTCAAGCAATTGCTTTCCGAAGCATCTTTAGAGGTCCGCAAAATATATATATATAATTTCACTTGCGCCGTTTTTTTCCACCGGAGAGTAGTTGTGCACGTGAAAGTAACGTTATACGTCATTAAAATGCAAAAAAGTACAAGATCGTCGCATTTTCAATGACGTGCGAATCACAATGACAGGGAATATCCGATCTGTCCGTTTAGATGGCAGTCGCATTGGCAGATATCCGATTCATATCAGATTTATTTCCACATATGATTGAGGCCTGAAACGGATCTGAGAATATCCGATTCCATGTGCTTTTTTCCTGTTTACACGTTCATAATACATATCCGATCTGTGCCACATTCCGCAAAAAATCGGAATTGGGTCACTTTTACCAGGTAGTGTAAAGGCAGCCTAAGAGCGTCTTAAATTAAGATGCTTTTGGGAAACGCACCCCTGATCTGATGCACACTGCACACTCCAGCACAGTAGTTGGCGGTAATGTACCATTCACACCATTAAAAGCAGCTAATAAACACCATCGAAGAAGAATAAGACCGTATATTCCGAGTCCACTTGATTTACTCTGTAAGTTTCACCGTGTCTGTTGTGTTTTATAATTTGCAAAAAAAAAAAAAAAAAAATGTCGAATTGTGTTTCTATTCGGGTTCAGATTGCTTCTATCATGGAGGTTTTAACTAAAACCGCAGTAGCAGAAATCACTAAACTAGTGGACGATGGGTCTGCTGCGTTACGGTTGGAAATGTGCAGAAGCCAAAGAGAGAACGAGGCGCTAAAGAGAAAGTTACTGCAGATAGAGAGAGAACTCGGGGCTGCGCTAGGATACGGAGAGGGAGCTCCAGATAATTCTCTAAACATCGCTTTGGAAGTTCAGCTTTGCGATAAATTCAGAGAAGCACCAAGACGTAAGTTGCGCATCTTATTGCATGCAAATAGCTTATGGTTGCACTTTTTTTTCGTGAAAAACGGGTTTTGATCTCTATACTGGCTGTTTATTTGCAGAGAGGCGGCTAGTTGGAGCACATCACAACATTTCAGTTGTAGTTCTAATGTAGAAGCAAATGATAGTGTTGCTGATTTGTAGTTGATTGTTTATTTTGCCTCCAATAGCTAAGTTTGTAGAGAAAGGAAGTTCTCCTGTCGTAGAGCGAGTCTTTGACGAGCGATTGAGCACAGGTCCGGCCACAAATGACCAGAATGTCCCCGTGGAGAAGAAAATTGTTTCGTCGGATGCCTTGGACATAAAGTACGAGGTAAATTCAATTGAACTTACAGGATTGTGCATGAGTTTTCATTTAGGCGATGTTATGGGATTTATATCGGGATAGATGTGAATCAACTTTGCTATTCTAAATTTTTCCCGTTAAAATTTTTGCACGCATTTTATTGAAAAGTTAAGTAAATGTAGTTGTTTTTATTATATATTCTTTATGTATATGGAATGACTTTCAAAATTATCCGAGTTTAAATCTCTGAAACTATATGCGTGTTCAGATGAAGAAACACTGGTCTTAGTGCTCAAGGCTTGGGAAGCTGGGCCGTGTCCGAATCAGTACACTTGCCTACTATTAAGTATGCCAGTTGAGTATACTTAACAGCTTTAAAAAAAAATAATAATAATTTTTAAGTCCGCGACAATTCTGAAAATGGATTGTTCTTAATATCCACGGATTATATACTTATTTTCGGGTTTTCGCTGATAATCGTATGGAGGAAATTTTTTGCATACTGGATGTCACTAAACAGCAGCCATATCACCATGCCGTCTTCTCCTGCTTAATTGCTGAAGCTAAGCAGGTGTGGGCTTGGTTAGTACTTGGATGGGAGACCTCCTGGGAAAACTAAGTTGCTGCTGGAAGTGGTGAATCTTCCCTCTGGCCCAATGCCCCAGTGCAGTGATGAGGACACTGTGCTGTATGCAAGTAAACAGGATGCAGTAGATAGGGCTCTGATTCGGACACGGCCCTGGACTGCGTCCGAGTCCGAATCAGAGCCCTATCTACTGCGGCCTGTCTCCTGCATACAGTGCACTGACAGAAGTGTGCTGTTTAATGTGCGCTGTGTAGCACGTGATGCGTAGTCTGCGAAAAATATCCGGCATACGATTTTCCAAGTAAATTGGGTTACTTTCAAAGTGCAGTCACAGGTAAAAATTAAGTCACAAAGCACACTCTTATTTTTAAAAAGTAAAAATATGATGATTTCTATTTAAAATACGTTGGTTTCGGTTAAAGATTTTGGGCTACTTTTGAGTCGCCATTTGACTGGAAAGTCTTGCAAGATCTGGCAACCCTGCGCCCCACTCTAGCCCAGCCACGTGTTGTTTTTGTTGTATTTGAAGGAAAACGTCAGCGAAGCTGCGCCTGCTTTTTAAAAAAACGAAACTTCACGTGATATTTATGAAACCAAAATGTTTGTGTACTTTGTGCTCCCGAATGTACTCAGCGAAACACCGGAAGTAAGTGTGTCATCCGGGTGTTTGAAGTATACTGCAATTTGAAAATTTTTCGCCTACTCACAACTTTCTCGTCCTATCTACTCACCAAGGCTACTCAATAGTGCTGATGAATAGGACATGGCCCTGGTGATTTGCTGGTGTTCAGACCTTCAGTTACACAGGCTCTTCACACTTCCTGTTTGTCAGCCTGTAGACGGGGAGCAGGATTGGCCTGAATCTCTGCTGCTCAGCGAGGATAGGTTGGAAGAGGATCCAGGCAACAACCAATCACAGGAGGAACAGAAGAACAGTGGGGAGAACACATGTGGTAATATTTGGGTTTAATGCAAGGGGGCAAAACCAAGGGGCGGCTTTCTGCTCTCAAGCTCAGCGCCGGATATAATGTCCCTCTCTGCTGATATCTATAATTGCGCTCGAAAAGCCAGTTTCCCAATTGGCCAGTTTCTCCATTCATTTTTGACATCAAAAAAACTAAATACTTCCACTCATTGACGTCCCCTCTGTGCATTAATATTTCTTTAAAAATTGCTTATTATTTTTCTGCGGTCAAATATTTTTTTACTTACCACATAGAGACAGATATAATTTTTTTAATTATTTAATCTGGTCGACGATGTATTTTTGCGTGCTAGTTTGCAACCAATTACATACTCATAAGACTTTGACGTGGCCGTCTTCACGTCACATTCTGCGCCATCCTCGTTGTACATGTGACTCCAAGGTGAGATGAGCCAAAATTAAAACTTCCCGGTTCCATTGGTTTCTATTGGCATCGCTGTCTCTATATATTATATACTCTTAGGCCAAAACAGCTTTAGTTTTCAAGCTCACTTCCTGGTTTGGCTGGGAGCGGCCATAGAGCCGTTGCTCACTCGCGCCACTGCGGTTGGCTCCGGTATAGGTCTTTCAGCCCGGTTTATCATTGTAAGTCAATGGCAGAAATGTGGTCAATACATTTTTTCCACATGAACACATAGTCGCAATTGGTGCTTTTCCTTCGTCGAATGCCTCTCCATGTGGCGATTTTTAAAAATTATTGTCGTTTCTACGCTGGTTAAACATTTTTGTGGACCAATCCGTGGCAGAGGTTCTCCCGACTGTGCAAACTCTGGCTTCACTGCGCAGACTCTGGCTTCACTGCGCAGACTCTGGCTTCACTGCGCAGACTCTGGCTTCACTGCGCAGACTCTTTTTGTAAAAACTGTACTTCCGCCTGATTTCCGGAGCATCAAAACGGTTTTTACAAGCCTGTGGGAAGACAATGGGTGACGTAACAGTGAATTTGTACATATTTTCTTTACAGTCTGTGGGGTAATGGTGTATTAGTTATTAGTAATTACTGGTTGTAGTTGCCATTGGACCAAATCCAGTCAAGTTGTCATATTCATAATTAACTGCCATTAACACAATATTTGTATTTTTGTGCAGGCACTTCGGGGGCAGCTGCAGCTGGTGCTGATGGTGGTGCAGGACCCCTCTGTGGAGAGGAGGCGCTGCACATGCAGCCCTGCCCTGCAGGAGACCCAGAAAAGGGGCTGCAGGCCGAACTGAAGCAGGAGCCGGAGGAGGAGCCTCTTACCCCCGCTCTCCCCCCGTTGGGGTCCGCAGACTGGGGGCTGGAGCTCCAGTGTGTGTGGAGTGAGGCTAATGGTTCGGGAACGGTTCAGGAAAAACACGGACAGTTTGGAGGAAGCTTGGAGCACCGAGGTGCCCAGTTAGATGTTGACTTCTCTCCTCCCCAATACAGAGCGTCTCGAAGGCAGTGCTTGGAGGTGGACGAGGGCCCAACGTCACACCTCCAGCAACAACAAAATGGCGCCCCCCTCATGGAGGAGCACTCCCGCGGGCCGCCTGATGACATTTCGGCAGAGATGCCGTTGCCTCTGGGTTCTCCGGGAGAGCACGGTGGAAGCACCCCGTGTGAGGTGAGTTTCCACACTTCAGCAGAAGCAAAGATTCACCGGAGAATCGAGGGACAGGGGGAGTTCATCTGCACGCGCTGTGGAAAGACGTTCTTGGACGCTCTTCAACTGAAGACGCACGAGGAGCAGCATGGCTCGGGGAAACGGTTCGGTTGTTCGGAGAACGGCAAGGGTTTCACTTCCTCCAGGGTCCTGGAAAAGCACCAGCAGATTCACAGCAGGAAGAAACCATTCGCCTGCTCGGAGTGCGACAAAAGCTTCTCCAAACGGCATGTCCTCCAAGAACGCGAAAGCATTCACACGGGGCCGAAACCGTACGTTTGCTCTCAGTGCGGAAAACGCTTCCGCCAGAAAGGCAACCTTAAATCTCACCAGCGCATTCACACCGGCGAGAAACCCTTCACTTGCCTGCAGTGCGGAATGTGCTTCAGGCACATGAACAGTCTTAAAATTCACCAGAGTACTCACACAGGGGAGAAACCGTACCACTGCAGCGAGTGTGGGAAGAACTTTTCCCAACTATGTAATCTTAAATCTCACCAAAAGATCCACACTGGGGAGAGACGGTTCAGTTGCACACTGTGCAGCAGGAGTTTCTCCATTAGACGCGTTCTTGAGGAACACAAAAGTACTCACAGCAAGGGTGTAAATAGTTAGTATTTATTGGCAGGGACAGTGAGGGGGGTTGAAAACAGGGGCTGTGCCTCCTCTTGGCTTTAGAAAATTATTTTATAACAGTCTTTTAGAAGAATAGCAGGCATCACACACAACATTTTTCATCATAATAAAGTCACAAACACTTCACAATCACCATTTCCCAGAGCAAAAAAATTAATCTAGTCAGGAATCTAGTCCCACCCCCGAATTCCCATAGAGATCCATTCGAATGCAGAGAGGTTATAGTATTACTTCTAAGAGTACCTGGAAATAAGATATCAGGAGTCTTTTGATCAGGAGTCTCCTTTTATACAGAATCATGATGGCATCACCTGTGTACCTGTGGAATACCTGTTTGACCTGTTTTTTTTTCACAGAATGAATGAATTCTCTAATTAAACTCCACACTGCTATTATTTTGAACACGCCCCTTTCAATGAATGAGTCAATTATTCAGAACAAGCAGCGTGCATGTCATGACAGTTGGGTCTGTTGTTTTTCTATTACACTACTACATCTACAAGTAAATTATTTGCCATGCAGAAATATATCTACTACTAATAACAGTGGTTCATCAGGTTACTGATGTTCTACTGCTATTTTTTTGAACACCACTGTAGATCCATTTCGCCAACCATGTTTAGCTAACCATTCTGCTATCTCAGGATGCTGAGTTTTACCGTCAGCTGAAATTTCATGACCCAAATACACATTACATTACATTCATTTAGCAGACGCTTTTATCCAAAGCGACGTACAGTAAGTGCATACATAGACATCATCAAGATCACTACAGAACGGACAAGACAAAGCACATCCTTCCCATAATGTAGCAGCTATCCCTAGTAATAAACATTGACTGTAGTTCACAGTAAGCTGTGGGTAAATCAGCAATACACTTCTATTCTAAATACTATTATAAACTATAATAAACAGAGAGGAAAACACAGGGAATTAGTAAACACAGGGAACTGATATTCCTAGGTTAGGATATCAGTCAAGGTGGAGTCTGAAGAGGTGTGTCTTCAGGCCTCGACGGAATGCAGGCAGGGTTGGAGTAGAACGTAGGGGAATGGGAAGTTCATTCCACCACTAAGGAGCTAATGTGGAAAAACTCCGCAGTCGGGACAAGCGAGAGCCTTTGACACGGAGGGGGGGAAGTGCCAGTCGCCCTGCTGTAGAAGAGCGAAGTGGTCGAGCAGGAACATAGTTCTGGATTAAGTCCTGCAGGTAGGCGGGGCCTGTCCTATTGGCTGCAGTGTAGACCAGGGTCAGAACTTTGAACCTGATCCTGGCTGCAACTGGCAGCCAGTGGAGTGACCTCAGCAGGGGGGTTACATGGGAAGATTTTGGGAGGTTGAACACAAGCCGGGCAGCTGCATTCTGGATCAGTTGAAGAGGCAGAATGGTGCAGGCCGGTAGGCTTGCGAGCAGGGAGTTGCAGTAGTCCAGGCGTGAGGTGACCATGGTCTGGACAAGAAGCTGGGTGGAGTAGGTGGTCAGGTACGGTCGAATCCTCTGATGTTGTACAGGAGGAACCTGCAGGACTGAGCCGTCGCCCTGATGTGCTCTTTGAAGTCCAGCCGGTCGTCCAGGACCACCCCCAGGTTCCTTGCAGAGCGGGAGGCAGCCACCACGGTCCCGTCAAAGGTGATGGAGTGGTCATGCAGTGGGGAGGTCTTGTACGGCATGAAGAGGAGCTCTGTCTAGTCAAGGTTGAGCTTCAGGTGATGGGTAGCCATCCACTCAGAGATGTCAGTCAGACAAGCAGATATCCTCTCCTTAACCTGTGGGGTAGAGGGAGGGAAAGAGGAAGAGTTGAGTATCATCAGCGTAGCTATGGTATGAGAAGCCATGTGAATGAATTACTGAGCCAAGAGACTTAGTATACATAGAGAACAGCAGAGGACCCAGTAGAGATCCCTGCGGGACTCCTGTAGACAGGGGATGGGGAGCAGAGATGGAACCCTTCCAGGAGACTTGGTAGGATCTATCAGTGAGATACGATACAAACCAAGAGAGGGCAGTTCCAGAAATGCCCATCTCAGCGAGTGTGGAGATCAGGAGTTTGTGGTTGACCGTGTCGAATACCGCAGACAGGTCAAGGAGAATCAGAACAGAGGAGAGAGAGGAGGCTCTAGCAGTGGCGAGCCGGACTGATGCGGGTCAAGCAGGTTGTTCTGGTGGAGAAAAACAGACAGTTGGTTAAGGACAGCACGTTCAATTGTTTTGGACAGGAAGGGCAAGAGAGATACAGGATGGTAGTTCCTGACATCAGTGGGATCCAAGCTAGGTTTTTTAAGGAGTGGGGTTACACGGGCAGTTTTAAAGGCAGCAGGAACATGGCCACAGATTAGGTAGGTGTTAATAATGGAGGACAGATATGGAAGGAGCTCAGCAGATATAGACTGGAGGACTGCTGAAGGTATGGGGTCTAGTGGACAGGTGGTTGCGCGATGGCGCGTCACCAGCTCGAGCACATCTGAGTCCTCCAGAATCTTGAAGGAGGACAGTGTAGCGATGGGTTCAGTATGGGGGATGTGGGGTGTCACCGGATGCGTGAAGGAGTTCCGGATCGCGGCCACCTTCCCCTCAAAGTGGGTCAGGAAGTCATCTGCAGAGAGGGAGGAGGGTAAAGGGGGTGAGCAGGGAGGAGAAGGTGGAAAAGAATTTACGTGGGTTAGATACACATGCATCAATTTTAGACTGGAAAAATGAAGTTTTAGCTGATGTGGTTGCAGCTGTGAAGGCTGCCAGCAGAGTGGTAGGAGGCCAGGTCATCTGGGGATCTGGATTTCATCCACTTTCTCTCAGCGGCTCGCAGCATGGTTCTGCTGGATCTGAGAGAATCCGTCAGCCACGGGGAGGGTGGTGATAGTCGGGCTGGTTTGGAGACAAGAGGACATAGTGCGTTGAGAGACTGAGAGAGGCATGAGTTAAACACAGAGGTGGCAACATCAATAGGCAATACACAACCTTGCTTTGTGCAAGCTGAACCTTATCAGCAGAGACTTTGTGTCCCTGTGAAGCTAAGAATTGTAACAGTTGTACAGAGTCTGCCTGGCATATGGCCTGACTAAAAGGTCATCTAAAGGTCATCTACTGCACTAGAGTGCTTCTGAGAGAAGGAAATGAGAAGCCTTCTAGATTTTCTTGCAGCGCTGCTGAGAATACTGCCGGAGATTCTGCATATCCTTGGAGCATTCGAGACCAAGTGTAGCATTTATTTTGGAATGTAAACGCAAACTAGAACTGGGATTCCTTTTCAACACGAATACTAAAGAATGCATTTGCTAGATCGATCACAGAAAATGTACAAGTTTTAAATTGCAATTTTGTGAAGCGGTTAGCACTGTCGCCTCACAGCAAGAAGGTACCGAGTTTGAATCCTGGCCGAGGGCTCTTCTGTGCCGAGTTTGCATGTTCTCCCCGTGTCTGCGTGGGATTCCTCCGGGTACTGCAGCTTCCTCCCACAGTCCAAAGACATGCAGGTTGGTTGGTTGTCAAGTTAATTTTACAAAATATACAAGTTTTAAATTTCTACTTTGTAGATAGATTAGTCTATATTTTTTCCCTCCTGGCAGCATATAACAGTGACATTTACAAATTTTTTTTTTTTAATTTTCTACCAAGAAGCATACAATCGTATACACAAGAGTAATGGGGGGGGGGTGAATAAATAAATACTGGGAAAAATACCAATATTTAGGCCTCCTAAATAAATATTGAATCTTACAAATGTATCCCCATTAATGTACCGTATGCTTGTGCATCATGTAACGTTTAGCCAAATAAGTAAAATAGTATCACTTAATTTAAAATGTAAAAGAATAAGAAAATCTTGTGATCACACTTTTCTGAACAACAGAATGTCAATAATGGTAATAATTAATTGTATATTGTGGTTTTGAATATTGTGGTTTTCGTACACCCAATGCACTGGATGCAGACAATTACTCAAACATGCTGGTGTAAATGAGCTAGTCGCACTGGGTAACTTTGCAGGGCTGTGTTTATGGACACCCAACCATAGTATTAGACAATTGCTAGGATGGGTGATTGGGAAACAGGTGGAGGAATATGGGGTAAAATAATTGACTTTCTACCCTGTAGTATCACTCACTGACATACTGCCCTGGTTATTCCATAAACCAGTGGTAGAATTTAGTTTGATAGGACAATGTCGAGACAGGGTAGATGATACCAATATCAAGGTACATCAGAAGTCAATTCTACCTCTTCCTGCCAATATTGACGGTTCGAAAGATCCAGAATCTGGTCATGTAAGAATAGGAGTTCAGAATTGAATTCAAGACTGAGCAAGAGACTGTCAGATAGTTTGTCAGTAGCTATACAGCTGAATTAATGCCAATTGTGGTGAGACTGCAATGGGTTGAGGAGGTTCAACCAGATAGAGTGGTTATATATTGAGTTTAATCATCAGCACTGAACAGTCTACACTTATAAATCAGGCAGGGGAGATCTGTTACTAGAATTCTATATATTTCAATTCAGACTCCAGAGGATTGAATGTGTATGGTACAGGAGTCTGTTGAGCATGTTATAATGGTGTGTGGTAAGTTTGTTAACGAAAGGGCGATGCTATTTAATAGGATAGTGGCGGGCGGTGGAAGGCCTGGTGATATTAGGGATATTTTGGGTGAGGTTCATGCGGGGTTTACAGGGCTGTGGTGCAAATACCTGTTGGGAACGGGTTTTATTGGCCTGATCTGCTGCACAGTGCATACTCCAGCACAGTAGTTGGCGGTAATGTACCATTCACGCAGAGGTAAAGCCGCTAATAAACACCATCGAAGAAGAATACCGTATAGATTCCGACACCACTTGGTTTACACTGTTAGTTTCACCGAGTCTGTTGTGTTCTGTAATTTGCAAAAAAAAATGTTGAATTGTGTTTCTTTTCAGGTTCAGATGGCCTCCATCATGGAGGTTTTAACTAAAACCGCAGTAGCAGAAATCACTAAACTAGTGGACGATGGGTCTGCTGCGTTACGGTTGGAAATGTGCAGAAGCCAAAGAGAGAACGAGGCGCTAAAGAGAAAGTTACTGCAGATAGAGAGAGAATTTGGGGCTGCGCGAGGATACGGAGAGGGAGCTCCGGATAATTCTCTAAATATCGCTTTGGAAGTTCAGTTTTGCGACGAATTCAGAGAAGCACCAACATGTAAGTTGCACATCTTATTGCATGCAAATATGGTTGCACATTTTCGTGAAAATGTGTTTTGATCTCGATCTTGGCTGTTCATATGCAGAGAGGTGGCTAGTTGGAGCACAGCACAATATTTCAGTTGTAGCCGTTCTAATGTAGAAGCAAGATGACAGTGTTGTGGACGTGTAGTTGATTGTTTACGTGTATTTTGCCTCCAATAGCTAAGGTTGCAGGGAAAGGATGTTTTCCGTCCGTAGAGAGAGTCTTTGACGAGCGATTGAGCACAGGTCCGACCGTAAATGACAAGACAGACCCCCTCGAGAAGAAAAGGGCTTCGTCGGATGGCTTGGACATAAAGTACGAGGTAAATGCAATAGAGCGTACAGGATTGTGCATGAGTTTTCATTTAGGCGATGTTATCGGATTTCGAAAGGGATTGATGTGAATCAACTTTGCTATTGTTATTTTCTTTTTTTTAAATTCCCCGTTTAAATTTTTTACACGCATTTTATTGAACAAGTAAATCTAGTTGTTTTATTCTAAATTCTGTATGTATCTGGAATGACTTTCAAAATGATCCGAGTTTAAATCTCTGAAACTTGTTCAGATGAAGAAACAGTGGTTTTAGTGCTAAAGGCTTGGGAAGCTGGGCCGTGTCCGAATCAGTACACTTGCCTACTATTCAGTATGCCAGTTGAGTATACTTTTAAAAAAGCTGTTAAGTCCGCGACAATTCTGAAAATGGAGTGTTCTGAATATCCCGGGTGATATACTTATTTCCGGGTTATTGCTGACAATAGTATGGAGGATATTTTTGCATAGTGCATGTCACTAAACGGTATGTAGTTAGCAGTGTACAGTATGCAAGTACACAGTAAACAGGACGCAGTAGATGGGGCTCTGATTCGGACACAGCCCTGGGCTTCACGCCATATTTATGTGACCAAAATGTTCGTGAACTTCTTGAGAAGTGTGCTCCTGAATGTACTTAGCGAAACCCCGGAAGTAAGTGTGTCATCCGGGTGTTTGAAGTATACTGCAATTTGAAACATTTTTGCCTACTCAACGACTTTCTCGTCCTATCTACTCACCAAAGCTACTCAATAGTGTGGAAGAGTGCTGATCCGGACACGGCCCTGGTGATTTGCTGGTGTTCAGAGCTTCAGATGCATAGGATCTTCACACTTCCTGTTTGTCAGCCTGTAGACGGGGAGCAGTATTGGCCTGAATCTCTGCTGCTCAGCGAGGATAGGTTGGAAGAGGATCCAGGCAACAGCCAATCACAGGAGGAACAGAAGAACAGTGGGGAGAACACATGTGGTAATATTTGGGTTTAATGCAAGGGGCCAAAACCAAGTGGCAGCTTTCTGCTCTCAAGCTCAGCGCCGGATATAATGTCCCTCTCGGCTGATGTCTATAATTGCGCTCAAAAAGCCAGTTTCCCAATAGGGCTCCATTCATTTTTGACATCAAAAAAACTAAATACTTTCACTCACATATTGACGTTACCTCTGTGCATTAATACTTCTTTAAAAGTTGCTTATTATTTATTTAATTCGTAATATGCTTATAACCACTTTATTTATTTATGGCTATTAAGGTATGTATTGAGCGCCAATAAAGCACGAGGAATAAATTCCTTTGCAATCTCGTTAAATTTCACTCTTGAGAATAGTTGTCTGCGATATCTGCATTTGGATTTGGAATAGTTAGTTAGCTAAAGTGTTTATTTTTTCCTGCTCTCCTTATCCCTATACCAATTTTATCCCTTTCCCAATCTTTCACCTTTTTATTCATCCCTCCGTACTGCTAGCTAGTAACATTAGCTTGCTCCTTCCACAGCTCAGCATGGAAATGAACTAACCACTCAGGCATCGTTTTTACTTGGGGCACTGCTCATTTGTCAGATAATATATCGAAAATAAAAAATATGCCAAATAAACCATGCCTTGGAAATGGTTTTGTTGTATTGTTCAGTGGCTGGTTGCAGTAACAAAAATATGACGAGAACCATTATCCACCAAAGTACTTAGTTGCCATGCACGTAATTTTTGTTTGATTAGCAACCGATATTAATGAACGGGCCTTTCAATACATTTTAAAAACTTGATAAAACTTACCAATACTCTGCTTAGCATTTAAGTTAACTTAACTTTGATTGCGAGCTTGCGTGTGATATTTATCTCTTGAAAGCATCCACACTGTGTTTTACTTTGAATTGATTGCATTAATTCTTCGCCGGGTTCAAACTTATGGTTCAAACCACAGAACTGTATATGAACAGTTCTGTGGTTCAAACATGTAGGGCTCGATGACGTCGATGGCACTCGGGTTGAGGGCGTGGATTTAGACCACACCCCTACAATCCTGAGTCCTTTCAAGACTGAGTTTATTAGCTGACTTTGAGATGTATATTAATATACCTATTCATCTTTTTTCTTGAAAAGATATTTGGTGGGTGTGTAGTAGGGGTGTATCTGTAGCCGAATACCCTATTTGGGAAAGCACAAATAATATGTTGGAACAGATATTGTTTTCTACTTGAAGTTGCTCGTTAATATTCTGATTCAGAAAAAAAGCGAGAGAAGAGAAGGAGACAAATTTGGCACAGCTAGCTATCTGCCAGAGATGTAATTAATTGAGATAGCCACTAACAGGAGTGATTAACACAATGCCCTATCATAATCAGCATTATAAAACCAAACTGTGAATTAATGTTTATTAAGATATTTTGCTAACGTATTAGCTACTCTAGATCAGACAGGTCTTCTGTATGCTATTGATAGACAAGCGTATGTTACGTGAACGTTACAAGTCCACAGTGTGGATTCATTGCGAGTTTAATGTTAAACAATTTGGGTAGAAACAAGCATTCACAGAATCCGTGATCTAGGCTAAATAATAATTTTAATTACGTTACCACAGTGCGATTGTCGCGAATATGTACCTACATGCAAATCTACTTTTGATGTTGTTTTCTCTCCACCCAATAATCAGCACAGCAGCCGAGAGCTGGCTCAAGCTGGAGCAAGCTAACATGTACAGTAAGCTGAAAGTTTAACGAATGAAACGGATAGTGGGTTGGAAACGGATATTTCTCTCGACTCCACCAGGCAGCCTGTCATTAATTTTCTTGTATGGAGGGCGAAAGCGAGTGGCAGGCTAGCCACGCTGATTGTAGCTTGCTGTGCTGCAAGTGCAAATGTTACACCAAATCTCAGTGCTCAACGCTGCGCAAGCCGCAAAGGCTAATGTCAATGCCAGTGGGCTCAGTCCGCAACAAGCACTGTCACTGCGGTCACACAAATGACACAAACACACACACACACACACACACACACACACACCTCTCGCTTTGTGCAACCTACAATCTGTAATATGTTTAAACCATCGCCAATTTGGCATCGCATTTCACATAATAACCATAATAACCATAATAACAAAGTTCATATAGTAAAAGAAATAAACTAACAAAACAAATTACAATATGAAATCACAACAGGCAGAAAGGTTTGTTATTTTGGAAATAGTTTCCATTCAAATGTATAATGGAATGGTTTCATGTTTTTATAAAACTGCCTTTTCATTCTGAGTTGATTATATATTGTACCTCAGATTTTTTCCAGTTCTTATCCAAAATTATTGTTCAGTGTCCCCCAGTTAGGGGGTTGGGGGATTAGAATATAATTCTTATAAAAAAGTTTTGAAAAGAAAAAAAGACAGGGAGGGGGGTGAATACTCTTAAATTGCAATAGCAATTAATTTTACTAGACTAGAAAATATGACATTTCCTATATGTAACACCACTTCCGGCCGAAGCCCCGCTCACTTCTGGTTTTATCCGGATACAGATACTGATAATGTTGATGGTCCAACAGATACAGGCATCACTGCACACCCCTAGTGTGTAGTGGATACATCTCTCTCTGATATGTTGTGGTTATTTGAAGTTTTTAGAATCCCTTGACCATCACTTTAAAAGTTGCTTAATATTTTTCTGCGGTCAAATATTTTTTACTTACCACACAAAGATATCATTTTTTTTATTATTTATTCTGGCCTATGTTGTATTTTTGCGTGCTAGTTGGCAACCAATTACATACTCGTAAGGCTTTGACGTGGCCGTCTTCACGTCACATTCTGCGTCATCCTCGTTGTACATGTGACTTCAAGGTGAGATGAGCCAAAATTAAAACTTCCCGGTTCGGATGTGCTCCCCATTGGTTTCTATTGGCATCGCTGTCTCTATATATTATATACTCTTAGGCCAAAACAGCTTTAGTTTTCAAGCTCACTTCCTGGTTTGGCTGGGAGCGGCCATAGAGCCGTTGCTCACTTGCGCCACTGCGGTTGGCTCCGGTATAGGTCTTTCAGCCCGGTTTATCATTGTAAGTCAATGGCAGAAATGTGGTCAATACATTTTTTCCACATGAACACATAGTCGCAATTGGTGCTTTTCCTTCGTCTAATGCCTCTCCATGTGGCGATTTTTAAAAATTATTGTCGTTTCTACGCTGGTTAAACATTTTTGTGGACCAATCCGTGGCAGAGGTTCTCCCGACTGCGCAAACTCTGGCTTCACTGCGCAGACTCTGGCTTCACTGCGCAGACTCTGGCTTCACTGCGCAGACTCTCTTTGTACAACAGGGCGGTGAAAACTGTACTTCCGCCTGATTTCCGGAGCATCAAAACGGTTTTTACAAGCCTGTGGGAAGACAATGGGTGACGTAACAGTGAATTTGTACATATTGTTTTTACAGTCTGTGGGGTAATGGTGTATTAGTTATTAGTAATTACTGGTTGTAGTTGCCATTGGACCAAATCCAGTCAAGTTGTCATATTCATAATTAACTGCAGTTAACACAATATTTGTATTTTTGTGCAGGCACTTCGGGGGCAGCTGCAGCTGGTGCTGATGGTGGTGCAGGACCCCTCTGTGGAGAGGAGGAGCTGCACATGCAGCCCTGCCCTGCAGGAGACCCAGAAAAGGGGCTGCAGGCAGAACTGAAGCAGGAGCCGAAGGAGGAGCCTCTTACCCCCGCTCTCCCCCTGTTGGGGTCCGCAGATTGGGGGCTGGAGCTCCAGTGTGTGTGGAGTGAGGCTAATGGTTCGGGAACGGTTCAGGAAAAACACGGACAGTTTGGAGGAAGCTTGGAGCACAGAGGTGCTCAGTTAGATGATGACTTCTCTCCTCCCCAATACAGAGCGTCTCAGAGGCTGTTTTTGGAGGTGGACGAGGGCCCAACGTCACACCTCGAGCAACAACAAAATGGCGCCCCCCTCGTGGAGGAGCACTCCCACGGGCCGCCTGATGACATTTCGGCAGAGATGCCGTTGCCTCTGGGTTCTCCGGGAGAGCACGGTGGAAGCACCCCGTGTGAGGCGAGTTTCCACACTTCAGCAGAAGCCAAGAGTCACTGGAGAATCGAGGGACAGGGGGACTACATCTACACAAGCTGTGGAAAGACGTTCTTGGACGCTCTTCAACTGAAGACGCACAAGGAGCAGCATGGCTCGGGGAAACGGTTCGGTTGTTCGGAGAACGGCAAGGGTTTCACTTCCTCCAGGGTCCTGAAAAAGCACCAGCGGATTCACAGCAGGAAGAAACCGTTCGCCTGCTCATGGTGCGACAAAAGCTTCTCCAAGCGGCATGTCCTCCAAGAACACGAAAGCGTTCACACGGGGCTGAAACCGTACGTTTGCTCTCAGTGCGGAAAAAGCTTCCGACAGAAAGGCAACCTTAAATCCCACCAGCGCATTCACACCAGTGAGAAACCCTTCTCTTGCCTGCAGTGCGGAAAGTGCTTCCTGCGAATGTCTCACCTTAAATCTCACCAGCGCATTCACACCAGCGAGAAACCCTTCACTTGCCTGCAGTGCGGAAAGTGCTTCAGGCACATGAACACTCTTAAAAGTCACCAGAGTACTCACACAGGGGAGAAACCGTACCACTGCAGCGAGTGTGGGAAGAACTTTTCCCAACTATGTCATCTTAAATCTCACCAAAAGGTCCACACCAGGGAGAAACAGTTCAGTTGCACACTGTGCGGCAGCAGTTTCTCCTTTAGACACGTTCTTGAGGAACACAAAAGTACTCACAGCAAGGGTGTAAATAGTTAGTATTTATTGGCAGGGACAGTGAGGGGGGTTGAAAACAGGGGCTGTGCCTCCTCTTGGCTTTAGAAAATTATTTTATAACAGTCTTTTAGAAGAATAGCAGGCATCACACACAACATTTTTCATCATAATAAAGTCACAAACACTTCACAATCACCATTTCCCAGAGCAAAAAAATTAATCTAGTCAGGAATCTAGTCCCACCCCCCAATTCCCATAGAGATCCATTCGAATGCAGAGAGGTTATAGTATTACTTCTAAGAGTACCTGGAAATAAGATATCAGGAGTCTTTTGATCAGGAGTCTCCTTTTATACAGAATCATGATGGCATCTCCTGTGTACCTGTGGAATACCTGTTTGACCTGTTTTTTTTTCACAGAATGAATGAATTCTCTAATTAAACGCCACACTGCTATTATTTTGAACACGCCCCTTTCAATGAATGAGTCAATTATTCAGAACAAGCAGCGTGCATGTCATGACAGTTGGGTCTGTTGTTTTTCTATTACACTACTACATCTACAAGTAAATTATTTGCCATGCAGAAATATATCTACTACTAATAACAGTGGTTCATCAGGTTACTGATGTTCTACTGCTATTTTTTTGAACACCACTGTAGATCCATTTCGCCAACCATGTTTAGCCATCCATTCTGCTATCTCAGGATGCTGAGTTTTACCGTCAGCTGAAATTTCATGACCCAAATACACATTACATTACATTCATTTAGCAGACGCTTTTATCCAAAGCGACGTACAGTAAGTGCATACATAGACATCATCAAGATCACTACAGAACGGACAAGACAAAGCACATCCTTCCCATAATGTAGCAGCTATCCCTAGTAATGAACGTTGACTGTAGTTCACAGTAAGCTGTGGGTAAATCAGCAATACACTTCTATTCTAAATACTATTATAAACTATAATAAACAGAGAGGAAAACACAGGGAACTAGTAAACACAGGGAACTGATATTCCTAGGTTAGGATATCAGTCAAGGTGGAGTCTGAAGAGGTGTGTCTTCAGGCCTCGACGGAATGCAGGCAGGGTTGGAGTAGAACGTAGGGGAATGGGAAGTTCATTCCACCACTAAGGAGCTAATGTGGAAAAACTCCGCAGTCGGGACAAGCGAGAGCCTTTGACACGGAGGGGGGGGAAGTGCCAGTCGCCCTGCTGTAGAAGAGCGAAGTGGTCGAGCAGGAACATAGTTCTGGATTAAGTCCTGCAGGTAGGCGGGGCCTGTCCTATTGGCTGCAGTGTAGACCAGGGTCAGAACTTTGAACCTGATCCTGGCTGCAACTGGCAGCCAGTGGAGTGACCTCAGCAGGGGGGTTACATGGGAAGATTTTGGGAGGTTGAACACAAGCCGGGCAGCTGCATTCTGGATCAGTTGAAGAGGCAGAATGGTGCAGGCCGGTAGGCTTGCGAGCAGGGAGTTGCAGTAGTCCAGGCGTGAGGTGACCATGGTCTGGACAAGAAGCTGGGTGGAGTAGGTGGTCAGGTACGGTCGAATCCTCTGATGTTGTACAGGAGGAACCTGCAGGACTGAGCCGTCGCCCTGATGTGCTCTTTGAAGTCCAGCCGGTCGTCCAGGACCACCCCCAGGTTCCTTGCAGAGCGGGAGGCAGCCACCACGGTCCCGTCAAAGGTGATGGAGTGGTCATGCAGTGGGGAGGTCTTGTACGGCATGAAGAGGAGCTCTGTCTAGTCAAGGTTGAGCTTCAGGTGATGGGTAGCCATCCACTCAGAGATGTCAGTCAGACAAGCAGATATCCTCTCCTTAACCTGTGGGGTAGAGGGAGGGAAAGAGAGGAAGAGTTGAGTATCATCAGCGTAGCTATGGTATGAGAAGCCATGTGAATGAATTACTGAGCCAAGAGACTTAGTATACATAGAGAACAGCAGAGGACCCAGTACAGATCCCTGCGAGACTCCTGTAGACAGGGGATGGGGAGCAGAGATGGAACCCTTCCAAGAGACTTGGTAGGATCTATCAGTGAGATACGATACAAACCAAGAGAGGGCAGTTCCAGAAATGCCCATCTCAGCGAGTGTGGAGATCAGGAGTTTGTGGTTGACCGTGTCGAATACCGCAGACAGGTCAAGGAGAATCAGAACAGAGGAGAGAGAGGAGGCTCTAGCAGTGGCGAGCCGGACTGATGCGGCTCAAGCAGGTTGTTCTGGTGGAGAAAAACAGACAGTTGGTTAAGGACAGCACGTTCAATTGTTTTGGACAGGAAGGGCAAGAGAGATACAGGACGGTAGTTCCTGACATCAGTGGGATCCAAGCTAGGTTTTTTAAGGAGTGGGGTTACACGGGCAGTTTTAAAGGCAGCAGGAACATGGCCACAGATTAGGTAGGTGTTAATAATGGAGGACAGATATGGAAGGAGCTCAGCAGATATAGACTGGAGGACTGCTGAAGGTATGGGGTCTAGTGGACAGGTGGTTGCGCGATGGCGCGTCACCAGCTCGAGCACATCTGAGTCCTCCAGAATCTTGAAGGAGGACAGTGTAGCGATGGGTTCAGTATGGGGGATGTGGGGTGTCACCGGATGCGTGAAGGAGTTCCGGATCGCGGCCACCTTCCCCTCAAAGTGGGTCAGGAAGTCATCTGCAGAGAGGGAGGAGGGTAAAGGGGGTGAGCAGGGAGGAGAAGGTGGAAAAGAATTTACGTGGGTTAGATACACATGCATCAATTTTAGACTGGAAAAATGAAGTTTTAGCTGATGTGGTTGCAGCTGTGAAGGCTGCCAGCAGAGTGTGGTAGGAGGCCAGGTCATCTGGGGATCTGGATTTCATCCACTTTCTCTCAGCGGCTCGCAGCATGGTTCTGCTGGATCTGAGAGAATCCGTCAGCCACGGGGAGGGTGGTGATAGTCGGGCTGGTTTGGAGACAAGAGGACATAGTGAGTTGAGAGACTGAGAGAGGCATGAGTTAAACACAGAGGTGGCAACATCAATAGGCAATACACAACCTTGCTTTGTGCAAGCTGAACCTTATCAGCAGAGACTTTGTGTCCCTGTGAAGCTAAGAATTGTAACAGTTGTACAGAGTTTGCCTGGCATATGACCTGACTAGGAGAGCAGACTAAAAGGTCATCTACTGCACTAGAGTGCTTCTGAGAGAAGGAAATGAGAAGCCTTCTAGATTTTCTTGCAGCGCTGCTGAGAATACTGCCGGAGATTCTGCATATCCTTGGAGCATTCGAGACCAAGTGTAGCATTTATTTTGGAATGTAAACGCAAACTAGAACTGGGATTCCTTTTCAACACGAATACTAAAGAATGCATTTGCTAGATCGATCACAGAAAATGTACAAGTTTTAAATTGCAATTTTGTGAAGCGGTTAGCACTGTCGCCTCACAGCAAGAAGGTACCGAGTTTGAATCCTGGCCGAGGGCTCTTCTGTGCCGAGTTTGCATGTTCTCCCCGTGTCTGCGTGGGATTCCTCCGGGTACTGCAGCTTCCTCCCACAGTCCAAAGACATGCAGGTTGGTTGGTTGTCAAGTTAATTTTACAAAATATACAAGTTTTAAATTTCTACTTTGTAGATAGATTAGTCTATATTTTTTCCCTCCTGGCAGCATATAACAGTGACATTTACAAATGGATGTTTCTACCAAGAAGCATACAATCGTATACACAAGAGTAATGGGGGGAATGAATAAATAAATACTGGGAAAAATACCAATATTTAGGCCTCCTAAATAAATATAGAATCTTACAAATGTATCCCCATTAATGTACCGTATGCTTCTGCATCATGTAACGTTTAGCCAAATAAGTAAAATAGTATCATTTAATTTAAAATGTAAAAGAATAAGAAAATCTTACTTGTGATCACACTTTTCTGAACAACAGAATGTCAATAATGGTAATAATAATGAATTGTATATTGTGGTTTTGAATTTTGTGGTTTTCGTACACCCAATGCATTGGATGCAGACAATTACTCAAACATGCTGGTGTAAATGAGCTAGTCGCACTGGGTAACTTTGCAGGGCTGTGTTTATGGACACCCAACCATAGTATTAGATAATTGCTAGGATGGGTGATTGGGAAACAGGTGGAGGAATATGGGGTAAAATAATTGACTTTCTACCCTGTAGTATCACTCACTGACATTCTGCCCTGGTTATTCCATAAACCAGTGGTAGAATTTAGTTTGATAGGACAATGTCGAGACAGGGTAGATGATACTAATATCAAGGTACATCAGAAGTCAATTCTACCTCTTCCTGCCAATATTGACGGTTCGAAAGATCCAGAATCTGGTCATGTAGGAATAGGAGTTCAGAATTGAAATCAAGACTGAGCAAGAGACTGTCGGATAGTTTGTCAGTAGCTATACAGCTGAATTAATGCCAATTGTGGTGAGACTGCAATGGGTTGAGGAGGTTCAACCAGATAGAGTGGTTATATATTGAGTTTAATCATCAGCACTGAACAGTCTACACTTATAAATCAGGCAGGGGAGATCTGTTACTAGAATACTATAAATTGCAATTCAGACTCCAGAGGATTGAATGTGTATGGTACAGGAGTCTGTTGAGCATGTTATAATGGTGTGTGGTATGTGGTATGTTTGTTAACGAAAGGGCGATGCTATTTAATAGGATAGTGGCGGGCGGTGGAAGGTCTGGTGATATTAGGGATATTTTGGGTGAGGTTCATGCGGGGTTTACAGGGCTGTGGTGCAAATACCTGTTGGGAACGGGTTTTACTGGCCTGATCTGCTGCACAGTGCACACTCCAGCACAGTAGTTGGCGGTAATGTACCATTCACGCAGAGGTAAAGCCGCTAATAAACACCATCGAAGAAGAATACCGTATAGATTCCGACACCACTTGGTTTGCACTGTTAGTTTCACCGATTCTGTTGTGTTCTGTAATTTGCAAAAAAAAAAAAAATGTTGAATTGTGTTTCTTTTCAGGTTCAGATGGCCTCCATCATGGAGGTTTTAACTAAAACCGCAGTAGCAGAAATCACTAAACTAGTGGACGATGGGTCTGCTGCCTTACGATTGGAAATGTGCAGAAGCCAAAGATAGAACGAGGCGCTAAAGAGAAAGTTACTGCAGATAGAGAGAGAATTCGGGGCTGCGCTAGGATACGGAGAGGGAGCCCCGGATAATTCTCTAAACATCGCTTTGGAAGTTCAGTTTTGCGACGAATTCAGAGAAGCACCAACATGTAAGTTGCACATCTTATTGCATGCAAATATGGTTGCACATTTTCGTGAAAATGTATTTTGATCTCGATCTTGGCTGTTCATATGCAGGGGTGGCTAGTTGGAGCACAGCCCAATATTTCAGTTGTAGCCGTTCTAATGTAGAAGCAAGATGACAGTGTTGTGGACGTGTAGTTGATTGTTTACGTGTATTTTGCCTCCAATAGCTAAGGTTGCAGGGAAAGGATGTTTTCCGTCCGTAGAGAGAGTCTTTGACGAGCGATTGAGCACAGGTCAGGCCGTAAATGACAAGACAGACCCCCTCGAGAAGAAAAGGGCTTCGTCGGATGGCTTGGACATAAAGTACGAGGTAAATGCAATAGAACTTACTATGGAAGCATATCCGCGCCAAAATTCAAATGAAAATGCAAATCGGCTATTGTATTTCGTTTACATACGATGTGCCGAAAAACCATGACATAATTCAAATGAAAATGCAAAAGGTGCACTTTCCGTTTTCATTTGCAAGTTAATGTACGCACTTTATCTGACAATATGAAAATGTTAATGCAAATCCATTTCACATGAAATTTTTCTCGCCCTCTACGACACAACCAATGAAAACACACATTTGCATTAGCAGTTTCTTGTTGCTATCGCATGATCCATGACAAAAAGGAAATGATAATTCAATGCGCCATTTAACATATCGTTTTCATGCAATCTGCTCCTACTTAATTACTGAAGCTAAGCAGGTGTGGGCTTGGTTAGTACTTGGATGGGAGACCTCCTGGGAAAATAAGTTGCTGCTGGAAGTGGTGTTGGTGGACCAGTAGGGGGAAATCTTTCCTCTGGTCAAATAAAATCCTAATGCCCCAGTGCAGTGATGGGGATGGGGACACTGTGCTGTAGGAGATGCGGTCTTTCGGATGAGATGTTAAACCGAGGTCCTGACTCACTGTGGTCATTAAAGATCCCATGACGCTTATCGTAAAGAGTAGGGGTTTCCCCGGTGTCCTGGCTAAATTCCCAACCTGGCTCTTTCAATCTGCCACCTAATCATTCCCCAGTTTAATTGGCTAATAATCATTCTCTCTCTCCACCTCAGCTGATGTGTGGTGAGCATTCTGGCGCAAAATGGCTGCCGCTGCATCACCCAGGTGGGTGCTACACATTGGTGGTGGTAGAGGCGAGTTTCCCCCTCATCACTGTAAGCGCTTTGAGTATTGAGAAAGGCGCTATACAAATGCAAGGTATTATAATGGCATTGCATCCGTTTGCATTATCATTTCCGTGTGGTCACGCAAAAACCCTGCCAAAAATCCGAACTGAACATGCAAACTGTCAAAGATGCCCGTCAAGGCGGGGGCCTCGAAGAAAGAGGCGTTACTGGGGACTTTTCGGTTCAAACAACAACATATGATTCAATGGTTGTCTGTGATTTCGGTTGTCAGGCAGTTACCAGGCTAGATAGAGACGTTTCCTAGTCCTCTGTGTTTGGGGATTATAAGCGAAATGATAGGAATTAAAAAGGAAACGAGGTAGCCTAAAAGTTACGACTAGCCATAGCCAGCCCAATGTTAACTAAATTAATTTCACAATTTAGCCTGCTTTCGTTAATCTGGTGTGGAAACTAGTCTATAATGTTACGTGTTTCCGTGGCCAAAACCAGCCGGCTATTCATGGCAGGCTATGGCTGAAAAATGTGCTACCCTTTTCACCGTGGGCATTTCCATCAAGATTTCTATTAATTATTGTTTTCTTTTAATAGCCTTACCCTTAGGCTATGTGCAGAGCAAAGGTAACGTAGTCCACAGAAAGCCTGAGACAGCGATCCGTACGAGAGACAGCTTGAGCCTACAGCCCAGCTACCAAAAACGGTGGATTTTGTATGGTGTAACGTATAGAATCTAGGCTAATTAAATAAAAATATAAATTCTGTAATTAGGCCTATTCCGCATAGACTATGTTGTGTAGTATGGACTGTCATTCATGTCTTTACCCAGCAGATGGCAATAAAAGACTTGTAAAAACTGAATGACAGCTTCTTTTTTTATTTGGTGAAAACCAGGTTCGTATATAGTTCTGTGGTGAAAACACTGGGGAAACGACCCCGGCGGGCACAACCGATTTTGATCTCCCTACTCACAAGGCCCATCAACCTTGGGAATTTTACCTGTAGCCTCGGCTATTGTAATAATCTATATTTAGCCTAGTCATGAAGCAACATAGCCTACAGATTATTAAATATTTTTTTTAAATTATATTTTCATTTAATTATAACGTTACACCATATAGGCTATCCTACAACACAATTCACCGTCTTTGGTAGGCTACTAGGTAGGCTATTCGCACAGTCTCTGGAGCTTTCCAGATCTCAGTGCTGTAAAATGAGGCGGTTAGCCTCTATGACACTGATTTTCCTGTTGTAGCCGAGCTTACACAAAACATTTTAATTTGTTCAATTTAAATAGGCTCTTGATTATTGAGAGAATGTAAAAATGTGTCTTTTTAGAGGGTGTGTGAATACAGTGAGTTCCGACAGCAGCCTAGCCTATCCACACAGCTGTAAAAAATAAAATAATCCGTCAGTATTGGCACAGTGCCATTATGCTCAGTCTTTTAGGAACATAGGCTACAGAATCATTTTCATTTAAATAGGTTTACCACTCAGACACGATTAGAGACATAAGCACTTATTTTATTGATAGCCTGCTTATTTTATTTTAGTGACATGGAATATAGGCTGAGAAATAGCCCAGTGTTGGTTTATCACACAGCCCTGTCTAAGGCAACCCGGTGAACGGAAATCTATTGCCCCTTAGGCTGTGCAAGTCCTCCCTGCTGTTAAGGTTAAGTTAGTAGGAACAACGGGCTGGCTAGGATCATCGTAACGTTTAGGCTACCTCATTGACTTTATAGTTTTTAGCATTTAGCCTATAATCCCCAAACACAGAGGACTAGGAAATGTCGCTATCTAGCCTTGGTTTGAACAGTCCCCTGTAACGCCCCTTTCTTCAAGGCCCCGCCTTGATGGGCAGCTTTGACAGTTTGCATGTTCAGTTCGGATTTTTGGCAGGGTTTTTGCGTGACCACGGAAATGATAATGCAAACGGATGCCATGCCATTGCATTTGAATTATGTCACTCTTGTGCCTCAAAAGCATGAAAACGATATGTTAATTGGCAAATTGAATTATCATTTCCTTTTTGTCATGGATCATGCGATTGCAACAAGAAACTGCTAATGCAAATGTGTTTTTTCATTTTCATTAAAATTATGGCAGGTTTGTGTCGTAGAGGGTGAGAAAAATTTAATGTGAAATGGATTTGCATTAACATTTTCAAATTGTCAGATAAAGTGCGTACATTAACTTGCAAATTAAAATGCAAAGTACACCTTTTGCAATTTCATTTGAATTATGTCATGGTTTTTGCGCACATCGAATGTAAACAAAATGCAATCGCCGATTTGCGTTTTCATTAGAATTTTGGCGCGGATATGCTTCCATAACTTACAGGATTGTACATGAGTTTTCATTTAGGCGATGTTATGGGATTTTGATCGGGATAGATGTGAATCAACTTTGCTATTGTTATTTTCTTTTTTTTAAATTCCCCGTTTAAATTTTTTACATGTATTTTATTGAACAGTTAAGTACATGTAGTTGTTTTTATTATAAATTCTTTATGTATCTGGAATGACTTTCAAAATGATCCGAGTTTAAATCTCTGAAACTATTTGCGTGTTCAGATGAAGAAACACTGGTCTTAGTGCTAAAGGCTTGGGAAGCTGGCCGTGTCCGAATCAGTACACTTGCCTACTATTCAGTATGCCAGTTGAGTATACTTTTAAAAAAGCTGTAAAAAAATGTTCGTGAACTTCTTGAGAAGTGTGCTCCTGAATGTACTTAGCGAAACCCCGGAAGTAAGTGTGTCATCCGGGTGTTTGAAGAATACTGCAATTTGAAACATTTTTGCCTACTCAACGACTTTTTCGTCCTATCTACTCACCAAGGCTACTCAATAGTGTGGAAGAGTGCTGATCCGGACACGGCCCTGGTGATTTGCTGGTGTTCAGAGCTTCAGATGCATAAGATCTTCACACTTCCTGTTTGTCAGCCTGTAGACGGGGAGCAGGATTGGCCTGAATCTCTGCTGCTCAGCGAGGATAGACTGGAAGAGGATCCAGGCAACAGCCAATCACAGGAGGAACAGAAGAACAGTGGGGAGAACACATGTGGTAATATTTGGGTTTAATGCAAGGGGCCAAAACCAAGGGGCGGCTTTCTGCTCTCAAGCTCAGCGCCGGATATAATGTCCCTCTCTGCTGATATCTATAATTGCGCTCTAAAAGCCAGTTTCCCAATAGGGCTCCATTCATTTTTGACATCAAAAAAACTAAATACTTTCACTGACATATTGACGTTACCTCTGTGCCTTAATACTTCTTTAAAAATTGCTTATTATTTTTTAAATTCGTAATATCCTTATAACCACTTTATTTATGGCTATTAAGGTATGTATTGAGCGCCAGTACAGCACAAGGAATAAATTCCTTTGCAATCTCGTTAAATTTCACTCTTGAGAATAGTTGTCTGCGTTATCTGCGTTATCTGCGTTATCTGCGTTATCTGCGTTATCTGCGTTATCTGCGTTTGGATTTGGAATAGTTAGTTAGCTAAAGTGTTTATTTTTTCCTGCTCTCCTTATCCCTATACCAATTTTATCCCTTTCCCAATCTTTCACCTTTTTATCCATCCCTCCGTACTGCTAGCTAGTAACATTAGCTTGCTCCTTGCACAGCTCAGCATGGAAATGAACTAACCACTCAGGCATCGTTTTTACTTGGTGCACTGCTCATTTGTCAGATAATATATCGAAAATAATAGATGGTTAAGATTTTGCCAAATAAACCATGCCTTGGAAATGGTTTTGTCGTATTGTTCAGTGGCTGGTTACAGTAACAAAAATACGACGAGAACCATTATCCACTAAGTACTTAGTTGCCATGCACGTAATTTTTGTTCGATTAGCAACCGAAATGAATGAATGGGCCTTTTAATAAATTCTAAAACCTCGATAAAACTTACCAGTACCCCGTTAGCATTTAAGTTAACTTAACTTTGATTGCGAGCTTGCGTGTGATATTTATCTCTTGATAGCATCCGCACTGTATTTTACTTTGAATTGATTGCATGAATTCTTCGCCAGATTTTTTCCAGTTTTTATCCAAAATTATTGTTCAGTGTCCCCCAGTTAGGGGGTTGGGGGGTTAAATAAATAAGTATAAAGTCCAGAATATAATTCTTATAAAAAGTTTTGAAAAGACAGGGAGGGGGGTGAATACTCATAAATTGCAATAGCAATTAATCCAACAGATACAGGCATCACTGCACACCCCTAGTGTGTAGTGGATACATCTCTCTCTGATATGTTGTGGTTATTTGAAGTTTTTAGAATCCCTTGACCATCACTTTAAAAGCAGTCAAATATTTTTTACTTACCACACAAAGATATCATTTTTTAAAATTATTTATTCTGGCCTATGTTGTATTTTTGCGCGCTAGTTTGCAACCAATTACATACTCGTAAGGCTTTGACGTGGCTGTCTTCACGTCACATTCTGCACCATCCTCTTTGTACATGTGACTTCAAGGTGAGATGAGCCAAAATTAAAACTTCCCGGTTCGGATGTGCTCCCCATTGGTTTCTATTGGCATCGCTGTCTCTATATATTATATACTCTTAGGCCAAAACAGCTTTAGTTTTCAAGCTCACTTCCTGGTTTGGCTGGGAGCGGCCATAGAGCCGTTGCTCACTCACGCCTCTGCGGTTGGCTCCGGTATAGGTCTTTCAGCCCGGTTTATCAAGTCAGTGGCAGAAATGTGGTCAATAAATGTTTACACATGGAAACTGGTGAAACTTTCCCACATGAAAACGCAATTGGTGCTTTTCCTTCGTCTAATGCCTCTCCATGTGGCGATTTTTAAAAATTATTGTCGTTTCTACGCCGGTTAAACATTTTTGTGGACCAATCCGTGGCAGAGGTTCTCCCGACTGCGCAAACTCTGGCTTCACTGCGCAGACTCTGGCTTCACTGTGCAGACTTTCTTTGTACAACAGGGCGGTGAAAACTGTACTTCCGCCTGACTTCCGGAGCATCAAAACGGTTTTTACAAGCCTGTTGGAAGGCAATGGGTGACGTAACAGTGAACTTGTACATATCTTTTTTACAGTCTGTGGTGTAGTGGTGTATTAGTTATTAGTAATTACTGGTTGTAGTTGCCATTGGACCAAATCCAGTCAAGTTGTCATATTCATAATTAACTGCAGTTAACACAATATTTGTATTTTTGTGCAGGCACTTCGGAGGCAGCTGCAGCTGGTGCTGATGGTGGCGCAGGACCCCTCTATGGAGAGGAGGAGCTGCACATGCAGCCCTGCCCTGCAGGAGACCCAGATAAGGGGCTGCAGGCAGAACTGAAGCAGGAGCCGGAGGAGGAGCCTCTTACCCCCGCTCTCCCCCCGTTGGGGTCCGCAGACTGGGGACCGGAGCTCCAGTGTGCGCGGAGTGAGGCTAACGGTTCGGGAACGGTTCAGGAAAACATTTCGGCAGAGATCCCATTGCCTCCGGGTTCTCCGGGAGAGCACGGTGGAAGCATCCCGTGTGAGGCGAGTTTCCACACTTCAGCAGAAGCAAAGAGTCACCGGAGAATCGAGGGACAGGGGGACTACATCTGCACACGCTCCCGGAAGACGTTCCTGGACGCTCTTCAACTGAAGACACACGAGAAGCAGCACGGCTCGGGGAAACGGTTCGGCTGTTCATCGGAATGCGGCAAGGGTTTCACTTCCTCCCGGGGACTGGAAAAACACCAGCGGATTCAACGCAGGAAGAAACCGTTCGCCTGCTCGTGTTGCGACAAAAGCTTCTCCAATCGGCAGGCCCTCCAAGAACACGAAAGCGTTCACACGGGGCAGAAACCGTACGTTTGCTCTCAGTGCGGAAAAAGCTTCCGCCACAAACGCAGCCTTATAATCCACCAGCGCATTCACACCGGAGAAAAACCCTTCTCTTGCCTGCAGTGCGGAAAGTGCTTCTCGCGAATCTGCAGTCTTAAATCTCACCAGCGCATTCACACCAGCGAGAAACCCTTCACTTGCCTGCAGTGCGGAAAGTGCTTCAGGCACGTGAACAGTCTTAAAATTCACCAGATTACTCACACGGGGGAGAAACCGTACCACTGCAGCGAGTGTGGGAAGAACTTTTCCCAACTATGTAATCTTAAAACTCACCAAAAGATCCACACTGGGGAGAGACGGTTCAGTTGCACACTGTGCAGCAGGAGTTTCTCCTTTAGACGCGTTCTTGAGGAACACAAAAGTACTCACAGCAAGGGCATAAATAATTTTAGAAAATAATTTTATAACAGTGGTTGAAATTGTCAATTGTGAATCTTTTAGAAGAATAGAATGATTCCTAGCGATCCTATTCAAGGGGAGAATATATCAATCACTTTATTCAGATGGCCTATTCCATCCAGTGTTTTCCACAAGCGACGGCTTGGCTATTAAACTTTTCCAGCTGGCTACTTTCTTTGATGCCCACTGATGTTCCGTTGCAACAGGCAAAATTTTCAACGGAATTAATTTAATTATTCACTTTTCTACTGACCGAAATTTCCCAGTGAACATTTTTGTGTCGGTGAAGACGGTGATACGCCGTCTCACGTCTAGGTGGAAAAAATAAAAAATAAAAAATGGCTAAAGTGAAAAATTTTTAACCAGGTAGGATGTGTAGCCAGGTAGATCCGGGTAAAACCTGGGCTAAATTAGGGCTAAATTGAACAAAATTTACACGTTCATTATTATTTTATGAGTGATGCAATTTGTACTGTATATTTTATTTTTTTGCCGTGCTTTAAATTATGGGGGGGTTCCACGTCCCTGTTCCCCTTATGGATTACGCCTATACTCACAGTAAGGAGTAAAACTAGGGGATCCTTGAGCAAAATCTTTGATTTTACTGCTCCTTCTGGGAAATGTAGTTCCACTGATGTAGCAGTGATGTCGATCATGTTTCATACACAACTTTTTTTTAACCAAAGCAGGGTCAACACATGCAACTTGGATTTAGTGTTCATGTAAAACTCCTGACATGCAAACATGGCTCTCAACAGTGAGCCAGAACTGGCAGCTTTGCCTCTGTTACAGTACAGACACAGCCCAGGCAGCCCCATTCCTATACAGCACTGGCAGCCCCATACCTATACAGCCCTGAGAGTTTAGAACTTTACAGGGTTTCCTATAGAAATAACCACAATGACCACAGACACTCAGCCCTTAAGAACATTAACTTCTGTAGCTTCTGACCTCATGTAAACCCAGAATTCAGATACAACTCCTCACATCTACACAATAACGCCCCAAACTTTGGTTATTTTTTTCAATTTTTCTCCTTCTTTTTCCTGCCAATTTCATCATCACAAATGCTCCATGCCAACAAACAACAATTCTCCCCATTGGATAACATCTAATCTGCCAAGAACAACGTCTGATCAAAGAAGCCAATGGCAGGATACACAGGCAAAAAGAATGTTGTCCAAATGTAATGTTTTTCAATTGACATATAAGGAAGTGCACTTGTGATGCTATTCTAGAAATTGTTTTTAAAACTTGCTTGTAGCCATCTTTGTTTTGTGTGCTTCCCAACTAGTGATTGCCAAAACATTTAAACGATTGCTTTTACAGCTGTATAATCTTCGTGGGAAGTCCAGATCTATTTCTGAATTGTGTTCTCTATCATTTAACATGCAAACCCCACGTAATATCGTTTCATGCCTCTGAAAGCTACAGGACTGCAAGGTAGGCCATAAAACCCCGGACTCAATTTGTAACTTAACTCCAGACAGCACACTGGGCACAGCTCTGTCTGTGAGACCGTTGTTCTGTCTGTGGGAGATTGCAGGTAGTTTGCCGATGTGACATTTCCCGCAGACAGACAGCGACAGGGCGCCTACGTCGGCCCAATGTAGCTGTGCTGTCTAACATGATGTGGTCATTCAAACTTTCACATCAGTGTCAAATAACAAAAATTGCCTCATGGAAGAAGACATCATTTAAATGAATGTTGTAAACAGCTGAGGAAAAATTAGATTCCAGAAAGGATTTAGACTTGGTTAAGTTCATTTTACAAAATGTACAAGTTTTAAATTGCTATTTTGTAGATAAATAGAATACTTTATATTTGGCAGCATACGTATAACATTGACATTTACAAACGGGCGTTTCTACCAAGAAGCATACAATCATTTACACGAGAAATTGGGCAGGGGGAAGGGTGCATAATTAAAATAAATACAGGTTAAAAAAAAAAGACAAATATTTAGGCCTACTAAATAAATGTTGAATGTTACAATCCTATCCATATGTTTTTAACCTGTATGTTTGTGGGTCTGATAAGTAAAATACTATAATTTTTAATGTAAAAGAATAAAACAAATCATACTTGTGAACTCAATTTTCTGAACAACACAACGTCAATAATAATACTTTTTTATTCTGCTTTTCGTACACCCAGAGCACTGGATGCAGACAATAATTCAAACATACTGGTGTAAATGAGCTTGGTGTACTGGGTAACCTTGCAGGGTTGTGTCTAAGGACACCCAACCTTAGAAGTATTAGAGAATTGCTTGGAGTATTCCAGTAAATAAAAGTAGGAGTTTTGGATGGGTGATTGGGAAACAGGTGGAGGAATATTGGGTAAAATAAGTGACTTTCTACCCTGTAGTATGACTCACTGACACACAGCCCTGTAGTATGACTCACTGACACACAGCCCTGTAGTATGACTCACTGACTCACTGCCCTGTAGTATGACTCACTGACACACAGCCCTGTAGTATGACTCACTGACACACCGCCCTGTAGTATGACTCACTGACAAACTGCCCTGTAGTATGACTCACTGACAAACTGCCCTGTAGTATGACTCACTGACTCACTGCCCTGTAGTATGACTCACTGACACACCGCCCTGTAGTATGACTCACTGACACACTGCCCTGTAGTATGACTCACTGACACACCGCCCTGGAGTATGACTCACTGACACACCGCCCTGTAGTATGACTCACTGACTCACTGCCCTGTAGTATGACTCACTGACACACCGCCCTGTAGTATGACTCACTGACACACAGCCCTGTAGTATGACTCACTGACACACCGCCCTGTAGTATGACTCACTGACAAACTGCCCTGTAGTATGACTCACTGACAAACTGCCCTGTAGTATGACTCACTGACTCACTGCCCTGTAGTATGACTCACTGACACACCGCCCTGTAGTATGACTCACTGACACACTGCCCTGTAGTATGACTCACTGACACACCGCCCTGGAGTATGACTCACTGACACACCGCCCTGTAGTATGACTCACTGACACACTGCCCTGTAGTATGACTCACTGACACACCGCCCTGGAGTATGACTCACTGACACACCGCCCTGTAGTATGACTCACTGACTCACTGCCCTGTAGTATGACTCACTGACACACCGCCCTGTAGTATGACTCACTGACTCACTGCCCTGTAGTATGACTCACTGACACACCGCCCTGTAGTATGACTCACTGACTCACTGCCCTGTAGTATGACTCACTGACACACCGCCCTGTAGTATGACTCACTGACTCACTGCCCTGTAGTATGACTCACTGACACACCGCCCTGTAGTATGACTCACTGACTCACTGCCCTGTAGTATGACTCACTGACATACTGCCCTGTAGTATGACTCACTGACACACCGCCCTGTAGTATGACTCACTGACTCACTGCCCTGTAGTATGACTCACTGACACACCGCCCTGTAGTATGACTCACTGACACACCGCCCTGTAGTATGACTCACTGACACACCGCCCTGGAGTATGACTCACTGACTCACTGCCCTGTAGTATGACTCACTGACACACCGCCCTGTAGTATGACTCACTGACACACTGCCCTGTAGTATGACTCACTGACACACCGCCCTGTAGTATGACTCACTGACTCACTGCCCTGTAGTATGACTCACTGACACACCGCCCTGTAGTATGACTCACTGACTCACTGCCCTGTAGTATGACTCACTGACACACCGCCCTGTAGTATGACTCACTGACACACCGCCCTGTAGTATCACTCACTGACTCACTGCCCTGTAGTATGACTCACTGACACACTGCCCTGTAGTATTCGTGTTATTTACAAATCCATCTTTCAGTCAATTCCAAAATCAGGGTGTGCATTTGATTTATTTGAAGTGAGTTATGAACCACCCCTCCTCTCAGCCTATTGCACAGTCATATTCCGGCTTTATTCATGAATTTGCAGATTTTTTTTCTCATTTAGCTGTAAATAATGACAAATGATGTTAGTTTATTTTAACCTTTGATTTGAAAATACAGATGATCCTTTTACCTCTGCATTTGTGACTATTTTTCGAATTGGCTTTACTCAATAGGTTGTCGGCCCCACACATTATTGTTGTCATACGTTAGTTTTGGTCTTGATATTGTTAATGTTAAAATTCACCCACATAATACTATTCTGTCTGACCATTTCCTTATTACTCTGCATGAAAATTATCCCACCTGTAGCATCTGAATCTAGAATGTATACAGGTTGCACTTCCACTACTAGAAACTTTATTCATGTGCTACCTGATTTATTCATGTGCTACCTT
This sequence comes from Synaphobranchus kaupii, assembly GCA_029718625.1. Lineage (NCBI taxonomy): Eukaryota > Metazoa > Chordata > Actinopteri > Anguilliformes > Synaphobranchidae > Synaphobranchus > Synaphobranchus kaupii. The sequence continues at coordinate 3,627,534 of JAINUF010000025.1, forward strand.
TGATTTAGACGCTTCAGCTAGCTCCTTGTCAACCGATGATCGGACAGAGGGATGAGCTACTTTTATTCGCAAAACCCTTGATGTAGTTGCTCCATTCAAAAGTAAAAAAGTAATTGAGAAGAGGCTTGCCCCTTGGTATACTGACCACACGCACGATCTTAAACAAAAGTCTCGTCAACTTGAATGCAAATGGTGTTCCACTAAACTGCAGGTATTCTGCTTGGCCTGGTTGATGAGGTTCAACCATGTACAGTGGTTAATATACAGAGATTAATCATCAGCACCGAACAGTCTACACTCTTATAAATCAGACACGGGAGATCTGCTACTAGAAGTTTATATATTGCAATTCGGACTCCATAGTCTGGGCATTAAAGTCCAGTTTTGTTGGGTGCACATGTAGGTGTCCGGGGAGACAAAGTTGCAACAAATTGGCAAAACGGGCGTTAAAGAAGCAAGTAACTGATATTAAGGTCCCATTACATAGCGGGGGGGTTTGTTAACGAAAGAGCGATGCTATTTAATAGGATAGTCGAGGGCGGTGGAAGGCCTGGTGATATTAGCGATATTTTGGGTGATGGGGAAGGGTCAAGCGGGGTTTACAGGGCTGTGGTGCAAATACCTGTTGGGAACGAGTCTTACTGGCCTGATCTGATGCACAGTGCACACTCCAGCACAGTAGATGGCGGTGATGTACCATTCACGCAGAGGGAAAGCCGCTAATAAGCACCGTCAAAGAAGAATAAGACCGTATAGATTACGACACCACTTGGCTTACACTGTTAGTTTCACCGAGTCTGTTGTGTTCTGTAATTTGCAAAAAAAAATGTTGAATTGTGTTTCTTTTCAGGTTCAGATGGCCTCCATCATGGAGGTTTTAACTAAAACCGCAGTAGCAGAAATCACTAAACTAGTGGACGATGGGTCTGCTGCGTTACGGTTGGAAATGTGCAGAAGCCAAAGAGAGAACGAAGCGCTAAAGAGAAAGTTACTGCAGATGGAGAGAGAACGCGGGGCTGCGCGAGGATACGGAGAGGGAGCTCCAGATAATTCTCTAAACATCGCTTTGGAAGTTCAGTTTTGCGACGAATTCAGAGAAGCACCAACATGTAAGTTGCACATCTTATTGCATGCACATACGGTTGCACATTTTCGTGAAAAACGCATTTTAATCTCGATCCTGCTGTTCATTTGCAGAGAGGTTGCTAGTTGGAGCACAGCACAATATTTCAGTTGTAGCCTAGTTTTAATGTAGAAGCAAGATGACAAAGTGTTGTGGACGTGTACTTGATTGTTTATGCGTATTTTGCCACCAATAGCTAAGCTTGCAGGGAAAGGACGTTTTTCCGCCGTAGAGAGAGTCTTTGACGAGCGATTGAGCACAGGTCAGGCCGTAAATGACCAGACAGACCCCGTGGAGAAGAAAATTGCTTCGTCTGATGCCTTGGACATAAAGTACGAGGTAAATGCCATAGAGCTTATAGGATTGTGCATGAGTTTCGATTTAGGCTATGTTATGGGATTTCGAAAGGGATAGATGTGGATCAACTTTGCTATTGTTATTTTATTTAAAAGAAAATTCACCGTTTTAATTTTTGCACGCATTTCATTGAACAGTTAAGTAAATGTAGGTGTTTTTATTATACATTCTTTATGTATCTGGAATGACTTTCACAATGATCCAAGTTTAAATCTCTGAAACTATTTTCGTGTTCAGATGAAGAAACACTGGTCTTGGTGCTAAAGGCTTGGGATGCTAGGCCGTGTCCACTTGCCTACTATTGAGTATGCCAGTTGAGTATACTTAAAAAAACAAAAAAAACAACCTGTTAAGTACGAGACATTTCTGAAAATGGAGTGTTCTGAATATCCCCGGATGATATACAGTTGAAGTCAGAAGTTTACATACGCTTAGGTTGAAGTAATTAAAACTAATTTTTAACCACTCCACAGATTTCATGTTGTCCTAACTGACTTGCCAACACTATAGTTTGCTAACATGAAATCAGTTTCGCTGAGTACATTCGGGAGCACACTTCAAGAAGTACACAAACATTTTGGTCACATAAATATGACGTGAAGCTTCGTTTTAAAAAATGAGGTGCAGCTTTGCTGACGTTTTCTTTCAAATACAACAAAAACAACACGTGACATGGCAGCGCAAGATTGGGGTGCAGTGTTGCCAGATCTTGTAAGACTTTCCCAAAAGACTCAAAACTAGCCAAAATTATCGGCTATTTTTAACCGAAACCAATGTATTTTAAATACAAATCATCATGTTTTTACTTAAAATAAGTGCGTGGGTTGCGACTTTTCATTTTGACCCCTGACTGCACTTTGAAAGTATCCCAATTTAGCTGTAAAACAGCGGACATGGCAACACTGGTGGGACATCTTATGACCTGCTTACAACACTTCCGCAGTGCGGTTGGAAAATAGTATGGTGGATATTTTTTGTGGACTGCTAAACAGTGCACATTAAACAGCATACTTTTGCCAGTGCACTGCACGCAGGAGACATGGCGCAGTAGATAGGGCTCTGATTCGGACACTGCCCTGGTGAATTTCTGGTGTTCAGAGCTTCAGATGCATAGGATCTTCACACTTCCTGTTTGTCAGCCTGTAGACGGGGAACAGGATTGGCCTGAATCTGTGCTGCTCAGCGAGGATAGGCTGGAAGAGGATCCAGGCAGGAGCCAATCACAGGAGGAACAGAAGAACAGTGGGGCAAACACATGTGGTAATATTTGAGTGCAGGGGCATCATCAGAGGTATATGTTTAGGGGGGCTAAGCCTCTTCTAGGGGGGTCTGGGGGCATGCACCCCCTGGAGAAATGTTTTTTTTTTAAAAAGCAGCCACAAAATGGTCATTCCCCATGAGTTTTGAGAGCAGCAATAGGCCTAAATTCAATAAATAATTTGGCATTGTTGCAAAGAATATTTATTTAAATTGCTTGGATATACAGCAATAGGGTCGGGCTGATGTACGATATCATCCTCTATCAACTGAAATTAATTGGCTCTGGCAGTGGTTGACACATCGTGACGTCAAAGACCATGTACCTTCTAGTCTTGACAGCTTATAGCCAGTTGTTTTAATGGCAGTGGAATTAATTTAGGCCTGGTCTGTAGATTAAATATAACCAGCATTTTGTCTTATTGCAATTAAAAGCCAGATTCCATAGCATACATCTCAATATTCATGTAGGCCTTGATTAGAAAAAGAAACTTGCACTTTTGTAGCTTTATCGAAATATCCTAACTTTACAAGTCAATTAAGTTACCTACGTAGCTAGCTAACTGTAAACTATTAGGCTATCTGTCTAGACTATCGCACTTAAGACAAGTGTGGCGCTATCTTAGTGATAAGAAGAAATATGAGAAGAAACATAAGAACTTTGTTTTCAAGAATCCCATTTATTTGTAAGTTTTCTCTTAAGAAGAAACTTATGAACAAAGTTAGGAGAATACTTAATATGTTTTTTGTGAATAGTAACTCTTCCTAAATTTCTTCTTAAGTCATAAGTTAGGGAAAAAATGCTATCTAGGAAGTTTTTTGTTCTTAAGAAGGTTTTGTGAATCCGACCCCTGAGTCCTTTCAAGAGTTTATTAGCTGACTTTGAGATGTATATTAATATACCTATTCACATTGTCTTGAAAATATATTTGGTGGGTGTGTAGTAGACACATTCCTCTGTGATATGTTGTGGTTATTTGAAGTTTTTAGAATCCCTTGACCATCACTTTAAAAATTGCTTATTATTTTTCTATGGTCAAATATTTTTTACTTACCACACAGACAAAGATATAATTTTTATTATTATTTATTCTGGCCTATGTTGTATTTTTGCGCGCTAGCTGGCAACCAATTACATACTCGTAAGGTTTGACGTGGCCGTCTTCACGTCACATTCTGCGCCATCCTCGTTGTACATGTGACTCCAAGAACATGTGAGATGAGCCAAAATTAAAACTTCCCAGCTCGGATGTGCTCCCTATTGGTTTCTATTGGCATCGCTGTCTCTATATATTATATACTCTTGGGCCAAAACAGCTTTAGTTTTCAAGCTCACTTCCTGGTTTGGCTCACTCGCGCCACTGCGGTTGGCTCCGGTATAGGTCTTTTTGCGGTTTATCATTGTAAGTCAATGACAGAAATGTGGTCAATAAATTTTTCCACATGAAAACATAGTCGCAATTGGTTCTTTTCCTTCGTCCATGTGCTGCTTTTTAAAAATGATTGTCGTTTCTACGCCGGTTAAACATTTTTGTGGACCAATCCGAGGCAGAGGCTCTCCCTACTGCGCAAACTCTGGCTTCACTGCGCAGACTCTGGCTTCACTGTGCAGACTCTTTTTGTATAACAGGGCGGTGAAAACTGTACCTCTGCCTGATTTCCGGAGCATCTAAACGGTTTTTACGAGCCCGTGGGAAGGCAATGGCTGACGTAACAGTGACTTTGTACATATTTGTTTTTACAGTCTGTGGTGTAATGTTGTATTTGTAATTAGTTATATTAGTAATGACTGATTATAGTTGCCATCGGACCAAATCCAGTCAAGTTATGTCATATTCGTAATTAACTTCAGTAAACACAATATTTGTATTTTTGTGCAGGCACTTCGGGGGCAGCTGCAGCTGGTGCTGATGGTGGTGCAGGACCCCTCTGTGGAGAGGAGGAGCTGCACATGCAGCCCTGCCCTGCAGGAGACCCAGAAAAGGGGCTGCAGGCAGAACTGAAGCAGGAGCCGGAGGAGGAGCCTCTCACCCCCGCTCTCCCCCCGTTGGGGTCCGCAGACTGGGGGCTGGAGCTCCAGTGTGCGTGGAGTGAGGCTAATGGAACGGTTCAGGAAAAACACAGACAGTTTGGAGGAAGCTTGGAGCACAGAGGTGCCCAGTTAGATGATGACTTCTCTCCTCCCCAATACAGAGCGTCTCAGAGGCAGTGCTTGGAGGTGGACGAGGGCCCAACGTCACACCTCAAGCAACAACAAAATGGCGGCCCCCTCGTGGAGGAGCACTCCCACGGGCTGCCTGATGACATTTCGGCAGAGATGCCGTTGCCTCTGGGTTCTCCGGGAGAGCACGGTGGAAGCATCCCGTGTGAGGTGAGTTTTGACACTTCAGCAGAAGCAAAGAGTCACCAGACAATCGAGGGACAGGGGGAATTCATCTGCACGCGCTGTGGGAAGATGTTCTTGGACGCTCTTCAGCTGAAGACGCATGAGAAGCAGCACGGCTCGGGGAAGCGGTTCAGCTGTTCGGAGTGCGGCGAGGGTTTCACTTCCGCTAGGGTCCTGGAAAAGCACCAGCGGATTCACAGCAGGAAGAAACCGTTCGCCTGCTCATGGTGCAACAAAAGCTTCTCTAAGCGGCATGTCCTCCAAGAACACGATAGCATTCACACGGGGCTGAAACCGTACGTTTGCTCTCAGTGCGGAAAACGCTTCCGCCACAAAGGCTATCTTAAAGTCCACCAGCGCGTTCACACCAGAGAGAAACCCTTCTCTTGCCTGCAGTGCGGAAAGTGCTTCAAGCACATGAGCACTCTTAAAACTCACCAGATTACTCACACTGGAGATAAACCCTTCAGCTGCACAATGTGCGATAAGACCTTTGCGTATCTCCACGTTCTTAAGTGTCATCAGATCGTCCACGATAGGGAGAATGTCTTCATTTGCAAATTTTGTGGAAAATTCTTTGATAGCGCAGACTCCCTTAAAGAGCACCGCTTGGCCCGTCACAGAGGGAAACTGTTAAGCTGTACACTGTGCGGAAAGGGTTTCGCCACTAAGAACAGTCTCAATACTCATCAAAGGGTCCACACGGGGGAGAAACCGTACCACTGCAGCGAGTGTGGGAAGAGCTTTTCCCAACTAGGTAATCTTAAATCTCACCAAAAGGTCCACAATGGGGAGAAACCGTTCAGTTGTACACTGTGCGGTAAGAGTTTCTCCCATAGACACACTCTTCAGAGACACATACGTACTCACAGCAAGGAGACAAACTAGGGGATCCTTGAGCAAAATCTTTGCTTTTCCCGCTCCTTCTGGATAATGTAGTTCCACTGATGTGGGAGACCAATTGGATCACGTTTTATGCAGAACTTTTTTAATTTTTTAATTTTTTAATTTTGTAACCAAAGGAGGATCGAGAAACAACTTTTAAAATAAATAAATTTTAAAAAATAAAAGTTTTTTTTATTTTTTAAATTTTATTTTATTTTTTTAAACCGAGGGAAGATCAAGAAATGGCAGTTGGATTTAGGGTTCATGGAAAAACTTCTGACATGCAAACATGGCACTCCCCAGTGAGCCAGTACTGGCAGGGTTTACGTTTACAGGGAGCCTAAACAAACACTACAACTCTGACGGTTTTAAACTTGTGAATGACCTGTCCATCAAAGCCCACACTCGAAGGCCTTAATCGAAGGGGAAATTCAACAGCCGACAATCTCTTTTGATTTCATTATAAACTTAGGTCGGTCAGGTAGCCATGGGCCAGTGTCAGTCGTAAAGAAATGCTGATGAGAAAAGGGATGTCTCTAATTGGGACGACATGTATGCCGTCCGTCAAGTTACAACTTGGTGAGGCATGCCCCATACCAAAACAATAGAGGAGGCTGACAGGTGAAGCAGTGTTTCACAAAAAAACACAACGTATCTTTCTTTAATGTTTAATTATTACCACTATGACTATTTCCGGGGCGGCACGGTGGTGCAGTAGTTAGCACTGTCGCCTCACAGTGGTGCAGTGGTTAGCACTGTTGCCTCACAGCAAGAAGGTACCGAGTTTGAATCCTGGCGGAGGGCCTTTCTGTGCGGGGTTTGCATGTTCTCCCCGTGTCCGCGTGGGTTTCCTCCGGGTACTCCGGTTTCCTCCCACAGTCCAAAGACATGCAGGTTAGGTTTTTTGGAGACTCTAATCACCCATACGTGTGAGCGAATGGTGTGTGTGCTCTGCGATAGATTGGTGACCTGTCCTGGGTGTATTCCATGCCTCTCCCAATGCATGCTGGGATAGGCTCCAGCCCGCCCGCGACCCTGACCAGGAATAAACCGGTTAGATGATTGATGGATGACTATTTCCCTTGTGAAGCTAAAAATTTTTAAAAAAAAGTATAAATAGAATAACTTATTGTACCTTTAGGAAACTTCAGTTGTAGCCACCAGCAACAATAAAAAATACATAGACAGTGGGGCAGACCCACAACACACAAACATACCACATAAAGACATTCAATATCAAATTAAGTGAATTAAAGTTGAATCACAGCCATGATTAAAAATAGCCCCCGCTGTCCCGACATGTCCAGTGTCATTTAGCAGTCCAACACACAAACTCCGCCTCCACGACTTTTCTCCATCCACGCAGTGTTGCGGTCTCTGTACTGTCGAAACTGAGCACCGAACTGCCTTCCCACTCGTCGCCTCACTCCTCCCCCGCACCATCTTCTCCTTCCCTTCCATGGTTGCCCTTTGAAGACCGTCTGCACTCCTGGATCAGTCCCGACATCTTCAACTCTTGTGAAGAACGATGGTAAACTTTGTTTCTGCAGATCCAACGGACATTCCCGAGCATATGTTGCAAATGCGTCTCCATGGTGACGACCACAAACAAAATTATCCCGACTAGACAATTCGCCAATATCATCAAAACGAGCAGCAGGAATGCCCCAAATAAATCTCCATTACATTCAAATTAACAAACACGAACACGAGAGACAGCTGGACTACATGTCGCCATTACAGCAACACGTGACGTCGTATGCTTTGTACTGTGAAAAACAGCTCCACCTTTAGACTTTTAAAAGGAACTTCACTAAGGCGAAGCTTTTGTGTGCTTCACTAGACCATTGTAAATCAATGACTTTAAAAGACATGATTGGATAGATGTTGATTATGACGTTTTTCAGCTCATCCATGAAGCCGAGCCGTATTAAAGTATTTTAAATCATGCATGCTCTTGTGCACGTCCTCGTCCTGATGATTCACATGATGTGTAACCATCCAGAATGTGACCTCAGCTGTCCAGCAATATAATCATCTTAACAGCCAGTTTTCCTTCGCAGATTAAATTTTTTATGTTGTGGTGATTTGTAAATAGTTCAAATTTTCATTGGTGTTGTAGTGTTGTTATCGTTTTCCCCCAGCAAACTACCTCAGCTAGCTAGCTAATTGCTAACGTTAGTGATTTAACTAATGTTACCAAACATTAGCCTAAACTAGCTCACTTTTTGTAATGTTCGCTTTTGCCATTTCATTTGACTGCATTTGAAAGAAAATTTATCTGTATATATCTGTCTGTATACATTCGTATTGAGACTCCGACAAATTATGCAAAAACATCATATCGTGGGAAATCGTTTTACTAAGAATCGCATAAGAATACATGGTTGGTAAAATGGCTCTAAGTCATCAAGGCTCTGGAAAAATTATTCTGGAAAAATAAGTCAGGAGAAGAAACCCTCCAAGTTATCCATCCATATCTACTGTATTTCTGGCAGCAGAGTGATGGTTTAAGGCTTGTTTGATACGTCAGACCCTTGATGACTTAGAGCCATTTAGCCAACAATGTGTTCCATACTGTTCCAGTGTAATTGTCCAATATTTTTTGATGCCCAAAAATGGGGGGGGGGGGGGACTATGTACAAAAGGTTCTATCATTTCTAAACGGTTCATCCGTTAAGGATGAAAATACCCTGAAATTAAAGCTGACAGTCTGCACTTCAAGCTCATTGTCATTGTATCCTTTCAAACTAAGTGCTAGAGTACAGAACCAAAATAACAACGAGATAATCAATGTTATTCACTTCACCTGTCAGTGGTTTTAATGTTGTGGCTGATCGGTGTATATATATAATCCAGAGATTCAATATACATTAAGTTGTTGAAAATAAAAATCATTATTTCAAATTTTCCTTATTTTCTGAATAAAAATAGGAAACAACTCATCCTTAGTTATGAGGGGTCGTTTAGGCCTTATTTTAATCTCGCTTGCATGTGCACATGTAAAACACTCACAGATATATGCGTATTACTACTGTACGCTCACGTACAAAAAGAAATGTTTGCCCAGAAGAAACATTTCACAATTCTACAAAGACTTTACCTCAAAAAATTACCTCAGAGAACTTTTGGAAAGTTGTGATAGAAAGCTTTTATACGTTAAATGTTTAGGTGATCACATCTGTTCATGTTAGCTTTCAATGTTTACCTTGATTGTGATTGTGTAGCTATTAGCTTCCTAGTTGGCTTACTACTAGTTACTAATTGGCATTCTACAAATACAGTAGCATAGCTTACTACTTTGAAGATTTGCTGTTCTGGTGTTTTTTTGTTTTGTTGCAAATAAAAGTATTTCAAGGCATTATTGTGTCATGTTAATCACTGCCAAAACAATTACTTTTACAAGATTACAAATAATGTGTATTTTTTAAATAAAATTACACTTTTGCATATGTAGGTCATTTTTGACCAACTTTGTGCATTGTAAGGGGTTTGAATATGTTGTGTATCAAAGGGTTAAAATGTAAAATATTTTACAATACAAATAACAATTTTATGAAATTGTGTACTTAGCCTAACGGCTGCTATTTTTCTTTTTTTTATAAAAAGTATATTCAACTAGCATACTCAATAGTAGGCAAGCGCGCTGATTCAGACATGATCTAGGTGTCAGTGCATACTAAATCCAAGGCAGAACAGGTAAGCAACCGCTGATCCGTAACCATGGGAACTGTTATTGTAAACTAGAGGCAGGCAGCAGTCGGTTTTTATATTTTTAAAAAACAAAAAAACAGTGGTGGTCCAACACCTTAATACGCGACTTCACATTGGTGGTTATTTGTTGCCCTGTTCCTTCGATTAAACGCACTACTATTATATCCCACTAGAGGGTGCAAGTTCTTCACAAATAAATTTACCCGTCTCAGCGCGCCATAAAGTTTGTGGGCCGTATTGGTTCTCAATTTCGGTCGCGAGGCCCACTTGTGTATGCTGGTTTTCCTTCCAACCAAAATTTTAACAAGCTGTTAATTTTTCTTAATTGCGCTTTTCATGTTTTTAGTTATTATTTACCCTCTTAAACCACATTATGTGAGAAATAGCTATACATGCCATGTAGAATAAAAGTCCCATGTTCACATTGTGCTAGATTGCAAACGTGGTAACAAAATGATTTTACTGATTAAATTACAGACCGAGGTGAATCAATAGGCTCCTAATTGGTGAAAGTGTGGACACATGGCCACTAAAACTAACAATTTGGTAGATGATAAAGAATTCAAAGACAATGCAAATGATAACTAATCAGACCTGCACTGTGTTAATAAGTTTAAGGAACAGTTTTGAAAGAATTTAAACGCATGTTTAGAAACCTAATTTGAGTTTTGAATTCACCTCAGTCTTTCATAGGATCAATTAAAACATTGTTAAGTCTTATGTGATTGTTTGAAATATAGCGCAGTAAGAATATGAACATGGGACATTTATTCTAAATGGCATGCACAGCTATTTCTGACAAAACGTGGCTTTAGAGGGTAAATAATCCCTCTAAACACAAAAGGCGCCTAATTAAGAAAAATTAACGGCTTGTTAAAATTATGGGAATGCCATTGTGGTTGGAGCGAAAACCAGGCATTCACAGGGGGAGCGAACTTGAGAATCGGTGCCGTAGAGCGTGGGTATTCAAATCTGGACCTTTATATTCCAAATCCATTCTTTCTCCCTGGGAATTAACTGAACAATTAGTGCTACTGATAGGCTCGACTGTCTTAACACCTGACTCCCAGGTAAAGGGAGGGTGGAAAGCCAGCATTTTTCAGACCTCAATTTGAATACCAGGGCCGTAGAGGGTGCGACGCAAACTCAAATGCTTGTTTTGTGTTTGACCTATGACCTCCACAAAACCTAGCGTTCGTACCAATTGCGAGAGAGAGGGAGAGACCCAACTGACAGTTTTTTGCATGTTTGAAAGCCGTGGAAAAGTAGTTACCTGGGAGACCAAGTAACAGGATAACGTAATTAAGCCCTTACAGGACATGAATGTAGCCCTTGTAGCCTGACGGAGGATATGACCTGCCTTTTTGGGCCCGGCTATGACATGTGAAACCTGTACAGGTCTGCACTTGTAGGGTGTGGATTCTGCTCCTAAAACTTGCTCAAGCTGTTTCTGTCCTACCTCTAACGGCATGGACTGGGACCAATCTGTGTGGCCTCTACGTATACGGAAATACTTAATTTTGACACGCTCTCCGTAACGGTTGCTTGATGGTTGTAACAGGACGGCGAGTGCAGCTGTTGGTCTTGGCTGCACTATTGTGGTTTATATTCTGTGGGTCTCTTTACGGGGTTTAATGCGCAATGGTGTCACATCTTTAACCCTTTCAGGTGTAAGATCACAAATATGTGATTAGAATGTTCTTACAGTAACTGAACATTCAAATTCTGATATAGCAATCACTACTGGTAATTGAAAGCAATGGAGTTCTGGAACACTGACTTAACACTGATTTGCTGTTTAATGTGCACTGTGTAGCACACGATGTGCAGTCCACGAAAAATATCCGCCATACTATTTTCCAGCCGTACTGTGGAGGTGTCGTAACCAGGTTGTGAAACGTCCCACCAGTGTTGCCATGTCTGCGGTTTTACAGCTAAATTGGGCTACTTTCAAAGTGCAGTCACTGCTAAAAATGAAAAGTCGCAAAGCACACACTTATTTTAAAAATAACTCTTCCTCTCTTTCCCTCCCTCTACCCCACAGGTTAAGGAGAGGATATCTGCTTGTCTCACTGACATCTCTGAGTGGAGGCTACCCATCACCTGAAGCTCAACCTTGACAAGACAGAGCTCCTCTTCATGCCATACAAGACCTCCCCACTACATGACCTCTCCATCACTGTTGATGGGACCGTGGTGGCTGCCTCCCGCTCTGCAAGGAACCTGGGGGTGGTCCTGGACGACCGGCTGGACTTCAAAGAGCACATCAGGGCGACGGCACGGTCCTGCAGGTTCCTCCTGTACAACATCAGGAGGATTCGACCGTTCCTGACTACCTACTCCACCCAGCTTCTTGTCCAGACTATGGTCACCTCACGCCTGGACTACTGCAACTCCCTGCTGGCAAGCCTACCAGCCTGCGCCATTCTGCCTCTTCAACTGATCCAGAATGCAACTGCCCGGCTTGTGTTCAACCTCCCGAAATTTTCCCATGTAACCCCCCTGCTGAGGTCACTCCACTGGCTGCCAGTTGCAGCCAGGATCAGGTTCAAAGTTCTGACCCTGGCCTACACTGCAGCCAATAGGACAGGCCCGCCTACCTGCAGGACTTAATCCAGCACTATGTTCCTGCTCGACCACTTCGCTCTTCTACAGCAGGGCGACTCGCACTTCCCCCTCCGTGTCAACGGCTCTCGCTCGTCCCGACTGCGGAGCTTTTCCACCTTAGCTCCTCAGTGGTGGAATGAATTTCCCATTCATAATCCCACAGCGGACATAACCTCCGTTTCATAATCCCACAGCAGACATAACCTCCGTCTCATAATCCCACAGCAGACATAACCTCCGTCTCATAATCCCACAGCAGACATAACCTCTGTTTCATACTTCCACAGGAGACATAACCTCCATTTCATATCCCTACAGCAGACATAACCTCTGTTTCTTAATCCCACAGCGGACATAATGTCCGTTTCATATCCTCACAGCTGACATAACCTCCGTTTCATAATCCCACAGCTGACATAACCTCCGTTTCATACTCCCACAGTGGACATAACCTCCGTTTCATACTCCCACAGCAGACAATAACCTCTGTTTCATACTCCCGCAGCGGACATAACCTCTGTTTCATACTCCCACAGGAGACATAACCTCCATTTCATATCCCCACAGCAGACATAACCTCCGTTTCTTAATCCCACAGCGGACATAACCTCCGTTTCATAATCCCACAGCTGACATAACCTCCGTTTCATATCCCTGTTGACATTAGATGCATCTCAAAAGAAAGATGAGAGGTCCTAACTGTTGTAGGCTATGTGTGATTGTTTGCAACCTGTGAATGAATCTTTCAGCAGTGCCCCACTGGGACTATATGGGCAATTAAACATGGGCTGTGTCCGAATCAACGCCCTTCCATACTATTGTGTTTGCTTGTCGAGTACACTGGATGAGAAAGTTAAGTAGGAGAAATGTTCTCTAAATGTAGCGTACTTAAAATCCCCGGATGATATACTCGTGTCCAGGTTTTCACTGATAATAGTATGGAGGATATTTTTAGCATACTGCATGTCACACACTAAACAGTAGCAATGTAAACAGTACACAGTATGTTAGTACGCCGGACACAGGACGCAGTAGATGGGGCTCTGATTCGGACACAGCCATAGTCATTTGCCGTTGCATAACTGACTTGTTCCGAATCATTATTATTATTTTTTTTCAGTAGGACCAATTCAAACTAACTTATCCAAGATGAAATGATATCAATTGAGTGCATTTAAGCTTGACCTATAATAGTTTACAGTAGACCTATAGACTGTGTTTTGACCAAATACAACCAAACTATTGAGCTGCACACACTGCTTGTGCCATTAAATACTACACCTGTACATATGAATTAATTATAAGCACATAGTCACAAAAACAAAATTTGCAGTAAAAAAAAAAAAAAAAAAAGTTAAAATATAGAACTGAAAAACATAGCTACAATTTCAGTTGTACAACCCAGCAACGCCAGAACTCATTGAGGAGGTTAAAACCCCATTAAAACAATACGCTATCTTTATTTCCTACTTTGTTTGGATTTTCTCGCACTGTAATGAGGACACAGCTGTGCTTTTGGAACGAATGAGTAGGCAAACCTCGGGATTGAAATGCGCGAGTGTAGCTGCTGCTCCGGCGAGATAGCGGCGTTATCTCCGCGCTCGCCGAGCAGCGCACCGAAGAAGCTTAACTCATGGGCCTAATATCCAAGATCCGCGTGGATGGCGAGTCGGCACGCGGGGAGTCTGCGGGATTGTGATATTCTGTTAACAAGCCCCCAGCGAGGCGAACAGCTGGCTGTCAACGCTGTTACACCGTCTTGAAATTCACTGGCAGGTAAATGCCCTCGAATATTAGCAACGGTAGAGTATGTAAGGAGCGAGATTAGCGCATTGGCTGCTATGGGGCGTGTTTGTGACCGGCTGTGCGTCCCTCTCGTTGGTCTCTCAGGACACACTCCAGTCAGGAGCTGGCATTGCGCTGCCTCTGTACTTGCCTGGGCACTTGCCTGGGCCATCCCAACCACCCACCCTTACGTACCCACTGTAACCACATACAGTTTAACTTTCGCCAATCGCCATAAGAAGCGGTAATAATCTCTCTCTCTCTCTCTGACAGAGCTCAGGAAAAAAATGAAATGTTCCCATCACTAGAGTTAGTGTTTCAAGTGATTATTATGAAACATTTTAAGACTTTGCAATTTGCTCTCTTGTTTTAATAACAACATAACATACAGTAGCCTATAGGTTGAGTTGGAAAGCTGTTGAATATGAAGAGAAAACTGATTTGCTACCTGGTTGCAGAGAAATGAGAGTAAACCGCTTAAACCAAAACACGATGCACAACAATCTCTGCACAACTATCCGCATTGATATTGTACAGTATCTTTGTAACTGGGGAATAATTATATTAATCCTCGGCGCTGCCAAAATGCTGTACAACACACTATGGATCCGTTGAGGGGGGTTTAATCGGCTATGCGCTCGCGCAGAGCTTAGTTCTCTGGCCTCTGCGAGACCGTGCAAAGCTCGTCCTGAGCCAGCTCCCGACGGCATTAGCCCTCTCCCTGCCCCGCGCAAAGCCGCTTTATCGCGGCATTCCTAATCCTGTCCGTACAGGATCATCAGGGGCTCAGCGCGGCCCACGAGATCTCCGGAGATGAGCCAGGCAGGGACGCGCAGCAGACGCACGTGCCTCTTTGTTTCTCTCACTTGATTGGATGATAATGGCGGGAAACAGATTGGGGTTCCGTAATCCTCGCTGTTGTCATCTTGGCAGTTTCGTTTATCTATGTGTGTATTTGCTAATTGTACTTATTTTATTTTATTTTTTTTACCGGATTTCTAAATTATTTTAGTTCGACTGTTGTAAATGGATTGCATTTCTGAAACAGAAATTAAATGTAGGCCTGCTGCAACATCTATAAATATATCAACAGGATCTAGCAACACAGCATTAAATATGGGAAAAAATACAAATTATAGCCACTTGCCGATAAAATATATTTATTTATCTCTTGTGAGATATTTATCATTATATTTTCCAAAAAGGTCCTACCAATTGAATACATTAGAGTATTAAATTTCTTTATTTTTTATTCTATTTTAATTTAACCTTTATTTTATCAAGAGGTTATCCCGTTGATATTTACACTCTCTTTTACAAGGGAGTCCTGGCTAAAACGGCATAAAACCAACAACGCATCAAACACAGCACACTGTAAGGTTTAATTCTTCAATAAATACTTTTTAAAAACCACATGCATTTCATGTGCACGCAAAAGTTGCAACAGGACTATAATACAATGTGTTTTACCATTTCCTTGGAACGCCTCCAGCCCGTCCTGATTTTTGTCAACCAAAAAAAGTGACCTTTGCAATAACGACCGATTGACAGCTCACCGCTGCTGTCATGCGCCAGGACACAAAGTCACACAGTCGATTCTCCTTCATATGATTTAGCCTGTTAATGCTAATTAACCCCCCACACACACACACAAAGTCAATATGCCACGCCACCATGCCAGTCTCTCATCGCGCCCCATTATTTTCTGCGCCCCAACTGTCGCAGCACGGTCCCATAATATCATATCAAACGCGCAAATCCTTTCCGAGCGCAGATTGAGCGAGATAATCACCGCTGACGGCGAGCCGTTAATTGATGGCATCGTGTGAGGCCTGGCCAAGGAGATTAACCCGAGCCCAGTTGGAATCATTATAAATTACTCGTGGCGGACTCTCTTTAAAACAAATAACGGATAGCCTTATCTTTATTTGTTTCGATTGCGGGGTCTGATCTGCCAGCCCCATGCGCGACCAGATGTTTCGGCAGAACGGCCGGCTTTTTCCTTTCTCTTTTTTTCCCCCGTTCTTTTTTTTTTGTTGCTCTGACTAATTGTGGACCTAATTGGACGGGATTACGGTTTCTTGTTTTAAGGGAAGTTTCCGTGAAGGATGCGCCCGGGAGTTCATCCAGATGTTCCTTGCACATGTGGCCTGCTCCGTCCTGGCCCGCAGCGCCCAAAAAAAAAAGGGTGGGGGTGGGGATGGGGGTTGGGGGGTTGAACACTGTTCTATAGAGCGGCCTTGCCCTCTTATAAGGTAATGAGACAAGAGAAAGGGGCGATTATGTGGTTAAATAAACTCTGATAGACTACAGATGAGTCATTATTGTCTTTTTTTTTTATTGCTGTGTGAGGTCACACGGAGGACAAATATTAAGAGGGAATGGAAGGGGGGGGGGGTCCAGATATCTGACAAATTTGAGAGCGTGCATTAACCCCCCCACCCCTCCCAACCTAAAAGCAGTGTTGGTGTAGTTTGAAATGTCCTAGGTTAGTTTACTGCAAATTAACACAAGGTATAGATTTGTATGTCAGCTTTGCTTCTCTTCAGAAAAAAGAAAAGAAAAAAAACACTGAATGAACTTTCATCTGTGTGTTCACTGCCAGTCATTCAAACACCATGGGAGTGCAAGAGTCTGACTGACTCTGTGCTGACATTGTCCAGATACCGGGAAGTTGATGCGCCATTACAGCTGTTATGCAAGACGTATCCGATGGCTGGAAAACCAAGTTGTAGCATCTGGCTTACTAATCACTTGGACAACTGAATTACAGAGCTCCGTCTTTGCTCCTGAAGTCCTATTCCCAGTGTCCCGTACTGAAGCTGTTAATATACTATAGCTGCTACTTTTGTTCTGTTGGGAGATTGCTTTCAGTAGATGCTGCTTTCAGTCTGTTGTGAGAATGCTGTCAGTAGATGGTGCTTTTGGTCTGTTGTGAGAGTGCTGTCAGTAGATGGTTCTTTTGGTCTGTTGTGAGAGTGCTGTCAGTAGATGCCAAATACACACGTTGTCTGCTTGCGCTAACTGCGCATGAAGCATACTCTGACGCAATGGCTGTGCAGCTCAGCTGGTCACCTGCTCAGGTAAGAAACACCTTATCCTCAGTTAGTTAGCTGGGTCACCTGTGTGGCCATTGGCTAATGACGATTTCAAGTGTGAACATGCAACCAATATGGACACCATTCTGCCTTGTTTAGAGCTGAATGCCTCTTTAACAAACCTTCTTTAAAGTTAATGAGGGCTCTGGCACACACACACCACACACACCACACACACACACACACACACACACACGATCCCACAGAATCCGCAGAAATGTTTAAATTTTTTTTTTTTTAAAAGCCTAAAGGTTTAAAGTTTTTTATTTAATTATTTGAACCCATGTCTGATACATATGAACACATTCAGACAAATGCACATTTACATACTGACCCCCACATAAACCTCTGCAACTGCTAACACTGATCTACTCACTAAAGCATTCCCCACACATTTACATGGCACACACAAACATTTAAATGAACAAACTATGTCCTTGTTAACCCTTGTTGTGTCAGGATGAAAGGTACTTAACAGCCCCTCCCGTACCGCCGGACCTTCCTGCTCTCTCATTGGCTGAAACCTATCCAATCCCGTGCAGATATTCCATTGGTCCTCAACTCTCCTGTGGGAACTGGGGTAGAGCCATCAATCGGGCTGTTCTCCCCCCCCCCCCCCCCCCCGTTTTCTATGCTTTTCAGTGGCTTCAGTAAATCCCCTGTCATTAGCATACTGTGGCCACGTCTTATTCCCTCGTCTTTCGCGTGTGAAGGATTTCGCCATTGTCAGGCTGGCAAGCTGCCGCATCCTCCTGCCAAATTGGCACGGTCGGAGCCACTCGGGTGCCGAAGGGGGTGGGGGTGGGGTCTTGCTCCCGTCGTCCGCCGCGTCCCTCGCAGCGAGTGTCCGCTCAGATCGCTCCGCCACCGGTCCGACCTTCGCCGTCGCTGTGAGGAAGACGAAGGAGCCTGATACTCACCTCAGTCTCCTGGGGTAGAACAATGGGGCGGTCTCGCTGCGTGGTGCACTTAGGGTTTGTTCCTTGATATACGAGTGAAAAGTGTAAAGTAGGCTTAAATAAAATGGAGGCATTTATATTTACCATATATCTGCAGCAGATTTTACCAAAGCTGAAGATCATCTTCACTCCCAGGCAGGTTGCAACCCACAAATGACACGTCATAGCAATAAAAAACACGAGTAAACACAGGTTACACATATATACAGATTGAGTGTAAGATTGAGTGGTTTACAATACATTACTGAGAGGTCAGTTCATCTCTCTGTTGACCTCTCTGATGCCGTCAAAACACTCAAAATGTTGGCGTGAGACAGCTGTGGAGTTACATGGCTAATTTACAGTATTGAGTGTTAGAGGATAAGTACAGTGTGGATTGAGCAGATAAAATATTCCTAAAAAAAGGGCCCCACCTTGCTGATGTCATCAGTCTGGGGAAGGGGGGGGGGCATGTATGTGACCCCCCATCCTCTGAGTGCTCACCGGCACTGTGTGAGAGTGTGCGTGAGTGAGTGTGTGTGTGTGTGTGTGTGTGTGTGTGTGTGTGTGTGTGAGTGTGAGTGCGTGTGTGTGTGTGTGTGTGTGTGTGTATATATATGTGTGAGTGTGTGTGTGCTGCGTTTTTTTATGCTGTGTGTATGCTGTGTGCCTTTGTCTTTGTGTGTATGTATATGTGTGTGTGTGTGTGTGTGTGTTTGTCTCTGTCTCTGTCTGTGTATGTGTGTGTGTGTGTGTGTTTGTCTCTGTGTATGTGTGTGCATGTGCGCATTGGGCTCCTGTTTCCTAGGTAACCCCAGTTGTTCAGATCTGGGCACGGTGCCCCCTGGTTTGTACCATGTGACAGCCGTCAGTATCCATGCTCTGCCCCGCTGTGCCCGACCTCTCACCCCTGACCTCTGAACCCTGGCAAACACAGAGTAGCAGAGTATCCCTGGCCAAGTGCCACTCACCCCCTCCCCCTCACCCAAATGTGCTGGGATACTCCCGCTGGTGATGTACATGGGCATCCAAGCAAAAACACTCCACCCAGATGCACATAAACACTCACCCAGATGCACATAAACACTCACCCAGATGCACATAAACAGCATTACACTGACCTGGGCTCTGAGAATCCTACACCACTCTTCCGTCATTCCATATTTAATTATGAAGTATGAATTTTTTTTGTTTGAGATTAGTTTAATATTTGATTTAGATTTACTGTTGTGAACATATTCCCCAGTTCATATTGACGTTTAAGTGTTGCTTTTGGGTTCATTTTTGATCGACTGTTTACGGTTCACTCCACAAAACAAAATCGCAGTCATACCCCTGCAGCGCTGGTTATATCGTCCGTACTTTGAGCAGCGCTCGTTATCAGAGTTAGTCTTACCTGCTGTCCTGTTCTGAACTGGACACTCCTGGTGTTCTGGGCTGAATGCAAGACGTCTCGGGTATTGTGGCGTGGACCTCTACAGTCAGGGAAGCCAGAAGTAAGCCACTGATTAGCTTACGTGGTTCTGGCTGGCTGTCCGCTGTCCTGTCCGCTGTCTGTCCGCTGTCTGAATGCGTCTGTGTGAGGTCTTCCCCTTCATAATGCTGACCTCTGAAACCGTCCAAAAAATGACGAAAGGGGAAATTCTCTCAGAGCGTTCCCTAATTTGTTTCCCTTTAATTAAGCACTTCCTGTCTTCTGCCGTGAGCCTCTGTCCACACCCAGTGATGTCAGGCCAGGCGGTCTGGTGCAGGGTTGAGGCTTTATTTACACAGACTTACACAAATAAAGCTGGCTGCGCCCCCCCCCCCCCCCCCCCCGCTGTCTCACTTCCACCGTCTGACGGCACGGGAGAATCCCAGCAGCCCTTGGGACATCGTCCTCCCGGCCGAGGCTCACTTTCCATTCTGACCTTTGCCCTTTGACCTTGACCAATGGAACCCTGGTTTGGTCAAGCAGCTGAAACTGGATCCAGTCAGCCGGTCCAGGACACTGATCGAGTCGGAAAGGATAAATCAGGCCATAATGATGAGCAAAGGCACTTTGCACTAAACCCATTTCTACCGACTCCAGCTGGCAAATGCATGCCATTCTGACGAAGAAATGCGAGTCGCATCTAAATCACTTGTTCTCATATGTGGACCCTACGTGACTATGTCTCTGACATTCACAAACACACACACACACACACACACACACAATATTCTCTGTTCATCGTTTGGTTTAAGGGCCTTGGAGCGTAAATTCTTCCAGCCTTCAGAACTGCCACTAGAGCGCCGGGCTGGTGTTAATGGCGTTAACATCTTCAGGCTGAACCCTGGCCACACTGTGATTATTAAAGGAAAATCTCCAGCCTAAAACTCTTCTTTTTAAAATTTTTTGCCTTTTTCTTCATTGGAAAGCATGGCGTAGGAAGAACGAGAGGGAGAGAGAGAGAGAGAGAGGGGGAGATACGCAACAAAGGGTCGCACGGCCGGATTCGAAACACCGACATTGCAGCTTGCAATGAGCACGTGAACGGTACCCTCCAGGTAACGCCACCGAGACCCCCCCCAGGCTAAAACACTTAGACATTGTTAGAATTCGTATATCGATGATGTAAAACACAACCCAGGTCCTATTTTCCTGTTTTTTGTAGTGTTTCAGTTTTCCGCAGCTAAACTCTGTATACAATGTGAAGTCATTGCCACAGCACAGTGCAATTTAATATGAGAGTGTGTCTTCAACTCGCTCTATAGCCCATTAGGGGAAAAAAACAAGTCGGATTTGCCTTGAATCCCCGCTAATCATTTCTGCAATGCTCCTACAGAGAGAAATATATAATTTATCAAGAGGACATACCGATTTTAGCTGTGCTAGCAGCCTCAATAGTCCAGAATGCAACAGCGAGGCTTCGTGGAGGATGGGGGCGGGGCCACGGTCTCCAATATTTTAGCTAATATTCTCATGAATTGGGGGTGGGGGGGCAAGTAGTTCTGGGTAACTGAAAGCAGAATACAGTCATTGCCTAATTTTCTTGGGCAAAGGTGATAAATTGAGATTTCCATTCTGGTGAGAGTAGCCTCTATAGTGCGTATCTACTGGCTACTTTGCTTTCGACTACACCGGTTTGTATTATAACTTTAATACATGTGTGTGTAAAATTTAAATCCACATGTTACCCCTGGAATAAATGAATGGGGCGAGTAGTTCTGGGTAACACAATGGGGAAAATAACACATTGGAACACACTGGATCCAAATATTGTGAAGCGATAAAGTACATTATATTTTCAATACATTTTCATGAGCAGCACTTCAAACATCTCCCTTCAGGGACAATGAAAGTTTATGTTGTACAATAAACAATCAAAACAAATGTGCTTCTTTAGTGACAGATTTAGCTGTTGAAGGGACAGAGAATTGGGCTCTGAATTGTACACCCCTAACACCGTTCTTTAGAGTGAAGCCATACATGCGCCATTTGTTCTTAAGACTTTCTTTGAAATGTTTTTTATGAACATTCTGGCATTCACCAATGTTTTCTTTCTTGTGATTTTTTTCTTGGGTAGAACAGAAGCTCAAAAACGCAAACATCAGCTAATCCCGAGATGTTTGTAAAAACATTTTTAAAGACGTCTTAAGAACAAATTTGTTCATAGTGTGATTGGTGAATGAGGCCCATTGAATCCAAATAAACACAGACCCTCACTCAGCTCAAGGATGATAATGATATGACCAGAGTTCAAATTTGCATCACTGATAATATTCTACTTTGTGAACTCACGTTCACGAAAACGATTAACTGTTAAACGCCAGATTGACACACGCTGTCTGTCGTCAGCTTTTCAGACAGTACAATTAGTCCCTGTGTCACGCTCAATACAGCGCACACAAAAACAAGCATGAACACTCATTCTCCTTCAAACTCGCTCAATCATTCACAAACAGCCCTGAGACTAATTTAATAAAAACACGCCCCTCCTTATCTCTCATCTTCTCTGTCAGTGACAGAAGGTCCCGCCCACAACTCAGTGTCTCCGACTCGGTTGGTCGCCTCTTGATACTGAGGTGTCCCCTGTGCTGAGGGAGCTTCTGTTCATTGGCCCAGTGGGTGTCGCTCAGCGGGTTCGGGGAGTGATTGACAGCCCCCTGGCCCGGCTGGTCTTCATGCTCTGCTGGTGAGCGACAGCGCCCGTTTCTCCTCCTGGTGCTCCTTGTCAAAACTGAGGGGTCCCCCGCCCGACCCCCACCACTTCTGATAAATGTCACGCGTGTGTTCCTGCAGCCACCAACCCAAACTGAGTAAGGGGTGGGAATGATGTCAGAATTTGACAGGCTTCCTGTCACTTCATCAGGACAGAACCAGGTGGTCTATTGCCAAGCCCCTGTCGGTTCACTTGCAAAAACAAAAACAAATATATATATATATATATATATATACAGTACTGTGCAAAAGTCTTAAGCACCCTAGAATTATTATTATTATTTTTCTTAGATGTTTATTTTTTGTCTTCTGCATTAGTATGTCAGTAGAAAAACACACACAAAGATTTCAAAACATTAATTTTCCAAAAATTTAATTGAACTATCTTCAGCGAAAAGATGAACAAGGAGTTCTGTAACAAGGAGTTCTGTAACAGATGGTATGGCCTCCACAGAGCCCCGATCTCAACACCATCGAGGCTGTCTGGGATTACCTGGACAGACAGAAGCAAGCGAGACAGCCAAAGTCTGCAGAAGAACTGTGGCAAGTTCTCCAAGATGCTTGGAACAACCTACCAGCTGATTTTCTTATAAAACTGCGCATCAGTGTACCTAAGAGAACTGATACAGTTTTAAAGGCAAAGGGTGGTCACACCAAATATTGATTTGATTTAGTTTTTTTACTGTTTACTGCTTTTTATAGTCAATTGTTTGATATTTAGAAAGTTTTCATTTCATTATTCTTGAAAGCATCTTCGCTTTACAGAATATTTTCACATGTGCCTAAAACTTTTGCACAGTAGTGTACAGTCAAGCCGGAAAGTCTGCACACCCCCTTTCACCTTCTCCACGTTTTATTACGTTACAGACATATTTTACAATAGATTAAGTTCATTTTTTCTCTCAAAATTCTACACAAAATATCCCATAATGACAAAGTGAAAACAGGTTTTTAGACATTTGTGCTAATTTATTAAAAATCTAAATGTAAAATATCATATGTACACAAGTGTGCACACCCTTTGATATGACACCCAAAAGTGAGCTGAGGTGCATTTTGTTTCCAGTGATACTACTTGAGATGTTTCTACAACTTAATTGGAGTCCACCTGTGATAAATTCAATTGATTGGACATGATTGGGGATTGCCAACACCTGCCTATATAAGGTCCCACAGTTGACAGTGCATGTCAGAGCAAACTCCAAGCCATGGGGTCAAAGGAATTATCTGCAGACCTCAGAAACAAGATTGTGTCAAGGCATAGATCTGGAGAAGGGTACGGAAAAATCTCTGCAGCTTTACAGGTCCCAAAGAGCACAGTGGCCACCATCATTCATAAATGGAAGAAGTCTTCCTAGACCTGGCCGCCCGGCCAAACTGAGCAATCGGGGAAGACGGGGCCTTGGCCAGGGAGGTGAGCAGGAACCCGAGGGTCACTCTGACAGAGCGCCAGCGTATCCTTGTGGAGATGGGAGAACCTTTCAGAAGATCAACCATCCAGGCAGCACTCCACCAATCAGGCCTTTATGGTAGAGTGGCCAGACGGAAGCCCCTCCTTAGTAAAAGGCACATCACAGCCCGCTTGGAGTTTGCCAAAAGGCACCTAGAGGACTCTCAAACCATGAGAATCAAGATTCTCTGGTCTGATGAAACCAAAATGGAACTTTTTGGCCTGAATACCAAGCGTCACATCTGGAGGAAACCAGGCACCGCTCATCACCTGGCTAATACCATCCCTACAGTGAAGCATGGCGGTGGCAGCATCATGATGTGGGGATGTTTTTCAGCAGCGGGAACGGGGCAACTAGTCCTGATAGAGGGGAGAGATGAATGCAGCTAAGTACACCGCGATCCTTGAAGAAACCTGCTCCAGAGCGCTCTGGACCTCAGACTGGGGCGAAGGTTTACCTTCCAACATGACAACGACCCGAAGCACATAGCCAAGAGAACAAAGGAGTGGCTTCGGAGAAAGTCTGTGCATGTCCTTGAGTGGCCCAGCCAGAGCCAGACCTGAATCCAATTGAACATCTGTGGAAAGAGCTGAAAATAGCTGTGTACCGACGCTCCCCATCCAACCTGACGGAGCTTGCAAGGATATGCCAAGAGGAATGGGCAAAAATGTCCAGAAACAAGTGTGCCAAGCTCGTAGCTTCTTTCCCAAGACACCTTGAAGCTGTAATCGCTGCCAAAGGTGCAGCAACCAAGTATTAGGCTAAGGGTGTGTACAGATATGTAACCCTAAATAACCTATTTTTGTCAGTAAAATAAAATTGCATATTTTCTAAAAACCTGTTTTCACTTCGTCATTATTGGCTGTTGTGTGTAGATGTTTGAGGCAAAGAATCAACTCAATCTATTGTAGTATAAGTCTGTAACTTAATAAAACGTGGAGAAGGTGAAAGGGGGGTGTGCAGACTTTCCGGCTTGACTGTATATATGTACAAATTGATAGCTAAGTCGTGCCAGCTCCTCGATTTTCCAGACCAATCGAGCTCCGCCGCTGGATTGGTTGCGGACACAACGCGCAACGTTCGGACCGGCAGGTGGCCTCGCACACGGAATCACGAGGGCACAGGCGCGCTACCGATGGCACTTTCTCCAGCTGCGGTTCAGCCTGAGTGTTTATTAAAACGAAGTCGCGCGTCTGCTCTTCCTTAACCACCCCAGCGCGAGCGAGCTCAGGGGCGCTCCTATTACCGAACACAAACACACACCACTGGCCATTTAGAAAGCCCAGAGGAGAGTCATCTCATTCACCCTGTTTTCGCCTTCATATAGCTGGTGATAAGAGACAGGACCGAATCCGCAAAAGCTACATGAATACAAAGTGGGGAAAAAACACAGCTCAACGCAGGACCGATATACCCGGGAAAACACAAAAGGCCATGAATAGAGATAAAGTAAAAAGGGGTCCCGTGTTCTTTTAAATTTATGGTTTAAAAATAATAATAATAATAATGTATGGGTTTAAAAAAAAAAAGCATTTGCCAACGATCGTGAGTAGAATTTGTGTCCGAGTGGAGAAACATGGTGTGGGAAGCGATTCTCAGAATCGCAGAGAAAGATGTCCTTCCCTCCTTTCCATACTCATACATGCAGAGGGAGTTATACGCCGATGAAAAGCATGACATTCAACACATGATATTCAAAATATACCCCTTTAAAAACCATTAAATCCAATTGAAAGCAGAATACAGTCATTGCCCAATTTTCTTGGGCAAAAGGTGATAAATTGAGATTTCATTCTGGTGAGAGTAGCCTCTATAGGGCGTATCTACTGGCTACTTTTCTGAGTCTTGCACCATGGCTTTGCTTTCGACTACACCGGTTTGTATTATAACTTCAATACATGTGTGTGTAAAATTTAAATCCACATGTTGGCCCTGGAATAAATGAATGCTTTTGTTGTTTAAATTGTTATTAAACAGATGTCCGTTTCTGTAATGTGGGAGCAGGTGGCCATTTGAATGGAAATGAGTGCATTTTGCAGATTAAGGACCACAGATTTTCAAATTAAACAATTTGATGTAAATAACTAAATTTATATGGTACACCATGCCTGCTCAGATAATTAAACGTGTACTAATCGTCTACACGTTTGTTTTATGGAACAAATGTAGGCTAAATACATGTTAGCAGTAGACTATGTGGAATACGGTGTATTGCTCAGAACGCATTCATTTTTTAACTGCGTTCGCTGGACAAACTGCTTTTTAATTTAAATATGGAAAGTGACGCGTACATTATTGAGAGAGTGTGAGAATCAGCCTGATATAGACCAGTTAGGCTATTCCTCAACAGAACAAGGCCCCTACAGAACACCGGCGTAAATAAAGGGGAATGATTAGGACTATCAGTGGCGCTATAAAAGCAACAAATGCATTTTCCAAATGCATTCCTAACGAAGTCTTCCACTCCTCTAACAGCTCGGATGAAGTAAAATCCATAGAGCTTTTCGGCTTATTCTCACCGTTCTGTTAATTCTTTCATACTAGCATACTGACAGTAGAATATTTTTTATTTACAGATATTCAATGAATATTCATAGCAAAAATTGCCGATGTAAATCTAACACTGCTGGTGTTACCATTTAACACCATATGGTGTTTATATGAGACCACAGTCACACTGTAGCTAGGCTGCAACTTAATCCTTTGTAAAAAATATATATTTAAAAAAAAAAACTTGAAATCTAGGCAACACTGAAGACGGTGTAGGCTGATGCATAAGTGGGAAAATGCAATAAAAAAAAAATGTTGGCTGATTTGAGAAACAAATCAAACGGTGAAACGAGCGATTAAACACATAAGTGATGACCGAGAGGGATGTATAATCCCCTTCGGGTGGCCTGAAAACATATTTAATTAGATGAAGAAACTATGGGAAAAAACTGCATGAATGAATGAATGAATGAATGGATAACTGAATGGTAAAACGTGGGTGACATTGCTGTTATTATGCCGTGCTATTCCGTTAAATACCATGCATGGTGAATGCCAATGTCACGCAGTCTCTCTAGGCTCGTTCGTGGTTTTTCTGCATAACGTTTCAACAAACAATCCCAGGTTTTGTTCACGTGGGAAAAGCCATCTGTCCTTGCAGACGTTTTACAGACGTAATCCGAGGAGATGGTGTGGGCTGAACTGTGGAGCGGGAGAAAGTGTCTTTTCTGTTGCCTTTTTTAAATAATAAATAGCACATAAGTATCCCATTGTCTGGGACGAGCCACACAAACAACAAAGACTCATTCATTTGAAGTTACGTTAAAAAAGCTGCTGGGTTAATTTGCCAACTTTGAATATGGAGAGCACGACTTTTATTGTACATTACTACAGAACATGAAATTCTTTCGAGCCCGTAAAGTGTGAAAACATTTTAAACTCCACATGGGAATCGTAACTTCTGCGTAATGTGCTTTGCCAGAGATTTGGGATTTAAGTAATGCAATCGATGATCAGCTTAAAGCAATGCAAAATTCATATTATCTGCATAATGTAAAATGAATGTCAAGCCCAGAAACCAATGAAATAATCATATTAGATTGCCATAATGATAATGGATTTAGGAAACAGAAGAAGAAACGCTGCGTTTATCGTGGAGAAACCGCATGTAGGCTAAAAACCCACTTTTGGAGGTAAATGCGGAAACGTCGAGGTCTTAAATTTTGGCAGCAGGTAGACGCTTTCTGACCAAAGATTTAAACACAGGAAATTAGAAAGCTATATGCTACAGTCTATCTGTTGTGACTGGGTCAACCAGGCAACCAGACTCGAGACTAGTTAAATAATGTCCTCCAGACGAGGTCGTCATCAGTCTCGTTAGCATGCGTTTATATTAAATAAATGTTCATGCTAACGAGACAGCCCAGTTTTGATGCGATCTGTTTGAAGAAGAAAAAGAAATGCGGGGCACTGTTTTTGTCATTTCTCCAGCATGTTATTGTGCGCACATACTTATTTTTATTGCCATATTTTATGACTTATTTGTCATTCACTTTTTAGGTCTGATATTTTATCCTGAATCACTGCTAATGAATCTTTCTACACAAGCGTAGTATAACGGGAATCAAGTCAGGGAGAGTAAGTATAACACGCCTTCAGACTTACCAAAATGTATATTAATAAATGTACTATTGTGTGACCGAAGCAGTACATTATTGTGTATGTTCATTTCACACAGGTTATCCTGACAGAAATATAAGACATCAAATGTATACATCGGAGTGTTTACCTTTCACGTGACCGGAAGAACCTGATCTGGTAAGCGAATCTGATCTTCCCCTCGACCCCGAGTTATACCACACCGCAGCCCGTCTGGTCATTCAAGCACAGTTTTTAATACCGACATGCTTTCGCCGTCGGTTTCTTCCTAAAATCAACTTTCTCGTTAAAAGATTACTGAAGGATGAGCATAGGCTCAGAGTTAATTTGTCAAACGGGGCCCTCAATGTGTTCCTTGTTTCTCAAAACAAGTAAGTAAATAAATAAAAATAAATAAAAAATTTAATTGTTTTATGAGTGCAAGATGTGAGTGAAGCTCAGATGATTTCGATCGTTTTTAAGAGTCTGGCCAAAACCGCGGGCGTTTTCTTCTTCTCTTCTTCTTCTGCAATCTCTCTCCGGCTTAAGATAACATTAGTGAAACCACATTGACTTTATCTTTAGGAGCTGCCTTGAGGCTCCGCCTGATCGACCCTGGTTTAAAACGCACCGAGTTTGTGTTCCTTGCTGACCAACTCAGCAAGGCCCAGAATATTTTTGCGGGAAAACGAGGGGGGAAAGCACGTTCTATTTTAATTTCTTCCTCTCTGTAATGGATGGATGATGTCCTCTGTTAGAATTTTATGCACGTTTCCAGCACAAAAAGCTTAAGTGCTTTAATCCGAATCCAAACTCTTTTCTGTATACTTAAACTCAAGTAATTTTCTTGAAACTGTGTTTATCGTACCTGGGCATCTATTATATGCTCACGTTTTGCCCAAAATGGATGAATTTATCTTATGTATGTTGCGTCAAGTCCTTCCATAACCTTTAAAAAAACATAGATATTGTCTTGCAGTTTGATTGTTGAAACGTGGTTGTAAAAATATATAACAACATGATCATCTTAAGAAGTAAGAAGACTTCAGTATGAGCTAGAGCAAGCCTATCGAAGAGGGGTGGTGGTGTTGAAGATATGTTTTGCAGGGAATGTGTTTGGTTGGACGTCCATAATGCAATCCTCTCTAGAAGAGCCCTGTAAAGCACTGGGCAGTGTCTGAATCAGTGCCCTATCTACTGCTTCCTGTGTACTAGCATACTGTTTAGTGACATGCAGTATAAGAACAATATCCTCCACACTATTATCAGCGGAAAACCCGGAAATATATATATCATCCGGGGATTTTTAAGTCCACTGCATTTAGATAAATTTTGCCTGCTTCACAGCTTTCTCATCCAGTGTACTCACCAAGCATACTCAGTAGTATAGAAGGGTTCTGAACTTGACACAGCTCCACTCTGATTTGGTGCCTTTCCGAGATCTCCCGATCTCATTGGACATTCCATGTGATGTCACAGGAGTGAAGACTTCCCCCTTCTCGTGGAGAGAGTGAGGTGTGGCTAGTGCAATAATATAACTGATGACAGGGGGGAAAGGGTTCTGCAGGGTGAAGAGAGAGATAGAGATAAAGAGAGAGAGACAGAGAAGAAGAGAGAGAGAGAGAGAGAGAGAGAGGAGTTACTTTTAATTTCGAATTCTAAAAGCAGGCTTTTAACCCCCCCCCCCCCCCCCCCCCCCCCCCCCCCCCGGCTTGGACTCCTAATGAAATGCAAGTGTTAGTTTTACGCTCTGTAAACATAGTTTAGTAAGTGCATAAATTACAGAGTTTGCACCGTAAATAAAATAATAAAAATAAAAAAATACCACACCATACTGCAAGCATTCATGGACTTGTAAGTCAAAGTAAAGTACAGATTCTGATAGAATCCAGGGGGATATCCGGCTAACTCACTAATCTTGCTTTCTGAAGAAAAACCCCAGGTCAAAGTTCAGGAAGCGGTGACCTGCAGACCACCAGATATTACGTGTCACTCCCGAAGGCATCGGCACGGTGACCCTTTTGGCGATCGTGATTAGGATCGTTTCCCCCTGCTTGCTGAAGAGCACTTAAATTCCATCCATATGAGCGCTGGAGGTCGCCCCCGGCGACGATGGGTGTGGCGTGTCCAGCTGCCACGGTAACTTCCTGGCTCATGCAATGCGCTCTCCGCCAGTGTGTAAACTCAGTGGAAGCCACGGCCCCGGTCTAACCAGAGTGGCCTCTGTCGGCCGTGTGGTGTGTGTGTGTGTGTGTGTGTTGTGGTGGGGGGGGGGGCGGGGGGCGCAGATCGTCTCGAACAATATACAACCGAGGAAAATGCAAATAAACCTTAGCTCACATCGCCTCACGGAGCAGCCAGCCAACCCACTGGCCTCCCTGGATTCCCTCTGCTCTCTCCGTGCCAACAAAAAGACCGGCATCGCCGTGCTGGACTCTTTAAAAATTAAGCCAGACCCGAAGACCAGGAGAGAGAGAGAGAGAGAGAGAGAGGAGAAAGAAAAGAAAGGAGCAGATCCTCCTCATTATTAGCAAGTGAGGTTGGAGTCACGGGTAGTGCGAGCGTTTTATTTTTTTTCTCCCATGATGCAGTGTGATAAGGATGGGCCTGCATGTGGCATTAGGCATCTTGTCTCTCATTGAGCCTCTGACTGAGTGATGGCTGGGAAGCCGGCAGACGGCTCTGTAAAATGGCAGCTCTGCTATGACATGTCAGCTCGGACCTGGTGGATGGTAAGTCCGCTTGTTAAGTTGTTTTTTTTTCGTGGGGTAAGAGGGTCCGCCCTTGATCCGCCTCTGAATGCATGCGGTGTGGCAATAGTTTTGGAGGTTTAGTGAAACTTTGCAGTATTTATTATTATTATTATTATTTTGAATAATATTATTATTATTAGTTCTGTATTTGAAAGGAATAAATACTATCTTCCTTCCTGGCATTAGAAAAGGGCTTTTGTTTCATTGCTGATGGATTAGACACTACACGCTGTGAATTGGGGTGCTTGCTGTGTGTGTGTGTGTGTGTGTGTGTGTGTGTGCGCATGTGTGTGCGTGCGTGTGTGTGTACATGGACGGAATGGTCCCCCAGTGTGTGTTCTGGTTCTCAATGGCCATGGTCTGTCTGTGACACCGCCATTCCTACATGCACACCGCGATCCCTACACGCACACCGCCATTCCTACATGCACACCGCGATCCCTACACGCACACCGCCATTCCTACATGCACACCGCGATCCCTACACGCACACCGCCATTCCTACACACACACTGCAATCCCTACATGCACACCGCCATTCCTACATGCACACCGCGATCCCTACACGCACACCGCCATTCCTACATGCACACTGCGATCCCTACACGCACACCGCCATTCCTACACGGACACTGCGATCCCTACACGCACACCCGCCATTCCTACATGCACACCGTGATCCCTACATGCACACCGCCATTCCTACACGCACACTGCAATCCCTACACGCACACCGTGATCCCTACACGCACACCACGATCCCTACACGCACACCGCCATTACTACACCCACACCACCCCAGTCGCTGCACAAACAGTCAGTCACTGATACAAATGCTTCTTTACATGTTTATGTGCAGTTTACCATGCACATGATTCAGATTACCATGCACATGCAAGCTGCAAAACATTGCTTAAGAAAATGGGATCTATCCCACGCACGCATGCACGCACCCACGCACGCACTCTATCCCTCCCTGAAGATACGCACGCACACACGCACGCACCCACGCACTCTATCCCTCCCTGAAGATACGCACACACGCACGCACGCACGCACGCACCCAACAAACTCCCTCAAACAAGTTATTTTATTTTTTTTAAATATAGAGCTTTACCTTCCAGACCTCTCTTAAAAACTGTCCCGTAACCAGGACGATTAAAAACTTTCCCGTACCCAGGACGATTAAAAACTCTCCCGTAACCAGGACGATCCGCTCGTTTTGCTTGATGTGTGTTTGTCGGCGGCCTCGGACAATGGCCTCTTCTTCTCACCCCCTCTGCCTCGACACAAACGGGCTGCAGGTGGACATTCCTTTATGAATATTCATTTCCTTCTCCAGGTCGTTGAGTCTGGTAGTAGTAGTAGTAGTAGTAGATAGTTTTCCCCCTCTCCTTCTCCCATCTCCGCTTGACTTGCTTGGTAATTATTGAGATTACTGGCCTGATTGTGTCCTCCCCTGTGATCGTGGTTTATATTGAGATTACTGGCCTGATTGCGTCCTCCCCTGTGATCGTGGTTTACAGACAATGGGGCACTTTATTTCTGCAGCAGAGCTCGCTGGACACCAGGTCCTTATCTGAAGACCGAGGAGCTGCTCTCTCGCGCCTGCTGTCCTCCTTTCTACTTTTAGCTTTTCATCTTTTAGCCTCTTGTTTTGCAGTCAGAAGTGGCAAGAGGGTGAGAATGGTTTGCAGTGATTGGTTTTCTGCTTAAGTCCTGCATTTAACTTAAGTGCAGATTAAGCACAAATGGCTGCTTTGGTTTCCAAATGAACATTTACGAAAACAAGGTGAAGCAAACTATTTGTTTGTTTTCGGGCTGTGTTGGTTTGATGAGCTGTGTTTGTTTGATGGGTTGAATTTGTTTGTTTGTTTGTTTGTCTGATGGGCTGTGCTTGTTTGATGAGCTGTGTTTGTTTGACGGGTTGAGTTTGTTTGATAGGGTGAATTTGTTTGTAATCATGTAATATGCAGGGAATTATGGGTCATTCTTTATGTTGAGCTTACAGTGAGTAGAGTTGCTGACAGGAGTGCAAGCACCTAGACTGTGCATAGAAAATGTAGTTATTTACCTTAGATAGGACAAATATTTATTTAATTGAATATTTTCTCAATATAATTCAGTTGTAAAATACGTTTTCTGAATAGTGTAAAAATGTATAATTTATAAATGAATAGCATGGAATGCGTCCTCTAAGGGCACGCTTACTGTACCTTATGGAAGCTGCTTTGCTGCTCGGAAAATTTAATGAAAAAAGAATAAAATAGTCTATATTATTCTCCTACTTATATTTTCTTCTGAATCTCCTTATAAGAAGAAGTCTAATCATTGTATATTTGAATATTAATTTATTAAGATTATTTTACTAACTTGTAAAAACAAAAATCTGGAAAGCATCTAACATTGATATGCTATATTAATAATAATATATATTATGTAAATATGAATTGTATATGTTTTATTAATCACATTATATTGTGTTAAAAAGTTTTGTTACTATTTCTAATTTCATAAAATATCTTGAGTGCATGGCCCCAGGTGGGTCCTGAACATAAAATAAAGAAATATGTGTACTGTAGGCCTTGTGCCTGACTATACTCCTTAATTCACCTTTAGTTGTGCGAAATATAAATCCATTTGAATTCTAGTCGGTTACATACACAGGTGATTCACTAATGTGGCATGTTAATTCATACATAAACTCTTTACATTCCGTAATTCCATAGCAATACCATATAATAATAATAATAATAATAATAATAATAATAATAATAATAATAGTAATAGTGTTAATGATAATAATTATAATTGAGTTGACCTCCATTTTGGACAGTGTGCTTGGGCTGAACCCGGGTGACCCCGCTGACCTCTGATGTCACAATGAGCCATTGTGTTGGGTCACCAGAGGGCGGAGGGGGTCAGGCCAGGTCAGGACTGGGTCCTCCCACTATTCGAAGCCCCTCTTATGTCAGCATAATGGGGTCAAAGTATACAAGGGGACGCTTGCATACTGAAGTGGAACAAATTGAATTACCCCAAAACATTAGCCTCTCTGCTCAGTCACCAGCTAGCTCTCCTCGCAATGTGCGTGAGTGCTTGCCTGTGTGTGTGTGTGTGTGTGTGTGTGTGTGTGTGTGTGTGTGTGTGTGTGTGTGTGTGTGTGTGTGTGTGTGTGTGTGTGTGTGTGCGTGAGTGTGGAGAGGGTTTGGGAACAAACTAATGACCATCTTGGCTGTGGTGGATTTGTTTGTGTTTGAGTTTGTGAGTGTGTGTGTATGAGATTGCGTGAGAAGTGTTTGTGTGCATGTGTATTTCTGTGTGTGTGTGTGTATGTGTATTTCTGTATGTGTTTGTCTGTGTGTGCATGTGTATTTTTGTGTGTGTGTAGGGGGTTTTGGAACAAACTAAAGCTGATCTTGGCTGTGGAGGATTTGTTTGTGGGTCTCAGTCGAATGTCAGTACAGCTGGGAAGCTAATGTCAGTTTGTTTACTGAACCCCTGGCAATCTGGTCCTCCGACACTGTGCCACAGACCTTCATCAATCTGCATCAGAGATTAGCATAAGTCATGCTGAATTATATTAGCATTACCACAAGGAGACTATTTGTTTGTGCGTGTGTGTGTGTGTGTGTGTGTGTGTGTGTGTGTGTGTGTGTGTGTGTGTGAAAGAGAGAGAGTGTATGCACGTGCGTGCACATGCATGTGTGTATAAGTGTTTGTCATTGTGTGTTTGTTTATGCGTTTATGCATGTGCGTGTGTGTGTGTGTGTGTGCATGCGTGCGTGCGCATCTGCGTGTAGAGAGCGAGACAGAGACAGTGAGACAGATATGGAGAGGCAGTTGTAGAGAGCGAGACAGAGACAGTGAGACAGATATGGAGAGGCAGTTGTAGAGAGCGAGACAGAGACAGTGAGACAGATATGGAGAGGCAGTTGTAGAGAGCGAGACAGAGACAGTGAGACAGATATGGAGAGGCAGTTGTAGAGAGCGAGACAGAGACAGTGAGACAGATATGGAGAGGCAGTTGTAGAGAGCGAGACAGAGACAGTGAGACAGATATGGAGAGGCAGTTGTAGAGAGCGAGACAGAGACAGTGAGACAGATATGGAGAGGCAGTTGTAGAGAGCGAGACAGAGACAGTGAGACAGATATGGAGAGGCAGTTGTAGAGAGCGAGACAGAGACAGTGAGACAGATATGGAGAGGCAGTTGTAGAGAGCGAGACAGAGACAGTGAGACAGATATGGAGAGGCAGTTGTAGAGAGCGAGACAGAGACAGTGAGACAGATATGGAGAGGCAGTTGTAGAGAGCGAGACAGAGACAGTGAGACAGATATGGAGAGGCAGTTGTAGAGAGCGAGACAGAGACAGTGAGACAGATATGGAGAGGCAGTTGTAGAGAGCGAGACAGAGACAGTGAGACAGATATGGAGAGGCAGTTGTAGAGAGCGAGACAGAGACAGTGAGACAGATATGGAGAGGCAGTTGTAGAGAGCGAGACAGAGACAGTGAGACAGATATGGAGAGGCAGTTGTAGAGAGAATGTGATAGAGTGAATGCGAGAGAGAAAGACTGAGAGAGAGAAAGAGAGTGAGAGAAATAAAGGGTGAGAGTGAGAAAGAGAAAAAGTGAGTGTGTGTGTGCACGTGTGTGTGTCTCAGACACTGGGAGACATGTCAACTCTGCCCCTCAAGTGTGACCAGCCGCCAATTATCAGCAGAGCCGAGTGGCGGTTTATTGATTAAACCCAGCAGCCCCAGAGAACGCTGTGCTCGTTCTGCCGTACAGCAGAACTTTAATCAATCTGTTTGCACTCTTTGACCCTTCTTACTCCTGAGCCATGCACAGTGCGAGAAACTCCTTTCCTTTAATTAATCCAGTCACACGCGCTTTTGGGCTGTCTTTGCCAAGAACTGTGCTGGAAAGTGAAATTATCAAAATGATCCACATTTGATAAAATGATGAAGGAGGACGCAAATCATTCTCTTGTGTTTATTTTTGTATAAAATACAGATTTGTAAATTTTAAAGAAAATTTTTGTGCTTTATTAGGCATATTTGTATCAACTGTCATGTGCCAGTCATCACTCTGCTATGAGCCTGGCTAAAGCATTGCTGTTCAGATCAATAAACTCGACCAGTCATGCAGATGTGCCAATATTTTCGAGCCAGTCACTTGAAGGTGGGTCTAAGGTGAAAGCGGTGATTGAGATATGAACTGTGAGATGCAGGGAAGTGGTGGATTAGGGAAAGGAGGCCGTGTGTAAAATACCTCACACTTCCACAAACCGGCCCTCTGAGAATGTGAGCAGTGTGTTAGCTGCTGGTCCCGGGCGTGGCCCATCGCTGCTACAGTAAGAGCTGCTCTCAGGCACTAAGGACAGAGTGTGTTCTGACCATCTGGCTTCCCAGACTAACCTTAGGGCTTAACTCCAGTCACACGAGAAGCTCTGAGCTCATGGGAAATGTAGTCTTAACGCAGACCTGTCGTAAGCCTTAAATGGGCAATCGCCCGTCGTCCTACACACCAGTAGACCCTTCCAGGCTGTTCTTAGGAGGCCTGGTGCATTCACTCGCCTAGACCATGTTATTCTGTCACTGGCGACCCTGCAGGGCGTGTCTCCGGGAGAGAACGCTTCAGTTGGTGGAATTTTCCGTTGCATCGTTTCAGACTGCGCTGGTGTCTGCAGTCTCCCTGCCGGCTGCGCATGTAGTTTACTCCTCAGGTGAATGGACTGCGCAGCTCAGGTAGTCAACTGCAGGGTGTGCCGTTTGCACCTGCACAAGGTGACCCACAGGTAACACCAGGTAGACCCACCCTCACCTGGTGAGGCCACGCCCACTGCACCCTGTGGCTGTGGTGGAATTGCAGTGGCCTGAACTTACCAGGATTGCGGGTTCGAGTCCATTTCAAACCACGCACTTCATTGAATTAAGTAAAATTAGTCGACTAATTCATTTTTGTTATCATTTCAGTAATGTTTTCCTGAATTGTCCCTGATGTGAAATGGCGGTTTCCGTCAACATGCTGTTTTTTTTATTTTTTAGCTCCTGTACTGACTGGCCGCGTCTAACATAATTGAAGAAATAATCACGCTTTTCGATTATTCACAAAAGCACACAATCAGCTCTATGTTCTTAACACTGGCAGTTCCGTCTCCCTTCCGTTGATGCTGAAATGTTCCGATTTCTTGCATTTTGTGCAAATTCATGCATTTTGGGGACCGAGTACAACGCAGTTTCAGTGTCGGGCCTCTGCAGGGAGACGGGAGGAATGTAACGATATCCGCCAATACTAATATCTGCGCTGTAACTGTGGATATAATGTACTGTTTAAATAATGCGCTGATTGTTTCTACGGGAACAGCCTGTACCGTCGGTGTCTTTTATAAGTACAGGCTTTGGATTTCCTGTGGGTGGAGTCACGAGTGTGGTGTGTCGTTCGGGGGTTGGTCCGTGGAGCGGAGAAGATTCTGGACCCTTGAATGGGCGTGGGGGGGGGGGTACAATACCCTCCATTGTTTTCCTGTCGCCATGGTGATCTGTGAAAGGGGGAAGAGGCATCGGTGCAGGTGAGGGACTTATGAGAAAGTGCTTGGGGGAGGGGGGGGCTGCCTCCTTTCTGATGTCACAGGTCACATGGTGCGGAATGGATGGTGCCAAAGATTCTCCAGAACCACCAGAAAGCACAGAACAGAGGGTTGAGTCTCGTGTTCCTTCTGTGTTGAGTGACAGGAGGTTTTGGCCAGTAACAGGAGATGTACTCCAGTGCCGTGTTAACCAATGACAAGGTGTAGAATGTGGAATGTTAGGAAGACGGCACTTTCAATGCTAAGAATGCTGAATTGGGGCCTGTAAGGGCACTGTCCACATGCTCATTGCGTGCCCCGATGTCGGCGGTTGGAATCCGGGCGCGCGACGTTTGTCACATGTCTCTCTACACTGTGCTGTCCAGCTACAGGTGTGCACCAGTGAGCCCCACCATGTGACCCTGCTGTCACAGATCAGAGGAACATCCCTGATTGGCCACACCAGACCAAGTGCTTATGACATCAGTCCTGGTTTGTGTGATCTAGTCTATGTGGTTCAGGGCTGTGCCTTAAATGCAAGGATGTCCAAGCCAGTCAGGTTCGAAGGGCAGGACTGACAAGTAAACGTGTGCTTTTGCAGTAACACACTGGGATCTCTTTGCTAGCACTAGAATTTAGAACTAGAATACTAGAATTCTTTTTACTGTGTGAGTTTTCTTTTCACCCTGTATTCGTTAGTTCAGTTTCAGAAAAAAAATCAAAACATCCTTTTGTTTCCATTGAAGAGAGAACTTTAGGGGTGTCGTCACTTTTCCAAGTAATGGAACACGAGGCTTTCGCCACAGAACCACTCCCCCTTGTGGTTTTCCTGTGAATCTGCCGAATGTCTCGCTGAGGATTTCTGAATTCTTGGAATGCTAAAACTTCACACTGATCTCTGTGTATTTTCCATTGGTTAAAATGTTGTAAGATGGCTCGGCTTTCTTCCGCCTTTTCTCATGACTACTTGGCTTTCTTTGGGAGGGTTCCGGGTTTTACTCAGTGCAGTTATCCAGCTAACTCAGTAATCCTGTTTTGTGGAATACCCTCCATGTTCCTCCCCCTCACGTCTGTATTTGTTAGAGATACAAGGCAAAACAGAGCAGGAACTCTGAATCCGCAGACTGCAAATATCTGTGGTGTGAGCAGGAAGGACATTCTGTAAAGAAGTTCACAGAGAGTGGGATCGCAGTTTCCTTTATTTTGGCGGTTACCTGTATTTCTTTATTGAAATACACTGATCCCACAGAAATCAATAAATGAATGCAGATTATTGTCAGTTGTAAAATAAATCTGTATTTTCACCATTATTTAGAAC
The DNA here is from genome assembly GCA_029718625.1 of Synaphobranchus kaupii. Classification (NCBI taxonomy): domain Eukaryota; kingdom Metazoa; phylum Chordata; class Actinopteri; order Anguilliformes; family Synaphobranchidae; genus Synaphobranchus; species Synaphobranchus kaupii. The sequence continues at coordinate 3,666,087 of JAINUF010000025.1, forward strand.
AAAATTATTATTTTGTATTTTGATTATTGATATATTTACTGAAAATTATACAGCAGAGTTCTCATATTTTACTGGCTTGAAGTTTTAAACACAAATCTTTTATATTATTATTATTTTAGATTTCAATTAAATGACCACAAACACTTGACATCTTTCACAAGTGCTACAAAAAGATGAATTTATTATAATTTCTTTCATTCTTTAAATAGCTCATTTAGTTTAATGGGCAATTCCTCAATATATTCTGCGAGGAAAACTTGTTATCAAACGATGGCAACGTGTTTATTGTCCGAAAGGATAATAGGCTGACAACAAACGTCTCATGAAACAATTACTTACACGCTGTATATCACCTATTCTAAGACTGCTGAGATTTGTCGGGACATATCTCGGCTGTGATAAAGATCTGTACCAATAAATGTACCACGGCTGAACAGAGCGACCTCTTCTGGACTATTTATGGCACAGGTAGACCTACAGAGACTTTAACTGTTTAAAATTTTGAATACATAATTATAATACTACATAATTGACGCTCATGACTGACAAAACATGTTATCTTTAATAACTGGGGCACGTTGAATAAGTAGGCTAGGCTACTTATGTTTTTCTTCAATGTCAGGGATGTTATTTTATTGTTTAACGCACGTCACGAAAAGACAAATGAGGGGCGATTAAGGTGATACTGGGCGCGTGAACAATGCAGCGAGGCGCGGCCAGAGCGGTGGCGGTGTCGGTTCCCCGACGTTCCCGCAGCAGACACGCATTCTTGTCATCCAGGCGGGCGATTAGTTACATAGAAACGGCGCGGCATGGTCTGTGATGTTGGCTACCCGTCGGCAAGACGGCATTCAGGCAGGATTCCGTATCCGCTGCAAATCGGATAAAGCCCCGTGGAAGCGCGAGATCACATTCGCTGCCTCCCATTTTGCCGTCAATATTCGGTTTCAACCGTCTGCTTTATATCTGACGGTCACCCAAGTTCGCTGAGTGCAAATGTTCTTGCTTTGGTTCATCCCCCCATCTCCCTCCCTGTCTTGATGGTGTCACAATAACACTCGGAGGCAAAAGTTTGCACGCGAGCCTACATGTCATGCAGTTTTGACGGCCTTTTTTTTTGCAATGTGCACGTCAGCATAATATGCATTGCTGTTGGACTCAATATCCAAAAACATGTGTCGGCCCAGTCAAAAACAATTATTGTGGATCCAAAGTGTTTCCCTTCGTTTGCAGTGGCTGACAGGCTAAGTATTAATTGTTTGTTTTTGCAGGAATTAGACCAGTGATCAATAAACATCGTGGTGTTACAGTGAAGAAGCAGTTGTTGATCACAATTAGTTTTTAAACTTCCGTTTATCAGAAACCTCATCAGTCATCAATATTTCTTTATTTCATAGACACTGAAAGACGTAGACATATGGTAAATGAAAAACACCTTTAGAATTCTCACTCAATTTCACAATTCGTTCTTAGATGTGATACGGAAGATGTGGTAGTTCTTAGATGTGATAGGGAAGATGTGATAGTTCTTAGATGTGATAGGGAAGATGTGATAGTTCTTAGATGTGATAGGGAAGATGTGATAGTTCTTAGATGTGATAGGGAAGACTTAACAGGGAGGGAGGGCTGTCATTTTCTCCTTACAGAATCTGCTTTTCTAATGCATATTAGAAAATTTCTGAAATTTTAGTTTCTTTGTTGCTGCTTTTAATATCGTCTTTGTCATTAAAGCGATTAATTGGAAGATGATACGAGACTGTGATAAGCCTTCACTCTAATCCTCTTTGCGATTTGTGAAAGGCGCTATATACACAAAATACTTAGCGGCAAAGGCAATCATCTGCATGGAGACTCATAAACTGCATAGAATACACATCGGTAGTGAGTAAAAAAAAACAAAAAACGAAAAACTGAATAACCCAGGAATATGAATTTTATTTTCAGTGAGTTCTTGTTATACACCACTTAAATGGGTGGGTATTACCCAGAAAAGGTAACTCCCAAACTCAGCATTGCACATATATGTCAATATATGCACATATATGTCAGGGAGCAGTGGCTTAATAGTTAGGGAACTGGGCTTGTAACCTAAAAGTTGCAGGTTCGATTCCCAGGTAGAACACTGCCGTTGTACCCTTGAGCAAGGTACTTAACCCGAACCGCTTCAGTATATATCCAGCTGTGTAATGGATAAAAAGCACAAGCTGTGTAAGACACCTGTAATGTAATGTGAAGTCATAGAAACAAGCCACAGCACACCTTTAGAATAATCATTTTATTTGAGCAAGAAAAAACAGTAGAAATAACATTCCGGTCAATTATCTCAGGGGAGTCAACCCTCTGAACTAGGAGGCCAGTCCCCCAACTATTATACCCCAACTATTATACCCCAACTATTATACCCCAACTACTATACCCCAACTATTATACCCCAACTATTATACCCCAACTACTATACCCCAACTATTATACCCCACTACTATACCCCAACTATTATACCCCAACTATTATACCCCAACTATTATACCCCAACTACTATACCCCAACTATTATACCCCAACTACTATACCCCAACTATTATACCCCAACTATTATGCCACCATATACAGACTACACTACACTACAAAATAATCACCTTAAGATTAACTCTGATGGAGTTAATTTAACTATGATAGAGTATAAGTGCTCCTACTGGACGGTCAGGAATCCTGTGAAAGTTCCGGTGGGAATTTTTGGAAATTTTGCTGTGAAATGCGGGGGCAGTGCTGCCCCCGTGTGGGTGTTGAACCCACAACCTTCCGATTCCGAGCTCTGGCTTCCGAGCCAGATTCCGAGCCAGATTCCGAGCTCCTGCCCCTCGCTGTTTTTGGGTCCACAATGCGGACACGTTTTTTGTACGTTGCAGATGATGTGTCTCGCAGGGCTGACTTGGGTGAAACTCCTTGGGTTCAGAAATAATTGTTGTGTGCACCACACACTCAGAAATAATCGTACAGTGGAGGTACATTTTTCTCTAAGGAAATTTTCAATTTTCAAATTTTCAAAATGTACCCTGAAAGTATACATCCATCCATCATCTAACCTGCTTATTCCTGGTCAGGGTCGCGGGGGGTACTGGAGCCTATCCCAGCATGCATTGGGCGAGAGGCAGGAATACACCCTGGACAGGCTACCAATCCATCGCAGGGCACACACACCATTCACTCACACACTCATACCTATGGGCAATTTAGAGTCTCCAATTAGCCTAACCTGCATGTCTTTGGACTGTGGGAGGAAACTGGAGTACCCGGAGGAAACCCACGCGGACACGGGGAGAACATGCAAACTCCACACAGAAAGGTCCTCGGCCGGGATTCGAACTCAGTACCTTCGTGCTGTGAGGCGACAGTGCTAACCACTGCACCACCGTGCCGCCCTGAAAGTATACAATAATGTTCTATTTGGGTAAGTATCTTTTCAAGCAAAAAAAGGTACAGATTAATAACATATTGCTGGCTAGGGGTACAATTTTATATACCTATAGGGTCCCACGGACAAGCTTTTGTATCGTTTTTTTACCTTTTTTTCCTGAGAGTGCAGGAATATCTAACTCCAGTCCATGAGGGCAGTACTGCCTGCTGGCCCTAAATTTGCTGCTATTTGAAATGAAGCCACAAAAATCACCCTCAGACCCAGGGTTCCAGGACGGGGGTTCGAGGTCCCTGGCAGGCACCATTGGTCAGGTTTTGGCTATAACTCCACGCTGCTGCAACGAGGGGATAAGCAGGTTACTTCAGGGGGCCCAGTGTTTCCATGGTGACAGTCGTCAATGCTGGGTGCGGGGGGCCTCGTTCGTTGGCCCCTGCAGGCCGTGACATCACAAGTGGGCACCGGGCCCAGGGGCGGCTGATTGAGTCACGGACGGGGGGAGGAAAAAGGCAGGGGGTGTGGCTTCATCCCGATAGCCGTCCCGTAACAATTAGCGAGCATGCCAGTTTAAATGAGCATCGCCCATCCACACCTGAGTCCATTTCTCAATTGATTACATCAAATGTGGCTACCCTGACTTTGCACATCTCACGAGCTATCATGTCAGTCGTAATGAATAATAAGTAAATAAATGAAAGAACTCTGATCTCAGATGGCTTTGTTACAGTTTAAATGGTGATGATGTTGCTAAGGCGACACTACTCCACTAAGCCTGGAAGAAGAAATCGGTCACCAATCGGCTGAATCTAAATTGGCACGTTTGTTAGTCACCAGGAGAGAACATGTTGAGGACCGATAACAGTTGAGAGGTACATTCTGCGCCTCCCCAATTTGTGGCATGCCACCTGCTCCTGTGGAGGGGCGTGGGGTGGGGTGGGGGTGGGCGGTGCACGTGAGCGCTCCCTGCACACTGGCGGGGGAAAGTGCACACCTGTGCATCGTCATGGCGATCAAGGTTCACGTCGTTTCAGCTCGAGAAATGGCGTATGTTACAGAACAGGTACAGATTAAGGTAAGAGTGTAAGAACCTTGGATACTGGAGTTCCCTCAACACACACTCCAAGCTCCCTCAACGTACTCCTACAGTGCTCCATCAACAGACTCGCAATACATCATCAACACATCCTCAACACGGCCACAATGTTCCAGCATCACTCGCACAACACACAGCACAACACATCTTTAACCCACCATTAATGCACCCTAAACCCTGCGGTCCCTAAACCCTGCGGTCCCTAAACCCTGCGGTCCCTAAACCCTGCGGTCCCCCAACCCTGTAGATCCTGGAGATCTACCGTCCTGTAGGTTTTCACTCCAACCCTAACAAAGAAAACCTCATTCAACAGCTAGAGGTCTCGTTGAGCTGCTAATTAGTCGAATCGGGTGTTAAGAGTTGGAACTGGGCTGGGGACCACTGCCCGAAACACTCCCCACAACAGGCTGTTAGCTTGGAAGCGTCGAGAAAGGCACAGGTACTGCTTTATAGGCTGCTCAACAGTGCACCTGTCACAGAACTGAGCTGGTATAAGCACAAGGCCTAAGGGTTGGAGGTTCTAGGGCGGCAGTATAGTATAACGGGTAGGTGGCTGGGCTTGTATCTCAAAGGTCGCAGGTGCCAATGTACATTCTAAGCAAGGTGCTTAACCTGAATTGCTTCAGTATATATTCAGCTGTAAAAATGGATAGCCTATCTATTGATAAAAGTGTCTGCTAAATGCCATTAATGTAGCCTCCAATACCTAGAGAGCTTCAGTTCGCTGGTTTAACTAAGGCTTAGCTACTCAGGAAACAAAGGATATCAGAGTTTAATACCTGGATGAGGTCTTGTTTTTATTAATTAATCTATTTAGAATTAGGTGGAGGCTGGACTTCTGCACTTCAGTTACGGCTACTGGATTAATCCACTGTGACGTGTGCATAATGTATAAGGTGTATGCGTGTGTAATGATGCGTTATGGATCCTGTGTGGATGACGGCTCACCGTGGATGGACTCAGATGGCAGATCTGATTGTTCACACAGGTAGGCCCTCTCTGAAGAGAACGCTTGAGTGAAGAGAACGTCAGATGGGATCCCAATGTGGATAAAGCATAACCAAATATTTTAAATCTCAACGTTTTTTTTTGTGTGTAATGTAGCGGTGAATGTATGGTACTGTTTGAGCTTGTGGATAAAGTCCGAGATGTATCACCCCACCCCTCTAAATTACATATTATACGTCTCTTCAATGGACTTTCTACTTACCAGATAGTTTAATATCTCAGAGTCAGACTGTAACCTGCTGAACCCATTTGATTATTTGCTGTGATAGTGATAACCCTCATTACATTTCTGTTACCATAAAATTCAACCTTTAGCAGGCCGGCCAGCGGAGGATGGGCTCTGTCGCCAGGTTCCTCCCGAGATTTCTTCCCAGTGGGAAGTTTATTCTCGCCACCGTTTTAATGTTTTTTTTTTGTTGTTCCCACTGGTGAGTTTTTGCCTCGTTTGCTTTTTGGGGGTTCAGGCCTGTTTTTTGCCAAATTTTTCTTCTCTTTCTCTGTAAAGCGTCTTTGTAACAGTTCTCTATAAAGCGCTATACAAATAAAATGTGATTGAATTGAATAAAGTTTTCCATTCAAAGTTCAGCACAAAGGCATTGTGGCTAGACGACGGCGAGAAGTTGTCTGAAGAATGTAAATAAGGCAACCTGCTTTTGTCAAATCTGAACAGTTTATTATACAATTAGACTCACAAAGTTATAATTTAATATGATTTAATATAATTTAATATATTTTAATATATATAGTTTACTGAGCTATACTGTACTTTTACACTCATTTTCATTTTCTTCTTTAAAAAAACTTTTGTGAAATGAAATATCAATTTGGCACAAATTTCTGCTGGACATATCTAATTTCAAAGCAGAGACCCATCCAGTAGGCTATGACTTGCATACTGTATCTCATATTGTGTAAATTAACCATTAATACAGCTGGATATTTACTGAAATAATCCAGGGAAAGTAGGCTAAGAAAGTAATAGCTATGACAGCAATGCACTGCTGCAACATTTACAACATTTAAAAAATCGCGGAGAGCGAAACGGAGAGAAAACATACGTATAAAAAAGCAGAATATGAAACGCAAGAGCAGAGCAGGTCTAAAGGATACCTATAAATCAGGGGACGAGCCGGCACGGCTGAATTAATCTGACCCCAACCTAACCACATTTAAACACCCATGACAACTATTTTAAAGAACCCCCCGGTCCCACCCACACGCACACACACACGCACACGTCTTGAGGCACAGGTGGCAAAATAATGTTTCGTGCTTTTCACGTTTTCAGTAAATATTTGACTTGTAATGTGAAAGCGTATGATTTATTCCACATTGGTTTGATTCGGCGCGTTATTCTGTTGTATATCTATTTTCGGAAAACGTGGCTATTTTTCAACCCCTTTACATTATTCCGTTTCTTGCTCCGCCGCTCTGTGCATAATCCAGGTGGCACATTTGCTTTGCGGTGTTATCAATAAAAAATGGCCTACTTTTATATAGCCTATTACTGATTAGATTGCACATACGAACAGGTTCAATTTAACATGGGCGTCTGAAGCATTTTGCCTTACAAAAGCGGAACTAGCCTAATGTAGCCTAGGCTATAAGTGTAGGTCATTTTCTTGACTAGAGTTTGAATATCACCACCTAGCCTACGCGCTAATTTAATTCAGAATATCAAACGCTATTTATCCGCAGTTTATTTGGTAGCCTAATCGACTAATTTCTTCATCAATAGTTTCAAAGTTCAGATAGGCTAATACGTAACAAAATGTGATTATATGAATATAACCAGTTAACCCAAATAATTGCTAAATAATGTGTAAATCAATCTAAACGTATCGCCAGACAATGCATCGTTTTAATTAAATCCATTCACACTAATGTATGGTGCTAGGTGTTGGGAGTGGATGCTTTTTTTGTTGGCTATGCAGTAGCCTATGTATGATTTCTAATGGAAAGAACGTCGGTTTAGCAGAAGTATAGCCTATTTAAAAACTTCCGACAAAAACGCCCGTGTGCCCTGTCTCGTGATAAACGATCGTCTTAAACTTACACAAGATGACACTGCAGATATTAATGATTTATAACTAGTCATTTACCTGATAAGGTTAAAGAAACAAAGTAGAATTCGTGTAATGGGCGACGAGACCCAGTTTATTCCTCGTCAGAATTGACAGAACTTCCCACAAAAGGAGGTTTACTACTTTAAATTAATTTAACTGATCAACTGATGAAGTGACGCATGTTATTAAAACCACTGCGCGCAAATTAAATGTAGCCTATCGAATTCGCTGTAGACCAAATGCTGAACCATACATAAACTGATCTTTCTCATGTGAAAATGAACACAATTAAGATTGTATAAAATAACAGTGTAGCATATATTTGTGTATGTTAAAATTAAACTGCGTAAATGTGAAGACTGATATCATTTAAGCTCTCGTCATACCGCATGAAGAGTAGCCTACTGGTGCTAGCGAGGGAATCGAGCACTACGTTTCTGTAGAAACTAAGACAAGGAGAGAGAGAGAGAGAGAGAGAGAGAGAGAGAGAGAGAGAGAGAGAGAGGGGGGCGTCTAATTCACCAATAAACAACACATTAAAAACTACTAAGTGATACAACGCAGTTATCTTACACACTGCAATTACTGTGGTATCGCCTACCTGCGGTGATGGCTTCCAGTGAAACTACGCATTTTATTTTTCATTTTATGAAAGCAGTCGAGAGTTTGTTTCCCCCTGTTGCTCTGCTGCACCTCCAGACTTTTATGTTCCAGTTTGCATAAGTTTAGCCTGTTTTGTTGCACGATTGCGCGCGCTGTTGCATTGGGCTCAAAAGTGAAGTGGTGAGCTCGTAAAAAAAAAGAAAGAAAAAAGAACTGGCAAATGTGCCAGTTCAGATGGTTCGTTTGAGAAATGTGAGCGTTCTTAACATTTACACCCTATTAGAATTAACATCGCCCCACTATCAGTCCGATTATACTACATAAATAATAATAATAATAAACTGAACGTTCCAGTTAGTATTTATACGTGGTGTTTGAAGTGAGAGCAGATGACAGCTCAGTTCTAAATGTCCAAGTATTTAAGTATTTGGCGGTTAAAGACAGTTTTATTTAATTTTACTTATCTACGCAAAATCATATCCCCAAATTTCTTCGTCCCCAGAATTATGAACTCACAGTTGAGATTCACGTTGCAGTTACGGTGTCCTGGCAATGAATAACTAAATAGTCTCCTGCCAATTAATATCAGGCTTAATATGGCAAATAATATAATCAATTGTAATATTAGTTTTTGAAATATGAGCATGCTATCGGTCTGCATGAACTTATGAGCATTTAATAGACCAGCCCTTGTGAATCTATTTAGCCACACATTTATATATATGACACAATTACATCAGCAGCTGCACAAACACTATTTCTAGGATGGATCCATTGGAGACCAATTGTAAGATCCAGGTTGTAGAATTATAATTTAATAATATATGGCAAATTACGGATAAATTAATTTGTAAAAATAGGCCACCAAAAGGAGACTGTAAAGTAATTTTCAGTAAATATGTACATATTCACACGTATTATTTCCGTGCATTTTTAAGACACTTATTTATTTAGGTTAATCCAGCAATAACATCACACTGCTAATATCCCTAAATTGTATCGCCATGATCATGTTAATGGATTGTATAATTATTAAAATGAATATAATGAGGACGCATTTAGATTATGACTGGATAAAGTGTTCATATAAAGAAATGATTTGTTAATTTCCCTTCTGCAAATAAATCTATTTTTTGTATACTTCTTTTAAAATTTGAAAAGCACATTTGAAAGAGTATTTTCCCCCACTCCACTCAACAGCTATCTTTGTGGACCATTAGAGGTCCTACTTGCATTACAGTAGTCTCTGACAGATACAAACGGCATGGAGAATGTTACTTTTTAAGGTTGAAAATACCTTAACATCTAAAATAAAAATTATTGTGGCTTCATCGTCACTTGTAAGCCTGGTGCAATCTATACATATACTTAAATACACTCATTAAAATTGATAGCCATTGTGTGTGTGTGTGTGTGTGTGCGTGTGTGTGAGAAAACCCTGGCTTCAATATTAAAGGGTGGAATGTTGCATTAATGTGTAAGATCACAAATGTGTGATTATAGAATGTTCTGAACTGAACATTCTAATGCTGATGTACTAGTAATGGAAGAGTGTTTTCCCAAAACTAACTCAGCCCACTTTAACCAAATTTTGAGAAAATCAACATTTTTGTTTATTTTAAATGAGTGCAGTTTTTTTTTTTTGCATGGAAAATCAAATTTTTATACTGATAAATATCTGTATATCTGTGTATATCTGTAAAACAGTTTATCAGAAAAAAATATACCCAACTTGAAAAATATGCTTTATCAAAACTGGAGTTTGTGCAGGTTTGGAAAAACACTCTTCAATTGACAGCAATAGAGTTCTAGAACACTGACTTAGAATTTAGAAAAAAACAAAAAAACAACAACCCTACTCTTGAAAGGGTTAGTGCCAGTGCTGGCGTAGTGTTCTTGTGGCATCTTTGAATCTCACCCGAGCCGCGGTGCCAAGCTGAGTCTGTTGCACACGGCCAGTTGGACCAGTATTTCCAAATACACAAGCTAAGACTCGCGGCTACATATGTTCCCAATATTTGGAACACGGAGACATTAAGCCCAATGCTTTATTCTGGTTTGGTATCATAAACAGGGCTTAATGCAAAACAGAGCATTAAGATGGAGGTCCATTAGTCTTATGTCTTAGTTTATAAAATGATTTTAAAAAGACCTGCCATTAAGATTTCTAAAAGCACTGCACATTATATTTCATGCCGGCAGACAACAAACAAACTGGTATTGATTATCCATACAACTTTAAGAATGTGTAATGACACATAAGTACATAAAATAAAAAAACAGCACATTTTAAATGCTTATAAACCGTGTGTGTGTGTGTGTGTGTGTGTGTGTGTTGGCTAATAATTAAGTTACTCGGTATATGTTCAATTTAATCAAAGAAACCACCCAAAAGAACATAAAATATGTATTGCCTGCAACAGCGGACAGTAATCCCCATGCAGTGTTAAAATAGATTTTGATTTGATTAGAACCTTTTTTTTCTAGCCATTTTTTTGGGTCTATAATGGAAAATATCTCACATGAGTAAAGCGGAGCTGTCAGGTCTTGACCCGTCTGGCGCTGAACGTTTTAACTTCGGCCAGTCTTGCTTATGATAGGCTCAGGGGTCTGTAAATATGCAAATGAAGACAGCGTCCGCCGAGCGGAAGTGAGGGACTAAAGGCACGGAGCACCGACGGCCGCGGCAGCTCCGACCAATGAGAGAGGAGGAATCAAGTCCAAGTGCGCAGCTCGTGCCTCCTGCGAGCCGCACGAACGAACGACAGCCAGACAGAGAAAGAAAAGACGTGCTGCGGAGCCAAGAACTCTGCCTCTTCTGGATCCCGTTCAACTCAAGAACCGAAAACCTCTCCAAAGCTCCAACTGAAAGAGGAAGGAAGATTAAAAAAACAAAAAAAAAAACAACCCCGCAGCATTTACTGCCTTCACTTTTTGACTTTGCCGCCTCTCTGCCAAGATTTATCTTCCGGTGTTGTTTAAAAAAAAACTTCTAGGAGAAAAAAAAAACTGAGAAAGCACAAATTTGAACTTCAGAAATGTGAAGGCACCGGCTTCTGTTTCATCCCAGATTCCAGGATCCCAGTTTTAATTCATGCAATACAGTGCAATGGTACGTGGACAACATTTATTAATATTGGAGAAGACCAGTGCTAATGTTTTTCGGTTGTTAGCTACTGTATTGCATTTAACTTATTTTTTCCACACCTGAAATTGATCACGCGCTGGGTTGACGGAAACGGGCACGACCAAGTTAGGTGTATGCTAGCATTGTCATTCGATTGTTTTTACTCGGTACTGGCACGTCTTCTATGTGGGTCAGGGCTATGTGTCATGAGTCGATGGTGGAGCTATAACGTCCAGAAAGTGCTGAACTTGGCACATTTCCTGCGTAAACCCCCGCCCCCCCCCTCTCTCTTCTGGCGGTGAACGTCAGTTAAATTCTGAATGATGCAGCCTGGATACTCTGGCAAGTTGCATAGCTTTGCCGATGTCAGTTTTTAGCGGCAGCTGTTTGCTCCAGTCAAGTTTTATTGTGTCATATCTGGTGGGCTGGATGTTAATTATATGCACCAAATAAGATTGTAATCACCGGTTGTGGAGTGGAATTTATTTATATATTTATTTATTTTAGCGGATATTATAGAGTAATTGATTGCCCATTCGTCACGTTTTCCTGTATTAGACCAGTTTGATATTTTAACACATACGAAGCTTTTTTAAGTATGGATTTATTTTTGAAACTGAGCCTTATTTTTAATTATTGCAGAATATAGGCTACTGTACTGGTGTAATACGTGCACAACAGCCTACGTCCTGTTGGTGTTATAGGCTACACGAGGAGACGCGCATATGCTCAGATTGATTCTTAACCCGTGGCGCGTCTGTCAGAAATCATCAAGACTTAATATTGTTTTCTGCCCCCCCCCCCCCCCCCGTCCCTCCCTCATCTTCTGTTGACCACCTTATTAAAATTCAGAGGAGATGTCTTCCATAAAGTTGCGGTTCAGCGCAGCGTGTGAACATTTTGCAACTCTCGGGGCTGGGCCGAAAGGGGGATGGGGAGCCAGACCCGAATTTGACACAAGACGCCGGTGCGGCGTGATGTGAATTAATGTTTGAACCGTCCATTTATCGTAGTGGTCTCGTGCCTCCCCCTTAGGGGCCCGCACGTGAACTTGAGACCAGAGAAAATGCAGCTATCATAAGTTTACCGAGGCCCATTTATACATATTTTTAAAGCAGGACACCACAGATATAGAATTTTTTAAAAATTGCTTCACATGTTTTCTGTTTATAATTCAAGCTCATAGCCCTGGCCTATAACCTACTGTGAAAATATCAAGTAACAAGTAACTGGCTGGCTACAAAGCACATAGGCTATGTCGCTTCTGTAGCCTGCCTGAGTTGTGTACTTAAACGCACAAAGCATCGTATGTTGATCTTGCTGAACTGGATCGTTTAGACTTTTTTTGTGTCGTTTTTAATATGTAATGTTTCTCTGGGTAACCAATAAATGTTTGTTTCAGGGACATGCGTTCTAGTCGGTAGTGTGTCTGCATTGGGTTTTGACAAAGCAGTTGTGCTTATGTGTGCGTAAACCTTTGGTGTGTAGGCTGCCCGCTATGAATTTAAATAAGGAAATTTGACAGGTGTGCCATATTATCTCACTGTTTTACCTCAGGGTTTATTGTGGTGGGTAGGCTTCCACACCTGAAATTTCAATGCAGTTATATTCACTCGAAATTGTTCTTTTTTTTTGGCTGTATAGCCGACATTCATCATGCACTGTACACTTGACAATTTCGTTGAACCAGCGCTTCAAGTGAATATAATAATGTAATGTAGAAGCTGTTTGCCCTTTGTGTTGTATTTTGGGAAACGGTCTCGGGCTTTCCAGAAATGTGATTCTGAAACACTTCTCTCATAGCATATATCTGTGTTTGAAAGCAAAGTCCCAGCTGCAAGTTCGTTGACCAGAATAGGCTATAGGCTATAGCTGGAACGAGCGACCTTATTGGTTCTATGCGTTATTGACCGAGCACCAAACTTTACGATTTGGATATGACGTAGAACAAAAATGAGAGGCATTGTAGCATTGCGTGCATGCTTACTTGTGACAATATGCACGCGGTGCGTCACTCGGATGTATTTGATCAGATATGGGCTTCTTGTAATATTTAAGTTAACAATCATTTGATTCGATTTGTTATTCGGACGAAACAGTAGTAACTGCTTGGATGTAGGCTAGATGCATCCTAGTCCCTCACAACGTGGACGGCTTGGATAAACACCCGTACTGTACACATTGTGCTGTCGCGCAGACGAACGCCGTGCAGCTTAGCCTATATATACGTTGTTTCCCATCCGGTTTAAATTCGTGGATATTTTCCAGCGTATACATGCGACGCGGACACGAGCGCTTTTTCATAAGGTGCTTTTGTACCAGCGACTGTAAGCGCGTGCCTCGGAATTAATGATTATTTTATACGTTGACGGTATTGGAGCGTTTTGTAACGGATTAGCTCGAGGCTTTTTAGCTGCAGACAACGAAAAGCTGCGAGTTCAAGTTCGAATGAGGCCCCGGAGCTTTACCCCGTGAAGGAATTTTCCATTTCGTTTCGTTACGGAACGGGGCGCTGGCCCAAAGTCTTCCGCTCATACAATAACTCTTCAGCGAAAAGGGAAATAAATATATTTTTTAAATACCGGGGTTTCTGAAATATAAAAAAAAAATTCTGCGAAAGTGGGGTTGACAAATGGAACGGGTTTGCTGGAAGAGGAGGAGTATGACTGTGTAATTGGGTGAAAAAAAAAAAATCTTTGAGACTGATTCGTTAAGACCGCGTAGACCAGAGGGTGTTGCCGGTCGATATTATATCAAGTTTGAAAAGTAAACACGGGATCAGAAATTTGGCGCCTTGTGCTTTTTAAAATACACTTGCAAACATTTTTTTTTGCTTCACTACAAAAAAAAGAAAGAAGAAAAAGGGAACGTTCTACATTCCGGTGGAGTTTTTGTTCCGTCCCCCCAGTTGAGGATTTCGCGAGTCGTTTTGGATGCAACTGGAGTGAATCCAGTTATTTCAACAGCCTTAAAATAACACCGAAAAACCCGAAACGATAAAAATCGACCGGAGCTTGAATCGGTTTCACACTCGTGGATAGGACTAATCGGCTGTTTTGTTTTGCACCCGTTTCCTTCTTTTCTACAAGACTTCTGCATATGCCTGCTGCCACAAGAGAGGGAAGCATGAATCGATGAGTCCATTCCACCTGATATTCAGAGGCACTTTGGCGGTTGAGTGAAGCTTGTTATTGAACAGGGTCGTGATGTATTCTCCAATTTGTCTAACACAGGTATAGTAGCTCCGTGCTTTTCTGTTCTTTAATCTGTTATCGCTACACTTATGTTTTGAGGAGGCATATTGACCAGTGAAGAGATTGCCGATTGTGGCACACTTGCCCGCAAAATGCAGCTCGGACGAGCTTAGCCGGTAGCTTATTTATCCTGCGCTGCTGACGGCCCTGTGAAATTAAACTTTGTTATTTAACCAGAGTGCACTATTTAGTAAATATAGGATCACAGTTCCGTAAACAAACAGCGTATTCGTGGCAATTCTGAACTTAGAGTGATGTGAATCTGTAACATGTAATTATTGCGCTACTTTTCACGGTCGGGTAAGCATACTTCATTATCTGTTTTCGAAATTTCTAACCAAAAAGGAACAATGCGCGTCCTGATCACTGATGTAAATGACCAGGTATCGAAAATAACAAAAATTTCGCGTGTAGCCTATTGCGTATAGGCTACGTGTGTAGCCTGTGTTTTGTGTTTTTCGGTTCAATGACGATGTAGCCTACTTATATCGGAGTATGTCTTATTTAAATACACATCCACGCATCATTTATTCCACAGAATCATTCCGAGGTTGAGTTGAGTGATTTAGCAACATTGAGAAGTGCTTACCTGTATATTATTTCTAGTAAAACACACTACTAAGGCAGATCTGTTTGGATAAAGTTTATGGGCTGCAATAAAAGTCACTCAGACCTTTGTTTGAAATGCGGGAATGTCGTATATAGTCACCGAGATGACAGTCCGCACCTGAACCCTTCTGATAAGGGTTCTCCCCCTTAACACTCGTAAAAAAAAAACAGCCCATTGGAATTTAAAATCCTGAAACGGAGGCACTCGTGTTGAAAACGACACGGTGGCTTGATCTGTCGGTCCTCTCGCTTCTTGGCTGACACATTTCCACTGTTTGTATTTTGCTTGGCTTCCGAAAGTGATTAAGCTATGGGGTTTATTTTGCGCAAAGAAACATTGCCTTCATGGCGTTGGTCTGCGGCAACGATATGTCTAAGGTTACTTCCACAACAGTTAAAAAAGATTTCTTTTGATGTTTTTTAAACCATTTCCACCTTATTTGGTGCACGATCTAAGGTATAATTTGTACTGCTTAGGAGTAATAATTCATATTACTACATTTAGTAACAATGGTGACAGATAAACTGAAACAAACTGAAATTGATTTTCAGTGATATTTTTACATGTTCTTTTGCTAACATTTTGACAGAATCTTCCTTTTTGCCATGTCATTTATATATGAATATATACCCTAGAAAGGGTATATATTCGGTGTTGAATTGGAAGTGGTTTGTTGTTTATGTGAGAACGTGTTTAACAAAGTCTACCAGTGATGGCGTACCAGAAATGCAAGTGTGGATATGTTACAATTCTAAACCAAAAAGTCTACCTTGTTTACAAGAAAATATTTGTCTTAAATGTATTCATCTTGCTTTTTCTTTATAGTGCTTTCAAAAGCAGTGCAGATACTCTACCTGTACGAGGCCTCTGTACGTTTCTTATATATATATATATATATATATATATATATATATATATATATATATATATATATATATATATATATATATAAAAAACTCAACCTCAAACGCACACAGAAAAAAAAAAAAAACTTTTTGGTTGTTTTCTATTAAATTGCGCCTTTATTTTCTGCCAGTAGCTTGGCCTGTAGAAGTAATGACCGCACTAGTATACGTTCCTACGCCAGGAGCACAAGAGAGAAACATGTCCTCCCTTGCCTTTCCTAAAGCGTGTGTGTGTGTGTGTGTGTGTGTGTGTGTGTGTGTGTGTGTGTGTGTGTGTGTGTAAACCCTTCCTCCGGCTCAGATACACTTCTCATTCCTGGCAGTTCATTTGACTTCATGAGACAAAAGAAGGTTTCTTACATTGATCTGACTGCAGGGGTGAATTTGTGTATCTATCTATCCACACATTTCTTAAAGTGCAATACTATGAAAACATTGAGAAATGTGTGTTTGTTTATTTATTTATTCATCTAAGATGAGCAGATTAGATAGGCACAGTATAGCCATTTGAAGCGTGCAAAATCATCTTTCCGTGTAGTTCCCAGAGACAGCAAAAAAAACCAAAACAACTATTTAAATCATGCATGTCACTTGAGTTATGAGTGAATGGTGATTAAAAAAAGAAGGTAAACCCTTAAAATAGTGACAGAGACTTTGATGCTCACTGGTAGACTGGATAAAGGGGTGTATCAGGGCACATTCAGCCGGGCATTGTCATGTTTAAAAAGAGTGGTCTTTACTGTTGACCTCATACAGAAGGGACCGCATGAGAGAGAGAGAGAGAGAGATATTAAAATATAGTTGTATAAAATGCAGAAAGCAGCCCCTGCGGGTAGGGGTAGCGGTGTGTTCAAGGCCTTGTGTACTGACGCAGGGTGGTGTGTGTGTGTGTGTGAGTGTGTGTGTGTGTGTGTGTGTGCGTGTGGCACCCTTGCCCCAGCACGCCGCAGCACCAGGAATGCTTAGTTATTGCCAAACAGCAATGAGCCCCCCCCTCACGCTACCTCCCGGGTGGATTTTCAAGTGGACAGAATGATTTGGCGAGCCCCGCTGTGACCGCTTCAGCGAACGGACCAAGAACGGACCAAGAACGGATTCCAAATCTCCTCTCCCCCCTTTAAAAAAATAAAAAAATAAATAAAAATAAAAAAACTAGCAAAATGATAGCGGGACAGCCTCTCTTGTCCACCTCATTCGCGCCTAACTTTGGCCTAACCTTTTTCCATCGCCCGTTCTGTTACTGTTTTTTTTCGGCATCGTGACTTTAAGCACATAGCTCAAGAACAGTTGGGTTTATGCCAACTTCAGACGAGGAACAGCCTAGTCTATTGTAGCTTTAAAAAAAAGAAAATGTAATAATAGTAATTAATGTTATTTATTTAGTGGTGGGGTGATTTAAGGGATAAAAAAAAGCAGACTATCGCGGCAAACAGCCACTCTTATCAGACGTGATTGAACATTGTGGTGAGGGCTAGAGATATCGAGCAGGAATGCAGGCTTGGACTGATGAAAGATAGAAGAGGTGTGAGGGAGCATGCCCTGGCACACACACACACACTCTCTCTCCCCCAGAGCATTCTGGGAGAAGCGGGAAAGGCCCGCCATGACTGAGCATGCTGTGAGGACATGCTACTACAGCAGGAACAATAACTTTGGCTTTCCCTGCTTGTGTGCTTCCCCTCCATCCCAGCCCCGAGATGCGCCTCTGTCCTCGGGGGTCCGGCGGCACTGGGCTACGCTACACTAAAGCTCAGCCGCTCCCCGCTTTGTAGCGAATCTCTTTAGCTATTCTTTTTTGTCTGGAGACGTTAAACGTTAAACAAGCGCGGCTTTGGAAGCGAGCAGCAGGGTGAACATGGCGTGTTCCACTTACTGTTTGTTGTTAACGGTACGTGGCGTTAATTGTCATTTGAATGCCATTTCGCGGTTTGAGAATTGTCGTTTTTAGAAAAAAAAAATTTCCACAACGCAGCTTCTGTTGTGGAGAATTTATATTTATTTATTTATTTTCAACTTTTCTGGTTTGTTGTTTTCCAGTGCTTGGTTTAGCCGGTGCTCAAAGTAAAATGGCGGGTCTGATTCTTTCTTGGCTGAATTGGCGTTGGGTTGATTGGTCGGCCCACTTTTGCCAAAAACGGTTTGCGTCTGCTACGTGTTTGTTTTTTCTTGTTTATCTAACAGATTCCTTTTTCTTTCCCTCTCTCTTTTGCTTTTTTATTTTACCCCCATCCACCCCTCTCCCCTTTCTTCTCCTTTTTTCCCCTCCCGCTCTTTCTGGGAACGCAGGATGAGTTCCATCCGTTCATCGAGGCCTTGCTGCCGCACGTGCGCGCCATCGCCTACACCTGGTTCAACCTGCAGGCGCGCAAACGCAAGTACTTCAAGAAGCACGAGAAGCGGATGTCGAAGGACGAGGAGCGGGCGGTGAAGGACGAGCTGCTGGGCGAGAAGCCCGAGATCAAGCAGAAGTGGGCGTCACGGCTCCTGGCCAAGCTGCGCAAGGACATCCGCCAGGAGTACCGCGAGGACTTTGTGCTCTCCGTCACCGGCAAGAAGCACCCGTGCTGCGTGCTCTCCAACCCCGACCAGAAGGGCAAGATCCGCCGCATCGACTGCCTCCGGCAGGCCGACAAGGTGTGGCGCCTGGACCTGGTGATGGTGATCATCTTTAAGGGCATCCCTTTGGAAAGTACCGACGGCGAGCGGCTGGTCAAGTCCGCGCACTGCACCAACCCCACGCTCTGCGTCCAGCCGCACCACATAACCGTCGCCGTCAAGGAGCTCGACTTGTTCCTCGCCTACTACGTCCACGAGCAAGGTAGGCGGGGCCAACGAGGGAGAGGGGTGTGGTGTGGGCGGGGTTTGGTTGGGTTGGGTTGGGGTGGGTGTGGCCAGCCACGCTGTTGGGCACAGTGTGCTTTTAAAGCAATGAGGGGGAGGGACGTGGTGTGGGCGGGGTTTGGTTGGTTGGGTGTGGCCAGGCATACTGTTGCTTTTGAAGCCGTTTGCCTCTCAGGCCAATAGCAGCAGGGATGTGCAGCCTGTGACTACGGTCAGAAAGGCCCGAGTCGGTACATATTAATGAGCTGCTCCTCATCACTGTGCGTTCAGTACATGCGTCTTCATTTGTGATATTTTAAATAGATTCCTCCAATGAAGGCGTTATACTGAAATATTAGAATCTTTTAGCCTCATTTTAACCATGTTAAGGATGTTAAGGGGATGTTGAAAACGGAGGGTCTTTTAGCCTCATTTTAACCATGTTAAGGATGGGGGATGTTGAAAACGCGTTGATCTCTTCTGCGCGTGGTTGTTGATTTATAATATTGAAGAAAGAACCCTTTTCAGCAGCTGAATTCTAATTTGTTTTGCGAGTGACGGAATATTGGTTTTGACAGATTATGCCAATCATACACGATGTTGCGCAAATCTGCACATCATTTGAATGCCTGGGAAAATATGATTTGTGTTTCTTTTTGAGACCCGATCACAACTATTAAAGAGTAGTCCAGAACAACGCTGAACACTGCAGTCATATTTGTGATGGTAATTTTTGGATTTCTGAAAAAAAATCCCTACTTAGGGGAACTCTAGCTGCAGAGCTTTTAATGTAAATAATGACAGAGATGAGTCTGTTAAAGTCCTGAGGGACAGCGCCCTGTGCAGCTCTGAGTAGTAGTGTTATCATAATGAAAAATGTGTTGTTTTAAGATTAAGAAAAAATGTGCTTAATGAAAAGTCATTTAGCAAAACCTTGTGTATATCTGTGTGTGTATGTGCGTGCGTGTTTGTGTTTTTGTTTGAAGTAAAAAAACAAAAACAAAAAAAATTGAAGTTATTGTTCCACATGGGTATTCTTACCCATGTGGGGTTTGTATGTTTTTTAATATATTTATATTTTTTACTTTTATTGTTTTGAAAAGACTTATAAGAAGCAATTATTGGACCTGTTTTGTCCACCCCTAACACTGAGTCAAGGGTCCCCCTAACAGATTCGGGGTCCCCCTAACACTGAGCCGGGTCCCTCTAACACTGAATCGGGCCTCCTAACACTGAATTGGGACCCCTAGCACTGTTGTTGGGGGGGTTGTTGGGCACCATACATAACCAGCCAAACCTGTGCTTCCTTACACCCCACTTCTCTTGCCAAAAATACTGTCACAGCCCGTCTAAAACACAGCCCGTCTAAAACACAGCAGGTCTAAAACACGAAAAAAGCAGGCAAATTAAAAAGTTGATCAAATTATATAAAATGAAATGAAATGAGGAAAAGACATTGTAAAGACTTTTTTTTTTTGATAAAAAAAATGTTCCTTTAAAAATACAAAATCTTTGCATCACAGTGAAGGCCAAAAAGACAGAAATGACTGAAGTCTATTAAAAATAAAAATATGTGAATCAATGGAAAACCAATCACTCTGTCCGTTCCTGTATTGTGGTAGCATCTAGTTTAATTGTAGTACAGTAGGATTTTATTATTTGTTTTTTATTCGGAAACAAGATTTTAATTCAAAGCAATTTGGCTCAAATAAAATAAAATAAAAACTACATATGTAAATGCAATTTATTTTTTGATATAGATTTTATTTCAGATTTTATTTATTTTTTACTGTGGTCCTGTAGGCTTCTAGCTGTGAGTTTATTTTCAAAGTCTCTGTGCAACTTCTTTGCTGCAAAACTACTGTTCCATCTTGATTTAAAAACTGTAGGCTGTACACAGCGTGTGGATGATTATTTTCTGGGGCACACTTGAAGGGTGAAAAGCTAAGGGATGTAAAATAATAAGGTTGAGGGTATTTTTTTTTTTGGACCTCCATTTTGTATTTTGTGTGAAGGAGCGTGGGGAAGAGGGAGCACGGTGCAGTCATAATGGTTGCACGGGCAACAAGGTTGACATTAGGCCCCCTTTGTTTGGCGTTAGGGTGCCCGTCGATTTGCCCGTTGGCATCTGCTCCTTGTAGGAACTACTTGACCTCCTGCCTGCACGCTGAGAATATCCCGGCATTTCATTTTAGTTCTCAGTCCGGTTTGGAGCAAATATGAGATGGTGAACAGAGGGTGATGCTAAGCCCCTTTCTTTATTAAGCATTTCAAACTGTTCTGGCAGATTTAGCAATTTCTAACTGTGTAGTTTGCATTTTTTTTTACTTAATGAACTTAATTTGACTAGCAATGAGAGGTGATTATATTTGATTAAACATTAATGTTTAAGGTAAAACAGACAGGCAATGAGAAGGTCACCTTGGTTCTGTTCTTGTTGGCTGATGGCATGAAGGATAAAAATCTCAAAGATGGTGCTTCGTTCAAATAATCGAAATCTGCCGAAGGAGAAGATATTTTGGCTCCATAAGCGCCGCTCACCTCTCTGCTCCAAGTTTCGGATCGCATGTTCTAGCGAGTGTCTGTGTTTGTACAGCCAGTCGTTAAACTACCAAAGTCCTCCTTCCTTTCACACGCCGTCCTGGGCGGAATCGGCGGTCGGGGCACGGGGCTTATTTCGAAAGCGACGGAAAAAAACGTACTCTGTGAAATTTTTTGTGTCGTCGGGCGAGAATTCCATTTTTGATTTGGATTTTTTTTTTCTGGCCGTTGCGCAATTCCAGAAAGGGTCTGTCCTTGAAAACCGTGTGGATGGAGGACTCTGCCATGGCATTTTTATTTGGGGGGGGGGGGGGGGGTAGTTGTGGGACCAAACAAATAAAGCAATGAGGGAAGAAAGAGGGAGAAGGGGAGGAAGGGGGGGAGGAGAGAAAGGGCGCTTTGCATTCAGTCAGTTGTGCCCATCTCGGAACAATGCTGCCATATTGTGCGCCCTGCCAGGGCGACGCCATTTTGTGTGTACAGTGCCAGGAGAGGGGAAGAGGGGTGGCAGTAATGGCTGAGGTTGGCATCAGACCCTCTTTGTGTGCTCTCTGCGTGTCTTTGATTCGTCGGTTGGCATCCGCAATGCAGTGGGCAAAACTGGCAAAGTTTTTTCTATGACAGTTGCAGAAACGTTAGCTGCCGCCGCCACCGACACACTTTGTTCTTTCGTTAAGCGCCCCCCCCCCCCCCCCCAAACAAAAAAGAGACTGCACAAAAATGTGCACCAATCTGCTTGTTAAAATACTAGCGTTGTTTTAGAGACTAGTGTTTAATTTCTGCGGATTACTTTGTGAAGATTTTTAATGCGTCTCTCTCGCGAGCTTGCTGCGTTTAGCGTCTAGCTTTTTGACAGAAATGAAAATGCAAATTTTTTTTATAAATAAATAAATATATACTGCGTATACACAAAATGTATTATATTTTTATTAATATATATATTATATATAATATTAATAAATAATATATAATACATTTTGTGAACTCAGTTTTGAAATTTGATTTGAGAGTTAACTGACCCTTTAAGTGAATTATTCCAAACATTTTCAGTTTTATTTTCCCTCATGAAGTTCCCTTTGTAACATACACACAGACACACACGTGCACATGCAGACAATGCACGCATACACATGCACACACACACACAAGCGCACGCACACTATGCACACATACACATGCACACACACAAGCGCACGCACACTATGCACACATACACATACACGCACTCACAAGCATGCTCACACACACAGACAGACGCACATGCACACACTCGCAAGCATGCTCACACACACGCTCACACACAAGCGCACGCACACTATGCACACATACACATGCACACACTTGCAAGCATGCTCACACACACAGACAGACGCACATGCACACACTCGCAAGCATGCTCACACACACGCTCACACACAAGCGCACGCACACTATGCACACATACACATGCACACACTTGCAAGCATGCTCACACACACACACGCTCACACACACACACCTCCTTCATTAAGCAGTAGGGTTTTTATGTAGCAAGGTGGGCTAGCGAGGAGGGCTAAAAGCACCCCGTTAATCCGTTCAGAGTCCCAGACGCCCGTCCGAGGTACAGCCGTGTAAAATGTGAGCATTTACAGCAGGCCTTGAGAAAACCTGTCACCCCCAGGCTTTAGTCCAGTTCTGAGCTGAAGGGGAGGGGTCGGGGGGGCTATGTGAGTGTGGGTGGTGTATGGGCACTCTGTAGGGGACCGAGCACCATGGCACCTATAGTCCTGCTTAGATAAATGCCTGTTGGTGGGGGGGGTTTGGGGGGTGTTTTTGGGGCATATTGCCAGCCACAGTAGCCGGCCCGAGCTCTCGAATGGGTTGAAAAGGTTGGCTGGCTCTGTCTGATGGCCTGTTCCAGAAACCTGAAGGGTGTTTGGCTGTACCCCCCCCCCCCCCCTCTACCACCACTTCGCCCCAACCACCCCTTTACACGAGCGGTTACAGGACAAGCCACTGTCCCGAGGCACGTCACCGGTCTGCGTTTGTTAAAAATGGCCGATGCCACTTAACCACGCCCGTCGCCCACTGTGTCCTTTGCGTTCGCCTCTTTGGATCCCGTCGCCCACTGTGTCCTTTGTGTTCGCCTCTTTGGATCCCGTCGCCCACTGTGTCCTTTGCGTTTGCCTCTTTGGATCCTGATGCCACGAAAAAAATAAATAAATCCCACCTACCTCCATTTTTCTGGAAAGCCTCGAAAAATAAAAAGCAAGACTTCACCACACTTCCCCTTCAGATTTGATTATTATTCAGAAATGGATTTTGTTTGGGGACCGGTGCCGCATGGCTTTTTTTTCTGGTTATAGACACGGACGGTTGGCCGCCTCGGCCGATGGCCGCTTTTGAACCAGCTGGCTGGTCGCAGAAAAAGACTACGCCAGCTATCCTTTAGGAGTCCACAGCTCTTTTTGTGTTGATGGTTTGAGACGTCTCTGGAGAGAAGCCCTTTTCCTCCTGCAGTTAATATTAGCGTTAGCATCAGCAGGCTAATCCTCGTTACAAGAAAAACAAAAACAAAAAAAAAAAACTGAAAATAGTTTAGCTGTTGCTGCTGCTCTTGGAGTCGAGTCAGGACGTGCAGGAAACGCTATCTCTTCCCCCTGGTTTTTAATTTCATATCTCCCAAGCGGAGTGTCTGCTCCGTGTGCCAACTCCTGAAATTGAGCCGGAGAGAGCAGGGTAAATTTGCGTCAAAACTTCATCTTATTTTATAAAAGAAATTTCATAAAATTTTTTTGTATGTGAGAAATTTGTTTCGTATCTTTCAGCATTTTGTTGGAGGGGAGACTGCTGAAAGTAAAATACTGTACTGTGGTCAAAACACATACAATCTGGCTGACTGGTAGTCTTTATTTTTTAAATGTCTTATTCTGTAGAGCAGGCTGTGCAGTAATGCTGTTTCACCACCAGTGGCACAAGAGGGTAAAATGGCCTACAGCGGAGTCACAGCCAACGTGAGCACTTCTTCTTCAGTGGTTTTAGCGAAGAGGCGTTTTGAGTAAAGGACAAACTGAGGATTAGAGGTTACTCTTCTTTCTTCTGTGTTTAGTTTTTGCTTAATGTTTACAAGCGCAGGTTGTTCAGGCATCGTTTCATGGCCTGTTCAAACTTCATAAGCGAGATTCTGTCGGTAACGGCGTTTTTCTGTGAACATACGCGTAGCGTTTGGCTAAGGCATCCAATGACACACCTCCTCCTGAGCTGGGATCAACATTATAACCTTGAATCATTAATTTTTGCTCACCCCCTCACAATTGATTAGCTTGAAAATGGAGACTGTTGTGAAAACAAAAAAAATGTTAGTTCTGCATTATTTCAGTCTTGATTTATGTATTTAATTTTTACATTTTGTAAGAAGAAAGGGGAAAAAACTGGATTTTTGTGGGTGATTTCTGATAAAAAATGACAGCGAAAATGTTTTTGCTTTCCTGACATCAAGCATCATGCTTTTCCTCAAAAAAAAAAAAAAAAGAGAGAAAAACACAAAATATTTTGTTTGATTTATTTATCGACCTTTTAACCTTGTGCTTGGTTTCTTCAGTACAGCAGATGTGGTAGAAAACCTTAAAATAATTTTCCTCAAAACCAAATTATTCCCAATTACCTTGGAACAACAAAACAGAAACAGACTGTGGTCCAGCGTGTTTACATTATGTTTTCTCCCGCTTGTGTGCCCTCTGTGGCTGGGGGGAAACCGCAGTTTACGGGCCTGCCGTCCTCCCTCGTCTCAGTCCCATTGCTCCTAATTTGTTTTGCTCTGTTAAAGGGCTTGTTTTATGAGTCCAGGCGTGGCCCCGTGGCCCCTTGTGTCAGGGGCCCCCTGCAGAGTGATGCGCCCTCTGAAGTTTAATTGACCAAAACGGATCTCTGAAAACAAATCGATGTTGAGCCTGTGGCGGGTGTTCTTTTTCTTTCTTTTTTTTTTTTGTATTTTTTTTTTTGGGGGTGGATGGGTGTGGCGTGTAGGGGGGAGCACATCCCCTGGCTGTGTTTCCTGAGGGGCCC